>OY755247.1:56589327-57789327 GCA_963576725.1 Azorinus chamasolen | reverse complement strand
GAGGTGATTCCTGTGAATCGTGTTGATGCCTGCCCTGTCATGCTCTTTTCTGACTCTGAAAACTGGAATGTGATCATCATAGGGTTGATCTATCACAATATAGACATCCTTGTCCCACTTATCCGCAAGTTTATGCTTGCCTCTGTGCCCAACACTGCGGATCAGAACTCGGTCACCGGGTTCTAACTTGGCACTGCGAACTCTGAGGTCATAACGCCTCTTGTGCCGACCTGATTGTTTCTCAGCCTCCCTCGAGGCAACTTTGTATGCGAAGTCCAATCTCCTCTTGAGATCTGAGACATACTGAGAAGGGTCTTTTTGCACAGTTGCATCAGGTTCGATCCCCAGGAAGGCATCAATTGCCAACCGTGGGTGGCGACCGAACATCAGTAAATGGGGAGAGAGTCCAGTACTCTCATGCCGAGTCGAATTATACGCATGAACCAATGTTGGTACATGAGCCTTCCAGTTCACTTTCTGGAATTCCTCCAATGTACCGAGCATATTCAGCAGTGTCTGATTGAATCGCTCCGGCATGCCATTTCCTTCCGGATGATATGGAGTGGGTCCGTCTCAATGCCTCGATCGCTGACCACATGACCGAGATATTTCACCTCTTTGTGAAAAAATTCACACTTGGAACCCTTGAGCTTCAATCGGTCGGCTTCCAATCTACGAAAGACAGACTCCAATCTCCTGAAATGCTCATCCAAGCTGGAGCTGAAGATGATAATGTCGTCTAAGTAGATTAAGCATTCTTTCAAATGCAGCTCACCCATACAACGTTCCATTAGACGTTGAAATGTAGCCGGTGCATTGGTAAGACCGAAGGGCATCCGGTTACACTCAAAGAATCCAAGTGGACCTACAGAGAAGGCTGTTTTCGCTTTCTCGGACTCTTTAATTGGCACCTGCCAATACCCCGAGCGTAAGTCCAGCTTTGTGAAATATCTTGACCCTGCAAGACAGTCAATGGTGTCATCAATCCTAGGCAAAGCATAGGCATCCTTAATAGTTCTGTTATTAAGGCGTCTGTAGTCTATGCAGAACCTAAGTGAATTGCCCTTCTTACGCACAAGGACTACGTTGGAAGAGAAGGGGCTCTTGGATTCTTTAATAGCACCCGCATCCAACATTTCTCTCAAGTGTTCCCGCACTTCCTCAAACATTCCTGGGGGCACTCTCCTGTAGGATTCCTTAAAAGGAGTTTCATCTGCCAACTCAATGCTATGTTCCACAAGATTCGTGCAACCCAAATCTTTGAAACCGGCAGAGAAAATATGTTTCCACTCCTCCAAGAAACTTTTCACTCTAGCACAATCCGACTCCGAGAGAGTATCTGCCGGAAGCTTAACACCCAGATCTTCAAGGGTCTTGTCCGAATTGTCATGCTTCGGGTCCTCATTCTCAAATGGGTCAACTTGTCGCACAACATCAACATCATGCAAGTTGCACAGAAGACTCTTAGGTCTTATGGTAATGGGACGGTCGGACAAATTACATACTCGAACAGGGACTTTAGAAAAACTTCTATTTGGATTCACCTGAACAAGCAATGGACAGACATTCAAGTAGTGACTACTACCATCTGTTTCGGTCACACCCGAGATGATGCCGTCTGCATTCCTGACTCTGCCTGTGATGGTACGAGTCTCATTCGGCTTCACCACAGTTGCCCTATAGCAATAAGCTTTCACAGAGACTGTGTGAGTATGGGCAAAAGAAGATAAAGCTTCCTCCCATGCAGTTGGAAGATCAACACTCACTGTGGAGCGGAAGTGGTGGAGAACATTGGTTCCTATGACCAGGGGCACAGAAGCTGAATACCGTGTATCAGGAAAAACAAGAATAGGCACTGATACAGGAGAAAGATCCATAGATAGAATGCTGATATCCATGATGACATAGCCAATGTAGCTGACTTTATCATCGCTAGCAGCTCTGATGTCCAGCTTGAAATCAGCAAGACCCAGAAGCTCCGGCTGTGGATCTAGAGCTCTGAAATATGCTTCACTCAAGAGGGTGACCTGTGATCCAGTATCTAACAAGGCTATACACTCCCGATCACCTAAAAGAACTTTACTTTCTGCGGCTTTCCCAACAAGTGGAATGAGTTTAGGGTCACTTAGATTTGCATGCAGACCTCCTACTGACCCTTCGGTAGAGGTCCTGACCCGTTTAAAGGATTCTGTTTGGATTTATCATTCGACCTATCTGGTTGTCGATTTCGAGACCAATCTTGGTTTCCTCTATTTCCACTATTCCATCTCTTCTCTCCACTCTAACCCACTCTCTTGAACTCTTTCACTTCTTTCTCTAGCGTGTTTATTCTAGTGTTCATTCTTTTTAACTGTTCTGTCATCTCCTGCATCTGCTTCAACAACCTATGCTCAACAGATGTCATGTTGGCATTCACTTCCTCAACAGTAGACCCTTTACTCTCAGCTTTCTTCTCTATCTGAACCTCAGATCCAACCTCTTTCTCCTTTTTCCATCTGTCACACTTTCCTTCACTGTTGATCTCATACCTATCTCCAAATCTAACTCTATCTTTCTCAATTCTTTCCTCAGGTCATTTAAATCGGTAACGGTCTCGTACTTATACCTGGAGATATTCTTAAGCATCTCATTTCTCAGGCCAGACCACAACCTGCTCCTAAGCATTTCATTTTTAGTAAAATAGTCCAGTCCTACACTGGAATGCCTGAGCAATTGTTCCAGGCGCAGAGTAAAACCTCTCCTTCAGCTTTTCTGCTGAAGCCACATTGCCGTACAAACCCTCCAGTTCATACAAAACATCTCTCACACCAGCATTTTCTCCCAGGTGCAGAAGAACAGACCTAGTCCTGCCTTTCAAACTCCTTCTCATGGCTTCCAGGATCAAATGATTCCCATATTGGTTGCTACGCAACAAACAACTAACCTCATAAGCCCAAATATCAAACTCATCACCCTTGGTCTCACCACTAAATTCCGGCAATTTTGGCACTTTCTGGTTGGCATTAACCATAACAGACCTTGGGTTTATGAAACTCTGACTGGGAGTAGGGGGAGGGGGTCTCTGAAAAACATGTGGGGCTGGAGTGGAATGGAATTGTCCAGAAAAACTGGCCTGTGGTGCAACAGGTGGGACTGTATAGGTGTGGTCAGGCTGTCTAGTCAATGTCTGACGTGAACGTGACCCATACATAGATGGCGTAAAAAGAGGGGGTGGGGTACATGTAGGCGGAGGGAGTGGAGGTGCAAACAGGGGTGGCAACGCATAAGGCACTGCCTCTGTCACATGTGGTAACACGACCCTCGGGTCTATCGAGTCATCAGTAATTGGGGTAATCTGGTAGCGCCCTGAAAGGCGAACCTGCTCAACAAAATAATTGAGGGCCTCATCTTGTATCTCTGAAACTGGATATATTGAGTCCCCTTCCATCTTGATCATATCAAATTAAACTCTATGGTAGTACTCTATGATGGTATACTCTTAAACTTGGATACAGGATGAGCTTACCAGACTCATGTATTACTTTTTCCCTGTCGTGCCCTTAACGGCTTACCTGCAGGTGCTCTCTGACTTCAGCAAAGTCATTGAGTACATATTTGACGGATTGTCACAGTTATTATGCTATGTTTTACATGTTGTCCTGTGTTCACCGTCGTCTATGTTGTGGGTAAGTCCAGCGGGGATAACTTTATTTATATTATGTGTAAAGCTAGGGTGACTTTGAGAGAAGTGTGAGGTTAGGACGTCCGTAAACCGGTTTAAACCCCCAGTGGTGTTTTTGCTACTGACCGTGCCAAGGCGGTACTCTCTTTGTCACCCTTCCTTTTGTTTGCCTTGCGTCTTTGTGCTTGTGATTTGTTCATGTGTGGAACGTTTGTCCCTGGTTCTTGTGTGTCTTTTGGTGTTTTCTGTGTTCATTTCGTGTGTGTGTGTGTGTGCGTTTGGGTGTGTGTTTGTGTGTGTGTGTCATGCTGTCTATCGGTGTTTTGGTGGTGGTTGCGTCTTGCATGTGGCTTTGCCTGCTTGACTTTACTACTTTTCCACTTCTAGATTTCAAAGTCACTAATTTTCAAACAAGTTTCAAACTGCCTAAGGTACTATTAAGTACAATAGAAATTTCATTCACCGCTTTCCATGTCAAATTAACATTCTATGTAGTGCAAACAGTTTTATTCGACTGAAGACGCTTTTGTTTCATAATACCTGCAAATTAATCAAATGCTAAAATTTACCTTGATGTTGGTTCCAAAAACATAGGCGCTGCAAACTCCCAAGTATCTTCTCGCTGTAGCTGTTCAAAGGTCACAAGCAGCTGATATCTAATTTACTGTCTGCATCTATCTACACCTAATTACTGTCTGCAAACTGTGTAAACTACTTTTTTTGATCAACATATCTATTCTAGACCCAAATCTAATCAGCAGTATAATTTCCAGAAAATGACAAAGATCTACTCACAATAAACTCAATAAAAGATATCACAGTAAACTGTAACTATAGGTCTACACTGTACACAACTAACAGTAAACTCAAACTAGGTCTACACTGTACACAAAAAATTCACGGTAAACTTCAAGTAGGTCTACACTGTACACAACTCACAGTAAACTCAAACTAGGTCTACACTGTATACAAAGAACTCACGGTAAACTTCAAGTAGGTCTACACTGTATACACAAAGAACTCACAGTACATGTGCTATGCAATGAATCCTGAAGAGCTGGGCTGAAGTGAGAACTGGACCCAAAACAGGGAATAAACTCACAGGGTAAGGCCAAACCGGTCTTGACCCATCACACTAAAGGGCTTTAAATGCTGATCTGATGAAAATGAGGGATGGATTGTGATTAGTTGTTAGTAATGTTAATGTGCTCACCAACATCCAAGACCAGGGTTAAGTGCTGTGCATCCAGTTAGCACCAGTGACTTTCCAGTGCTCTACTGCTCTCAAGTCGTCACACACACACACACACACTCACAACATTCCTCAAAGTATACAGCCTACAAAAAATAAATTAATAAATTAAAGTCTGATTGGTAACTGAATAATAGAACTATTAAAGTATTCACTGTCAATTAAATACTGAAACTTATCACAAATCACTAATCTATGTTGGTCACTGGTTTCACTATGACAAATGATATGTCTCTTCAATCAACAAACATTAGCACAATCTATCATTTTAAACACTGAACATAAAGTGAGAACACTGCAGACCAAGTTGTAAATACTATGTGGTCACACACGTATAACAGTTCCAAAACAAACACATTATGGCTGGTCCAAACTACACGTCAGTTGGTATATGATCCAGAAAAGGCGATGCATGATGCTAATATATACAGAAGGATCCAAATTTACCAAGAAAGGATGAAAACAGTAGAATTATTCATAAAGCACCGAATGACTGGTGCGGAATTCTTTGTTTACATTGAATTCCGGAAACTCCCCGCTCTGATTGGTCGAAATGTACAGACCATGAAACCATGCGGTCTACCTCAGCGTGCGCCGTTGGAAAATGGCTACCATTCGCCTTCGCCCCGTCTCGAACCAAAGTCACACTGGCCACCAATGTAACCGACCTCAATTGTATCAACGTGGGTCGTCGTGGGTTCCCTCTAGTTGGGTCCGGAGCGCCTGAAAAGTGGAGGCGACGCACAAATAATAATAAATTCCTCGGAGGAGAAATAAAAACCACAGCTCTCGCTACGTGACTTTTAATGATGTGCCCTCGCATGGTCGAGGAAAATTATGACAAAAACTATGAAAACATGGTTGTCATACAAAAACAATTAACGAACATGTGTAAAACTATCACTAGACTATTTCCTAATTCAACAATCACCTGAAAAGTGGAGGCGACGCACAAATAATAATAAATTCCTCGGAGGAGAAATAAAAACCACAGCTCTCGCTACGTGACTTTTAATGATGTGCGCATGATCCAACAGGGAATTGTGGGAGGTTCATCAGCTGTGAAATTAGGTAAGTATTAAAGTGAAAGTAGTTAGTAAATGCAGTTTAATGAGGATGGCTATGAATGAATAATGAATAATATGGATGATGAAACTGAGATGTAGCTGTAACAGGACTGTAACAAAAGAAAATGATACTGAATGTGGTTCAAACGAATGACTAACTATACGGACGACTCAATATGCTGCCGCAAGGGATATGAAGTTAACCTGACCCTGTGACACTCGTATGGTCTGGGTATACTCGTATGATATGGGTATGATCTGGGTATACTCGTCTGATCTGGGTATACTCGTTCTGAGTATACTCGTATGGTCTGGGTATACTCGTATGATCTGGGTATACTCGTCTGATCTGGGTATACTCGTATGATCTTGGTCTACTGATCTGGTTATACTGGATCTGGGTATACTCTGTTTGGAAGGCGTTGAAATGCGTGCAGGTATTTATGGAGTAGCAGTTCAAACGATTACCGTCGTGTTGTGTTTATAAGTATTTTGACAGCTAATACATGATGTACTATGTAACAAGAACATAACTTTGCCCTTTACGCTTGATTTGATTTTGTTTGCGTCATGAATGTCAAGATAAGCATCTACTCTCCCCTACACGAATTCTATAAACATTATGTAGCCTGTGGAAAAATATATTAGACATATCACATTATCTCCAAGATCTACAATATAGATGAGGTACATCAATAAACTATTACGAACAGGTGATACGAGCTAATTTACTCGAAATGCCTCTGATAGCCTGTATTCTTCATTCTTTCTTTCTCTGTATTGGGACTTTACGTCGCTTTAATAACAGTATATTAGTCATATCACGATATCATCTAGCTAATTACGAATGGCGAGAGACCACAGAGGGTTTTCCATGCATGAAACTAATTGTTCTTGCACAGATGAACACCCGAATAGACCAACCGACCCACGAAAGCCAGCTGGTAGAAGCACCAACCCTATTCAAGCCAGCTGGTAGACCCACCCACCCACTGCAAGCTGGCTGGTAGAAGCACCGGCCCTATGCAAACCAGCTTGTAGAACCACCACCCTACTGCAAGCCAGCTGGTATAACCACCCACCCACTGCAAGCCAGCTGGTAGACCCGCCGATCCACTGCAAGCCAGCTGGTAGAACCACCAACCCACTGCAAGCCAGCTGGAAGACCCGCCGACCTACTGCAAGCCAGCTGGTAGAACCACCAACCTACTGCAGGTCAGCTGGTAGAACCTACGACCCACTGCAATCCAGCTGGTATACCCACTGACACACTGCAAGCCAGCTTGTAGAATCACCGACCCACTGCAAGCAAGCTGATAGACCCACCGACCCTCTACAAGCCAGCTGGTAGAACCACCAATCCACTGCAATCCAGCTGGGAGAACCACCAACCCACTGCAAGTCAGCTGGTAGAACCAACTTTCCACTGCTAGCCAGCTGGTAGAACCACCGACCCACAGTTGAGCTTCAGTTCCTCAAACTTCAAGGAACCATCTATATTTCTTCGAGATAACACAAGATCAAAGTACAAAATGAGTCATGCAGGAAACACCACATACAGAACAAACAGTCGCCCGAACAGCAACACAAGGAAACAGCAAATGTACATAACTATAAAACATCAAGAGACGCACACAGACAAAACAAACATACAATAGGGGGAAGATGGAAGTACCGCCTTGGAACGGTCAGTGACAAAAGTCACTGGGGTGCGGGTTAAACCGGTTTATTGGCGCCCAACCTCACACTTAGTCCATCCACACCCTAAAAGACAAACAGTGTAAATAAACGTATCCCCTCTCCGACTAATCTACAACAACCGCGATGGTAAATACAGTGGTAAAGTGCATGTATAACGAAAACATTTAAGTGAACAAACTGTCCACCTATCGCTAGTGCACTCAATGATTGAGCTGCAAACAGAGTAACTGTAGAAAAGTAATAAAGGGTACGACAAAAACGAAATAGTACAGATATCCGACGTTCTCCTTCCGTTTCTGGATTTAAGAGGTCGCCTTCATAGAGTACTAAACCTTTCCTGTCGGCGTACATGCAACGATGCCAGCGTGATTGCCAACTGTAAAAGGGTTGACAACCAAACATGCAGTATGTTGTAGTACTACAGGATCATATCCCTTTTTAATGATTTTTTTAACATATTTGATGAACAAAGTGAGAAAATGGGTATGTCCAATCATTTTACGAAGTTTGTAAATCACATCACCATAAAATTCAGGATGTGAAATACCGTGTCGCAGAAGCGCATTGAGATTAAATTGGTACTTGCCAATAAGCGAGAGATTTCGATAGTAAAATTTAGAGAAAGTTTTTCTTAGTTTATGGTATCTATATCCTTGCTTAAGCAATTTTTTTAGTTAAAATGAGATTTCGACTGTTAAAGTCGTCAATAGATGAACAAGCTCTAGCAAAACGAATAAGTTATAAGATATATAATAAGATATATAAACCCCGTAAGATGAAGTCATCTGAGTTTGCTTATATGGACAATTTCTCAAGTTCACAGCTTAATACATTTCTAAAGTAATGCTGCAAGCTCTATTAGGAGCTTGTAGCGTTACTTTAGACCTGCATATAGCTGTCACATGCGTAGTGTACAGGAGTTAATACAATACTGTTTTTGTTCTTTCATTTCGACCTTAGGACGATAATTTGTCAGCAAACATTGCACACCTTAGTCAGAGGGACCCTTTTAGCAGTCACGTGGTCTGAGTATTGGTCCTTATAAACACCAATCTGTTAGGGAATGAAGTAAGTGAACGCATTATTTGTATGACAAAGTTGTTAATGGCCCAGATACGAAATGTGTGATATACTTGTATTATGATCAAAGTTGCAAATGCTTTACCGCATGACCATTTATGCATAAATTGATCACATCATGAATATTCATTAACTTAAATTATACAAGGTAAACTTTTTATGAGAATTCATGAGACAAAAACTATATGGCCAGATCTATTATAATTTCATAAGAAAACAGAGCATACGGCTTCTACAGGAGTCGCCTGATCTTGATCTACTCTGTTTTCACATGCGTGTGAAAAGTCGTTTCTATGAAGAAAAGGGTCAATTGTGTAAGCCACACATTACGAAACGAATACTTACACTGAGTAATAGAACATGTGTATGGCAAAAACAACAGCCAAGGAAACAACACACACAACTTACGTTTTTCGGTTCATTGATAAAACCGGGAATGTTTTGCTATAAATCATACAACGTGTAGGTCTAGAATGTTATATGCGAGTGTGCTGGTCTCGTATCTTACAAGTGAGTGTGCAGGTCTCGTATGCTATATGTGAGTGTGCAGGTCTCGTATGTAATATGTGAGTGTGCAGTTCTCGTATGTTATATGTGAGTGAACAAGTATCGTATGTTATATGTGAGTGTGCAGTTCTCGTATGTTATATGTGAGTGAACAGGTATCGTATGCTATACGTGAGTGTGCAGGTCTCGTATGTTATATGTGAGTGAACAGGTATCGTATTTTATATGTGAGTGTGCAGTTCTCGTATGTTATATATGAGTGTGCAGTTCTCGTATGTTATATGTGAGTGTGCAGTTTTCGTGCTACTGGTGTTGCTGTGGAGTGGAGTGCTGTGGAGTTTCGTGTATCATTTCCTAATGTCTAGGCGACCTTTCCTAATGTCTTGCCTGACCTTTCCTAATGTCTTGCCTGGCCTTTCCTAATGTCTTGCCTGATCTTTCCTAATATCTTGCCTGACTTCTGCTCTATTTTAGATTATGACATTTCTGTTGTGTACTTAACGTTTCCGGTGCGTGAATGTCCTTAGTTTTACGACTCGTTCAACACAATGAATGTAGTACGGCGTCTTGACAAAACATTAGATATGTTGATGTGGCCCATATAAATATAGGCATTACTCGGAATCCTCGTGTTTCTTGGGCTCGTTTTGCTACAGCTCGTCCGACTTATCGTAGGTTCTAACATACGACATACGTCAGACCTTACGATCATTTATGAATCCTTCATAACCCCAACCGTAACGCTGATATCCGAGTAGTAGCGAATGCCGTAAAATAAGACTTACGATAGTACTGTGTAAAATAAGACTTACGATAGTACTGTGTAAAATAAGACTTACGATAGTACTGTGTAAAACAGGTTCCTTGTCTTGACTGAAACGACCTTCGTAGATCACGTGTGCGATGCAATTGACCAACGTATGAACAAATACTTTGATATTTAGCCGAATGCTTCCGTACACGTTCAATGTTATTTGCTATGGTGCGTTTAATGTAATTAAACTCGCTCAAAAATGATACTTGTGTTTTAGCACTTAGTGAGTCTAAATTAACATCGCGGCGTCAAAAGCGATATTGAAGCGTATTTGCAACGGAATTTAAGACAAATGAGCAGGAAAAAGGGTTTGCAAATTGCATTATTCGTGTACGCGATGGGAATCAAATGAATATAAACTGATCTCGAGGGATTGTAAGAAATACTCTACCTCATTTCAAATGATTCAAAACAAATTCTTCTCCAAAATAGTTAACAATGGAAATACTTCAATGTTCTATGTTCAAGATATAATCAAATCTAAATGCAAAATGGTAGAACAATAGATAACAGAGAAAATATCCTGGTACAGTGAGCCAACGGAAAGGCAAAACTAGTCAACGGTTCCTCACTAAAACTAGTCAACGGTCCCACACTAAACCTAGTCACTAAACCTAGTCAACGGTTCCACACTAAAACTAGTCAACGGTTCCACACTAAAACTTGTCAACGGTTCCACACTAAACCTAGTCAACGGTTCCCCACTAAAACTAGTGAATGGTTCTTCACTAAAACTTGTCAACGGTTCCTCCCTAAAACTAATCAACGGTTCCACACTTAAACTAGTCAACGGTTCCTCCCTAAAACTAGTCATTTGCTCCTCCCTTAAACTAGTCAACGATTCCTAACTAAAACTAGTCAACGGTTCCTCCCTAAAACTAATCAACGGTTCCTAACAAAAATTAGTCAACGGTTTCATACTAAACCTAGTCATCGGTTCCTCCCTAAAGCTAGTCAAAGGTTCCTCACTTAAACTAGTCAACGGTTCCACAATAAAACTAGTCAACGGTTCCACACTAAACCTAGTCAACGGTTCCACACTTAAACTAGTCAACGGTTCCACAATAAAACTAGTCAACGGGTCCACACTAAAACTAGTCAACAGATACACACTTAAATTAGTCAACGGTTCCACACTACTACTAGTCAACGGATTAAAGTTTAAACTAGTTAAATGAATCCTCACTAAACCTAGTCAACGGTTCCACACTTAAACTAATCAACGGCTCCACACCAAATCTAGTCAACGGTTCTTAACCAAACCTAGTCGACGGATCCACACTAAAACTAGTCAACGGATTAACACTTAAACTAGTCAACGGTTCCACACTAAACCTAGTCAACGTTTTCGCACTTAAACTAGTCAGCGGCTCCACACTAAAACTAGTCAACGATTCCTAGCTTAAACTAGTCAACGCTTCTTCCCTAGTTTCTGTTACAACCCTACTTGACTAGCCGCTTTCAGATCTTATGTTATGAAACCGTATAGAAGAGAAATATGCAAATCATTGGCCTTTTTTTCAAAGCAGAAACTGTAAAATCAGATCTATGTTATTCCATAAGAAAACAGAGCAGACCCAAATGAGATTGCTCCTATTCGCTAGATCAGTGCCTCTCAGTTTGGCATAGAAATACATTAGGATTAAACTACATCTACTCACTATCATACTTATTGTACATTGATGATGCGTTATGTAGTTTAACCACTAGCATGTTAAGTGCGACTTGATTGACAGATGAAAACAACTTGAATATCCGAATTATTTGACGTCTCATCTGGATCAAGGCCTTGCTGGAGTCTTCTGATCAGAGTATGGTGTGTCTGATCAAATCCTCGTTGGAGTCTTCTGATCAGAGTATGGTGTGTCTGATCAAATCCTCGTTGGAGTCTTCTGATCAGAGTAAGGTGTGTCTGATCAAATCCTCGTTGGAGTCTTCTGATCAGAGTATGGTGTGTCTGATCAAATCCTCGTTGGAGTCTTCTGATCAGGGTATGGTGTGTCTGATCAAATCCTCGTTGGAGTCTTCTAATCAGAGTATGGTGTGTCTGATCAAATCCTCGTTGGAGTCTTCTGATCAGAGTATGGTGTGTCTGATCAAATCCTCGTTGGAGTCTTCTGATCAGAGTATGTGTGTCTGATCAAATCCTCGTTGAAGTCTTCTGATCAGAGTATGGTGTGTCTGATCAAATCCTTGTTGGAGTCTTCTGATCAGAGTATGGTGTGTCTGATTATCGTATAGTATAGATAAGATTCTACAGTCTCTTACATGGTCGAACATTCACGAATAGTCCGTATGCACTAACAATGAATTCAATTTATATTTATGAGGTCAGTGAGTTATTTCTTACTTGAACAGTCATGGAGTAAAGGATTAAATACAAGTAAACAATGCAGGGGAAGCTGCAAACGACCCTCTTGTATATTGATATTTTCTATAGAATGGTGTTTCCGGAAGATATTAGGTTAACCCTATACTCCATAAAGACGCCTTTCAATGCCTTTGCAAACAGAGCAGATCAGCTCTTGTTGAAGCCGTCTGATCAGGGTCTTTTGTGTTTGCTTATAGTATAATATGGATTTGATTCTACAGTTTCTTTCATGGCCGAATACGTATGCCATAATTAATTTAACTGATATTCAGTAGGTCATCATTTCTTACATACATATTCATGGAGTAAAGGGTTAAATACAAGTAGAAAATGCGGGGGTATATGCAATAGGCCTTGTTGTATATTGATTATTTTCTACAGAATGATGTTTCCTGATAAGAAGTTAACTACCAGTAACATGGCCCACGTCTAATTCTTCAGGCAAAGAAGACACATGATCAATATCAGCTTCCAATTTATTTACATCACATGACACGTATCATTAACTGCCTAAGGCGATGCCAATTAAGCATGAAAAGAAAACAGTCTTGCATAATTTATAAAGTGGTTTAGTATGACTTTATGAACATTATTAATAAATCAAAAGTTATGGGAAATTACTTGGTTTCGTATTTATCATATTTCCTATCTATCATGGCTAAATGAATAAGGCAGCTGCTGTTTTCATGAAAGTGATGTTGTATCAGTTAATTATATGGTCTGTCTAGTCCGACAACCAAATAAAGTCTAGCACATCTTAACACATTATCTTCTAGTGACGCATTTTTGCGCCTTTATAAAATTCACGTTGTGAAACCATTGTGATAAAGAATGCATTTGCTCCTATTTATCACAATGGTTAAAACTAAAAAATCTATATTTTTCTTTTTCTCTAGTTAATGCTCCTTTTCGGTAGATTAATTAAAAAGGTTGGATCTAAATTTAGCCTAGGAAATAATGAGTTAAAACTGACTGTCCTATTCAACACTCCGTTCAATGAGCTCACGCAAATCATATAATACAAAGAAAGTGTCTGCAAATTGTCACCAATACACAGCAATGTTGACAAATTAAGAGTACAATTTAATGCGTTATGTATAGTCCAGGTTGCTGCTATAAAGAATAATGTTTTGCTTTATTCCGACAGGGAATTCCTGACAGTTACGTCATAATTAGTTTACTTCAATATTTATATGATATGTTATTTCTTAAAAGAGAAGACTGTGACTATTTGATTATGATGACATGCGTGTGAGGTCCGTAGCCGAGTAAATGCGTTATCATCCGAATCAAAATGTACCTGGTAAGTCAATTTTTCTTATTTTCCTCGACAGGTTTTGTATTAGTTTGATGTCAAATCAATCACCATTTTAAAGTATGTTTTGCATGTAAGTCCTGTAGTCGTTGCATTGTTCCGAACCACATTTTTTTTCTTACAATTTCACATGAAAGGCAATAAGCTAACTTATTATCTACAGACTATTTCTTTCATTTTCTTTACTTGAATATTTCTTTCTAATTCTTACTTGTGGTGTGCGGTGGTCTAGTGGTAACGCGCTTGACTACCAATCCGGAAGTCTGGGGTTAAAATCCCGGTTCCTCCCGGAAATTTCAGAGACGCTTTTCAGTGTCTCTCCACCCAGGGGTTAAAATGGGTACATGTGAGGGTGACTAGCCGGTATTGCGGCTGCATGATTGCTCCATATGTTAGCAGTGCTCAATATTGTAGGCGAATGACTCAATGACCAGGGGAGTGCACAGAGCGATCTTTGGACTGAAAGTAGACTATAACTAGGTACTTTACTTTACTTTCAGGTATGCAAACAGGAGAAAGAATTAGAGAGCTGCTGTTGCCTTTGGCTAACGTAGTTGAGAGGGTAGCTCTGCTGACGGGGGTCTCACAACGCAGTTTGTACCGGATACAGCATGAGACAGATGAATTAAGCGTTCGAACAGCATAGAGGTCGATGACTTTGACCAGACTGTCACCAGGCGTAGAGTGGCAGATCTTGCTCGAACTAAAAACATCATACAGACACTTGCCGACCTTACAACCGAGCTTAGCGATATGATCGGTTATACCGGTTGCAGGGAAACCCTTCGGAAACTCCTGAAGTCCATAGGTTTTAAATGAAAACGGACACAAAGCAACATGAGTGTCCTTGTGGAAAGGACTGGCGTGGTAGCGGTCCAGTTCCTGCGTCAGATCCGCCTATTATTTATACTGACGATACATTTGTTCCCACGGCCCGCGGCAGCAAAAGGTCATGACAGAGCGACAACTATGCATTTAAGGTTCCTTTTTCTAAAGGAACTCAATATATCATCGTACACTCAAGATCCGAGGCCGGTTTTATTCAGGGTGCTGGTCTCATATTTAAAGCAAAGTCTACCAGTGGAGACTATTACAACGAGATGGACGCGGAAAAAATTCTTGAGTCGTTACAACATAGGCTCATACCAAACCTTCAAGCTAGATCAGTGCTTGTGGTCGACAATACTTCATATCCCAACATTCAGGAAGATAAAAGCCCGACACTAGCAACTAGGAAGGATGACATCAAACGCTGGCTCGATCATCAAAGCTTATAGTACAATGAAGGGATGCTGAAGGCAGAACTCCTACATATATGCAAGCTGAAAACATCCAGACCAAAGTATAAACTGGACGCACTTCTGAAGCAACATGACATTCTTCCGCTGTATCATGCTTAGCTGAATCCATTGAGATGATTTGGTCACAGGTTAAGGGATCAGCAACTAAAAGAAACACCCGAATTAGAGCGGCTGGTATGATCCCTTTAATTGAGGAGACCTTCGCCAGAGTTACAACCAATGACTGGAAAACCTGCTGCAGACATGTGAAGACCATTGAATCTGATTTTGGAAAGCCGGTGTGGCGAGGGACTAGTTGGTTGAGAGAGTGGTATTCACTGTAACTCGAGCGACGAGGATGCAGACACAGGCAGCGACCCGGATGACTACTCGGAGACAGACACAGCTGACGAGATTGGCTGAGTTGTATTTCATGATACTTTCTTTCTTATGCTTGTTTTTTTGTGAAATAAAACTTTCAAGAACAAGATATGTTTGTGAAACGCTATGACCCCATCCAATTTTACCTTTGACCTTAAAGGGTGACCTTGACCTTGACATGTTACCCTTTAAAAGGTGCGGCTTTATGAGAGACACATACGTGCCAAATATCAAGTCTCCATCTGTACTGGTTGAAAAGTTATGGCCAATGTTAAAGACTGATTTGACCTATACATTTTACCAGTGACCTTGCAGGATGACATTTACCTTGACAATAAACAGACACAGACAGACAGACAGTGCAAAAACAGAAAAAAAGAAAAACAGACAAAAATAAACCAGAAACAGAAAAAAGATAAAACGATAATATATCCTATAAAAACATATACTGACAAAAGCGTTTAGAAATATTTAAAAAACCAAACAAAAACAATTAAGAAATAAAAGTACAAAAACCGGTGAGTTTCGAGCTCGGGTAATTATCCCATGCACAACATATATTGAGGAAACCGTGTCTAGTTTTAGTGTTGTCGTAACTGCCAGATCTAGTTTGTTTATCTGTACCTAACCTTGTTGTTCTCTTGATACCGCGGGTACAGTGTTTGTTTATAACTAGTAAGTAATGGAACATAAATAACCCCACCTTTCACCGTTGTCAAAACAAAGTAATAGTTAGTGCTTATTAACCCTTTCAACCCAACCCTGAACTAGAGGTTTTTGTCACTAAAACGGATGTCTCCCCTCTAATAAAAATAATATGTAAAGAGAAATCACTAAAACTGTTATGGACTTGATGATTGATACTTCCCCTCATTATGCGCTTTCCACACCACATTTTTCAAGAAGAAAATGATAACAGCTAATAACTTCAAAAATATTGATACCAGAGTTATGGCCCTTGTGCATGACGCTTACTTTCATCATGCTCTTTCCATAAATGAAATGTCATTCCAATAGCATCAGTTGAACAGGAGTTATTGATCGGATAAAAAATGTAACAAAGGGCAATAACTCCAAAAGTATTGAAACCAGAGTCATGGCCTTTGTTCATGACACTTTCTCTCATCATGCTCTTTCCATGTATAAAGTTTCAATACAATGGCAAAAGCCATGTAGGAGTTATCGTCCGGACAAGAAAGTGTTAAACAAATGTACAAGGGGCAATAACTCTCAATTTATTGAAGCCAGAGTTAAGGACCTTATGCATGACACTTTCTATTATCATGATCAATCCATGTATGAAGTTTCACTCTAATGGCATGTGCCATATAGGAGTTATCATCCTGACAAAAAATGTGTGTTTTTTTACAAAGGGCAATAACTCCAATATTAGTGAAGCCAGAGTTATGGACCTTGAGCATGACACTTTCTCTTATCATGATCTTTCCATGTATGAGTTTCAATCCAATGGCATGAGCCATATAGGAGTTATCGCCCGGACAAAAAATTTGTTGAAAAAATTACAAAGGCAATAACTCCATTATTAATGAAGCCAGAGTTATGGACCTTGTGCATGACACTTCCACTCGCCATGATCTTTCCATATATGAAGTTTCAATTCAATGGCATGAGCCATATAGGAGTTATCGTCCGGACAGAAAAGTGTGTTTTTTTACAAGGGGCAATAACTCCTATATTAGTGAAGCCAGAGTTATGAACCTTGTGCATGACACTTCCTCTCATTATGCTCTTTCCATATATGAAGTTTCAATCAACTGGCATCAGGCATATTGAAGTTATCTTCCGAACAAAAAGTGTGACGGACAGACGGACGGACAGACAGACGGACAGACAGACAGGCAGACAGACAGACAACTCTCACGAAAACAATATGTCTCCCCCATATAAATATGGGGGGAGACATAATTATCAGAATGGAATAACCAATCACTGTTCAACTATAGAGCCCACTCCGTATGAACAGTTTCAACATGTTAGATGTTCTTTGAATGTCAAGTAGTGCAGACTCTCTGGTATGTGTCCAAACTGTTTGCGAATTACAGTACATGCGAGTCCAAGATGAAATGGTAAATGAAAAAGTGGTAAAGTCAAGCCGGCAAAGCCACATATAAGACGCGACCACCACCAAAACATCGATAGATAGCATGCCACACACACACAACTACACACCCAAACACACGCACACACACGAGGTAAACACAGAAAATAGCAACAAACACACAAGGAATTAAGATAAACATTGCACACGTGAACAAAGGCAAAAGTATAAAGACACAAGACAAACAATAGCAAATGTGACAAATAGAGTACCGACTTGGCACGGTCAGTAGCAACATAACCATTGGGGGGTTTAAACCGGTTTACGGACGTCCTAACCTCACACTTCTCTCAAAGTCACCCTGGCTTTACAAATAGTGTATTTACAAATGATATTAATGTTATATAAACGCATTTTCACGCATTTGCTAACAAGGTAGATCCAGATTCAGATATCTGCTGTAGGAGTTTTCTGATCAGTCTGCTTTGTCTGCTGATGAAATTAAAATAGATCTGATTCTACAGCTTTTACCAATACCTAAACATCCTGTAAACAAACGCCATTATACTTTTTCTAATACAACTAATTCATGATGTCATTATTTTGTACATGCATATTCAACAGTGAATGGACTAAGAGAGAAATTAACGATTTATGGCCAGTCAGCGTAGCGAACGACGGATTTCTCTCTTTATAAACACCCATTAAATTAGAGTTTTGCAGGACCTCTCATTGCGTCACACTATACAACGTTTGTAACCTAGAGCAAACACAGTCACTATGGGGATGTTATCTACAAACTTAGGAAAATTCGGGGTCATATCCATTTTCATGATTTGTTTAAAAAACGCATTAAAACCTTTAAGAAGAAAAGATATGATCCCATTATATTGCAACGCACTGCACGTTTGATTATCGACCCTTTTACAGTCGGTAGCTACGCTGCCCTCTTTGCGTGCACGATGACAGGCCGAGGCTTGTACTCTATGATGGTATACTCTTAAACTCAGATACGGGATGAGCTTACCAGACTCATGTATTACCTTTTCCCTGTCGTGTCCTTAACGGCTTCCATGCAGGTGCTCTGACTTCAGCAAAGTCATTGTGTACATATTTGACGGATTTGCACAGTTATTATGCTAAGTTTTACATATTGGCATCTATGTGTTTACCGTCTTCTATGTTGTGGATAAGTCCGGTGAGGATACCTTTATTTACATTATTTGTAAAGATATGTGACCTTGAGAGAAGTGTGAGGTTAGGACGTCCGTAAACCGGTTTAAACCCCCAGTGGTGTTTTTGCTACTGACCGTACCAATGCGGTACACTCTTTGTCACCCTTGCTATTGTTTGTCTTGTGTCTTTGTACTTGTGATTTTGTTTATGTGTGGAATGTTTGTCTCTAGTTCTTGTGTGCTTGTTGGTGTTTACTGGTTTCATCTCGTGTGTGTATATGTGTGTCTGTGTGCGTGTGTGCGTGCGCGCGTGCGTGTGTGCGTGTCATGCTATCTATCGATGTTTTGGTGGTGGTTGCGTCTTGTATGTGGCTTTGCCTGCTTGACTTTACTACTTTTCCATTCAGAATATGGACATAACAAACGGTCTGAGGTTTTAGGTTATCATGCCTCTTTACTACTATATACATACTGTAAACATACTATAGTTCATATTTGTATTGAGATAAGAAAGTGGGTGATCCTTCAAAAGCAAACGTAGCAATGCTAAAAGATTAAAATTGCAGACTCGGTTTTATGCAGTATGTTCATGAGTAGCAATTAAAAGTGCAACACTACTCACGCCTCCTAGCACCGGCTTAAGCAGTATTCAATTTTCAAAACTTATACCATCAAAACTAATGATCCCGAAGGACTAGACAATATAACAACACTGAGATGAAGTACGGGGCTACTTGTTATGGTCGCCACACAAGCACCTGCTGTTGTGAAGTACGTATATTCTGAAAGTCTATTGGCCATTTACTGGTTCGGTTTCCATTATACATCAAGTGACCTCGTCCTTCCATGGTGTATAATCCAATAAAAGCACTTATAAGGGCAATGGGTAATGCATATTACCATATGACGCAATAAAATTGGAAGGGCGGGTCTGAAAGCAAACCCCACGCATGTGCAAAGCCCCGTTAACGCTTATTGATTCAATCACACACGCCAAGTGAATTAAGAAGCAAAGTATCTACACTTCCGTATAAGAAACTACCTATAACTAACTTTACAATTAGTATAGACCCAGAACAGTACCATGGACGGCTAAATATGTCTTATAGCGAACGAGTATTGTGCCAGACAAACTATCGCTTGTAGCTGCAGTATCCAATTAGGGTTTTCATTATTTACTGTTATTCAAATAAATGTTTTTTGTTTGCTTCAACTTATAACGGTATAGACAGGATAACACAAAATGTGAATACTGCCCACACTACTGGGGAACGAGTCCGACACTCAAAGCAGTTTTAGTGGATGAAATGTGGGTGCACTGTTTCCCTTATGCTAGTTCTTACCACAACCCCTAACCCCTTGCGCAAGTGTTTAAGAAAAACACTGCAATGTAGAGAGTTTAATGTGTTTTGAAATATATATTTGCAATGTGTTTAGATATAGAAACAACGTTTTTTATATGTTTTATCGACATCTGTTTCAATTTGTTGTAATTTTCACCTACACTTCAGCTTTATGGTAGTCTGACTTTAAGTATGGTAAGATATATGTTCAATAGAAATGCGATAACCTACCAGTAAAATAAGTATTTACTTTATTGACTGCTCCCTTGAGAGGAAATTAAACGCTTTATCATACGCACTGCACGAACTACCAGAATTAAAAGTAGTTTGTTTGTAAGACAAATAAACAAATACTTATTTGATACGAGAGAACACGGAGAGCGTTACGACCCTGAACAATTGAATATGCACACAATGCTGTGCTTTACGAGCCAAACCATTTGATACCTAAAATTTGGGTTGGGAACTGGAGTATGCATAATCTTTGCTTAAGGTCGACCCTTCCGCAACCCTTTATGCATTAGCAAGTCATTGGAAAGGCAAGTTGCGGAACTGTTACTCAGAGTTTGAACCATGATAAGAGGACTCGACCAACCCAACACGTAGTCCATCTTCACCCAATCAGACGACCAGCGTAAATAGATATAACCCCAAAGCCGACTGCTCCACGACATAAATTACGGCTAACACAGCAGTGCAGTTACATATAAAACAAAAACAAATATAGGGAAATGATTGGTTAAACGAACGAAATGCAATTATACCCCAGCACGTACCTTGAACGAACCAAACGTGTAAATCCAAAGCCGGTTAAAAAGAATACTTAAGGTACCACCGATATTAAAATCAATATATTCCAGAAGACCATTAACAACAAATGTTATGTTGATAAGCTTGGATCTCATTGCCTGACACCATTTGAAATTTGGATAAAACGGATATTTTATTAATGTGTTTATTAACGAACTTGGCTTTCATTTAGTGTGTTCTTTTTATCTATGTAAAATACTCCTAGGTTCAACATAATGTGTTTTCTTCCTTTACAAATGGCAAAATAAATCTTAAGAGTAAAACCAGATTTACAAGATTGTGAATTCTTCAACAGATGGATGGATCAGTGCAATAATTGAAATTTATTGTTACTATAAAATGCAAATTCTTCCAGAATTTACATATACTATCAATAAAATGTATATGTTATTTTTCGAATGGAATGGCTTTAAATTTTGTTATTTCGTTTTAATGAATTACATGGTATTATTTTGTATCCCATATTCTACATGGTCCATATAGTTGATAGTTGGTCTCACGGCTTGTGTTCTCCTAATTTAGCAACGTTGGATAAAAAGTTAAATACGTTTTAAACGTTTGAAATCTTGCAAAGATTATTGGTAATAGCGATGTTCAAGATCCATGCTCAATATGGGAAATGGGCTGATATAGCTTGTATAAATAACTTCATAATACGTCTATATAGCTTACACAATATTTAGCACATGCGTGTAAATAGAAATATGTAAATAATTGGAAAGAGTCAGTTACGTATGGTTTGGTATTTTAGCATTTTGCACGACACTTGAAATCATATAGATTCAATAATTCATAAACAGTGATTCACGTCATACTTATCCTAATAAACCCAATGGTGTAAATATAGGTGCTGATTTATGTAAATGGATATCGTTATATATGTTTTTACGTTAACAATAATGCCCTTAGATTGGAAAGACACATATGATACATTTCTACTATATGTTATATTACAACAGTAAAGGTCAAAGAACAACGATTGGATTCCGATATACTCGGTGTCTCATCTAGATCCAATACTTTTCCAATGTTATTCTCGTCACACTTAGTATGGGAATGGGTTTTATATGTTCTTACTAGTTCATTCATTTATCAATGTTTGAATATTGGGATGTTCGCATTATTCATTCTTATAATGTAACTGATTAAACATACATGGCAGACTTTACAAGCTCATTTCTCAATGCTGAGAACACTTTTAAAGGTTATATTTTAAAATGCTACACTAGCTTATGACAATTATATTTAAACGAAATGTTCTACTTCTGTAATTTCATGTTGCCCGCGAATGTGACGGCCTTCGTAATGTATCCGTGATCTATGAGCTTTGGTCACCTTGTCTGACACCATTTTTCGAATTTATCCGCTCTTTTGGGTTGTTTTTCAAATGATTCATTCTTCTCGTCATAGGTATGAGAGGGTCGGGGAGTACCATCCCTCATCATACCTTAAAATAATTTGGTAGGTTAGTAGCATTGTGTCATGTTTATGGTAAGTATAATAGTTACATAAACTAACAAGACAGAAAAAGGAAATTCTAACAATGCCGTTTGAGAAAAAAGTATAATTGATATTTATACAACCACATTTGTGGGGGAAATTTATGCATTTGATAATATATATATATATATACTAAAATCAGAACAAAAAGAACACAGTTCTAAAAGGGGAAAAACTACTTGATGGGGTTCTCTCAGTTCAACAATCGTTCGATTTCATGGGGTTTTTTTTCATATAAAATGTTTAAATCTCTACAGGAAATAATAATAATTTCCAAGGCCATTTTACTTTTTAGCTATTGTAATGTATATGGAGGAATTTACTTCATAAAAAGGTAATACTATTTTGCCCATATTTGATCAAATTGTTCAAGGTAAGTATCCCTTGTTGCTATGTATTTCAGAGCTGTATATTTAGGTGTTTTATTGTTTTAATGGTATTATTGGGAGTTTTTGTCAATTATATATAGTACTTTGTCTCTAGTAGAAGAGTCATGTCAGCCATTGAATAGGAAATATTAAGACTCAATAGGTATATCTTCTCATTTATAGAATTGATATATTTTGCTAATTTCAACAACTGTCGAAATTTTGTTAAAAATAATTCTGTTACTGGACATGGCCAAAGCATAATTATGTTGAATTATTTCTATTTCACCACAAACTCTAGAATTAAGATTTTCTGAGATTTTGATGTTAAGAAGGTATTTCTGTGTTGGAAGAATTCTATGGTTTGTTCGATACTGAAACCACCACATCCTGTACTGAAGTTGTATTTGAATATGGCATTGTAAATTTCCAATCATTATCTCCTATCTGAACAAATTGGTTCAATCTTGTCACTGCAGTAGGTTTTTATTATTTTTATTCACTATGTAAACGAGCTGCACCTTTTGATTGTTTTAGTAGTATTAATGCATTTAATGAGAGCAATGGATTTTGCATTTTCTGCAGTGTTACTGTAAAGCTAAACTTATTTAAAAAAATATTTTTTATAACATTTATTAGAACATGCATTTAACAAATATTCTGAAAATGGGTGATCCCTCGAAAGTCAATATGAATATCATAGATTTCACAAAACGATTGATAATTGTAGAAGTTTCATTCAGAGTTAATTAGATCATTTATTTGTGAAATCCTCTTCATAAAATAAGGTCTGTAAAACACACACACATTCCACCTATTTGAATATCTTTGCTTTAGAATAATGTTTCCTTGAGAGGTAATTAGATCATGTATTTGTGAAATACCTTTTATAACACAAGGTTTGTAAAACACACACATTCCACATATTTGAATATCTTTGTTATAGAATAATGGTGCGGTCCTTAATTCTGCTACGTTTTCAGGAGTGTATGACGTTTGTAGTTTATGGAAAGCTTTTATGACATCTTGCCTTTAGACTCTCAGGCCCTAAAGATATTTTTTCTATAGTCCATACTACATTCTAAGTTTTAGTTCCATTTAGCATAATTTGTTATTAATCTTCTCAACCAAAGTACATGTATGAGTCACGCAGGAAACACCGCATACAAAACACACAAACAGCACCACAACGACAAACAGCAAATGTACACGAATATGAAAGACAAAGAGTCGCACGGACATAACAAACAAACAATAGGGGGAAGATGGAGTACCGCCATGGAACGGTCAGTGACAAATGTGACAAGTTGATTTAAACCTTCAATAAAACATGTTAGATTTATCATTTTAAGACCCCTTCAAAATATTGTTTAACTAACACTGCTTTATTTCCTTTAAGACGTCATTAGGGGGATTTGGTAGTGACATGATGAGGTGATTAAGTAGGGGAAGAAGTAGTGTTTTAATTACTGTGATTTTCCCCATAGGTGTTAAATACCGACGATTCCAATTTAATATTAGAGCTTTTATTTTTTGTATTTTAGTATAGATTTTTGAGCATAACCATGTTTGAAAGATCCACATCAAATATAATCCCTGACAATTTAAACCTATTTATTCCCCACTAAAGTTTCCACTTTGTTTTAATTGAATCAGTACTGTACTGTTTTTTTTTACTCTTTTGGGAATTTGGTAAAAATGGGTATTTCAGTATCACAAAACGTATTCCTTAATTTTGTTTTGAATTTCACACTTTAAAAATATTCAAAATCCTTTTTCGGTTCAAACGCGCGTGCTCTCTTTGTTCATCGAAATCTTCAACAGACGAATAGACCAAAATAATTAAAATGCATTCTTACTATAAACTGCAAGTTCTTCCAGAATTTACTTATATCAGTAAAAGTATAATATTATTATGGGTTGTTTTAATGAAATGACTTTAGATATTACATGTACATGGTCTTAGTATGTGTCCCATATCATGTATGGTCCATAGAGTATTGTTAGTAGCAGGACTTGTTGGATAAACACGTTTTAATAGTTGGAAATTTTGTAAAGTTTATTTGATTATATAGAAGTATTCAATATTGGATATAAACTATAATTAACTTCTATAACTCACCTCACAATATATTTATATCTATAGTAAACAATATATTTATATCTATAGTAAACAGAAAAAATGGACAGCAATGTGAACAGACATACGTAATTTTCTTTTAATATTTTGACAGAGTCAGTAAAGTATGTTTGGATATTAGCATTTGACACATTATAAATCAAATAGATCCAACAATTTATAAATGAATATGTCTGTAACACCTTAGTCATATACTTATTAAACATTATATTTATGTGTAAAAGGTGAAAACTAATGTTAATTGACGCCGATACGACATGTTGCAATATGGTAAAGATATAGCAAACGCCAGGCAGGACATTAGGAAAGGGTCACTTCTTTAAAGTATTAAAAGTTCCCCATCCATTGCCTAATATAAGCCTTTTGGCGGTAAACAAGACGTCGTTGGTGGTAAACATGACGCAACACACTGATGTTCAGATAATGCTGACGTCATGTTATCATCTTCAATGACAGCGGTCATTTAGATCTATTTCGTAAAATATATAAGATAGATCTATGTCTATTCGGTAAGATAAAAACGTTTGCAAAGTGGTCAGGTTACCTAATATGGAACTATATGTAATTATAGAGGTGCATGTGCAAGCAGGATCCTCTATAATTAAACCATCTTTGTGTATAAAGATTCTCGGTGCATGGCTCGATTCACAAATGGATATGACATCACACGCCAATTCTGTGTGTAGGTCTAGCTATGCGCAGATCCGACAAATAGGTCATATAAGAAAATACCTCTCACCTGATGCTACTAAGACTCTGGTAAAAATAGACTCCTGCAATTCATTGCTGCATGGAATATTTCAAACAACACACTGTGGAAACTTCGAAGAGTGCAAAACACAGTGCTCAGCCCGCACCATAATCAGGACTCCTCGATATAATCAACTTCGCTGGCTTCCGGTTTAACATCGGATTAAATTCAAAATTCTGACACGTATAAAGTCGTGCAGAATGAATCCGCCAAGTACATTGTCGACATGTTCAACGTTTACAGGCTCTACAGAGAGTTAAGGTCAGTAAGTAGACTAGTTCGAACTACTTGCCGTTGGTTGTACCAAAAAGTCTGGTAAAATTGGTCTAGTTGCTAATGCCCATTTTAAGGCAAACTCGTCACTTGGTTGATTAAAGTACTAAACTTGGCACGTGTATCTAGTATGACATCTATTAGCCATTAGGCACATAGGTGTTCGAGCGGAGCTAAGTGAAAAACCTTTTGAAACAAATCAAAATGGCGGCCAGTGTATATATACCATATAAGGGCAAAGTTTCAGTAGCAGAAATACATTAAGGGTGGAGGGCGCCTCAAAACCGATTTTAACCCCAGTGACATTTGTCATTGACCGTTCCAAGGCGGTACTTCCATCTTCCCCCTATTGTTTGTTTGTTATGTCTTTGTGCGTCTATTTGTGTCTTTTATCTACATGTACATTTACTGTTTTTCGACGTGGTACTGTTTAGGCGATTGTGTGCTTTGTATGTGGTGCTTCCTGCATGACTCATACGTGTACTTTTAAAATGTGATGTTTCCTAGCAGCTGATTGGAAAATATGCCTGAATGCTCTATAATATCTATATGATATATTCACATTTGGTGTATATAAAGGCTATATATAATGGTTATATAACGAGAACCGACGGAGTGCGTTATAAATTATGGAGGTGATGACGAATACATAGCTCGCCTTGAAAAAAGTACTACTAAATATGAATGCTACTAAATGAATCATGTTTTATTACACAATGCACTTGGAAAGGAAAACAAATGCAGGTATAAAACAACATCTTATTTGATACAAATTATTAACGAAACTCGTGTGTTTTATATATTCTGAAAATTTAGTAATAACCCCCAAAAGTCACCATAGTAGATCTACCGTGCTTTTCTGATCTGAGCGTCTGATGATCATGATGTGATACGTCCGCTTGTTTATATTTTCGACATTATAATTCATCATTAAGTGGTATCTATATAAAGGTAAGCGATTTTTCATTGTTTTTAATGTTTCACACATTACATCATTACGTTTAACTTAGGGCCCAGTCCACTAGGCCTTACGACCCCTTAAGACCTGTTTACGATTGCTACCGACCTCTGGTCGCCGATATTCGTACGGAAGTCGTCACTGTTAAACGCGGATGGTCTTCAGTAATCCTTGGTAATCGTTTACAATCGTGCAACCAAGTCCAGTCTTATTACAGTCGTAGAGAGGTTGTTGATCATGTACAACACCCTGAATATGCAGTCCGACTAAGCCTACGACCACTTACGACTTGTTTACGATTTCTAGCAACCTCTGGTCGCCGATATTCGTACGAAGGTCGCACGACAAGTCGCTGATAATCGCAGATGGTCTTCAGTAATCAGTGATAATCGTTTCCAGTCGTGCGACTAATTTCAGTCGTAGAGAGGTTGTTGATCATACACAACAACCTCCTTACAATCGAACTGGTCGTCGGTATTCTATAAGATTTAACCTCAGAGGGTTTAGGTAATCGTGCGATCGTCGCATGAAGGTGTCCAATAATCTTTAACTGGTCGTTGGTGATCTTCCCTACAAGCGTACGACTATCGGCGACCTTTCAATAATAACTACGACTGTCGTGCGATCCCCAGCGACTGCCTAAAAATATCCACGATTAGGCATAGATCACGTGACCACACAACAGGTCGGAAATGATCGTGGAACCTTCATACGAATATCGTACGCATACCAGTGACTTGACGCACGATCATCAACAACCTGTCTTAAGGTGGTCGCAGATACATCGCCAATGTGACTGCGAATTGTTTTGGAATTTAGTCGCCGACAATCGCAGACGATCTTAAACGATCGTAAGCTCTAGTGTGACTGTAGCCTTAATGAGCATCAACAATGTAAGTGTGCAATACACAAATAGTAAAATGTCATGTGTTTTCGTGATTAGCTACAAATGAGCATCTTGTTAAATTCTATTTTACCAACGATTTTCTAAGAATCAATTAGGAATCAGTTACGATATATTATAATGCATACACGGTACACATATCCAATTGACCTCTCCTAATAAATGTTCGGGTATAAATTACTAAAATTCGCGACATTAAGATCGATTGAAAAATTGTTTGTCATATCAGAATTCAGTATTTTGCAAGACTTGAATTTGGTAGTTTTCATCCCTCTGATTCAGGTTTGAATTCACCTTTGATAATAAGAACCTTGTTTTCTTTATAAGGTATAGCGGTTGGTGAATGCACAATGGATAGGAACATCTGTATTATTTGTGGGGCGTGAGATGGTGAATTGCATTGCGCCGCTGACAGAACCGCTGGAGACGTCAAATACATTTATGGTTGTTTTCTGGAGATGGTAAATGGCTTCAGAGAGATATATAAGATGTCAGTTGATTTAGCAATATCACAAAGTATTCGAAATAAGAATATTTGATGGAGCGGGGGTTGTGCATTCTCTTCCAGAAGGTAATGTATCAACCTTTGGCGAGTATAGCCAAAATGCTTTCATAGCTTGGACAAAAAGACAGCTCCAAAGCTGTCAAAGGATTGATGTTGCTTGGGACACATGCGAAAGTGATAGTCCCAAGGAAGTAACCCGTAAAAAGAGGACCAAGGCAAAAGAAAGAAAGTGTCACGTCTACCAGTAACATTCGACTCATTTCTTCGAACTTCAAAAAACAAAGAAGAGCTTTTTGAACTCTTGACTAGAGATGTGGCTGCCTGTGTATACCCAGAAGCGCAATAGTTACGGGAAAATGAGTACTATCAGGTTAAGATTGACGCTGAAACTCTGTACTAACTTGTTTTGAGGTGATTTGTGAACAATCTTTTTTCTAGCTCACCCATATCAATATTAAAAATTAAATGCACATGTCTGATGGTAAACCGGCCTAGAGCGAACATTAACATATTATGTCTAAAGACAGATGGTAGCTTAATGCATGGCAATAGTTATGCAGAAATGTATGCATGACTTTCTTACTACTTTCAGCAACCACCGGCTTTTAAAGAGTTCCATATTTATTCATTGTATGGTCGCTATAGGTAGGTTTAACTGTCCTGATACTTTATAGATGTCAACCTGTGGAATATACCCGCCATTCTGTCAAAGGGTGTTTGTACATACAGCTAATATACAAACATCTATTCAATGTATGACGGCTTATGATGACAGTAAACTCAAATTAATTTTATTCGTATCATCTGTTTCAGACAATAGACAAATATAGCATAATTGGGTCTAATCTGTCTCCGATACTGAAACCCTTCACTGTACATATGAAATATTTCAAAGAATAGCCAGACCTTAATAAAGCAAACAGATGACTGACTTGTCATATCCTGTTAAATATAACTGGAGTATATCATTGGTAACGACGGATTTAATCCGATACGTCAATTAAAATAAATAAGAGCGCATGTCATTTGTCTTTGACGCAATTTGTTCCTCCGTGATCTGTTTTGCATCGTGAAATAAAATCAACACATTAGGTTTATTATAAATGTTCTTCGGGAACTGGCTGGGTAGTTGAGTAATGGAATATGGTGATGTCTGCTTCACATTGATGGACTAGGCCTACATTAAACGCCGATATCTCGAACTCTGATACCTTGAACTTCGGAATAACATTAACTAAAAGTTTGGTCCTTCCAATACAGAAATGCTCAAAAATGTATCACTACCCATATCTAGAAACAGACAGATTAATGCAGGTCGAAAGCAATGCTGAAAGCTCCTACTTGTGAAATTGTCAAGATTAGAAGTCGGATGATTCGAGCTTATGTTATCTCTATCTAATTTGTATGGTCCCTTGAAGCTAGAGATATCAAAATTCACAGAACCGATAACCAAGGCAGCTTCTAATGCCCCACCACTTTTCTGGAACATTCGGATACGAGGGCAATGCTCCATTCCTTTGTATGCCTTAGCAGACTATGTACCTAAAAATCCGAAAGTGGCAATCAGCTATGTGATTGTACATTATATATGACAGGCGCACAATCTCCCTATATTATCCGTAGGCATGAAACCCCCATGCTGAGTACTGCATTCATGCAATTCTAAACTCTTCTTTCAAAGTTTCTCTCAAGCTTATACAGAGTTCCGTTACGTTCAACATCCATGGTCACTACTTTTCAGTGTCACAGTGCTCTAAACTTCAAACTATCCTATAGAGGAATACATACATAGTCAATTAAAAGACGTACAATAAACAAACAGTATGCATACATGTGAATAAATAAACTAAGACAAGCAGACCCACACCGAGGATAACACAAACTAGAGCTAAATGAAAAAGTAGTAAAGTCACACAAAAAACGCCACCATCACCAAAACACCGACAGAAATCAATTTATACAGCAATTAATACACATTCTCAAACACACATACAGGAGAAAGCCACATACAAATGGAAAAGTAGTAAAGTCAAGCAGGCAAAGCCACATGCAAGACGCAACCACCACCAAAACACCGATAGACAGCATGACACACACACACACACACACACACACACACCCAAACGCACACTCACACACACGAAATGAACACAGAAAACACCAAAAAGACACAAGAAACAGGGACAAACGTTCCAAAACATGAACAAACCACAAACACAAAGACGCAAGGCAAACAAAAGGAAGGGTGACAAAGAGAGTACCGCCTTGGCACGGTCAGCAGCAAAAACACCACTGGGGGTTTAAACCGGTTTACGGAAGTCCTAACCTCACACTTCTCTCAAAGTCACCCTAGCTTTACAAATATTGTAAATAAAGGTATCCCCGCTGGACTTACCCACAACATAGACGACGGTGAACACAGGACAACATGTAAAACATAGCATAATAACTGTGACAAACCGTCAAATATGTACTCAATGACTTTGCTGAACGCAATCACCACCAACACATCGCTAAACAGCATGTCACACACACACATACACGTACGCAACCAAACACGCGCACACACACAAGAAGAACATAGAAAACATCAACAAACACACAAGACTCCATTTTATTGAGTCTGTTCATGAACAGTAATTGAAAGTGCAACGTACACTGCTCATGCCCCCTAGCACCGGCTTAAGCAGTATTCAATTTGCAGAACAAGAAGTACTGAAATTCATGATATCGAAGGAACTCATATTTTCATTTTGGTCTTATGTGCTGGCGGCATGTCATACAGAGACAAATGTATTCATTTGTAACTAATGTTTGTTTTATACATTGCACTATATCTAGTTAAAAGTAAGTTCTGTCACTGGAAAGGTTACTGTATATTCATATAAATCTTAGATCCGTTGATTATAGACGTAATATAGCTATTTAATATTAATACTTTTATATATATATTATTCATATGTGTGTGCAACTTATTACTCTATTATAAGAAAGGCAATGAAAAACTTTTACTTTGGTGTCGCAGTGCCTTAGACCTAGCCGAACCGATATTTAGTTTTCAGTAAGGCGTGTTTGTAGCGTTAAGCCTTATCGTACTCTTTTGTAAGTTGGGGCGTCACATCTTATCTTTTGGTTTCAATAAGCTTGGTTGAGGTATAGGTTTTACAGCACTGCGAATACCATGTCGATGTATAACAGGCAAGGAACTGTTCTATGAAAACAGTGTGTATATATGTGAACGAATACAATGTCGATGTGTAACAGGCAATGAACTGTTCTATGGAGACAGTGTCTATATGTGTGAACGAATACGATGTCGATGTGGAACGGGCAATGAACTGTTCTTTGAAGACAGTGTGTATATGTGTGAATGAATACATTGTTGATGTGTAACAGGCAATGAACTGTTCTATGAAGACGGTGTCTATATGTGTGAACGAATTCGATGTCGATGTGGAAAAGACAAGGAACTGTTCTATGAAAGCAATGCGTATATGTGTGAACGAGCAAGCATTTTATTTGTGATTATTTTGCAACTGTCCACTTTCGTGTTTCATTCCAAAATATCATGCCTGACTTCTAGTCTATTTTTATACAGTATTAAACCTATCCATTTGGATCGTGTTTTCAAATAACACTATTCCGAAAGAGCTGTCCAAACACCCCATTCGAGTTTCTAAACAGTTTCAATCAGCTTAAAGCTAGGCCTAGGGGGCTCGGTTCACGAGAATCTGCATCTGCATGCCTGGCTTGTCCTATTCCTACAGGAAGACAAGTTGCGATCTGTACAGTACCTACTCCTATTGGCTATGTTTCATCCCGAAACACAATCACATACGCCGGTTTAAACCTAGTCATTAACCACAGCCACATCATATTATCAAACCTAGCAGTTGTATCTGGAACTGTTCCTGAAACATTCATTTCTAATTTTTGTAACTCTTTCCCTGTAGAATATTCATGTAAGACATAATGTTACCATGAATATTAATTAATTGAAATGGCATATATACACAGGTCTTTTTAGTATTGGTATAACTTCTATATTCAGATCTATTATATTTAATATGCAAAAGGTAAAGGTAAATGTGAGGTTTATAGTCTGGAACTACATACAATGTACATATTCTCCCGACTTCACAATTTTACCCCCTGATCACCGGGTTATAAGTCAGCCATTAACACTCGGCGCCCAAGGCAGCCATGACACATTGACTTATTTCCCTCAAAGGTACCCATTTATACACCTGGGTAGAGAGGAGCAAACGTGGGATGCATTTTTTGCTCAGAAAAATTCTGATAGTCCGATGGCAGGATTCGAACCGGGGACCCTTCGATCCCAAGTCTAACGTCCTACCACTGGACCACCACTCAAACAGATCATATCCTGATCAGGTGGTTCCTACAGAAACCGTCTGGTCTGGTTCTACTCTGTTTGGCTCGAACAATCTTATGTATTAAGGAATATTCCATATACATATCGTTAGTAACCAAGAACGATTTAAACAGATAAATCGGAAAGTTTGTACAAATTTAAACGAAAGAGGATCTGCGTGGTGCATGTGTTTGATAGATTCGAGATATTTTCGTTTGAGTGTGCACTTTGTATTAGTAAAAGGTTTTTTATTGCCTTTGCTATAAAATACAATTTGGCATGCGATCAGCTAATGTCACTTAGAGTAAGTTTGCAATAAAATGTACACCATTAAGGTCCCAAAACATTTAGTCTGAGCATTTAATTGCTTGCCTACCCAAAATGCCACCTACTTACGAAGTACAAGCACAGGTTCAAATAGTGAACTAAAATGTTTTGTTGTTGTTGTTAGTTACTCATAAATATGCACAACTAGCTTTAACATTAATGTTCAAATCGAACGGGGGTGCTTACAGCATACATCGTTTCTTTAATCCAACTGACATTCCCCAAGTGAAGTAATCAGGTCAAAATATGTACCACGACAGATCACTCGAACATTTAACTTTAAGCGAGATTTCCCAAGTAAACGGACGCCTAGCGAAAAGATCACTCGAAGCTTAATTATGTGTGACACATGCACATAACTAAATGTACTCGTACTTCAGACTACCTGGTGCTTAATTCTAAGTGAAATGCCCCAGTTAAATAGACACAAAACTAAAGGTATTCTTACTATAGACCAGTCGGTGCTGAATTCTAAGTGAAATGTCCCAGTTAAATAGGCGCACAATTAACGGTATTCTTACCATAGACCACCAGGTGCTTAATTCTAGGTGAAATATCACAGTTAAATAGGCACATAACTAAAGGTATTCGTAAATGTGACCACCCGGTGCTGAATTCTAAGTGAAATATTACATGTCATCAGGCTCATAATTAAATGTATTCTTGCCATATACCACTCGGTGCTGAATTCTATGTAAAATATCCCACTTTGATTGGCGCATAACTAAAGGTATTCTTACTATATTGACTTTACTACTTTTCCATATAGACCATCCGGTGCTAAATTCTAGGTGAAATGTCCCAGTTAAATAGGCCCATTATTAAAGGTATTCTTACTATAGACCACTCGGTGCTTAATTCTAAGTGAAATGTCCCAGTTAAATAGGCGCACAATTAACGGTATTTTTACTATAGACTACCAGGTGCTTAATTCTAGGTGAAATATCACAGTTAAATAGCCACATAACTAAAGGTATTCGTACATGTGACCACCCGGTGCCAATTAGATAGGTGCATAACTAAAGGTATTCTTACTATATTGACTTTACTACTTTTCCATATAGACCATCCGGTGTTTAATTCTAAGTGAAATGTCCAAGTTAAATAGACACATAACTAAAGATAGTATTACTATAGACAGCACGGAGTTTAATTTTAAGTGAAATGTCCAAGTTAAATAGACACATAACTAAAGATAGTATTACTATAGACAACACGGTGTTTAATTCAAGGTGCAATGTCTAAGTTAAATAGGCACACAACTAAAGGTATTCTTACTATAGATCAGTCGGTGCTTAATTCAAGGTGAAATGTCACAAGTAATCAGCAATATAGTTTTCAGTTTTTTCCCAAGTAATAAGGTACCTAACTAAATAGACCAGCTGGTGCCTTATTACTAAGTCAGATTTTCTGAGTTGCCAGGCTCCTACCAAGGACAGTCTTATATTAGACTAATCAGCGTATTACCCCTAAATGGGATGTCACAAGTAAAATGTCTGTCTGTCGGTCGATCGGTTTGTCTGTCTGTCAGTCTGTCTGTCTGTGGGTCGGTCGGTAGATTGAACGGTTTCCGATCAATAACTGAGAAACGGCTTAGCGTATCATCTTATGACTTGCTGTGGTGGTTGGTCATGACCTCTTGATGACCTCTATTGTTTTCGAGGTCACTAGTTTAAAGGTCAAGGTCATAATGACCTTAACTGATGAAATGGTTTCTGATAAATAACTGCTCAATAATTTAGCTTAGGATCTTGTTGGTCATGACCACAAAATGACCCCTATTGTTTTTGATGTTACTAGGTCAAAGGTCAAGGTCACCATGACCTTAACTGTTAAAATGGTTCCAGATTAATAACTTCTCAAGAGTATGGCTTAGGATCTTCAAATATGCTGTGGTGATTGGTCATGACCACTAGGTGACCCTCATTGTTTATTAGATCACTAGGTTAAATATCAAGGTCGCATGACCTTAACTTGTGAAATGGTTTCGGATCAATAACTGCTCAAGCGTTTGGCTTAGGATCTTCAAACTTGCTGTGGTGGTTTGCCATGACCGCTACATGACCCCTATTGTTTTACGTCACTTTTCAAGGTCAAAGTCATCATGACCTCAACTGGTGAAAAAGTTTCCGATCAATAACTGCGTAATAGTTTTGCTTAGGATCTTCAAACTTGCTGTGGTGGTTGCTCATGACCATTAAATAACCCCTATAGTGAGGTCACTAGGTCAAATGTCAAGGTCACCATGACCTTAACTGGTGAAATGGTTTTCGATCAATATCTGCTCATTGGTTTGGCTACGATCTTTAATGTTGCTGTGGTGATTGCTCATGACAACTACATGACCCCAATTGTTTTTGAGGTGAAAGATCAAGGTCACACTGACCTTAACTGGTGAAAGGGTTTCCGATCAATATCTGCTCATTGGTTTGGCTACGATCTTCAATGTTGCTGTGGTGATTAGTCATGACCACTAGATGACCCCTATAGTTTTTGAGGTCATTAGGTCAAATAGCAGTGGGTCCGGGGGTATACCATATTTTACAAACATCTCTTGTTTTTTTATTATAACTACTTGACTATCAAATCGTATTTAAGTGTTTATTTTGATGATCATACATTAATTTTAAGAATTGATAATTATGCAGAATGCATGTTATTGTTTCAAAAGACAGTACGGATAATACAAACACGTGGTGCTATATTTTGAGCGGAATCGCAATGGGTATTGACATGATGCGAACATAGTTCGTTTTTAGTCTTTGCCGTCACTCTAAATTAGGTTTAAACATAACTTTGCTCCCTGAATTAAATTGTACCATGATGAATGAAGCTGCAAATACGGATTGATCATTGGCAATTTAGACACCTTGTAACGCCAGGCTTCCTATTTATAACACTGTCTAATATTTCTGGGAATTACATTTTATGATAAAGGATGGCAAGATCGGAATTTGTACTTCCAAGAAACAACAACGTTAACTAACGCCTCAGTAGGAGTATGAAACCGGAAAGTACAATTCAAACTTAAACGAAATAGGGCATCGGTATTTAACTCTTTCGCTGCCAATGTCGCATCTGTGATTACCTGTGCAAACAGTTTCGATCCAGATGAGACGCCATGTAACTCGGCGTCTCATCAGGATCCAAACTATTTGTTACTGTTACTATGTTTTTGAAACAAAAATTAAGAAAATTAAGAAATGAACATTTGTAACAGACGACAAAGTCAGCAGACGACAGAGTCTGGCAGCGAAATGGTTAAGACCAGACCAAGACTAAGCATAAGGAAACATTCATTTAACAGCAGAGTGATACACCACGGGAACTTACATCCAGATAATAGTGTTAGAGAAGACTGGAAAAGTTCTGTGCACAATCCAAACTTGTGTATAATTTTGAAGCACACATAGCAATCTGACAAAGAGCTGATAATGGAGAGCTGGAGTAATTATGGCACCTTACTACCCCCAAAGTTGCACTTGCGACGTCAGTCAGGTGCTAAGGAATCTTAACCAATTAATGAATATTCATTTCAGGAATAATTGTATCGTAAATACCGGTATAAAGTTTGCTGAATTTTCATAATGCAATATGAAAACAAAAATGTTTGACCATGGCAGAAATCGTGGAACAGATCTTCTCATATTTCATAGGCATTTAGAGCAGGCCCTGATCTCGGCATTTCATTAGTATTCAATTCGTTAGACAATCCGGTTATTTCTGTGAACGAAAAAGGGAACACAGCCGGTTTCAAAATGTTGATAAGAAGTCAGTTTCAATTTCTCTCCAACGACAATTTGTTCACGATGTTAAAGAGATACATACAAGATGTGATTAGGAACACTATGTCGCCAACAGGCGCTTTGATTTGCAATTCTGATTGTTGCCCTTGAATTGTGTGAAAATTTGCAGGGTCATGAGATGATTAAGCATACAAGGTATTGAGTCTTTCACTAATATACTTTGTCAGATATGCTTAGTAACGCTTGGGTAAATGTTGTAGTTAGCAACATTTCCCGGTTTCGTCCATTGAACTATTTTTGTACATGTGAATATTGATATCAACTCGATATTGGGACGAGACGATCGTGTCTGAAGTTGCTCCGTTTAAATGATAAATGATCTTTAACACAAGTTTCAGCTTAAGATAGGAGCTTCCTGCATGACGTTTATATATCCTGCATTAAGCAGCCGCCTGCCTACAGTAAATATAATGAGCCCTCGTATGCTAAACTAACCTTTAGGTTTTGCAAACAGTGTAGATCCATGTTAACTGATGGTTTTTAAAAACGTCGGCGACATCTGATCAGGTTATGCACTGTTTGCCACTAGACGTTTAGACATTTGCTGTTTAGCTGAGTGGAGTGAAAAACTGTGTAGACACTAATTAGATACCACCCCGTTAACCCATTCCATCATAGGTTGTTTTTAGACCTAACCGCTTCAAAATAATCTATTCAAAAGGGAGTACCTACTAGAGACTGGGACACAATAAGAATTATATAGTTTTGAAACCATTGTGATATATGGAACAAATGCTCTATTTATCACAATGGTTTCAAACATTGACTTACATGGAGGCGTCAAAATGTGTCAATATGAGGGCATGGGTTAAAAGATTACATTTTGATTTGCTTGAAATGGTGAGTTTTGTATGACAATGCTCATTTCATCAGCGTTTGTTTGTTTAAGACCACCCGTTTCTGTTCACTATGGGCTAATTGGACGCCCCAGAGAGAGGGGAGAGGATACAAAGAAATCCGCAATGCCCTACTTTTATTTGTAAGTGACTATTTAAAAGTTAGTTGTACACGGCAGAAGGAATATGTTTGGTTATCTACCATCTTCTTATAGAATGGTAGAATCAGACTTTAATCTACGACATTGTTTTATTTTAAACGACGCAGTTGTGCGAATGGTTTATAATGCCAAACCTTGTGTCGCAATGTCAAACTTTTCTTAGATATTTAACGATAAAGATATAATCATGTTGGCCGATCATATCTATTAAATTTCGCAATATATCCAGACATATATTCACTGTTTTAGACACAATTTTCCAGACGCTTTAGGTGCAAACCTATTGTGCATTACAAAAACAGAGTGTGTTTGAAAACTACCGTTATGTATGAGAATAAAATATACAGGCCTTAAACAGACCAAAATCTAATAAGGCCTGGCGAAACTAGTTATAGCAACTACTATTGCTGTACGACCTAGCTAAACTTATTATAGCAACTTCCTTTGCTATAAGACCTAACTAAACCAGTTATAGCAATTACCATTGCTAGTTATAGCAACTAGTATTGCTATACGACCTAGCTAAACTTGTTATAGCAACTATCATTGCTATACGACCCAGCTACACTAGTTATAGCAACTACCTTTGCTATACGACCTAGCTACACTAGTTATAGCAACTTTCTTTGCTATAAGACCTAGCTAAACTAGTCATAACAACTACATGTACCATTGCTATAAGACCTAGCTCAACTAGTCATAACAACTACCATTGCTTTCAACTACCTTCTTAATACGTTTTATAAACACGCCTGTGTAGAATTCTACAAACGCATGTAGAAATAGAACAATTGTTAGTTTGGTCTGCTGAAATATTACCTAATTCTTGAACGTCAGCTGTATGCGGAATCCTGTTAGAGCAAACGGAATATCGCGCCATGCCTTCTAAACGTGAGAAATGCAACGGTGCATTCTTTCGGTGTTTTTGGCTGATCCTTGAAGGGTCTATACATTTGTTTTGCGTTTCCATCTGAAACCGATGGTTAAAGTACGATAATTGCCCTGTGCATTCTTATGGTTTTTCTTCAAGGTTTAGGCTAAAACTTCCGAAGAAAGTTCAATCACCAATTTCTTTAGATGGGATTTCAAATAAAACACAATATATTTGCATAGGCCCTTTGAGGACCTAATCCGAAAAGAATCCGTTGCATTCTGGCGTTGAATGTTTTAGTTGGCAAAAGGAAGTGCTTCATGAGATGGTAATGGTCCTAAAAGGAATCGGTAGATGTGCCAGTTTTGGAAGTAGTTTTGCCTATCTCTGTTGCTGCTGTATGACGTCACTATACCTGGACTCGACTCAGAGGCAGTTTTAACTATTGGTACCGTTTCGGTCAAGTAGGTTTTGGTTAGAATATATATACTCTAGAGAGACTCGTTTTATCCCTTTTGGTGTAATTTGTTTGTTTGTTTTATTTGGCTTTAACAGCACAGGAAAAAAACAAATACCAAGACCTTACGTGAGACATGCGAATCGGATCTATCATATCTACATATATGATATAGTAAAAGCTATTACCTACTTACTTAACATGTCTACTCAGCGAAAATTCGCTCTATCCTTGACTACCTATTGTATATTATGTTTGTATATATATATATGATGTATATGGGCCGGTGGCCTTACATACGAAATAAAAAAATTGAGACCGGGAATCGAACCGCAGCGGTAAGGGGATAAGTGTTTGAGACTCGAAGATCTATCACATGGTACACCAGACCAGATATATCCACATGGTACACCGGGTCAAATCTATTCACATGGTACACCGGGTCAGATCTATTCACATGGTACACCGGGTCAGATCTATTCACATGGTACACCGGGTCAGATCTATTCACATGGTACACCGGGTCAGATCTATTCACATGGTACACCGGGTCAAATCTATTCACATGGTACACCGGGTCAGATCTATTCACATGGTACACCGGGTCAGATCTATTCACATGGTACACCAGGCCAGATATATCCACATGGTACACCGGGTCAAACACCGGGTTGTTTTTAGACCTAACCGCTTCAAAATAATCTATTCAAAAGGGAGTACCTACTAGAGACTGGGACACAATAAGAATTATATAGTTTTGAAACCATTGTGATATATGGAACAAATGCTCTATTTATCACAATGGTTTCAAACATTGACTTACATGGAGGCGTCAAAATGTGTCAATATGAGGGCATGGGTTAAAAGATTACATTTTGATTTGCTTGAAATGGTGAGTTTTGTATGAAAATGCTCATTTCATCAGCGTTTGTTTGTTTAAGACCACCCGTTTCTGTTCACTATGGGCTAATTGGACGCCCCAGAGAGAGGGGAGAGGATACAAAGAAATCCGCAATGCCCTACTTTTATTTGTAAGTGACTATTTAAAAGTTAGTTGTACACGGCAGAAGGAATATGTTTGGTTATCTACCATCTTCTTATAGAATGGTAGAATCAGACTTTAATCTACGACATTGTTTTATTTTAAACGACGCAGTTGTGCGAATGGTTTATAATGCCAAACCTTGTGTCGCAATGTCAAACTTTTCTTAGATATTTAACGATAAAGATATAATCATGTTGGCCGATCATATCTATTAAATTTCGCAATATATCCAGACATATATTCACTGTTTTAGACACAACTTTCCAGACGCTTTATGTGCAAACCTATTGTGCATTACAAAAACAGAGTGTGTTTGAAAACTACCGTTATGTATGAGAATAAAATATACAGGCCTTAAACAGACCAAAATCTAATAAGGCCTGGCGAAACTAGTTATAGCAACTACTATTGCTGTACGACCTAGCTAAACTTATTATAGCAACTTCCTTTGCTATAAGACCTAACTAAACCAGTTATAGCAATTACCATTGCTAGTTATAGCAACTAGTATTGCTATACGACCTAGCTAAACTTGTTATAGCAACTATCATTGCTATACGACCCAGCTACACTAGTTATAGCAACTACCTCTGTCATACAACCTAGCTTCACTAGTTATAGCAACTACCTTTGCTATACGACCTAGCTACACTAGTTATAGCAACTTTCTTTGCTATAAGACCTAGCTAAACTAGTCATAACAACTACATGTACCATTGCTATAATCCTTGACTACCTATTGTATATTATGTTTGTATATATATATATGATGTATATGGGCCGGTGGCCTTACATACAAAATAAAAAAATTGAGACCGGGAATCGAACCGCAGCGGTAAGGGGATAAGTGTTTGAGACTCGAAGATCTATCACATGGTACACCAGACCAGATATATCCACATGGTACACCGGGTCAAATCTATTCACATGGTACACCGGGTCAGATCTATTCACATGGTACACCGGGTCAGATCTATTCACATGGTACACCGGGTCAGATCTATTCACATGGTACACCGGGTCAGATCTATTCACATGGTACACCGGGTCAAATCTATTCACATGGTACACCGGGTCAGATCTATTCACATGGTACACCGGGTCAGATCTATTCACATGGTACACCAGGCCAGATATATCCACATGGTACACCGGGTCAGATCTACTCTAATGGTACACCTGGTCAGATCTACTCACATGTAAACAGGGTCAGATCTTTTCACATGGTACACCGGGTCAGATCTATTCACATGGTACACCGAGCCAGATCTATCCACATGGTACAATGTGTCAAAACTACTCACGTGGTACACCGGGCCAGATTTACCAAAATAGTACACCGGATCTGATCTACCCACACGGTACACCTGATCAGATCTATCCACATAGTACATCAGGTCAGATCTACTCACATGGTACACATATGTGTGCGTTTGTTGTAATGTGGTATAATAGGGGTTTATATATGAAACCGACCACGAAGTAGTTCGATATCCCAATTTATTTGGATACAGGAGATATACGAAAGGCTCTGCAATAAATGGAAAGCATATATAAGTTAAGCGACATCACTTTGCAGAAGCTATACATAATTATAAATTATCAGTAACGTTATTATATTATATTATTAAGCTAGTAACATGAATAATTATACTCGTATGCAGAAATTGTATTTGATATTCATGTTATACAAATATTTACCAAATTAACATACATATTTACTACAAAAATAGAAGATAAAATGAATATTTAAAATAGTTATACATTATAACAAAATTCACATTTCTTACCTAAACTATGGGTCCAGAACCTGGAACAATTCAAAATGGCTGGAAATATTTATGTCTTTATTCAAAAGAAATAGCGAACAAAGTGAATAAGACCAAGAAAAGAGCGGGAAAGAAGTGGTCAAGCCGTTGAACACTATAATTAGAAAGTATACAAGTTCTCATTGGTTATTTAGTTTAGTGGTGTGCATTGAAGTATGAAAACTGACCAGGTAATGTGTATGTGATATATCTGTTAAATGCATCTGTACTGAACAGAACAGAACTCATAAATGTTATGCTTTGCAAAGCATTTATTCACTATACTACATACTCACCCCAACCCTGAAATGACGTCCTCGTCATTCAAAGAATATATAAGCTGAAATCAGTAATACAGCTTATGCACACACAAAAAAATAATAATAAAAATAAAATTATCTCTATTCAAAAGTGCTTTAAGAACTGTCATAAGCACAAACATTGGGGTATTCAAATTATAACAATGACACATATCAGAGCTCAATATATTTGCAATCAATAGACATATATACAACTTATTTCTTTTTCTGCAATCTGAAAACAAAGTCACCAACAGACATCCATTTTGGAGGCCTTTTAATTCTTTTAGACTTCCTAGGTGAATTTGCAACAACGGGGTTAAAACTATTTACAGTCACATCAGAGTCTGCAGAATTTTTATCAGAATCTATAATTTGGTGTGGAATAGTTGAGCAATTTTCACCTGTTTTAACATTTTCACCACCAGTAGAAACTTCAGAAGGTAAAATATCAGTATCCACACCAACGAGGTCTGAATTAACATCAACAATATCCAATCTACTAGGAGCAATGTCTGATCTACTAACAGCAATATCTGACCTACTACCAGGACTTAACACTGACAGGTTGGCCATATCTTCAGATAAATCAAGATTCTGTGTTTCAGTCTCAGAATTATGGACATAATTAACTGACTGGTTAACAGAAAGTACTTCACTATCTGTCAAAACTTCAACAACTGATTCTATACTATCCTGAGAGATATGTGTACTATTTGCAATAGTTACAACACTGTTTCTTTCAAGATCAAAACTTCTCTGATAGCCTGAGCTGCTCAGATTAACCTCAACAGAATCATTCAGATCTACCAGCACAGAGTCGTCACCCTGGGGTTGATTTACCACATGAATGGAAGATTCAGTAGCATCATCTGAATGTGCAATACTCTCAACATGTTTATGGCAAGAAGTATCTATTAACTGTTCAGAAACAAATGATTTAGTGTCAGACTTCTGAGTGTCGGTACCTTCGATATGCTTGCTAGGACATACCGCCTTCACTCTATGTCTGCGAACCTTATCTGGTTTCTTTGATTTTGGAGGAGACGGGGCAACTTGCAACAATGATCCCACAGGTAACAGCAAGTTCCTATGCAATCTACGCAGGCTACCTTCGCCATTCTCCGGTCTTACATCATATACTGGGGTGTCTGTATTAACTTGTTTAACAACTATGTAAACATCACTGTCCCATTTATCAACAAGTTTATGTCTTCCTTCAAAAGCCAAAGTTTTTACTAACACTCTGTCTCCAGGTTTTAAAGCATTTCCTCTAATTTTAATATCGTAATTCTTTTTCTGTGCTTTTTGTGCTTTTTCAATGTATTTTTGAGCTGTTTCTCTAGCAAATTCTATTCTTTGTTTTAGATCCTTAATAAATTGTGTTTCTTTGTTTCTATCCTTAATCCCAAATTCCAAATCTCCTGGTAAAGTACCAATTCTGCCACCAAACATTAATTCGAAGGGTGAAAAACTTGTAGACTTGTGCTTTGTACAATTATATGCATAGACAAGATGACCAATGTATTTTTTCCAATCTGCTTTTTTGTCTGGATTTAACGTGCCAATCATATTTATCAAGGTTCTGTTAAACCTTTCACACATTCCATTTCCCATAGGATGATAGGGAGTTGTCCTTGTTTTTAAAACAAAATTTATCTTACACATTTCCTGAATGATTTTACTTTCAAAGTTTGCTCCTTGATCGGAGTGCAATTTTTCTGGATATCCAAAGTCATTTAAGAATGAAATAAGTGCATCTGCTGTAGTTTTTGTCGTTTGATTACGTGTAGGAATTGCATGAGCATATTTGGTAAGATGGTCAGTAATTACCAAAACATTCTCAATTACACCTTTTGATCTATCCAGAGTAAGAAAATCTATACAAACAAGTTCAAAAGGATGAGTTGAAACTATATTCTTTAAAGGAGCTCTGTCATTTGGAGTTTGTTTGAAACGAATACACATGTGGCACCGCTCAATATGTTTATGAATGCCATTTGTCATACACTGCCAGAAAAACCTATCCTGAATGAGAGAAACTGTTCTCTCCTTACCTTGGTGACCAAGGTCATCATGAAAAGACTTTAAAACTCTATTTACAAATGTTCTGGGTAAAACCAACTGCTGCCTGGGCTCATTATTTACAAGAATATTTCTATATAAGACCCCTCTTTGCAAACAAAGTTTATCTTGATTTCTAAAGAATTCTGCATGTTTCTTAAAATCTGGCAAATCTTTTTTAGTACAAGTGCGTCTATTTGACAGTAACTGAATCCAAAAAAGTAAAATTGGGTCATCACGTTGTGCTTTTCTCCAGTCGCTTGGTGACATAGAGGACACACTGGTATATGACTCATGTAGAGAAAGGCTATCACAAACTGAAGGTTCAAATACAACAGATTATTTTGTTACTGTTTGCATTGGTTTACACAGTCCTCTTATAGTGGAAGAATTCATCGTTTCAAAGTTTTGCAAACGAGATAAACCATCTGCATCGGCATTACTTTTACCTGGCCGATAAATAATATCAAAATAAGCTGAAAGAGCTGCAAGCCAACGATGACCAGTTGCGTCCAATTTAGCCGAAGACAAGATGTATGTTAAAGGGTTATTGTCAGTAAAAACAGTAAAATGTTGTCCATAGAGAAAATCTGAAAAGTTTTCAGTAATAGCCCATTTTAATGCCAAAAATTCTAATCTAAATGCTGAATAGTTTTTCTCTGACTTGCTGAGTCCACGACTAGCATAACTAATGACTCTTTTAACCCCATTCTGTTCTTGATACAGTATAGCTCCTAATCCAACAGCAGACGCGTCTGTATGGAGTTCAAAGGGTTTTAAAAAATCGGCAAAACCAAGAATAGGTGCTGAAACCAATGCATTTTTAATACAACTAAATGCTTTTTCTTGCTCCTTATCCCAGTTGAAGTCCTGAACAGAAGCTGGTTTGCATTTCTTACACTTTTTAGAAACTGAAGTAGGGGGAAGAAGTTTGTTTAGAGGTTGGGCCATAACAGCATAATTGTTTATATACTTCCTATAATACCCTGCAAATCCAAGAAATGATCTTAATTCATCAGCATTTTTCGGAACAGGCCAATTTTCAATTTTCTCAACTTTTGACGGATCAGTTTCTATACCATCAGAAGAAACAACATGACCAACATATTTAACCTAACTTTTGAAAAATTTACACTTTTTTGGAGCTAATTTCAGGTTACATTCACGAAGTCGCTGCAAAACTAAAATGAGTCTTTCCAAATGTTCTTCATATGTGCTACCAAATATAATGATGTCATCTAAGTAAATTACACAGATTTTCAAATTGTATTCACCTAAACATTCTTCCATAAGCCTTTGAAAAGTTGCTGGTGCTGAGCACAAACCGAATGGGAGGCGTTTATATTCATAAAATCCAAGTGGGCCTACAGTAAAAGAACTTCTTTCCTTATGAGAATCTTCTAGTTCAACCTGGTGGTACCCACTTTTCATATCTAAGACTGAGAAGTAACTATTTCCTGCAAGAGTATTTAAAATATCGTCTATTCTGGGCAAAGCATAGCTATCTTTCTTGGTTTTATTATTCAACTCTCTAAAATCAACACAAAGTCTAAGTTCGCCAGTTTTCTTTCGTACCAAAACAACATTAGATGCCCACGGACTATGAGATTTTCGAAATTATTCCACAAGCCAAAAGTTTCTGTAAATGTTCTCGAACTTCATGCAACATTGAAGGAGGAATACTTCTGTATCTTTGTTTAAAAGGAATTGTGTCAAAGAGTTCAATTCTATGTATCACTAAGTTTGTAAATCCTACATCTTCATCGCCTTTGGAAAATATATCTTCAAAAGAAGAAAGAGCATGTATGGCTGAATGAATTTGACTTTCTGTTAAATTTGCCCTATCAATCTCAATTTCATCTAAAAATGATTTCTTATCAGTTGCATTTGTTGACTGCTCTGAACTCAATACTTTATTTTCAATAGAGGCAGGTTGAAGTTGAGCTATTGTACTCCTTGCCTGCAAAGTGATGGTCTGAGATGACAAATTTGAAACAGACACGGTAATTGGCAAAGCCCTCATGCCATAAGATATAACAGTAGGACAAATATCCAAATTTAAATCTGAGCTTTCATCACAAGGTTGAAATATTGAACATGTATCTCTAAAAGGTAATGACTTTTCACAAAAACAAGTAATGTCAACTGTTTTGTTTGGCAAAATGGTAACAGCATTTGCACATTTCAAAAGTCCAAGTCTATTGTGTTTCCTTTTAAGAGACTTTGCTTGAAGTACCAAACACCTAAAATACAGAAACCATGGTGTGTGAATAGGTGCTCTTTGCAGAAACTGTTTGCCATATTTCTGCTGACAACAATCTTGCAGATAATCTAAAATATTTGTGGCAATAAGAACAGGCGTCTTAGAATTGAAATGACTTTCTGGAACTATTAAAAATAATCCTTGAATATTCCTGTCTAAAGGCAAACCTACTGTTTCAATATCAACATTTATGAAACCCTTATATGGCAACGACTGTCCGTCTGCACATTCGATTTGCAAAATATCACTAAGTGGTTGGATCTGTATGAGAGATAAATATTTTGAATGAAAAGAATCTGAAATTGTGCTAACTGTACTTCAAGTATCCAGTAAAGCTCTAGTTTCAATATTATGAACCTTGATATCAGTAATATTTGAACTTCCAACTAACTTGGGATCATTATCACTGTCATCACCTACGGCCGACCCCTCCGCATAGGCATTCTGTAGTTTAAATGTGTGTTTGATTGTGTTCTGTTGTTATAGTGGTCTAAAATTACTCTACACCCTATCTGCATGTGTCCTCACTGGCCACAACGCCAACAAATTATTTGTGAAGGTGTATTTGATGTTTGAGGTCTACACTGTTCGCCAAAGGTGCCTTGTGGTGGTGGTGTATAAGTAATTTGTTGTCCAGGTGTGTAAGTGTTTTGCTGTCTTGGCGTGCAAGTGTTTTGTTGTCTTGGTATGTAATTGTTTTGCTGCCTTGGTACAAACTGATGTCTAGGGGTATAAGAAGGATCTTGATTCCTTGGAGTAAACTGTTGCTGTTTATTATGTTGTTGTTGATTACGTTTCAATACATCTACATCCTCCTTTAAGGAGTGTAACACCTTTTCAATATTTGCAAGTTTATCATCAGACTGACTAACCATGTGTGAATGAGTAATATGAACTTTATCCAATTTTTGTTGCTGCTCAATTTTCCGGATTTCTATCCTAAGTACATCAAAATCAAAAATAGCATCAAATTTATGACCACTCACATCTTTCAAACCTTTTCTTAAACCAGTGAAAAACTGATTATGAAGCATGTGATTAGAGTTCTCTGACTTAGCTTGTCCTAACTCAACAGCCTCTGAAAGAATTTGTTCTAATCTTAGTGACCAAGAAGAAACATCTTCATCCTCATTCTGCCTAGCTGAATAAAATTTGGAAAGAACAGTAGATTCACCCTCAACGGATCCATAAACTGAATTAAATTTCTCTATGATTTTATCAAGTGAGGGATTGTAGCCTAACCACATCACAATATTTTTGGCTTCACCTTTCAAAGACCTTCTAATTGCCTCATGTAAAGAACTAGTAGAATATTTACCCTCATTAATTAAACATATTAATTCATATCTCCATTGCCAGTATGTAGCCTCTCCTTTATTTGTATTATCACCATAAAATATAGAGAATCTGGGAATATGTGAAGGCTTTATATCATCAGTTGGTGTATTGGATCTGGATCTACTAGGCAAAGGGTCAGAGTCGCCGGATCTGGATCTACTAGGCAAAGGATCAGAGACAGGATGAGTTACAACTGTTTGCAATTCCAACTCAAGGCCATTAACATCTGGATCCTGCTTTGGTTTAAGAAGATAACTACCTGGAGTAGGCGTTTCAGGCCGAGGAACAAAATCAGATGTAACACTTTTCATCCAATACAATAAATCTGCAGTAGAGGTAAAGTCGGGCCTTAATTTTAACTTATTCAAGGCATCAATCAACTTCATTTGTTCCTCCGGTGTCATGCCATCATCCTCAACAGGTGGATCAGCAACCTTATCTTCAAAATCACTAGGATACTTTGAAGCCATTGTCAGTATTTATAAGTAATGACTAAAGTATTGAACCAGTAAAGGCTATATATTAACCTAAGATATAAGTCTAATTTCAAATAGCTGCAAGTATTTACATCAAAGGTTCAAAATCAAACATCAGCACTCCAAATGCCTATTAAAGCATAATAGATACAATTGAATCAATACCTCAAAGATATTAAAGAACCATGAATTGGATCCACTAGACCCAGTCAACCTGCTACCTATAACTCATTTATATAGGCCTGTCAATAAATGAGCGAATTTAAACCAACTAAGGTACCTAATAATTATATCAAACTGATATGGATCCAAAGTGTTTATGCACACTGACACACATGTATATTCAAAGTGTAAACAAGTCACTATTTACAATCTGCTGTGTCAGCACATCATCTAATACACCTTTGTTTCAATACATAAACAGCTAAAAAATAGTCATGGACATGCTTCAGTGGACAACCACTAGTACTGGTCAACAGGTAAATAAAAGAACCGTCTGCTAGAAACCTGGGGACAGCATTTAAGGTCAATATCTAGGATACTTGCAAACTATATACACCTAGACCATACTGCATCATAGACCAAATCAAGTATAACTATCATCACATCGCATGACACTGATGTCTGCCAATAATAGAATTATTTTTTCCAGCAGAAATACTGAAACACTAAAAGAAACAATCATCTGCAAACATATGATTCAGTGAAATTATCCTATATATGCTGAGACACTGAAAACTTAGTATAAAAGTATCAGTACAGCTACCATATCATCATTATCATCATCATCAGATCATCATCATCATCAGATCATCATCATCATCATCATCAACATCATCAGATCATCATCATCATCAGATCACCATCATCAGATCATCATCATCATCATCATCATCATCTAATCATCATAATCATCATCATTATAATCATTGATCATCATATTTGATAAGAATGACAAACCATGGGACTTATCTGTAATCATGAGCTGCAAACAAAAGTCATGAGCTGCAAACAAAAGTTACCCATACATCTAGCAGAATCACAATAATATAATACAAATGTTTTCTTCAGAAAAAATAACGCGATCTATACAAAACACCGGTATCGCAGACTATTCGGTAATAAATGCCGAAAAACCGTTTTACTATTCGACACGAGGCCTCATTCAGTGATGCATATGATTACACAGGTACATGTGTCTAAGCAAATGCACGATTCTAACACGTGTATACTTTTTGTACCGGTATAATATGTATTTATAACATAAGATCCTTGTTCAAATAATGCGATAGAACCCCAAACTTTACTGTGTGTCAGTTCTTACAACTGATATTTGAATATGTGACTACATGTATTTGTGAATGGATTGGGTCATGTATTTGTCAAGGAACTAGCAAATTTTAAGGGACAGAAAATATATTTAGGGATCTGCTAGAAAATTGAAGATAGGGAGAAAAAAATTGGTAATTTAAGGATCAAACAGAAGGCAATTTAAGATAGGGAGGAAAATATGACAGTGCAAGAGAGACAACTCTGATATAAACACAGACCAACTACTCAGAATGTCTCGACCCTTAACTACATGACAGTGGTCAAGCACACATATATTACTAATCACACTATTCACATGGTAATAAAAAGACAAAAGATATACTCTTAAACTAGTAATTCCTTCAATCCACTGTTCTGCACATTGCAAATGAAACTAATATAATTTAGAAATTGTCCAATACAGCTTTGGGAATACAAAATATTAACTAAATAGTATGTAAGAATAGTTAACTGCTAAATAAACAGAATGCAAGAATAGTTAAATAAATAGCTTGCACTGTGTAGAGACTGCGAATTGTAGAAAGAAAATGTATATATGGCTTACCAGATCCTATATAGCGTCCAATAAAACAAACTATATCCTATATATACACACATACACACTATCACAATCCACACACTAAAACACTACACAGTTCTGTACACAATGTCCTGGTCCTGGTCCTGGTGGTTCCGGTAAAGTTCACAGATAGTTTTGGACAAAAACAAATCACTGAAGTATATTCACAGCGCGATATTTATTGAAAAAAAACAATGTCCAGCTGGTATAATAAGGAATTATATAATAGTGTCCCGGGTAAGAAATGTCCACTGCTACAGATGTATATAGATACTGTCGTCTGCCTGGTCTGCTATTCCCTGTCCAAAAATTGGTCCACTGGGGGCTCCATTGTTGTAATGTGGTATAATAGGGGTTTATATATGAAACCGACCACGAAGTAGTTCGATATCCCAATTTATTTGGATACAGGAGATATACGAAAGGCTCTGCAATAAATGGAAATGCATATATAAGTTAAGCAACATCACTTTGCAGAAGCTATACATAATTATAAATTATCAGTAACGTTATTATATTATATTGTTAAGCTAGTAACATGAATAATTATACTCTTATACAGAAATTGTATTTGATATTCATGTTATACAAATATTTACTAAATTAACATACATATTTACTACAAAAATAGAAGATAAAATGAATATTTAAAATAGTTATACATTATAACAAACATTCACATTTCTTACCTAAACTATGGGTCTAGAACCTGGAACAATTCAAAATGGCTGGAAATATTTATGTCTTTATTCAAAAGAAATAGCGAACAAAGTGAATAAGACCAAGAAAAGAGCGGGAAAGAAGTGGTCAAGCCGTTGGACACTATAATTAGAAAGTATACAAGTTCTCCTTGGTTATTTAGTTTAGTGATGTGCATTGAAGTATAAAAACTGACCAGGTAATGTGTATGTGATATATCTGTTAAATGCATCTGTACTGAACAGAACAGAACTCATAAATGTTATGCTTTGCAAAGCATTTATTCACTATACTACACGTTTTGCATTGGTATGGGTCATTACACCTCTTTAAACGTTGCAATATTTCCCCTTCTACTGAGGAATAGCATAACTTATATGTCAATGTCTACTCAAATATTGACCTAGTGCAGTTCCACTATTTCCTATTCGAACAAACATTGGAGAACAAATTCACCGAGTGTAAAATGTATTAGATCTTAGTGAGAAGTCGACATATTCGACGTCACAAACGGGTCTATTGTTTTTCAAATGTGAGTCTGATTGCAGGTAGCAGGATAAGGATACCGGTAAGTAAAGTTTAAAGATGCTTCGACCTTTGACTCTATTAGACGACGTCTAGCTTGTTATCGTACCAGTTTAACCATTTACTTACTGAATTCTGCTGTTGTTGTGGACCTTCATGTACCATCTCCTGACAGACTTCTGGTCTATTCATGTATCATCTCCTGCCAAACTTCTGGTCTATTCATATATCATCTCCTGCCAAACTTCTGGTCTATTCATATATCATCTCCTGCCAAACTTCTGGTCTATTCATATATCATCTCCTGCCAAACTTCTGGTCTATTCATATATAATCGCCTGCCAAACTTCTAGTCTATTCATATATCATCTCCTGCCAGACATCTGGTCTATTCATGTATCATCTCCTGCCAGACGTCTGGTCTATCCATGTATCATCTCCTGCCAGACTTCTGGTCTATTCATGTATCATCTCCTGTCAGACTTTTTTTTAATGCTTTTATTCTCCCCGACATAGGTATGTGAGGGTCGGGGAGTACCATCACTCATCATACCGTACAAAATATTTGGTTAGGTTAGTAGCATTGTGTCATAAACGGTAAGTATAATAGTTACATAAATTAACAAAACAGAAATAAGACTATTCTAACAATGCCATTTGAGAAAACAGTATAATTGATATTTATACAACCACATTTTTGAAGGGGAGTTTTATGCACTTGATAATAAGAAAAAAGGAAAAAGAGAATTCCTAAATCCATAAAATGCTTGATGGGGTTCTCTCATTTCAATAACATTGTTCGATTTCATGTTTTCTTTTCATATAAAAATGTCTATCTATACAGGAAATTATGAAAATTGCCAAAGCCATTTTACTTTTTAGCTATTGTAATTATGTGGAGGATTTTTATTCCATTAAAAGATAATAATATTTTGACCATGTTTGATCAAACTGTTCAAGATAATTATCCCTTGTTGCTATGTATTTCAGAGCTGTATATTTTGCTATTAATTTGTTTTTTAATGATAGTATTGATAATTTTCCTTCCCTTTTTTTGGTCAAATATATATAGTATTTTGTTTCTAGTAGAATAGTCATGTTAGCCATTGAATAGGAATTGCTTAAATTGAATAGGTATTTCTTCTCATTTATACAGTTGATATACTCTGCTAATTTCAACCACTGCTGGACTTTTGTTAAAAATAATTCTGTTTCTGGACATGACCAAAACATATGTTGAATTGTTTCTACTTCACCACAAACTCTGCAATTAGGATTGTCTGAGATTTTGATATTAAAAAGGTATTTCTGTGTTGGAAGAATTCTATGGTTTATTCGATAATGAAACCACCGTATCTCTGTACTGAAGTTGTATTTAAATATGGCATTGTAAATTTCTTTCAAATCATTATCTTCTATCTGAAACAGTTGGTTCCATCTTGTCACTGCAGTAGGTTTTTCATTATTTTTATTCAGTATGTTATATAAATGAGCTGAACCTTTTGATTGTTTCAGTAGTATTAATTGGAATAATGTATTCTGCATTTTCTGCAGTGTTACTGTAAAGCTAAACTTATTTAAAAATATTTTTATAACATTTATAAGACCATAAAAATTTACAAAGTCAATATGAATATCATATATTTCACAAAACGATTGATAATTGTAGAAGTTTCCTTTAGCGGTGATAAGATCATTTATTTGTGAAATCCCTTTTTTTAAAAATGGTTTGTAAAACACACACATTCCACCTATTTGAATATCTTTGTGATAGAATAATGGTGATGCCATTAATTCCGCTACGTTTACAGGAGTGTATGATGTTTGTATTTTATGGAATGCTTTTATGACATCTTGCCAAAACGGATTCGATACTAAGATCCTAGAGAATTTATTTTACTATAGTCAATACTACATTCTAACATTTTGTTCCATTTACCATAACTTGTTATTAATCTTCTCAACCAAGTTTATTTTAAACCTTCAATAAAACAAATTAAGTTTATCATTTTAAGACCCCGTTCAAAATATTGTTTAACTAACACTGCTTTTTTACCTTTGTACTCCCTTGCCTAATAAAGCCAAAGAACATTAAATTTATTTCCTTTAAGACTTCTTCAGGAGGATTTGGTAGTGTCATAATGAGGTGATTAAGTAGGGGAAGAAGAAGTGTTTTAATTACCGTGATTTTCCCCATAGGTGTCAAATACCTACGATTCCAGTTTAATATCAGAGCTTTTAGTTTTTGTATTTTTTCAGTATAGTTGAGCATAACCATGTTTGAAAGATCCACATCAAAAATAATCCCTAACAATTTAAATCTATTTACTCCCCATGAAAGTTTCCACTTTGTTTTAATTGAGTCAGTACTGTACTTTTTGCATCCTATCCATATTACATGTGTTTTTTCAAAGTTGACTTTCAAACCAGAATATTTTGAAAATCTGTGCAATTCATTTAATGTTTCATTTAGAGATAAACTAGATCCATCTAATATAGCAGATAGATCATCTGCATATTGGGATAACTTGTATTCTGTTCCGTTGATTGTAATACCTTTAATACTTGTGTTATTTCTTAATCTTATAGCTAATATTTCTGCACATAATAAAAATATATATGCTGATATTGGATCCCCTTGCCTGCAGCCTCGACTTATTGTGAAGAAATTTGATAAATGACCACCCTGGTTAACTGATAGCCTAGCATTCTTATACAATAGAGTAAACAATTTTATGAAAGAGTCACCAAAGTTAAAAAATCTTAATACATTCTGTATAAAATTCCACGATATAGAATCGAAAGCCTTTTCAAAGTCAACTATTAAATTAATCCAGGTATATTATGTTCTTCTGTATATTGCATAATATCATAAATCTCCCTTGTATTTTGACCCAAGAATCTCCCTGCCATAAATCCTGTTTGATCTTCATAAATTAGTTTACCTAAAACTTGTTTAAGTCTGTTGGCAATTGCGCCTGACGCTATCTTGTATATACAAGTACAAAAATGAGTCATGCAGGAAACACCACATACAGAACAAACACTCGCCCGAACAGCAACACAAGGAAACAGCAAATGTACATAAGTAGAAAAAACAACAAGAGACGCACAAAGACAAGACAAACATACAATAGGAGGAAGATGGAAGTACCGCCTTGGAACGGTCATTGACAAAAGTCACTGGGGGGGTTAAACCGGTTTATGGGCGCCCAACCTCACACTTATTCAATGGAAAAGTAGTAAAGTCAAGCAGGCAAAGTCACATAAAAGACGCAACCACCACCAAAACACCGATAGACAGCATGACACACACACACCCACAACCACACACCCAAACGCACACACACACACGAAATGAACACAGAAAACACCAAAAGACACACAAGAAACAGGGACAAACGTTCCACAACATGAACAAACCACAAGCACAAAGACGCAAGGCAAACAAAAGGAAGGGTGACAAAGAGAGTACCGCCTTGGCACGGTCAGCAGCAAAAACACCACTGGGGGTTTAAACCGGTTTACGGACGTCCTAACCTCACACTTCTCTCAAAGTCACCCTAGCTTTACAAATATTGTAAATAAAGGTATCCCCGCTGGACTTACCCACAACATAGACGACGGTGAACACAGGACAACATGTAAAACATAGCATAATAACTGTGACAAACCGTCAGATATGTACTCAATGACTTTGCTGAAGTCAGAGCACCTGCAGGTAAGCCGTTAAGGGCACGACAGGGAAAAAGTAATACATGAGTCTGGTAAGCTCCTCCTGTATCCAAGTTTAAGAGTATACCATCATAGAGTACTACCCTCGGCCTGTCATCGCGCAAGCAAAGAGGGAAGCGTAGCTACCGACTGTAAAAGGGTCGATAACCAAACATGCAGTGTGTTGCAATATAATAGGATCATAACCTTTCTTTTTAAATTTTTTAATGCGTTTTATAAACAAATCATGAAAATGGATATGACCCCGAATTTTCCTAAGTTTGTAGATAACATCCCCATAAAATTCTGGTTGAGAAATGCCTTGTCGCAGTAACGTCCGTAGATTGCAATTATATTTACTAATGAGAGGTAAATTTCGATAATAAAATTTGGAAAAGGTTTTCCGACGTTTGTGATATCTGTAACCTTGCTTAAGAAGTTTATCAGTTATAACTAAATTACGTCTGTTAAAATCTTCAAGCAAAGAACAGGCTCGGGCAAACCTAATAAGTTGAGAAATATAAACCCCATAAGATGTAGAACGTGGCACATCCCCATCTAGAAAAGGATAATTAACAATTTTAAAATTAAAATCTTCTCTTTTATCGTATACTTTGGACGAAACTTTATCATTTGTAATTGAAATATTCAAATCTAAAAATGAAGCATTAATGTCAGATTGATTAGCTTTGTTTAAAGACAGTTCTTTTAGGTAGATTGAAGAAACCATAGTATCAAAACAAGAGATGTTTGTAAAACATGTATACCCCCCCCCCCAGACCCCCTGACCTTTGATCTAGTGACCTCAACTATAGAGGTCATCTAGCGGTCATGACTAATCACCACAGCAACTTTGAATATCCTAAGCCAAACCACTGATCATTTATTGATCTGAAAACATTTCACATATTAAGGTCATGGTGACCTTGACTTTTGACCTAGTGACCTCAACAACTTTAGGGGTCATCAAGTGGACACAACCAACTACGACAGCAAGTTTGAAGATCCCGAACCAAACCATTGAGCAGTTATTAATTGGAAACCATTTCATCAGTTAAGGTCATGATGACCTTGATCTTTAACCTAGTGACCTCAAAATCAATAGGGGTCATCTAGTTGTCATGACCAACCACCACAGCAAGTTTGAAGATCCTAAGACAAACCCTTGAGCAGTTATTAATCGCAAACCATTTCACCAGTTAAGGTCATGGTGACCTTGACCTTTGACCTAGTGACCTCAAAAATAATAGGGGTTATCTAATGGTCATGACCAACCACCACAGCAAGTTTGAAGATCCTAAGCCAAACCCTTGAGCAGTTATTGATCGCAAACCATTTCACCAGTTAAGGTCATGGTGACCTTGACCTTTGACTTATTGACCTAAAAAACAATAGGGCTCATCTAGTTGTCATGACCAACCACCTAAGCAAATTTGAAGATCCTAAGCCAAACAATTGAGCAGTTATTGATCAGAAACCATTTTACAAGTTAAGGTCATGGTGACCTTGACCTTTGACCTAGTGACCTCAAATACAATAGGGGCCATCCAGTTGTCATGACCAACTACCGCAGCAAGTTTGAAGATTCTAAGCCAAACCCTTGAGCAGTTAGTGATCGGAAACCATTTGACCAGTTAAGAGCATGGTGACCTTGACCTTTGACCTAGTGACCTAAAAAGCAAAAGGGGTCATCTAGTGGTCATTACCAACCACCACAGCAAATTTGAAGATCCTAGGCCAAACCCTTGAGCAGTTATCGATCGCAAACCATTTCACCCTTTAAGGTCATGGTGACCTTGACCTTTGACCTATTGACCTAAAAAACAATAGGACTCATCTAGTTGTCATGACCAACCACCTAAGCAAATTTGAAGATCCTAAGCCAAACCCTTGAGCAGTTATTGATCAGAAACCATTTTACCAGTTAAGGTCATGGTGACCTTGACCTTTGACCTAGTGACCTCAAAATCAATAGGGGTCATCCAGTGGTCATGACCAACCACCACAGCAAGTTTGAAGATTCTAAGCTAAACCCTTAAGCAGTTATTGATCGGAAACCATTTAACCATTTAAGGTCATGGTGACCTTGACCTTTGACCTAGTGACCTCAAAATCAATAGGGGTCATCTAGTGGTCATGACCAACCACCACAGCAAGTTTGAAGATCCCAAGCCAAACCCTTGAGCAGTTATTGATCGGAAACTATTTCCCCATTTTAGGTCATGGTGACCTTGACCTTTGACCTAGTGACCTCAAAAACAATAGGGGTCATCTACTTGTCATGACCAACCACCACAGCAAGTTTGAAGATTCTAGGCCAAGTCGTTTATTAGTTATCGTTCGGAAACCATCGATCTACCGACCGACAGACCGACCGACCGACCGACCGACCGACCTACCGACCGACATGTGCAAAGCAATATACCCCCATTTTTTCAAAAGGGGGGTATAATAAGGATTATCTAAATTCAAAATATTGTCTAAATACCTTGAAGTTTTATTAAAAGCATTAACAATATCGGTCTGTGTATCAGGTTTTAAGCTAAGCATAAAATCCCTCTCGTAGCAATACAAAAACAAATCTGCAACAAGAGGGGCACAATTTGTACCCATAGGTATACCAATGATATAGGTCTATAAATTTTTAAGAATTGTCGTGGTTTATTTTCTTTTGGTATGCAAGTAATAATTCCCTCTTTTTGTGTAACAGATAATTCGCCCATCTTATACCCATATTTTATAGATCTTAAAACAAATTGTCCTATATTTTTCCAAAATACTTTAAAAAATTCGGGGGTGAATCCATCTGACCCAGGACTACGGTTATTTGACATACCTCTTAGCGACTTTGTGATTTCTTCATATGAGAGAAATCCATCTAGGGAAAAAGATTCCTTGTTAGTTTATGGAAAGTGCAGTTTTTAAGTTCTGTATCTAGGTCTAAATATGTATCCTCAGAGAAATCTTTACTGTAAAGTTTTTTTCATAATAGGACTTTGCTTCCTCTAATATTTCATGCTGATTTGATATCACAGTTCCATCTTCTTTTTCAACTCTAGGAATTATTTTACTGGCACAGTTATGAGATTCAAGTTTGCAGAAATATGAAGTCGGTTTTTCATCATCTTCAATTATTTTAACTCTTGATCTTATAATATGACCTTTCATTTTCTCCTTCCTAATTTCTAATAGTAGTTTTTTAAGTTCATCTAATTCTACTGTTTTGTCTGATGTAAGGTTATTTTCAATGTTTTCAATTTTTTTAACAGTTTCCTTTTCCAAAGCGTTCCTCTGTTTTATTTTGTAGCTAGAGTATGATATAATTTCCCCCTTAATTCCATTAGTAATGTTTCTAGAAACAATTGATCATTTATTGTAAAATGGATTTGGTGATTTGGTATGTTTTTTAGGTTTTCCATGTTATAAACAGGAACTGCATATTGTTGTTTTATATACTCAATTTTACCATTTATGGCCTTTACATATTTTGTATCTTTAAGAAGTGAATTGTTGCGCTTCCATAATGGTTTTCCTTTCTGAAATGGGTTAAAAATGAGATTTAAAGTGATCATGGAATGATCTGACCTATAACTACTTTCAATATTGCATTTATCAACAGAGCTTAGTAAATTTTCAGAAATCAAAAAAAAAGTCTAGGCGTGCTTGTTTTAAGGGATGCTTTTTTCTCCATGTAAATCTCTTGAGTTGAGGGTACTTCTCTCTAAATGGGTCTATCAAATTTAACATTTCTTTGATTTCTAAAACTTTCAATCGAGCATTCTTATTATTGATATGTTTGTAATTATAATAATCTAGTTTAGGCTCTAGGACAAAGTTAAAATCACCGCACATTATGAGCCCTTCATTATTGGATTCATTAACAACTCATAAAATATTGGAATATCATTATTTGGTCCATAGAGATTCACTAGTGTAAATCTGTTATTATCTATAGATATGTCAGCAATAATATAGTTTCCCTGTACATCTATTATATAGTCATGTATCTTAAAATCAGTTCCCTTTTGAAAAAGTATTGCTCTGGATTTAGAGTTACCAGAGCTAAAAATTCCTTCACAACCCCATTGCATTCTGATAAGATTTTCAGTATTGGTTGTAGAGTGTACGTCTTGTAAGCAATAAATATGACATTTCTTTGCTCTAAGGTAGTCAAAAACATCTCTTCGTTTATCTAATGAGCCCAGGCCCTGGCAATTTACTGAAAGAATTTTAGTCTCCATATAGCATCATCATTTTATACTTAAACATATAATTTAACAGTTTTGAGAGAACCCCTATCATGGCATAAAAAAGGATAACTAAACAACAACATTACCACTTGAAATAAGTTTTTCATACCACATTTAAAATAATCCAAATACGGATCAGCTGTAATTCTACATTAAACATTTACCCATACACCCGTAAAAACGCCCAGTTACGTTGAAATGCCAATATGTCTCACTGAGATACCGTCTCCACATTCATTTCCCAAAAAGCCTCATCAAAGGCAATACACTATACTTACAGAAACTAGACCTCAATATTTAAACCAGTTAACCCAAACCCATAGATACTGTTCAGTCAACATTTCCCTGTTGAACAGTTATGTAAGAAATAATGACATCATACAAACCGGTATTTTTTAGCTGACATTTGCACACATATTTCAATATCGGTAGAAATTAGAATCAAATTTATTATAAACAATATAGAGTGGATCTAGAACAGATTACTATCTATTCTAGTTCCACTCTGTTTATAAAAACCTGAAAAGGCTTGGTATCAGGGAAAGGGTTAGGGTACCCGGCATATATCATTTTACAGTATATATATTTAGCACGCAATACACATCAATCCTCTCATGCACACACAGTATATCAGATATAAAATATTCAATATATACATGTAACTTTTTACTGTTACATTAAAAATCAACACTACAGCAATACCTCATCCGAAGTGTTTCAAGTATTTATGCAATACACCATCATTAATTTAAACGTTTCCAGACAGTTTTTGATCCAGCTGATACCGGGTAACCTACACCCAGCTACTTTAGAAATGGACAATCAATTGCAAACTGATACTTTAATATAAAGCAATCCCAGATCAGAAGGATCCTAGAGGAGCCCTCCGACCAAGGTCCGCACTGTCTGTCATTCAAGATTCCCTTACAAAGTACACCTTTTTATACCAAGTATCCTCAAATCATTAACAAGCAATTTTTTAATCCAAAGAAATTTTGAGATCAAACCTGTTTCACAGTCAATGGCTATTTTGTTTCTAATGTTGCCGAAAAGTACTATGTGCTACATAGGTATCAGTCTTCATCATTTTTCTTCTGATTAATAGCCCATTCTCTTAACCCTTTGGTCCATGAATACTCATTTAACAATTTAATGAAATTTGCACACCGCAGCCATCTCAGACAGCAAAGAAACAAACATATCAAATTCCATTTGCAAACAGAGCAGACCCCGATCAGACGGCTCCTATCTGGGTCTACTATGTCTGCAGATGTTTGACAACACATCTATAAAAAAAACACCGGCCGGGTCCAGGTCTACCCGGTTTGCCAAAGCATAGAAATTAGCATTCATGGGATAAAGGTTTAGATAACCTTAGATACAAGTATAACTTCAAACAGCTGCAATTTACACCAAAAGTTCAATATCATATATCAGCACTTCAAATGCCTATTAAAGAATAATTAGATACAACAATTGGATAAATACCACAAAAATATTAAAGAACCATGGATTGGATTCACTAGACCCTCCCAAACTGCTACCTATAACTCATAATTATATAGGCATGTCAATAAATGAGCGAATTTAAACTATCAAACTGATCTGGGTGCAAACTGTTATTGCACACTGACACACGTGTATATTCAAAGTGTCAACATTTATATTTGAAAACAGCACAAATACCCACACTGTAAGATAAAACAAGTCACCCTCATATATCAACACAAGTTCAATATCATATATCAGCACTTCAAATGTCTATTAAAGCATAAACAGATACAACAATTGGATCTATACCACAAAAATATTAAAGAACCATGGATTGGATCGACTAGACCCTTTCAAACTGCTACCTACAACTCATAATTATATAGGCCTGTCAATAAATGAGCGAATTTAAACTATCAAACTGATCTGGGTCCAAACTGTTATTGCACACTGACACACGTGTATATTTAAAGTTTCAACATTTACATTTGAAAACAGCACAAATATCCACACTGTAAGATAAAACAAGTCCCCCTATTTATTGCTTTCCCAATTTGACATGAGACTCGACTAATTTCCGGGATTGTCCGTAATACTTTTTGACAAAAAAAGCAAAAATAAAAAGCCGGTAATAAGCATGTTCCACGAGGACTGCATTCTTATAGCTCATTCCTATACCTCCGTAAATTTATCCGGAGATTACCGACGATAATAAACGAAATATGTATGAGTCTTAGGTCAAATTGGGAGAGCAATACACTATATTAAAGTAACAATCTGCTGTGTCAGCACTTTACCTAATCAGGATCTGCACTGTTTAGTATTCCGCGTTGAAAGGGCAAATGCCTAATTATCGGCATATATTTTATCAATGTCATTTGGTAGATCAGATCTATATCACAAAGAGGCATCAATATCATATACAGTAGAACCTCTCTAATGCAACCTTTCAATAAATAAACATAGCTGTCTCTATAAGTAGGTGGATGCTTAATGCAGGACAAACGCATTACAGAAAGCTCCTCTAGGAGATTTCCGCATTACTTCTGTCCTGTATTAAGCTACCACCTGCATCTAGCACCCATAATTATACTTCTTTTAGGTGGTAGCATTAGCGGGGTCCCGCTGTATATGGGTCTATATGTTTTACACTGTCTGACGCATCTACCTATGTTTAACTCCCTGCACGCTAGTTGTGGGTTTCTCATTATTGATCTATACAATCAGTCTGGATCCAGATCAGACCCACCAATAAAATGGGACCTGACCCGCAGGTCAGACTGGTTGTCATTTAGGACCGACTTTTGTAAACAAAAATAAAGACACACAAAAACCTTCTGTATGTGGAAAATGATACAGCAGAGGACCAGTGTAACAGATGTCAAAAGGTGATTTAGCATGCAAAGAGCCAACCATAAAAAGAGCAGTTAGCAATTTGTTATACATAGTGTAAAGTAATTTTTCATTGAAAGGTCTAACCCTATTCAGTATGTATACACCAACTGGAATTTGCGACAAAAACATTGCAGATCCAGATCCTTAGGGATCTTTTTGGGTCCCTCCGATCCGGATCCGCACTGATTTTGATCCTACTAAAAGCGTCAAAACACATATTTTCCTAGCAAACATTTCAATAGTGTCGTTCTGTATAAACAGATCTATATCACAATGGGACACAAATCTCCAACAAGCTTTAATATGTGGATCTACTCTGCTTGTAATTGTCTCTATATATTAGTATTATGTCTGACATATTTCTAACCCTTTACTCTATAGACAAGCCTTTCTACATCTTTGCAAGCAGAGCAGAACCAGATCAAATGGCTCCTATAGGAGGGTTATGATCAAGGTCTGCTCTGTTTCCTTCCGGAACAACACATATACGACCATACCGTCTCTGCCATGGCTAAAAATCCATGTGTCCGACGGCTTCAGATGACAATATATACATACCAACGCACCCACATGTACATACACACACATGAAACACATAATATACACATATATACATGTGCATGTGCACAGGAAAAAAGAGTTCAATCTCATATACAGTTCAGCCTTGAAAGTTTTATCCTTTGGTACATCGGATATGCACTCAATTGCATGTGAACAAACAGTGCAGACCCAGACTTTAGGGCCCCTGGAGTGGCCCTTTGGTCCAGATCTGCACTGATTGTCAATCGAGTCTAGCAATTTAAAAAAAAATATCACAGATCTACTGAGTATACTAACGGGCTTTTTCATTCTTAACCCTTTCCCTGTTCTGTGTTAACTCCAAAATTCAATACCTACTGACTATTCCTGGACAAAAATAGTTACAATAAAAAAAGGAAGATGGAACATTGCAGCCATTTTAGAAAGTAAAGGAAACAGATCTATCAAAATTCCATAAGCACAGCAGAGCAGACCCTGATCGGATGGCTCCTCTAGGAGCCATCTGATCTGGGTCTACGATGTTTGCTAATGCGTGAAAACACGTTTATATGAGGGAAAGCGTTAAAAATCAGCAAAAAGAGGTTAAAGTTGAAAACTTGTACAGAGCACTGTACACTGTACACATTTTCTCAACCATTTACCTGTGCATAATGACATAATTGACATCATGAAAAGCCATTGGCTGGGTTTCTAACACATGATAATCTGTGTTGACAAACACTATAGAATAAGATCTATAGGCCCTACCATGGAAAACAAGAAAAAACAGAGCAGACCCCAATCAGACTGTTACTACAGGAACCGTCTGATATGGGTCTACTCTGTTTGTAAAAGCGCAACTTTCTTTCCGTATAAGGGAAAGGTCTAAACACGTTTAACCAAATTTCACGGTCACTTAACGAATAAACGTCTGTACCGTGCATGTACACTGTCTGTCTGTACAGTCAAAGCCTATAATTACAAAGTATTTACCTTTCATAGTTTTTTTCACACTGTCTTACTGCCACTCTTATTCACTATCAGATTTGATACTGTCTTACTGTCCACGTTTCTCACTATCCTTGGACTCTTTTACTATATCACTTATTATGTCAAAAATGTCAAAATGATGGCGAATACCCTTACTGGTCTTTCCATATACACGTCCATTAAAAAAAAACATGCAGACTCGATTTCAGGAGATGCTTCAAGGCGTTTCATGAGTTCTACATTTTGCTTTGTAACATCATCGACTAGGCGGTGTCCGGTCTCCTTCATTTTCCTTCTGTGAGTCATGACTTTAGCTTTTTTGTTGTTGTTTACAAATTTCAGCAGTACAGGTTTTGGCTGGCCCTTCTTCCCAGGTATACATTATTTTGATCTAAAAATAACTTAATTATCTGGCCTGAACGAACTATGGTGTATCCCTCATTCTAATTGGTTCAAGCTTGTTGTTAGGTTTCGAAATGTACACATGTTGTGTCATTGGTTGTTATTTTGCTGCCTTAATATCATTGGTCGTTGATATTTCGGCGCTAAAATTAATATTCATGACTTGATTTCTTCTTCTCATCATTCTGTATTTGTTTGACGACGAAGTTACATGTTGATTTTTGGTGTTGATTATCTTCATACAGATATCTATTCGACTTTGGTTGAATTCATTTTATGGATTAGGTTGTGAACTTTAGAAACGTTTTCATAGAAGCTGTTTAGGAGGCTGGAAGGGGTGCCGTTTCGTCGGAAATGAGTTTTCCGTTTTTATTTTTTATTGACGTCTCATGATTATTTTGTGGTGAACTGTTTTTTAATTTCTCCTTGACTTGTATTATTTGGTGTATCAACTTTTAATTGTGCCTTATGTCGGATATTGGGAAAGGGCAGGAGAGTAAGAGGAAGTTGCCAGCAAGGAGTGGTAAAAAAGACTATAAGGCAATGCATGAGGGTGCAGTTGGTTTTGATAACCCTTTCGGAGCCACAGCGGCAGGAGAAGACAACTCTAAGAAGTTGAAAGGAACTTCCGGAAGTTCGGATGATGAAGGCTTTCAGAGGATGCGAGAGGAATTTCAGGCATTGGATCAGGAGGAGGTGTTGTTGGTGCAGCAAAGGTCAGAGGCAGACGAGCTGAGGCGGAAGATTTGTGAGAAGAAAGAGGTGGTGTCTCGGCTACGAGGTGAGACTAGTTTATTTCTTCAGGAGTGTGGAATAGACTCCAAAGGTAGCAAAGGAGCGAAGGCGTCGAAAGTGAGCGGGGATAATTTGACTCTGGATGATTTAAGAAAGGACTTTAAGTTAAGAAAGGAAGTTAAAGCAAAACTTTGTAAAATGGGGTTGAATTTATTGGATTCGGACAGTTCAGATGATGATTCTGATTCCAGTTCAGTTGCATCATCTAAGTCTAGACGGTTGAAGAAGAAAGTTTCTTCAACTGATTGTAGTTCAGATAGGGGTCGGTTTGTCAGGTCTGGTGGTCGTAAAAAGAAATCTAAATCTAAGTATAGGATACTGTGAAGTACATCTTCCAGTTCTGTGTCTGATTCTGATTCTGACAAAGAATCTGATTCGGACGCGAAAAGGAAGAAGAAAAAGTCAAAATCAAAAAAGAGCAAAAGAAAATCAGGTATTGTGTCTAAAGCCAGTGATCGGGTTAGGAATCGACAGAGTTATCCTCAGTCACATCTTCGGTTTGAATTTGTAAATGAGTCTGTTTCTTTTGATAAATTAGATATAAATTTATTTGTGGCTGGAGAACTTGAGATTATTTTTTCATCTTCTATTAAAAGCTCTGAAAAAAGGCTAGGATCCAGTTGTTGAAGAGGATTATGTATTTAAATTCCTCTTATAATTTTACTGTTATGAAGGCTTTGTATGCAGCGGTATTAAGGGAAATAGAGTTAGGTTTATTGAAATGGGGGGACTCTTTTGGTTATGTTGAGACAGCTGTTCTTTCTGGGCATAGAGCTGATAAAGTGTCTTTGTCAAAAAGTAAAGGTGTGAAAGTTAAACCTGATAAGTTTGAGTCTGATAAAATTTGGTTTTGCAGTCAGTTCAAGAGGAACAAATGTTTCAATAAATCTCCTCACACAATGGTTGTCAAAGGAGTAATGAGATTGGCTCATCACATATGTGCTTCTTGTTGGATGAAAGATAAATTGAAACTTGATCATCCAGAATGTTCAAGTTCTTGTCCTCATGCTAAGGATTGACTCATTGATCGATTCTGTAATTTGCAAGCGCAAATTAGTCAACAAGAGTCTGTAGTTAATTCTTTTTATCCTCAATTCCTTGATAAAGTTGGTTTGATTAAGGATGATAATTCGTTTATTGACAGATGTATTTGTAAGAATTCCTTTAAGTGTAAAATTTGCTCAGTTACAAAGTGTAAAAATAATGGTGATATTATTGATAAAGTTTTGACTCACCAAAAAGTGTGTCAGTCAGGTTGTTATAATTTTGAAGGTTGTAGAATACCAGTTAATGATTTTATAAATGTGGATTTTATGAAAAGAATGTTAGGTTCAGATTACAGGGATTTATTAGTGTGTGATCTTTTGAAATTTGGTTTTCCTATTGGTTTTTCTGGGAAAGAAGATCAATTTAAAGAAATAGAGACATGGAAATATAGGAATCATAAGGGAGCAGAAGAGTTTGTGGAAGAAATAAATATATATTTAGGGAAAGAGGCTTCTAGATCTTGTATTTTAGGTCCTTTTAAAAAGAATCCTTTTCATTCTCAGTTGAAAGTTTCTCCTTTGAATTCAGTGCCGAAGAAAGATACTACTGAGCGTAGAGTTATTTTAGATTTGAGTATGCCTAAGGGTTGGGCCATTAATGATTTTGTTGACAAAGATGTTTATTTAGGTGATAATGTAAATTTAGTTTTTCCAAAGATTGATGATTTTATACAATTGATAAAATCGAAGGGTAAGGGTTGTCTTTTGTTTAAAAAGGATCTTAGGAAAGCTTATAGACAGATTAGTATTTGTCCTGGTGATTATAATTTAGTTGCATTTTGTTGGAAGAAGCACATTTTTTGTGATGCAGTTTTGAGTATGGGTTTACGGTCAGCAGCGGCTATTTGTCACAGAGTTACTAATGCCATTGCTTATATTATGTTCAGAATTGGTGTTTTTATTCTGAATTATTTAGATGATTTAGCTGGAGCTGAAAGAAGGGAGTTGGCTGAATTTTCTTATAATTGTTTAGGAATGGTTTTGAAGAAATGTGGACTTAAAGAATCTGTAGATAAGGCATCTCCACCTTCTGAGATTATGACTTTTTTGGGTGTGTTGTTTAATACAATTACAATTACTATGGAGGTTGTTCCAGAACGTTTGGAAGAGATAAAAACTTTAGTTCAGCTCTGGCTTTCCAAGACTGAGGCCACTTTAAAGGAAGTTCAATCTCTTATAGGCAAGTTAAATTTTGTGGCTGCATGTGTCAGATCAGGGCGAGTTTTTATAAGTAGATTGTTCAACTGGTTGAAAGAATTGTATAGTTATGCTTATCATGTGTATATTGATATTCCAATGGAGGTCAAAAAAGACATTGAGTGGTGGAACAGATTTTTGTTTCTGTATAATGGAGTTTCTATTATGTGGTATGATGATTGGTCATCCCCTGATGCAATTTTTTCTACAGATGCTTGTTTGACAGGATGCGGTGGTTTCTTTCAGGGCAGGTTTTTTCATGTACAGTTTCCTGATTTTGTTATTCAGAGATGTTTCTCTATTGCTATTCTTGAATTGTTGAGTATCACAATAGCTTTGAAGTTATGGTCTTCTGAGTTTACAGGTAAGAGAATTAAGTTGTTTTGTGATAATCAGGCTGTGTGTCAGGTTTTGAATTCGGGTAGATCAAGATGTCTTTTTCTTCAGGAAGGTCTGAGGGAAGTTTGTTATTTGACTAGTCTTAATCAGTGTGAGATTAAGACTGTGCATTTGACTAGTGCTCAGAATCGTATTTCAGATTGTTTGTCTAGGTGGTATTCAGATATTGAATGTAGGTCAGAGTTTTTTTAATTTGACAGCTGATTGGGAGTTGTTTGAAGATGTAGTCAGGGATAGTGATTTTATTTTTGTAAATAATTGGTGATTCCCATTCTCTTTCAGATGAACAGTTGAGGTCCATTAAGTCTGAATTGAGGTATTCGCATTTGTTAGCTTTAGCTGAAGGATCTCGAAAAAATTTGAAGATTCAATGGGAATCTTTTCTATTATTTTGTGTGTATTTTGATTTTTGTTTTTTGTCTTGTTCTATCAAGACTTTGCAATTGTATGCTCGGTTTTTAAGTAGATCTTTTAAATCTGTTTCGAGTATTCGTAATTATTTGAGTGGAATCCGTACGATGCATAAGTTATTAGGATATTCTTTGGATGATATTAATCAATAGCTCATTAATTTTTCTTTAAGAGGGATTACTAGAATTAAGGGGCACATGGTTAAGCAGGCAGAGCCAGTCACTCCCTTTTTATTATCTAAAATTTATGAAATTATGGATTGGCAGAATACTAAGAATTATGTGTATTGGTGTTTATTTTTGTTTGCCTTTTTCTTGCTTGCTCGTAAATCTAATTTAGTTCCTACTACTATTAAGGATATAGATAAACATAGATGTTTGTTCAGATCGGATGTTTCTGATTTTGGTGAAAATTTGGTGGTGACTTTAAATTGGACCAAAACATTGCAGTTTGGCGAGCGGGTGTTACAAACACCGCTTTTGCGTTTGCAGGGTTCTAAGTTATGTCCTGTGAAAGCGTATTTTAATATGATTAAAATGGTTAAGGTTAAGGCAGATGGTCCTTTGTTTTTATTGCCTAATGGTAGACCTGTAACATATTATCTTTTTCAAAAAAAGTTTAGAGAATTATTAGATATTCTTGGTTTAGATTCTTCATTATATTCTTCGCATTCGTTTCGAAGAGGATTTGCAACTCTTGCTTTCAGAAGTAATATTTCTGCTGATGAGATTCAGTTACTTGGAGATTAGCATTCTGATGCTTATAAGAGATATATTTCCTTAGATTTATCTAATAAGTTGCAAATTGTCAGAAACATGTCGAGAAAGTTTTATTTTTGAATAGTTTTTAGATAGTTGTAATTTTGTATTGTTTCAGAGCAAGTCAAGAATGCTCCTCTGCGTAAGTGTACGATTGTGTCAGATTTGATGGCAAAGCATATAACTGGCATTTGGGATACCAAAGTTTTAGCCTTTCCTGGCATTAACATTTCCAGACTTACTAGTCGAATTACACAGTGTTGTTTGGATTTATCCTCAGACTATGTGATTCTGCATGTGGGCACTAATGACATCAGTGGTACACTTTTGGAGGAAGAGATTATTTCTTTATATAATGATTTGATTTTTGTGGTGAAATCTAGATCTCAGTGCAGTATTTTGATTTCTGCAATTATTCCTAGACCAATTGACTTTGAAACAACATGGATTCGTGTTAAGAATATTAATAATCGTTTGGTTTCACTTTGTAAGACTAGACATGTTCTTTTTATTCGTACATTTAAACCGTTTATGAAGTGTGGTATTCCCAAACGTGAATATTTTAGTGTTAGAGATGGCGGATTACATTTAAATTTCGAAGGCGTTAGACGTTTGAAAGAGTTTTTTTATTAACACCGTCCTCATTTGAAGTGAGACTTGTGTTGTTTCAAAGTTCTTTTGGATCTTGATTGTATATGTGGACTTTTCTATGTTTAGGTTTTGACCTTTGTCTAAGACACAATGTTTCTTAGAAGAGGTGTAATGAACTTGCAAATTGGCGTTGGCCGGTTTGAAGTTTTAGCTGCTTTTTAGATGGGATGTACATATTTTGGTAGCTTGTGCTTGTCCACATCTTTTGTAGTTTTTTGATACTGGTTGTGCGTCCTTTGCTTATGGCACACTGTTTCATAAGAAAGGACTCTGACTTGCAAAGCTGTGATGGCTGCTTTGAAGTTTATACTACTAAGGGGATTAGACGAGAGTCTCTTATTAGGTTTGGTTTATTATTAGGGTTGGTCTATGGTTTGGCTTCATGATGAATATTATGTAATGATTATTTATAATGTGCCAGCTTTATGGTAGTCATTGACATATTTTCTATGATATTATTATATTGATTATATTTGACAGCTGTCAATTGAGTATATGCTTAATGCATATTCATGATTGAAAATGATTGAAATGTAACTTCAGATATTATCATTCAAAAGATATTTCCTTGTTGTCTCTTATTCATGAGTGAAGATCTTATAATTTACATTATTTTGATCTAAAAATAACTTAATTATCTGGCCTGAACGAACTATGGTGTATCCCTCATTCTAATTGGTTCAAGCTAGTTGTTAGGTTACGAAATGTACACATGTTGTGTCATTGGTTGTTATTTTGCTGCCTTAATATCATTGGTCGTTGATATTTCGGCACTAAAATTAATATTCATGACTTGATTTCTTCTTCTCATCATTCTGTATTTGTTTGACGACGAAGTTACATGTTGATTTTTGGTGTATTTCCGTGACTTTGTCCTTATTTAGCCTGACCCCTCCTCTTCCTAGCACACTCGACACTGTTTCCATAAGTTTCGCCTCATCTTCCCCTTCTTTCTCAGATATGCCCAATATCTTTACATTGTTTTTCCTGGAATATTGCTCGTTACAGTTGGCTTGAGCTAGAGCAAGCTTTGATCTTTTGTCACAGACTGACAGAGACTCTCCCATCGAACTTCCTTTCTAAGGCCTCTGTTTTCTTCTTCCAAGTTCTTTATTTCGTCTTTTAAAGACTTTGTGGCATCTTCAACCTGAACTGCTATTGTCATTTCAATATTTTTATTTAATTCGTTAATTGTTTCACTTATTGTTTTCTGAATGAAATCTTTCATGTCATCTTTTTTCAAAATTTGTTTGAGATCCTCCCTGATTTGCTGTATATCATCTGTAAGGTCATCCAAATGATGATTGATTATGGAGATCTCTTCTTCACTTGAATTAGGAGATACCTCTGTAATAGCCCTCTTTTGTGGGGGAGGCTTTCCTGAGCCACTATTTCCCTTTCCTTTCACTGGTTTGTTACTCATCGTGAGTGAAATAACTGTCTATCTTCTAGGGACTGTCTCAAAAAATCGATATGCCTCTCACCTGACAAACTAAGTCCAGGTAAATCCAGGTAGATTTTTTTAATTGTTGTCTATTGTTTAGGCTCCAAATCCAAATATCTTCCTATGAAAACAAATTTTCCCAAATCTCTTTGCACAATTGTGTCACAACACTTGTTATCTCCACACTGATCCTATTTTCACATTCCTTCTCACTTCACACACACACTGCTTCTCCATTATATCTTATACCAGACCTGAGACTGAGCAGATCCCATTATATCTTGTAGCATGCCCGATACTGAGTAGATATCATTATATCTTGTAGCAGACCTGAGACTGAGCAGATCCCATTATATCTTGTAACAGACCAGAGGTTGAGTAGATCTCATTTTATCTTTTAGCAGACCTGAGACTGAATAGATCTCATTATATCTTGTAGCAGACCTGAGACTGAGTATATCTTATTATATCTTGTAGCAGACCTGAGACTGAGCAGATCCCATTATATCTTGTAGCAGACCAGAGGTTGAGTAGATACCATTATATCTTGTAGCAGACCTGAAACTGAGTAGATCCCATTATATCTTGTAGCAGACCTGAGACTGAATAGATCCCATTATCTCTTGTAGCAGACCAGAGGTTGAGTAGATCTCATTATATCTGCCTGCTTAGGGTTAAATTTATAAAACTTTAACCCGTAAGCTTAACACTTAGCTTGCAGAAAAATGATCTTTGCTAAAACTATGATGTGCTACAAGTTTTACCGTCGTTTCATTCGATAACACTTGATAAACTATTGGCCGGGTGTCAACAGCTTTGGTCCAATTACTATATACATGTACATGTATAATCAAATAGGGCGAATCCCCGTGACGTCACGCGCACCTGTTATCTTAGCCGAGAAAAGCTTGGTGGGCAAAAAGACTGACAGCTGATATGTAACAATAACAGAAACATTGACAGCGCTACAAAAACTTCTGTTAAAATGAATACGAAACGATTACGGTGCAATCGTTGATGATAATTACATCGATAGTACATGTAAAAACATAAACATGAACCGAAAATTGATTCTGGAAGATAAATTAACACGATACAAAAATCTTTATTTTGAGTCGGTTGTACAACAAATAACACGACAGGTCTACAATAAACTATTTGTCGACTATGTAACAAAAATAACAACAGTTTAACATGACAACCTGTGGAATTGAAAGATATAAGCTTTTCAAAGCATGGGTAATACACAGTACAAAATTATAATTAGAAAACGTTAAGCAAAATACACAAGTATTAACTGTATTTGATAAAGGGTCATATAATTATAAAGGGCATACTTGATTAGAATTACAAAAGTACATGCATTTCTAAAGACGTGTCACAAAGTTCCTATCACAGGATACTATACTGTCAATCATGACAAAAAGGTTATTTGTTGCAAATTTATATAAAACCACAAGGCGTGAAATTTCACCCAGAATTAAGTGTTGACATCGTAATGTACATATAAATTGATTGGGACCCTTTACTCCGTGACTATTCTTGTAAGAAATACTGATATCATGAATATTTTTATATTTTTTTTATAATAGCGTATGTACTGAGGATGTTTTGGTATTGGAAAAAAAACTGTAGAGGCAGATCCGACATAAATTCATAAGAAAACAGAGAATACCCTGAACAGGGTCTACTCTGTTTGCAAGCACGTGAAAAGCGTCAATGTTTTCAGAACTTTTATTTCTGTTGCCGGGTAATGCCAGGTATACATTTTTAGCTGAATTCGTAACTTAAGGTTGGTTGTCGGTGGTTTTTAACCCTTTCCCTCTTGAATATTTATGTCAGAAAAAGATGACATCATTAATATTTATTAGCTGATTTTTATAATGGTATAGAAACACATGCCTTAATTTATTTGATACTGGTAGAAATGAAGAGTCGGATCTGATATAATTTCATAAGCAAACAGAGTGGGCCCCAATCATACGGCTCCAATAGCCTTCAGATCTTGGTCTACTCTGTTTGCAAAGGCAGGAAAACTGTTTAAGTATGGTAAAGAGATAACCAAACAGAGCAGACCCTCCTGATCAAACAGCTTCTATATGCAATCTGATCTGAGTCTAATCATTTGCAAATTAGTTTATAAAGGTTTACGAGTTTTAAACAAATAAACATATTTTTATGAATTGTATATAACTAAGAAAACATTCTTGTTATGCTGTTACTTTGTGATGATTAACCCTTTCCCTGCTCAGTATTCATGTAAGAAATAATGATATCATGAATATTTATAAGCTAATGTTTCTAATGACATTTGTAGAGAGGCTTGTTTTGTTGGTAGAAACTGCAGAGTCGGACCTATTACAATTTCATAAATAAACAGAGCAGACCCAGATCACACGGCTCCTATAGGAGCCGTATGATCTGGGTCTGCGCTGTTTGCCAATACGTGAAAACATGTTTATATTACAGAAAGGGTTACATCTTTGTATTTTAAGAGGGAATGGCCCGTCATTGTTTAGCTGTAGATTCCATTCATTATATAATAAGACTTAAACTTGCTATATGATTTTGAATAATAAACAGTGAAGACCCTGATCAGAGGGTTGCTTTATAGATATATATATTGAATGGGTATACATTTTGCAAATGTCAGTATTTTATTTCCCGCATTCAAAGAATTTAACAATACAAACTATTTTTTGAATACTGAAAATGAATTGTGTTAGACAGTTGGAGACTATATTATTAATTTATTACCTTACTCAGCCGAAATTCTGCTAATTTACTTGGTTCAATTTACTTAATAGACCTAGGAAAATAGTAACAATCAAAGGTGTCAGATGGTCAGTAAATCCCCTAATTTCTCAGCAGGGGACAAGGATCAGCGATCACACAACTGCCATCTATCACACACTGTCTTATGAACAAAGTTATGAACTATTACGTAACAGGAATGCTTATAATGTAACAACTACCAAACAATGTGCCAATTGTCTAAAGTTTCCCGAACAATAGAAGATAACTATGATTTGACTAGTTAGATTTATGGCTAAGCATTAAACCCCAACGATTTAAATATATTTAAAAAGGTAGTTTATTGTGAATTATAGTTCTAAAAATTATGATTGATATGATCTAGTTCTATTCTAAAATACTTTTACTAGATCTGCTACGGTACTGTACAGTAGCCAGAAAGACATTTTATAACACACGAATGAACGTATATATACCTATTGTATGTTTGTTTTGTCTTTGTGCGTCTCTTGTTGTTTTTTCTACCCATGTACATTTGCTGTTTCCTTGTGTTGCTGTTCGGGCGAGTGTTTGTTCTGTATGTGGTATTTCCTGCATGACTCATTTTTGTACTTATATATCTAGATCTTATTTAATTAAAACGAGAATTAAAATTTTAAATACTGTTGATACTGTTGATCTAAATTATTCGAAATATCAGGCATGTCCAACAAATAAATACTAAGTTGTCCCATTTCAAAGAAAGGCCAAATAGGGGTTTTTTGTGTGTGTTTTTTCCAAAGTTCAGCTGGTAGTTTGTAGGGCCGATTAATTCAAGTTTCTTGTTGTATCTATCCTTAGAAACTAAAACATAATTGTCATTATAGTCAGAGGATATAGTAAATGTACAGAAATCAACAATTCATAACCATCACAGTCGTTAATTGATGTGTAGACTAACTATTGCTTAGCCTATACATATGGATACATAGGTTGTTATTGGTCTTTTTGCCCACAGTTAACTGCGCATGCGCGAAATCGATGGGTTTGTTTACAAACAGACTCCTGCATGCAGTGCAGATCCTGATCGGAGGGCTCTCAAAGGAGCCCTCTTATCACTGATACACTCTGTTTGACTATCATCTCTTAAAATATCCTTCTGACTTGTGCTCTTGGTTATAATTATCTAGATTGCTTGTCTGTAGCACCGTTTATTAATATTACGTATTTTGATGACGCGTGTACATACGTCACAAATATGTCACAAGGGAATCCCCAATTCATAAAAATAGTACTTGTCCTCTAGATATTCCTGACACCATTTAAGTCACTATAATCAACTACGTGTATAAGTGGATTTCGTAAGAACTTGTGAATTTTGCAAGCAGTGTAGACCCTTATCAGAGGTCTCATTAAGTGGCAAGGTGGACATAAATTTACACTGCTTACAGGAATCAAATGTTTCTTACAAGATTAAAATGGTCATATATCTATTGTATTTTTTTCTAGTTCTTGATCTACTAGATCTATGCCGAATCTTGAATATTTGTCCGGAGGTCAGTTGCATGGACTTCAATAGTTGATTAAGGTTAAACAAGTGTAAATTTTGACATGCATTTTGCATACCCCGTGTGATCCCCATGTGGATTTCTTTTCATTAATTGGATGTTGATTTTTATTCCTTGATCACCTGTTGGACTTTTTGTCCGGCTGACTCCGGATCGATATAGATCTATTTTGAAGAAAATTGCTCAGTCATTTTGCAATATCTACTCAACTACTATATACCTATGTACTTGTACTGTGCGTTTCGGGTGGCTGTGTTGCTGAATTTTCGGTACATTGAATACTGTTTTGCATTTTTTTCCACCCGCGCTCGGGCTCGCCTCCGCCGTCTCGGGGCGGGGGGCTCTGGACGGAATTTCGCTTGGATCCGGCAGCGGGTGCGGTTTTTCTCGTTGATTCCATTATTGGGATCGCTCGCTTGGAGCGGGGGTTGGTGGGGGTTTGCGCCTGTTGTCGGGTTCGGGTGGGGTTTGGCCTCTGGGTTCGTCTTCTGCCCTGGGGCTGTTGGGTGGGTTTCGGGTTTCGTTGGGTGGACCGGGGAAGTGTCGCCGGGGATTCGGTGACGCGGTTATCCGAGACGCTCAGTACACGGCATTAATATTCTTTTTCCTCTATAAGCTCACATGCTGTTAATTTTATGTAAACTGTGACGAAAATAAAGGGTCTGTTCTGTTCTGTTCTGTTCTGAGATTCGCCCTATTAGAAAGACCAGTTAGCGTTAGTGCCTATTCGGTAAAAATAACATCACTAATGTACATACTGTTTAGTAATACTATTGACCCTGTCCCTCATTGCTCCGCGCCCACAGGCGCGGAGCTATTTGTATTAACGATTTTCTTGGTTCATGGACCCGGATTTGATATGTTAAACCCACAGGCGTTGGGCTTTAAAATATGTATAAAATAAGTTAAAATGTCCCTAAATTGACGTTTTGTAACATTTGGGGCCGAAAAAATAAAGCCTGGGGAGTTTTGAGACGAAGCTGAAATGTCGTATATTCTATATAAGAGAAAGGCAAATAACTCTCGGGCCATCCGATCCACGGGTGCTCCGCTTCAACTGCAATTATTTTCGACCGGAGGGGAATTTTCCCACAAAACAAAGATTATATAGAAAGACAAATGTTTTATCTACACGCTGGTACCAAATACCCCATACTTTGTCTCCGTTTTAGCGAGTACGAGGGGCAAATACCTTCAGAAAACCGTGTTTTTTATTTACTCGGAAACGATATCGTTGGCGAACAAGTGCTCGATTTCACTTTCGTCCTGCATTAAGCAGCCAGTTGCCTATAAAATTAATATAGAACGCTTCAAATTCAATTTGTATATTTTTATGGTAAATTTCCTGAAACGTACTAAATCGAATGTGTTGTAAATATCTTCTAATTATTTGCGACTCATGCTAAACTATTTGGTTGAGATTATTTTAACCTCTACATATATGACAATTGTATTCTAATGAAACACTGCGAACAGCTCATTGGTGCATTTACTTACATTTCTTCCCATGTGACTCGGTTCCATACGATGCTTTGATTTAATTGTACAGTAAAACCTCTGTATAACGGCCCCTAAATTGTGTTAATTAGTTGGTAGTTTGGACAGGGGGGCTGCATGAAGCAAAGTGAAAGTAAAGGAGCGTTCTGTTTTACTTTCACCTTGCTTTAAGCCTTTAACACAAAACATGCGTGATGTAACTTAGAGGCCGTTGTAAAAAGTTTTTACTGAATATGTAACAAGATTCTATATGTTTAAGTTACTAATAATTTTGTATATGTCTAAATTCTTCTCTCATAGAATTCTTGTTTGGTATTCTTTTCCGTATTGAGGTTTTACGTTGCTTAACAGTATTACAGCCAAATCGCGACGTCCAGTTAATTACAGGTGAAGTATGACCCCACATGCTTTCCTGGCACGAACACATTGCATTGCTTTTTGCACAGAATAACACATTGGTTGGTAGAGCCACTGATCTATGCACAGGTCGGGATTCGAACCACGGCGGTGAAGGGCTCACCGAGTCGAAAGAAAATACAAGTTGCATTACATCAAAAGTACATGTATCAGTCATGCAGGAAACAGTGTCATGCAGGAAACAGCAGGCACAAAACAAGAACAATAAGGGTTACATGCTGACCCCTTTAAGTCCATGAGTTAATCGGTTTTTAACTATTTATCCCATGAATATTAATCCCATAGGAACCGTCTGATTAGGATCTGCTCTGTTTGCTTATGGAATTATGGATATGATTATACAGTTCTGTCATGACCGAACTTTACATGAATATTCATGGAGTAAAGGAGTAACTATGTTTCGTTTCAAGCAGTAGAACAAATTCATTTATTCATTTAATTATGATTCTAATGTTTGTAAAGGTTTGCTGTTTGAACAACACAACGACAAAGTTTAAGCAGACTATGTATTTACAGCAAACTAAGGGCCTCATTTCAGCTTTAGACGTGAGGTCATTTCGGAGAGTTTTTGGAAATATCAGTTACCTCTGCGCAATTTGACATGTTTAGTATGTCATGGCATCACTATATACAATTCGTTCACTCATTCAGTCATGTACATAGTGATCGTACTTAGTACATGATAGACAGTTATATCTGGATGCTTTATTGGCACACAATGTACAGTTTCTGGTAATGTATAATCATCATAATCATTATTATAATAATCACCAACGCCATCACATACATTTTAACCAAATTTTCGTTTATTTATTTTTAAATTAAGAAAACCTGATAAAAAATATACATGGGTACTCTGCACAACATAATTATTATACTGAACTATGCAGTAATAACGCAGCTGTTTGTTCAAATGTAACTATTTTACTGCCAATGTCGTATCTGTCATTACATATACACTAATGAATAAACATACAGGTAGGTGTCTTTCAATTCCTTAGTCGCTATGGACGCTTATGAACCGTTAAAGACAGTTTGGATCCAGATGAGTCGCCGAACTAATTACATACCCAAACATTTTTACACTTTAACTATGTGTAAACCTATAAACGTGTGTTCACGCATTCGCAAACAGTGTAGACCTAGATCCTACAGGAGCCGTTTGATCAGGGTCTGGCCTGTTTGCTAGTGGAATTTGAAAGATCTGTTTCTTTACTTTCTACAATGGCTACAATGATAAACCTTCCATATTTCTTGGAATTTTGAGTAAAAGTAGAACACGGAAAGGGTTAAAAAGTAATTGCAGATAACTCCAATTTGATTCTGAAGCAGACGATAATCTTAGCAGACGTACTTTATTGGCAGCAAAAGGATTAAACAAGTGACTCCATAATACACAGAGCTGGTAATGTAGATTCTTATAATACACAGAGCTGGTAATGCAGATATGTATAATACACAGACCTGATAATGCAGATATGTATACTACACAGAGCTTGTAATGTAGATATGTATAATACACAGAGCTGGTAATGTAGATATGTATAATACACAGAGCTGGTAATGTAGATATGTATAATACACAGAGCTAGTAATGTAGATATGTATAATACACAGAGCTGGTAATGTAGATATGTATAATACACAGAGCTAGTAATGTATATATGTATAATACAAAGAGCTGGTAAAGCAGATATGTATAATACACATAGCTGGTAATGCAGATATGTATAATAAACAGAGCTGGTAATGTATATATGTATAATACACAGAGCTGGTAATGTAGATATGTATAATACACAGAGCTGGTAATGTAGATATGTATAATACACAGAGCTGGTTAAGCAGATATGTATAATACACAGAGCAAGTAATGTAGATATGTATACTACACAGAGCAGGCAATGCAGATATGATATGACTAATAGGGGAGCTTTCTGCACAATGTTTGTGCTGTGTTTAACATCGGTTAATTTATCCTGTCCCTCGTGAATATTCATTTAAAAAATAATGACGTCATGAATACTAATTAAATTGATTTGTTATAATAGCACATCGACACTTGATTTATGGCCATGACAGAAACTGTAGAATCATAGAACAGAACATATTTTTTATTCAGAATTGTACATAGTACAAAGTCGATTATACATGTATATTTTGACAATGTCAACGTGAGTTATATACATATAAACTACATAATATGTAATGTAGTAGGTGTTTGTCGGAGGAAGACAGGTAAACCAGCCTTTATTATATCATACGCTAAAAGAGCAGAATCGTCTGATTTGGTCTACTCTGTTTGCAAAGGCTTTGAAAGGCGTATATATTGAGTAAAGGTTTAAACATATTATTAGACTTATGTTAAACATTTTACCGTCAGAAACACGAATTTATAACATAATACATTCAGAGCAGACTGCTCCTGTAGGACATACATGTATTATCAAGGCCTACATTTTTTTTTCTTATGGCATACTAGAACAGTCTGATTGAAAATCTCTCTTCTTCATAAGCAAATATAAACATTTAAACTAATTCGTATTTATGCTCTCATTATTTCTTACACGAATAACCAATAGGCATTATTAAAACGCAAAGTAAAATCCTCGATTTTGATTGGTCAGTTAGCCATGTATAAAAGCCGTGTATCCCTCTAAATGATGATGTATATACGGAGTCATGAGCAACAATGGAATTTCCCCCGCCGAGGGCCTCGCTTCCTTGATATAACTGTAGTGAAATATGGTACCGTAAGTACCGTAAATGGTCCGAATAATACGGGTAGGGTATGACGTCACACCTCGCTCACATGTGAGCGGCCCATTCGACCAGAGCTAGCTGTCGCGGACAGACGTATTGGAATCTACAGTTGATGGCCTGTCCATGTGTTGTCCACAGGCAACCAGAACATGACTGACTGATGAGGGTAGGAACTATTTATCCACTTTATATTGGCATTTGACTTGAGCACTGGTTATTATTTAGGTAGAAATACAACATTGGCGACGAGGATAATTTGGCATTATTTGGTTTTTGCAAAATTCGGATACGCAAATATTCTGTAGCGGGCGAGTTAAATTTTTTCGACCATGTGCTTTCTGTCATGCACCAATTTCTAGACTTGAACAGAGTTGAATATTACTGCATGCATTAGTGTTATCCTGTTAGTTGATATCACTGTGTATGTACTATTTTCTTATATGCTAATACATACGAGTTTGTTTTTACTTTCATCAAGTGGGTGGGGTAAAATGTGCTTCCGTTTTTCGGGTGGGAATAACCGACGAACGTTCGTGTGTATTGGTTTGCTGAGTATATTTATAGGTCAGTAGTAACTGCTGAGTATATCTATACAAGAAGTGCATTAGGGGTGCTAAGTATATTAATATCGGGAATATACTTATAATGTACATCGGGTGTGAACATCCCGAGCATTTTATCAGATTATAGGATATTTATTGTGCTTTGTCATGAGAGGCTGACATAGGTTCAGTTTGAATTCAATATGAATTACAAATATTCAGTCTCTGAGGTGCTCCAAATTAGTAGGGAACACTGGGTTTATTTGGAGGGACAAAGCAACTTTTTTCAAGTTTAGACTGTGAGAAAATAGTTTATATACCTGTTTGGTACCTATCTTGGAGTCTGTCATCAGATGTTCGTTCCCAGTGCTACTGTAGTTATCTTTTGATAGTTTATTTTCTATATTACTTTACATATATTTTTTGTGTGCATATTTTGTAAATAGACTGTTCCTTCATCATCATTGTATATATCCCCCGGGCCCATAGTTTTGTTTTGTTTTAGTATGTGCACAAAGGAATAGGGTTATTCCTATTTGAGTATTTGTACTGTTTTAAGAGATAAATTATTGCTTTACAAAATTGTTCTGCGAGTTAGTTCTGCCTCTAACATTTTTTAAATCAATTTTAGAAGCACTGGGTTATGAGTCATCTGTACACCTGTTAGGTATGATAGACTTCTCAGTTAGTTCAATATCAGAGAATCTTACTCATTTGAGATTCTTTGTTCATGAATATGAGGAGTGGTTCTAAACCGAGGTCCCAGTTGAGATTTGTCATTTATGCCAATACCGATACTAATATTGACTTGACTCTGCGTGTGTAGTAAAGGCTGTACCTGTTAGGAAACCCCTTATGTACCGGCCAGTCAAAAAAAATAAATAGGGAGGGTGGAAGAATATATAGATAAACAGCTTTCTAGGTAGCAGTCCTAGATTGAATTGGGACTTCAACTCCTTTATCACTGCGATTCCGTTAGACTTGCTGTCTGATTCACAAGCTTTAAGTTTAAGGAACAGAATAGTCAGTCTATCAGAGTTCCCCGTGACATGAAACAATTGGAAGAACAGTATCTGCTTGCAACTGTGAGAATCTCGACAGCTACATTCAAGGAAGAGTTTGCTGTTAGCAACTCAGTGAAGATACTTAAATTGCAGCGACTGTTAGTCCTGCAGTTGTATCTGCTTTGGAGAGGGAGTTTGCTGTTAGTGACTCCCATAACTCCTTGAAAGGTACGAGAACTGTGGGAGCTGTTAGACCTGCAGTTGTACCTAGTTTGACATCTCCAGACAGTATACATTGCTGCTGGAGTAGCACACCTGAAGATGATGTTAGATTTCCAGTAATGTAATCTACATCTGAATGGGCTAAAGTTCTTGTGCTATGGAGGAGTGTTGGTCAAGTCGAAGAAACCGCCTTTGTCAAAAGGGATACAGCAAAGTGGCAGAGTGCAGGTCACAGATGGAGCCCTGCGTGTAGCATTGGTGGAACCGCCAGTGTTAGCTCTCTGGAATAAATCTGATCCGTTTATTCTAGATATAGATGCTTCAAATGTGGTGGCGGAGGTGTACTAGTCAGGTAGGGTACTGCACCTATCGTGTGTTATTGAGTATAGTTTGTGGTACGAGTAGTACAGGTTACTACTGCTCAAACTGACCATTCTGGTCTCACCTGGCCGTTTGGATTCCGGGACTCACATGGCATATTATGGGGATGGACAGGGTAGTGGATCAGGTGAATGCAATGTCTCGTATTCCCAAAGTCATTGCATGGTTGTCCATAGTAATAGAGTCAAGGCGTCAGACTCTGGGTGCCGTGTGAGGGTGCAATTATTGCAATATAAAACGCAATGGTTCATTTGTCGAAGCAGTGAATACACCATTAACTTAGCAATGGATAAACACGTCTAGCAATCGTGCCATTGTTAAGGTTTTCTGGGTAACCCTGAAGGTGTTACCGCAGGTTACGGAATCGAGGCTATGAATGGAGTAGACTCAATGTAATTCCTTTGATCAACAGACATTGGTTCATTTACTGTTTTGGAATGAACGTTAGTTTACTGGTCTGCCATTGATATGTGAGTGTATTCAATTTACCTGTTAGGAATGAATGCAAAGCTATTCAATGGCTCACCATTTGAATGTATGCTTGGTTCATTTACCTGTTAGGGATGAACGCAAGCTGTTAGATGGTCTGCCATTGTTATATGCGTGTGAGATTCAAGGACCTGTTAGGAATTGAATGATTGGCTGTACAATGGCTTACCATTGGGTTCATTTACCTGTAAGGGATGAACGCATACTGGTTTATACTAATGATTTGGGATGGTGGTTATCATTATGAGTATAGAGGGTTGGGCGAAATTTGAATGTTCATGACTTTCATGTCATGAGTTAATTGATATTATATAGAATGCCCCATATTTCCTAGTTTTTTAAGCAAAGTATACGATAAAAGAGAAGATTTTAATTTTAAAATTGTTAATTATCCTTTTCTAGATGGGGATGTGCCACGTTCTACATCTTATGGTGTTTATATTTCTCAACTTATTAGGTTTGCCCGAGCCTGTTCTTTGCTTGAAGATTTTAACAGACGTAATTTAGTTATAACTGATAAACTTCTTAAGCAAGGTTACAGATATCACAAACTTCGGAAAACCTTTTCTAAATTTTATTATCGAAATTTACCTCTCATTAGTAAATATAATTGCAATCTACGGACGTTACTGCGACAAGGCATTTCTCAACCAGAATTTTATGGGGATGTTATCTACAAACTTAGGAAAATTCGGGGTCATATCCATTTTCATGATTTGTTTATAAAACGCATTAAAAAATTTAAAAAGAAAGGTTATGATCCTATTATATTGCAACACACTGCATGTTTGGTTATCGATCCTTTTACAGTCGGTAGCTACGCTTCCCTCTTTGCTTGCGCGATGACAGGCCGAGGGTAGTACTCTATGATGGTATACTCTTAAACTTGGATACAGGAGGAGCTTACCAGACTCATGTATTATTTTTTCCCTGTCGTGCCCTTAACGGCTTACCTGCAGGTGCTCTGACTTCAGCAAAGCCATTGAGTACATATTTGACGGATTGTCACAGTTATTATGCTATGTTTTACATGTTGTTCTGTGTTCACCGTCGTCTATGTTGTGGGTAAGTCCAGCGGGGATACCTTTATTTACAATATTTGTAAAGCTAGGGTGACTTTGAGAGAAGTGTGAGGTTAGGACGTCCGTAAACCGGTTTAAACCCCCAGTGGTGTTTTTGCTGCTGACCGTGCCAAGGCGGTACTCTCTTTGTCACCCTTCCTTTTGTTTGCCTTGCGTCTTTGTGCTTGTGGTTTGTTCATGTTGTGGAATGTTTGTCCCTGTTTCTTGTGTGTCTTTTGGTGTTTTCTGTGTTCATTTCGTATGTGTGTGTGCGTGTGCGTTTGGGTGTGTGGTTGTGTGTGTGTGTGTCATGCTGTCTATCGGTATTTTGGTGGTGGTTGCGTCTTGCATGTGGCTTTGCCTGCTTGACTTTACTACTTTTCCATTAATGAAATGTTCACGGGGTATTGGGATATTATACCTCTTTAAGGGGATATGTTGTTAATTAATTGGATATTAAGTGTAGTCGCGATAGGAATTCATACCCTTCATTTTACTACAGTCCTTCCTGTCTTAGGCCTTCATTCATAAGGTTGGGGGGAGTGTAGTGAAATATGGTACCGTAAGTACCGCAAATGGTCCGAATAATACGGGTAGGGTATGACGTCACACCTCGCTCACATGTGAGCGGCCCATTCGACCAGAGCTAGCTGTCGCGGACAGACGTATTGGAATCTACAGTTGATGGCCTGTCCATGTGTTGTCCACAGGCAACCAGAACATGACTGACTGATGAGGGTAGGAACTATTTATCCACTTTATATTGGCATTTGACTTGAGCACTGGTTATTATTTAGGTAGAAATACAACATAACAAAATAAAAATGGCCGACCAGCTTCACTTCGTCGATTCGATTCAAACAACCGCTCTCAAACGAAATAACAAGAGTTTGGGGCGGAAAGAAATTGTCCATTTAGAAACAGTTTTGTTATGGTTGTTGTATAACAATGTAAATGAACCCTATATGTGGCGAAGGTCTTATTCTGCTTTGATGCTGCAAATGTTGTCAACCGATTAGCCCCCCAACCCCGCTTTTACAAAGATAATCCACACCCAATTCGATTCAGATTTTATTTATGTACATGCACAGTACACGTACCTGTAAATTGCAGTATAGCTGCTCCTTCCAACGCCCATTGTTTGAATATTATAAAACCGTCATTTTGACGTCATCCAAATGACGTCGGAATTGCGCCAAAATTCCCTCAATTAAGTTAAATAGTGTCTGCTTAACCACTGATCTGCTGAAAGTTTTATTAACGTCTGATTCTTTCAATCCTTTGATAAACTAATGCACTTGGAAGACCTCTTTCTATCCACAAATATAATGAAATGGTTATTATACACGATGAACTAGGGTTGCAGAGTGATATATAAGCCCTTACCTTACAGTAAGAGGCCCCTGAGGGGCAGCAAAACGACGCCTACGTTAACAACGCTAATTAACTGCTACAAATATTAAACTTTGCAGTATAATAAAATCGTTATACAGATCATTGGCGGGATATCTGACTTTTTATTTCCTGCTGAGGAAAATACATGTAGCCCTCGCCTAACGGCTCGGGCAACATGATTTTTCTCAGCAGGAAACAAAACGTCAGATACCCCGCCAATGATCTGTATAACTAATAATGTATTAATCATTTACTCCATGAACACGCCCTGTTAACGACTTTACAGAGTAGACGCAGATCAAACAGCTCCTATAGGAACAGTCTGGCCAGGGTCTACTATGTCTGCTTATAACATTATATGTCTGAATCTACACTTTCTGTCAAGGTTTAATTCCCCTGTTCATATTGCACTTATAGAATTTAATCTAATTAATATTAATGACGTCATATATTCAGGAATATTCAACAGGTAATTGGTTAAGTGATAGTTATAGACCGGTTTCACTTGAAATACAGAATAACAAATCTATACAGTAAAACTGATCTTACAGACCCCACTATTTATTCATTAACAAGTTCCCTGTGGAATATTCATGAAAACTCTAATTACATCATGAATATGTATTGCTAAAATGTATATATTTGAATATATTTAGCATATGACGACATGCTTTTGCTTGATATTGACAGCATCTGTAAAGTAAGGTCTATTATAAAATTTCATAAGCAAACACAGCAGATCCTGATAGAATCCCGTCTGATCTGGGTCTACTCTGTTTGCACAGGTTTGACAAGTGTTTCTATGAAGGAACGGATTAGAGACAACCGTACAAAAATGTACCTAGCGATGGTAAAACATAAGTACATGTATAATGTTTATGCACTTGTCGTTATATTGAGAAAAGACAGAACAGAACAGAACAGAAAAGAACATATCTTTATTTCGTCTCAGGTACTAACATATACAACATGAGGGAAACATACATACAGTATATAATAGATTGAAAAATGGATCCGGTCGTTTCATAAATTAATTTGTTCGGCAAAATGCACATGCGTTACAAGGGGGTGGGGGACATTTAAAGTAAAAAATTCTCCTTTCAGCGGGTCTAGCGGGTATTCATTTGAACCATCCTCTAGATCCGCTCCTGGGTAAGATGTAAAAACGAAGGTCCTGTAAATTTCAGCTGTGTACCCTTTTGGGCTTTGATCTTCAGCCAAAACAAATGATAGTTAAGAATATCTGGGTCTACTCTGTTTGCAAAAGCATATGCTTTATGCAAACCATTTCCTTCATATAAACAAAAGTCTACGGATTTGCAATCAGAGTAGACTCAGATCAGACGGCTCCTATAGAAACGATCTGATCAGGGCCTGCTCTGTTTGCTTATGCAATAGTATAGACCTGTGTCTGTAGTTTTTGTCAAGACAAACACATCCATTGGAAAGTTTACATTATGAAAATTGAGCTAATTAATATTCATGATGTCATTGCTTCTTGCATGAGTATTGAACAGATAAAGAGCTGCTTTACGTCCTTTCACACAAAGTGGACCCTACAGAAAAGCCGCCCGGTCATGCATATTTATTATAGGATTAATCCTACTGTAATTTGAAACTTGCGACGGTATATGAGGTTTTTAACGGTCGCAAATTATTTTAATGGCGACGCCGAAGGCGGAGTCATTAAAATAATTTAAGACCGTTAAAAAACTCATATACCTTCGCAAATTTCAAATTACAGTAGGGTTAATCCTATTCTAACGTAATATTAACTCGAAAAATGCCAAATTGGTGTTATGTCCCATGCGCGCAGGTGATTTAAAAATGAGTGATGAGGCGAGAAATAGTGCCCAGTTTCTCTCAGATTTCCTAAAATCACTGGATTTTTTTCACCCTGTCAAAACACCGGGCCAGTTATAAGTTCACTATTACATTTGTCATGAATAATTATGCGACAGCTATTTCACATGTTCAATACAGATTCAATACACATGTCAGGAAAAGTAACGTTATCTTAGTCTTTGGCGCCATACACAAACACGTCGTCTGTAACAATGACGTCACGTTATAACGTTATGTTTGAATAGTATGATAAATACCGTTGAATCTGGATCACAACGCTTCGAGTATCTCAATAATTCACCACATGATATATTAGAGACCGGTCAAGTCGTGACAAACAATGAAAACTAATAACTTTCAAAATATCGGACTGAACTTGAATATATGCCATTGTCATATATGTCATATATTTAAAAAAAATTTTAGTAAACATGAATGCATATATATACATTTAGGATCAAATCTGTTTAGGGCAAATGTTATACGGAACAGTGTGTCCATTAGTTTGTTCTTTACTTTCAAATTTAAAGATATTGTTGGTTAACCTCTAGCCTGCTGAGCAAGTTATTTTTACGGAAGTTTTCGTTTAATGCGTTTTGGGGTTCAAGCTTCGATCGACTTGTCTGCCGAAATACATTCGGTGCGTCAAGCGGTTTGGATCCTGATGAGTCGTCACTTATCTGGATCCAAACTGTTTGCACAGGTACTTAATCATCCGCCCATAGCTGGCTAAAGGTTAAGGATGTCAGTTCAAATCTGTTTGATCTTATTTTAAGGTGATTGTTAAAAGGGTGACTGGTTATGTTGACGAAATTTAGACTTTTAGATTTTTTTATTATTTTTTTTTTTGGATTTTTTTTTTTAAATTATTGTTTTTGTTTTAGATACTATATCAGTGTTTTCTTAGATATTGTTTGCCATATGAATTACATAACTGAATTTAAAGTGTATTTAAAGCAAAAAAATGGGTTAAAATGTTTCTATCTTTACAAGACATAATCTGACAAACCGTGTTGACCTTTGTCACTCAGTGTTCTTCCGGTCGACTGATATTGATGAACACTGCCCGAAATTGTTGTTCATATCAATTTGGTATACTTAAGTATGTCATGTTAATTATAGATATTTGGTGAAATTTGTATCCTTTTTCCTTCCCAGGGAAATTTCATTGTTTTTTATCTCGCAATGTCTCTTTCATTGGTAATCGCTCTATTTGTAGATAAACTTTGTACCTTTTTCTTTCTCACTTTCCTTTTCATTATTCTTTCTTCTGGTGATCAGAGGACATTTCCTAAGCATGGGTCAGACACGATGGACAGTTCGACACTTTTTGTAATTTTGCTCCCAAATGGGTAATGATTTAAATTCATGGAGATGTTCCATCGGTCTGTACCATGGTAGGGTATATATCAGTTATAGATATATGAAAGTACAAATGAAATTAACTTTTGTCTTGTATAACATATTGCTTAGATTGTTAGTAGTAGTTTTTAAAGTATTAACCTTTTGCAAAGCCGGCATTACAAGTGTACATTTTTACTACATTTTACTACTCTTAATACTGGAAGCGGGGGGATGTAGAATCAAATCCCGGCCCAGTTACACCCGATCTCATTAAACCTAGCTGTTTGTCTGTTCTGCACGGTAATATAAGAAGCATTAGAAACAAAATATATTTTATTAGAGAACATTTTACATTTACGAAATAAAGTCAACAACATGAAAAAACATGCAAAACAGTCTTTTTTTTGTTCATTAGAAACAACACTGGAAAATCTTGAAACAAATGATAAGAAGAGTTTTTGGAAAATTATCAGACATTTTGTTAAAAGTACTACATGTACAGTCAGTATACCACCTCTTTGTGAAACTTCGAGTACAGGGGAACTTTTATATTTTACATCAGATCGGGAAAAGGCTAACTGCTTAAATAACTACTTTGTTTCAATTTCTAGTGTAAGAGATGAAAACGCTGTTCTGCCTCAATTCACTGTGAAAACTTCAAATAGTTTATCAGAAATAATTATAGTTGAATCCGAAGTTGAAGATCTCATTAGATCGTTGGCAACGAACAAGGCATCAGGACCAGATTTGATATCACACAGAATGCTTAAGGGGGTTGTTAAATCTATTTCGAAACCTTTAACTATACTTTTCAACAGGTCTTTAAGGGAAGGGATTTTCCCAGACTCTTGGAAACTGGCTAATGTTGTGCCACTTTTTAAAAAGGGAGACAAATCTCTACCGTCAAATTATCGACCTGTTTCTCTTCTTAGTTGTTGTGGTAAATTATTAGAAAGAGTGGTCTTTAAACATATGTATAATTTTTTTCATGATAATAATTTACTTTATAAATACCAGTCAGGATTTCTTCCGAAACACTCAACAGTGCTTCAACTTATTGATATATTTCACCACATTTGTCAGAAAAACTTCAGAACGAGGCAGCACGAATAGTAACAGGTCTCACTAGATCAGTCGCATTAGGAAACTTATATCGCGAATGTGGATGGGAATCTTTATCTAGTCGCCGCAAATCTCAGAAACTCTGTTTTATGTATAAAGTTTTTCATGATATAGTTCCACCATATATTAACGATTTAGTACCACCGATTGTAGGAGAAGAAACTCGTTATCCTTTGAGAAACAGAGCTGATTATATGTTGCCACCATTTCGAACGTCCATCTCAAAAAGATATTGCATTCCGTCCTCAGTACTTCTCTGGAACAACTGTAACCGTGATCTAAGGAATTTAGATAGTTTCACTTCTTTCAAAAGTGCTTTAAATGGAAAAGTAGTAAAGTCAAGCAGGCAAAGCCACATGCAAGACGCAACCACCACCAAAACACCGATAGACAGCATGACACACACACACACAACCACACACCCAAACGCACACGCACACACACACACACGAAATGAACACAGAAAACACCAAAAGACACACAAGAACCAGGGACAAACGTTCCACAACATGAACAAACCACAAGCACAAAGACGCAATGCAAACAAAAGGAATCAGGATATCAGATTATTCCTTCTTATTACTTTTATGGCAATAGGTATTTATCAGTTATACATGCTCGAATCAGAAATAATTGCAGTAACTTAAACAATGATCTTTTTATTAACCACATAAGTCAAACTCCAATTTGTGAATGTACTGATGATGTTGAAGATGCCGTTCATTATTTTTTCCACTGCAGATTTTTCCAGAATCAGAGAATAGCATTATTTTATAAAACACATAATTACCATCCACTAAATATAGACACGCTTTTATTTGGAAAAAGCGATTTTTCTGATGAGGATAATAAAACTGTATTTGCTGCTGTCCATTGCTTTGTAAAGCAAACAGGAAGATTTTCTTCTCTTAGTAACGTCAATAATATGTGACTACTAACAACATTTAAGACTTAAGATTTACCAGGATATTACATGTTAGCATATATGATTATTGGTTACCTCAAACTTTGCTTTCTCCGGCCTTTGATCACAATCCGCAATCTCTCTTCTTTATATCTCTCTCTCTTTCTCTCTCTCTCCTCTCTCTCTCTATATATATATTGTTTGTTTATATTTGACATTATTTATACACTACCGCCGTTGAATGTAAATTGGAAAAGATTTGTAGGGGGAGGGCCGTTTCTAATGTTGTCAGAACGTGTGGCCCGACCCCATTCCAAACATTATATGGAATAAAAATATGTTTTAAACTACTAACCTAATAAACCGTCTACTACCGGAAGAAACCTAATAAACCTAAGTTTATCTGCACCCCCTTTATTATGTCACTAGAGAAGCCTGGTGACTGGATAAATCATATCTTCAAACTGTTTATCTACCTGTTCAAACAGTTGATCTCAATTTTGATATTTATTTGTCTATTAATTTAAAAATAAAGCTTATTTCTATTTCCTTTGTTTATTTTTAGTAACTATAAAGCTAAGCAAAACGTAGGAGTTGAAGAAATAACTCCTGTCATTGTTTAATTAAACATTTACTCTACAAATATGCATTTTGACGCCTTTCTCTATTCTATGTTTATAACAAATTCAATGTCAAACGGTTCTATAATGTAGGCCCAGGTCAAACGGTTCTATAAGCTAGGCGCACGTCAAACGGTTCTATAATGTAGGTGCACGTCAAACGGTTCTAAAATGTAGGAGCACGTCAAACGGTTCTATAATGTAGGCGCACGTCAAACGGTTCCATAATGTAGGCGCACGTCAAACGGTTCTATAATGTACATGTAGGCGCACGTCAAACGGTTCTATAATGTAGGCGCACGTCAAACCGTTCTATAATGTAGGCGCACGTCAAATGGTTCTATAATGTAGGCGCACGTCAAACGGTTCTATAATATAGGCGCACGTCAAACCGTTCTATAATGTAGGTGCACGTCAAACGGTTCTATAATATAGGCGCACGGTCAAACCGTTCTATAATGTAGGCGCACGTCAAACGGTTCTATAATGTAGGCGTACGTCAAACGGTTCTATAATGTAGGCGCACGTCAAACGGTTCTGTAATGTAGGCGCACGTCAAACAGTTCTATAATGTAGGTGTACGTCAAACGGTTCTATAATGTAGGCGCACGTCAAACGGTTCTATAATGTAGGCACACGTCAAACATTTCTATAATGTAGGCGTACGTCAAACGGTTCTATAATGTAGGCGCGCGTCAAACGGTTCTATAATGTACATGTAGGCGCACGTCAAACGGTTCTATAATGTACATGTAGGCGCACGTCAAACGGTTCTATAATGTAGGCGCACGTCAAACAGTTCTATAATGTAGGCGCACGTCAAACAGTTCTATAATGGAATAATATACATGTATTTCTAATTCTACATTTAAAAGCATTGTCAAAACTTACTGTGCTCAAAAGCCATCGTAAATTCACAAAATAATTGAGTATGTGAGTTTGACTTTATTGCACTGCGACACTAAATACATCATATAACGTAAACAAAACAGATTTATTTGAGGATTCCTATGGTGGCACATTTCTGACACAATTTATCACTTCAAGTTAGTATCTTGCATAGTATCTACTAAGTAGAATGAATTCAATGAATGAATGAATTAATGAATAAATGAATTAGGAAAATGAAATATATTTAATAAAACCTGATAATTATCTTAACGCGTCAAAATGACCCGAGATTGCCATACTATAAATGAATGAAACTTTATTCGAAAACTTTCTTATTAACTTATCTAAAAATAAATAGCTAACTTTATTTAGGCAAACAGAAAACATAATCTCGTTCACAAAACGTGTATCACATCATAATAAATAGTGATTAGTAAAATGATGCATAGTGAAAAAACAAGACATGCTTTCTATATCAAGGATAACACCAGAAACAATATGTACTTTTTCCATTGTGTTCCTTATATAGAAGTAGTGTCAGAAATATGCCACCATGGATCCCAGTCGAAACCTTGTCAAACTTATCAATCAAAATACATTTGTATCTATTTATAGCTAACCTACCTTTAATTAGCATGAGTGTTTTGTGAGTGGTGATTATATTCAACTCTTATTCTGTTAAATGTGACCAGGAACCAAGATTATAAAACTTCATGAGTCTGAGATCATTCTCAAGCATCTGATTAGTCATATTCTGAGCAAGCTCAGAATCTGACCAATCAGATGCTTGAGCAAACAATACAACATCGGGGACTGACTTGCATTTGTAAGCAGTCTGGATCCATATGAAACTCCGAGTAGCTTGACCTCGCTACAGGACCAGCAGTTGACGTTATTCGAGTTTCGATCGAATGCTTCACATAAGCTTGAGTGAATCGAAGGTAAAAATACAGTCAGGCAGAAATAACGTGTTGTCGGCAAGGTAATCCTTTCGGTCTTGAATATTCATGTAAATATCACGACGCCATGAATATGAATTGTTTAATATGAGAAGACACTGTAGAGTCTGATGTATTATATTTTAATAAGCAAACAGAACAGGCTGTGATTAGATGGTTACTACCGGAGCCGTCTGATCTATGTCTTCTCTGTTTGCATATACTTAAACACGTCTGCATTGAGGGAAAGGTTTAGAAGTTTGCTTATCTATCAATTAGCTCAACCCTTTACTCTACAAATACACATTTTAACTCCTTTTCGAACAGGGTAGACTAAGCTCGTAGGTTCTTGCAGGAGTTGTCTGATGAGAATCTACTGTCTGTGTTATAGTGTAATATAATTATGTCAGATTTCGCGGTTTTTGTCATAAACAAACTGGTATATGTCCGTGTGCCATTATGAAAATCCATCTAATTGATATGCATGATTTGATTATTTCATACATGAATATCCATGAAGTAAAATATCAAAAACCATAAATGAGATTTACTTTTACTACAAGACTGTACCAGGTCACTATTATACGATCTATCCTGTTCACAAATGTTCATATTGTAAAATGGTTTTTGTACAGTGGGACTCTCATTTAGACATTCCGACATCGCCGATCAGGGTGGCTTATATATATACAAAGTGGGGATACTGGACCAGTGGGGATACTGGACCACCTCCGGTCACGTGACACAAGGTCACGTGACCTCCCTCGGCTCGCCTCGCCATACTGGCTCGGCTCACCTCGCCCGGTGATCCAGTATCCCCACTGGTCCAGTATACGTTTCACTCCCCACTTTGTATATATATATAACGCTCATATATATATATATATATATATATATATATATATATATATATATATATATATATATAATAATATAATAATAATAATAATAATAATTAATAAGAATAAGAAGAAGAAGGTGATAAAATAAAAATAGGTACATGGGGTGGTAAAAGGAGGGACAGTGAGATGAGTAAAAATTTTAAAAAACCTAAAGGAGGGACAGCTCGAAACTATCGTGGGTAGGGAGAGAGGTAAAAATAAAAAAGGTACATGGGGTGGTAAAAGGAGGGACAGTGAGATGAGTAAAAAATTTAAAAAACCTAAAGGAGGGACAGCTCCGAAACTATCTCTGGGGGTAGGGTAGTAAAATAAAAATAGGTACGAGGGCTCCAAAAGGAGGGACAGTGGGATGAGGTAAAATTAAAATAAATGTAAAAGGAGGGACAGTGAGAAACTATTGAGGGTAGGGAGAGAGGTAAAAATAAAAAATGAGGTAGAGGGGTAAAGGAGGGACAGTGGGAAGAGGTAAAATTAAAATAAATGTAAAGGAGGGACAGTGAGAAACTATCGTGGGTGGGGAAGGGTACGAAAAAAAAAAAAGGGACACCGAACGTGAAAGTAAAAACAGAAACGATCATATATATATATATATATATATATATATATATATATATATATATATATATATATTAATAATAATAAGAAGAAGAAGAAGGTGATAAAAATAAAATAAATAGGACAAATTTGTTAAATATTTTAAAAATATTGCAATTGATTGAGTATTATTGCGTTCTGTCAGACCACCCGATAAATTACCCGTCGCCGGATAGATAGCCGCAACCGAGAGTTTTACTCCCACTCCTATCGATTGCCAATGTGGCATATCCGCCCTGCAGTGCATTGAAGACGTGCGTGTTCATTTAGGAAATAAACACCTATAATTAATATGTAAGTACATATTTTATATATTCTCTTTTGAAACATCGTTTCACCCGTCGTGTAATTGCTTTAATAGGATTCTACGACGTATAGATAACATTTTAAAGCAATTATACATGTGAGTGTAATACATTATTTAGTTTATTGGTAGAAGATGGCTTATTATTAACCGAGTACATTAACTTAATCTGTGTTATTATTATACCACATTTATGTGCATTCACATAGCAAGATAAACTAGACAATATCTATGTTTACACTGTTATTTTTCATAACGGTGCGTGGGTACAAATCTACCCATATATTTTTACCCTTACAAATCTACCCTTATATTTTTTTTACCTTTACACCGTTTATAACGGTGCGTGGGTACAAATTTACCATTATATTTTTTTACCCTTGCACCGTTATTTTTCATAACGGTGCGTGGGTACAAATCTACCCTTATTTTTTTTTTACCCTTACACCGTTATTTTTCATAACGGTGCGTGGGTACAAATCTACCCTTATAATTTTTTTTACCTTTACACCGTTATTTTTCATAACGGTGCGTGGGTACAAATCTACCCTTATAATTTTTTTTACCCTTACACCGTTATTTTTCATAACGGTGCGTGGGTACAAATCTACCCTTATATTTTTTTTACCTTTAAACCGTTATTTTTCATAACGGTGAAACCATAAATATGTATTACAGAATAAATTGTAATAGTTATTTATTTTCTACTTTCAGGGACAACCAACAAGCAACAAAACTTCGAATAGACCAGCTATCTACTCAACACATATCCAGAAGACGAAGTAATAAACCAATGGAAACTCAATTTTCATAGCATCTCAACAAGGAGAACTTTTGACATTCATTAAAACCAAAATTCCAAAGACAGAACAAATACACAACATTATTTATTCTCCACATTGTATGAATTAGTGGCAGAATTTAATATTTTACTACGATGTGATGTTCCTGTTAGTTTTCTTACACAATAAAAGAAATTTGTAAAGAATGGTGAAAATAAAACTTTAAAATGTACATTTCTGTTTTTTATTTGTGGGTGGAGGGATAATTTAATTAATTTCGATATTCATTAATCTTTTAACTTCTTCATTATATGGTTTGATTACCGCGTGATATCTACAGTTCACTCTTATTTTATTAGACCCGCATTTATTACAGATTTGCAATTTGGAATAAGTCCTTTTCCCGCAATATAAACATGGTTTCACATTATCATTTTTCATCAGAAATTTATGTATAGCGCAATACATAGAACATTTTACGGGTCTTTTAAAACATCGTTTATCACTTCCAACCTTTGAGAATTCGCATTCCATTTATTTAAAATAATAAATAATTATTTGTTTTACTTAATTAAAAACTAACCTTAATAAATGGAATCTGAAATCACCAAAGAGTCATCTATTAAATTAGTAGACAACCCGAAATGTAGTTATTTCAAAGCGTACGAAATAAACGCTAATACTTATAAAGACCCTAGCATATTGTTTAATGATAAAAAATCTGAAATATTAGACCAAATCAAAAAAGATATAAAAGAATATAATGGTGTTAAGTTTTCGGTAGGTCTTTCTCTTCAATTCTTTCATGATGAACATAACGGTAATAAGAAATATGTTAATGCTTCAAATCATACCTTACAAGCCGTTGCATTGAATGATGAAAATATTTAAGAACATTATAATGAACAAACTTCTTATTTACAATCATGGATTGAAAAGTTTACAAATACCGCATCCGGTTTAGAGATTGACCATTGTGAAATGCTCTATTTAAATATCGCCAAATATGAACCACTCAAAGGCTCTTCCTACATCTCATTACCCGAAGTTATAAAAAATAAAAAAGCAATAGTCAATGTAAAGAATAAGGATGATGCATGTTTATTCTGGTCAATAATTTCCGCTCTTATCCAACTACGAAGCATTCGGATAGACCTTCATCTTATCCCGATTATAAAAATATTCTCAATGCAAAAGGTATTGAAACTCCCACTCCGATAAACCAAATAAAAAAGCTAGAAAAAAAAAATAATCTTGCAATCAATGTATACGGATACATAATGAAATACCAAAACATATACATCTTTCCTTACTTCATATCTGAACAACCTAAAGAAGTTAAAAGAATAAACTTACTTTTAATTTCTGAAGATGAAAAATATCACTACTGTTGGATTAAAAATCTTAATAGATTACTTTATGGTCAGAACAACCAACACAAAGAACAGACGCATTTCTGCGACCGTTGCCTTAGTAGCTTCTCAAGAGAATATTTGCTCTCAAAACATAAAGAAGACTGCGAAGGAATAAACAAAACATCAACCCGAATAGAAATGCCAGAGGAAGGTAACAATTTTATAACATTGAAGAACTTTCAAAATAAAATGTCAGTTCCATTTACAATTTATGCTGACTTTGAAAGTATAATCAAGTCAAAAACAGAACAAAAAGGAGAAAAAACTGAAATAACTAATGAACATGAAGCATGCGGATTTGGATATCAAATTGTTAGATATGATGGTAAAGCTAAAGATCCAGTTATATACCGAGGTGATAATGTTATAGAAACGTTCTTAAATCATTTAAAAAAAGAAGTAGAAATTATAAATAATATTTTTAATAACCCAAAGCCATTAAAAATGACAAAAGATAATATAAAAGACTATATTAATGCTACATATTGTTGGATATGTGAAGAAAAAATAAGAAATATTAAAAGTAATTATAAAGTTAGAGATCATTGTCACTTTACGGGTAAATATCGTGGTGCAGCACATAAAAACTGTAATCTTAAACTTTTCATAAAACCAGATATGACACAAATCCCTGTTGTATTTCACAACCTCAAAGGCTATGACAGCCATCTCATTATGCAAAAAGTGCATACGACAAGTGGTGACATCACTTGTATCCCTTATAACGACGAGAAATATATTTCTTTCAGCATTGATCAACTGAAATTCTTAGATAGTTTTGCCTTTATGGCTTCATCTTTAGAAAAACTAGTTAAATTTTAAAATAATGAAAAGTCAGTTTGGTGATAAGACTGATTTACTTTTGCGTAAAGGTGTATATCCATATGAATATATTGATTCTTTTGATAGATTTGATGAAACTGAACTACCGCATATAGACAAATTCTACAATATAGACAAATTCTACAGCAGTCTCAATGAAGAAAGTATCAAGCAGTCTGATTATGACCATGCTCAAAATGTATGGAAAGAATGCAACTGTAAAACATTAGGTGATTATCATGATTTATACCTCAAAACCGATGTATTATTATTAGCGGATGTATTCCAAACATTTAGAAAAACATGTATAAAGGCATATGATCTTGACCCTCTACATTATTACACTGCACCTGGTCTATCATGGGATGCTTTACTTAAATATACACAAATAGACTTAGAACTGTTTACAGATATTGACATGCATCTCTTTATAGAAAAAGGTATGCGTGGTGGTATTAGCATGGTCTCTAAAAGACATGCTAAAGCAAACAACCCGCACGTTTCTGATTATGATAAAGAAAAGGATCATAATTATATAATGTATTATGATGCTAATAATCTCTATGGTCTTGCGATGAGTCAACCACTTCCATACGGTGGTTTCAAATGGTTGAGTGGTAAAGTAGGTAAAATGCAAAAAGGGAAAGGCCGGATATATGAAGTGGATTTGGAATATCCACAACATCTACATAAAGAACACAATGACTACCCCTTAGCACCAGAAAAACTTTCAGTGAAACCTGAATGGTTGTCTGATTATCAAAACTAACTACTTGATAATAACAGCATGTTAAATGTAGAAAAGCTTGTCCCTAACCTGATGGACAAGAAAAAATATGTAGTTCATTACAAGAATCTACAACTTTACATGAAACTTGGTTTGAAAGTAGAAAAAGTACACAGAGTATTAGAGTTCGATGAAAAAGCATGGATGGAGTCATACATCCGTCTGAATACTGAATTCAGAAAGAAGGCAAAGTCTACGTTTGAAAAGGATTTTTTCAAATTAATGAATAATACGGTGTTCGGAAAGACGATGGAGAATCTACGTCAAAGAGTTGACATTAGACTTATAAAAACGAATGGAACTGAAAATGATAAACTAAGAAAAGTAATTGCCAATCCAAACTTTTGCCCCTCTTGTTGCAGATTTGTTTTTGTATTGCTACGAGAGGGATTTTATGCTTAGCTTAAAACCTGATACACAGACCGATATTGTGAATGCTTTTAATAAAACTTCAAGGTATTTAGACGATATTTTGAATTTAGATAATCCTTATTTTGATACTATGGTTTCTTCAATCTACCCAAAAGAACTGTCTTTAAACAAAGCTAATCAATCTGACATTAATGCTTCATTTTTAGATTTGAATCTTTCAATTACAAATGATAAAGTTTCGTCCAAAGTATACGATAAAAGAGAAAATTTTAATTTTAAAATTGTTAATTATCCTTTTCTAGATGGGGATGTGCCACGTTCTACATCTTATGGTGTTTATATTTCTCAACTTATTAGGTTTGCCCGAGCCTGTTCTTTGCTTGAAGATTTTAACAGACGTAATTTAGTTATAACTGATAAACTTCTTAAGCAAGGTTACAGATATCACAAACTTCGGAAAACCTTTTCTAAATTTTATTATCGAAATTTACCTCTCATTAGTAAATATAATTGCAATCTACGGACGTTACTGCGACAAGGCATTTCTCAACCAGAATTTTATGGGGATGTTATCTACAAACTTAGGAAAATTCGGGGTCATATCCATTTTCATGATTTGTTTATAAAACGCATTAAAAAATTTAAAAAGAAAGGTTATGATCCTATTATATTGCAACACACTGCATGTTTGGTTATCGATCCTTTTACAGTCGGTAGCTACGCTTCCCTCTTTGCTTGCGCGATGACAGGCCGAGGGTAGTACTCTATGATGGTATACTCTTAAACTTGGATACAGGAGGAGCTTACCAGACTCATGTATTATTTTTTCCCTGTCGTGCCCTTAACGGCTTACCTGCAGGTGCTCTGACTTCAGCAAAGCCATTGAGTACATATTTGACGGATTGTCACAGTTATTATGCTATGTTTTACATGTTGTCCTGTGTTCACCGTCGTCTATGTTGTGGGTAAGTCCAGCGGGGATACCTTTATTTACAATATTTGTAAAGCTAGGGTGACTTTGAGAGAAGTGTGAGGTTAGGACGTCCGTAAACCGGTTTAAACCCCCAGTGGTGTTTTTGCTGCTGACCGTGCCAAGGCGGTACTCTCTTTGTCACCCTTCCTTTTGTTTGCCTTGCGTCTTTGTGCTTGTGGTTTGTTCATGTTGTGGAACGTTTGTCCCTGTTTCTTGTGTGTCTTTTGGTGTTTTCTGTGTTCATTTCGTATGTGTGTGTGCGTGTGCGTTTGGGTGTGTGGTTGTGTGTGTGTCATGCTGTCTATCGGTGTTTTGGTGGTGGTTGCGTCTTGCATGTGGCTTTGCCTGCTTGACTTTACTACTTTTCCATTTAACAGACGTGTTAAATTTTCTAATGATCTATCTGCTATTCATGTCAGCAAGACACATCTAACGTTAGATAAACCGATATACATTGGATTTAGTGTTCTTGATTTATCAAAATACCACATGTATGACTGGTATTACAACACGTTAAAAAATAAATACGGAGAAAACTGCACCTTGTTATACACCGACACCGATAGTTTATTAGTGGATATAAAAACCGAAGATGTTTATAAAGATATGCTCGAAATGAAAGATGAATATGACTTCTCTGACTACTCAAAAGACCATCCACTCTATGATGAAACAAATAAAAAAGTAATAGGTAAATTTAAAGATGAATGCGCAGGTGTTCCGATAGCTGAATATGTAGGTCTAAGACCTAAACTATATTCGGTATTAAGAGCGGATGAAGAAGTAATAAAAAAATCTAAAGGTACAAAAAAATATATAATTAATAAACGAATAAACTTTGAAAATTATAAAGATTCATTATTCAATAAAAAAAAATATTCGCATTCAATGAATATGCTACGATCTATACACCACAACATCTACGGACTGACAGTAAATAAAATTACACTCTCTCCACTTGATACCAAAAGATATATATCGTCAGATGGAATTACGACATACGCGTATGGGTATCAGCTGGAACAATAAGAAGTTCTTCTTTGACGAACCCTCTCTGTGGTGCCGGCGATTTCAAATAATATACTCTTATCCCTTGCGTAATAATATGATAATCTATATTATGAATATCGACCGACCAAATTGGGTCGGTAGCTCTTCTCTTACCACCTCCTTCTAATTCTCCGGGTTGATATAAATATCTAACACTAGCGAGTGGACATATTTCCTCTTCAACTTTTCTCGTTATAATTGGAGAAGGTTTTTTTGTCTCATTATTCAAAGCCTTAACGACGTCCGGTAATCTCTTTACCCATTCTCTATTTCTTTCCCGCGTTTCGATCTCCTTAGCGTACTGATAACCGAACAATCTTTCAGCCAAAGTTCTATTAAATCTCTCTACGATTCCTTGATCTCTATGTATCTCTCTTCTACCTCTTCTTATTTTAACATTACGTTTAGCCATTAGTTGAGAAACAACGCCCATAAATTCACTACCTGGGTCAACTTGTAATAATTTGGGATAGTTCAAATGTCTTTTATAAATCTTCTCAAAAGCGGCGGCAACTTCTTTACTGTCTTTCGATGTCAATGGTTCGGCTTCTTTATATCTCGTTCCCGCATCTACTAATGTCAATGCGTACTTATATGTTTTATTTTTAACTCTATCAAAAGGTAAGAACAGCAAATCGGCTTGATGTACTTCATTCTTCGCAGACACATCAAATTTAGGTCTTATTATCTTTTTAGGTGCGGGTAAATATATCTGCCACACAGCTTGTTTATTTAGAAATTCTAATGCTCGTTTATTACTAACTTTGGCTTCTTTAGCTAACTTACTAACGGCCGTCTTACATTCCAAAATCCTTTAGGACTATAGTATATTTTTTCCATTTTCATGGGGAAAATTAAATCATAAGCGTGATATTTATTCTTCTTGTTATTCTTACACGGTTTCAATCCGAGCGGTCTAACATAAAAAGGTGGATCTTTATCCTCTATCTTAGTAGCGAGGTGCCAAGGACACCACACTTTTACATTGCCTTTGAGAGTTAATATCGTACTTTCGCCATTTCTCGTTTCAACTTTTATATAGTCAACGATTGTATAGATTTTATTTTTTTCCAAATCAGACCATTTCTTTGTATTATATTCGCTTTGTTCTTTTAACATTTCTTCAAATTCTTCTTCCGTGATTTCTTTTTGCATTTGTGCTTTACTTTGCTTTTGTGCAAACATCTCGCTCATTTATTTAATATAGAAAATCAATTATATAATTTCCAAGCAACAAACCCGGTTAATGCCATTCCACCGATAACGAAAACGAGTTCTCTATTCTTTTGGTCTTCCGATGGAGTATAAAAATCGCTTAATTTAGGTTCCGGTGGTAACGCTTGAAGTTCTTTTCCAGTCGAATAATAATACTGTTTCATAGCCGTATCGACATCGTCAAATGTTTTCTCAGCGTGATGTTCTTTTTTCATCTCCTCATTAATATAATCTAATATTTGAGTTCTTTGTTTATTCCAAGCATCTTGTGACGATTCTAATTGTTCTATAGCTTTATCGTGTCTTTCTTTTTCTTCATCCGAATCATCTCCGAATGTTTTAAATAAATAATTACCACCTGGAATAGCTAATGCATTTGTAAGAGCTCCTCCGATCATCATTCCCGCCGCGCTCGCCATTTTTTACTTCATAATATCAGCTGGTATAATACCTTGTTTAACTAACATATCTTTAGTTACCATTGCGAGTAATATATCGATAGATAACATTCCGATATCACTCATATTAAAATCTACTTTAGGTGGTTGTCTTTTAAATAGTTTTCTACCTATTTCAGAATATCCGACCGTTAATACCGTTTCCACTCCGGCGTGATATAACGTATTCACTATTTCTTTTTTATCTGCCGACATTTTTTTAAAGGAAAAAATTAATTAAATTCAAACGGGTCATATTCTTCTTTCTTTTCCTTTTCGATGGGGGCGGCCGTAAGGGAGCGTTCCGCTTTGGTTCCGCTTTGGTTCCGATTAGGTTCCGATTTGGTTACGAAAAAATATAATCCTAATCCGACAACTCCTATTGATATATATAATGGTACGTAATTTGGTTTCTCCTCGTGTTTCGATTTTTTTAAAGAATCATCATCCGAATCTTTCGTTATCTTCAAAAGTTCTATTTCTTTTCTTTTTAATTCGGCTTTTAATTTTTTCGCTTCTACACCTTTCTTACCCGCGGCTACTCGTTTCGGGTCTTTCGTTTTTTCTTCGTTATTCATTTTTTATATCTAAATCTTGATCGCTCTTGTCGAATTGAATATGTTTTACCGTTGTTAACATCGCGGTAAAAGGCGCTAAATACATTCCGTATTTATAATATAGGTCGCAACATGAAGTAGTCAAAGCGTGATTAATAAAAGGATCTTCTTCTAAGTCTTGTATTAGTTTAGGAGGTTTAACAACGTTAAAATACTTTGAAACGCTCATAACATATAAATTAATAAATGAATTACCTAATGTTTTAGTCATACTAGCTCCTAATCTCGCTTCGTATCTACAGTATAGTTTGTTTATTTGTTCTAATGTCATTGTATCGATATCCGAGAGTTGTAACTCTCTTCCGAGATATTGTTTACTACTGCCACCAGCTACAATAGCCGATAATCTTTCACGTTTTTTTTCTTCTTCAACATCTTCAACATCTTTTTCCCATTACTTCGGTTAATAATTCTTCGGCATTCATTTTATATAATATATTTTTCAGTTTTAAATAATTAAATATCACATATCCGGCTAATGATAAGACTGTAGTATTTGTTATAATTGTTAGTATTTCCAATAGCATTTTTTAGCAAATGCTTTTTAGCAAATGCTTAATTCTTTAAACAATGCTTTTAGCAAATGCTTAATGCTTTTAGCAAATGCTTTTATCAATGTTTAATGCTTTTAGCAAATGCTTTTATCAATGCTTAATGCTTTTAGCAAATGCTTTTATCAATGCTTAATCTACTAACCAATAATCCGTAGGTTGATCCGTTATCAATATTAATTTACGATGCTTCTTTTTTTTTTAGTTCTTCTTTAATTCTTTGACGTTCTTCTAGTGTTGGAATAACATCATTCTCCCTTAGACAATTTTCGAAACTGTCTCTATCTTTCATGTAGAACATACAAATCCATTTTGTTTGTTCTCTCAAATCTTTTAATACCGAATTGTATCTCTGAGAAATAACCCATACCGATTGTTCCGCGTGCCTACCGGAAAAAGCTAATTCCGAAAGCATGTCCTTTTTTTTAGTTAATTCTTTCGTAGCGCTACAATCATCGATGATATATAACGTAGGATAACCGGCATATTTATTAAAGAACATTCTTAATAATTCTTGTAGTTTCTCTTCTTCATTAACGATAGGATTAACGATTATTTTATTTTTTATTTTAGGTTTCCTGACATCTCCGATCCACTCACAATTTTTATAAGCTTTATTCCATTGAATAGTAGGACACAATATAACTATGTATTCGAATATTTTATAATATTCATTTTCTAGAAGATCGAGTACGAACTCCGTCTTTCCGCAACCCGTTTGACCGCATATAATCGCCGAATGAGGAAATTTCGGTAGCTCCATTTTTTAATAATTAACTTTTCTCCTCCTTCTTTCGTTATTTGTATCGTAATTCCTTCGGACGCATTCTCAATTCGCCTTCCCGAACCGTGTAGCGAGTTATCATCCGTTGAGCGTAAATCGAGCCATAACGCGTAATTACTGGTAAGATATTTTTCTAATGTCGTATTAGTGAAGACCGTATCTTTTAAAACGGAATTCGTTATTTTATTTCGTTTAGAATTCATAGCAAATTTTTTATTTATTTCGTCCCATTGTTGATAAGCTTTCATTCCTTGACTGTATAGTTGATTCGGAACTCCTTCTATCGTAATCTCTACTTTCGTTATTTTAGGATTGAAATAAGTTTCGGTGTTCGTTCTTTCGGGGTCCTCGAATAACATCAGGACCCCTTTCATACTTCTAGCCGGAACATTTAAATTAATGTTCCATAAAGTATCTGACTAATTTTTTGTTATCTTCCTATGTCTTAATATTCGGTCATACAAAATAACCATTTTACCGGAAACTTGTTGTCTTATTTGTCTAGATAATTCGGTGTCGGAAACCATATCGAATTCTAAACAAATATTACTTATTTTATAACTAGAATCTTTATCAGTAGAGTTAATAACTTTATTATAATCGTTGAACGTAAGTTCGTACTCGAGTCTATCACCGAGACCGGACTGATAAAATGGCATATGCGTTTCTAATAGTTCGAAGTCTAACGGAATACAAAATCTATTTTTATACGCATCCGCTATAGCTTCGTCTTCTTTGTCCGCACCAGCATTTCCCGCTCCAACTCTGTGTTTTAACATGTTTACGGTACCTAGACCTTGATAAGCCATATTCGCGCGTTCGGTAGGCGTTTTCCATAAATCTACGTAACAATGATAAATATCGCTATCATCAATGGGTGTGCCTAAAATAAGCAATGACGGGTTATGACGGGTTATGACGGGTTATGACGGTTTGTGGCCAGTACTGGCGAGTAATAACGGCATATAAGGATCAATTTAGTTATATTGTAACCTTTTACATTGAAAATTAAAAAAAAAATCGAGTTTATACCTTTTTTTTTTTTTTTTTTGATCGATAAATCCAATCCGGACATTAGCCCCCTCCCGGTCCGGACATTAGCCCCTCCCTTCATCTGAAAGTAAAGATACTGTTTTTTTCTCCCCTAGAGCATGTCTCCTGAAAATATTTCGCGGAATTGATGCTCTGTTACTATCTCACCTGTTGTTTAAAGAAATGGAAGTTTATTATTATTATTTAATCGTATTTTGTTGTTTTTTATTTGTAGGTCGGCCTTCCGTCGTCGAGGCCCTTGTCCCTATCCGAAAATAAATATGCTGTAAAAACAATATAGGTCTTTAATTATAATATTGCTTATGCAAATCAGTTCTATAAATATTTTTTGATGATCTCTACGACCAAAAACCATATCCTATTCCATGTGTTTTAATAATATTGTTGTTGATAAAGCGTCGGTCGTGTGAATATATCTCGGTAAAGGACGGCTTGCCGGCTATCGCAACGCACCTGCTCGGCTATCGCATCGGACAATATTAAGACCTCTTACCTACAGTGGAATATCTATCTTAAGATAGATCACGTTGCATGAAATGCTGAAATTCACTATCCAAACATGGGGCTGGTAATAAATGTGCATACATGTAATGTATGACATAAATTACCTTTGTGTGAGAATGTAATATTCCTAATAGAATGAAACACAAACTGCTTGTTGCACATTCTGTCATGGCTAACCCGAATTCAAGTCCACCTGTTCTAAAGGTATTTCACTTTCATAGTAGATCAATTAAATCAAAAAGTGACAAACAATGTAATGTAGCAAACTGATTGAAACTGCGACAAACAACTCATTAATCTACCAAATATGAGATAAACTTCTGTATGTAACATCTAAATTCATAGCAGATTTTAGATGCTCGCGCTCCTATTCAAACATGATTAACCCGTGCAATTTGTTTGATATATGCCACTAATGACTGTTTAGATCCAGTTTTATCTATAAAATACAGTAGAGCCTATTTTAGAGGCCATGCAAAAAAAGTGGACTTTGAACTTTGGGCCTTTTGTATTATTTTTGCCTTGCATAGTATGTGTCGGGGAAAGTGCATAGATTGGCCGCTTCGGTGTTTTTCGTGTTTTTCCCTCCTCCTTCTTTCACCATCTTCAATCTTTCACCCATTCCTCTCTCCATCTCACCATCAATCTCACACCTACTCTATCTTTCTCTCCACCCCTTCTCTCCCCATGCAACATGTCACCAATTCTCTAGCTTTCCTCTATCTCAACATCCATCCGTCTCTCTCCCACATTCTTTCCCCTATCTCCCCCGCTCTTCTTCTCTCTTCTATCACTCTCTCACCATCCCCCGTCCCCTCTATCCTAACTCTTTCCTTCTCACCTCTTTCTCTCCATCTCTTGTCTGCCTCTATCACGCCATTCACCCTCACTCACACTCTTCCCCCTATCTCACTCTTTTTCATCACTCTTCCAGTCTCTCCCCTAACACCCTCCCCTATCTTCCTCACGTTGCTATTCCCGCTCTCACCACCCCTCTATCTGTCTCTCCTTCTATCAGCATTTCTCCATCAGTCCACATTTTCTGTCTCCTTCTCCATCCCTCACTATTACACCCACTTGCCCCTTCCCCTCCCCCAGCCCCAAGTCCATTTCTCTGTCTACCCTCTCTCCTTCCATCTCACCAGTCCCCTCTACATTTCTCACACCGCATCCTCTCCTCGCTCCCATCTTTCTTTCCTTTGCCCTTCATACATCTCACCCTATCTTCCCATCTCAGTCCAACTTTTCTGTATCACTCCTCTCTTCGTTCTTTCTCCCTCTATCTCACCATCCCTCTTTTCCTCACTCTCCAGCCATATCTGTCCAATAGTATTGTCCCCCCCCCCTCTCAAGAAATCATTCCCCTACCCCCTCTGTCATACCACCCACCCTTCTCTTCATCTCCTGCCCCGTCCCCCTGTCCCATACCATCCATCCCTCTCTATCTTCATCTCCCCATTTCTTTCGCCTCTCACCCAACAAAACTGTATCCCATTGTGATAAATAGCTCTATTGCTAAATATTGCTCTGTTCGTCCTCTGATGTCTCCTCTCTCTTTCCACCCATCTCACCACTCCCTCCCTCCATCCATGCAACTATTTAGTATTTTGATATAAAATAATTATAAAAGGGACAGTTTACAGTAATCATGCAGCATTGTGCTGCTCTAGAGAAAAGGAAAGGTTAGAAATGTGAAGATCTGAAATCACTGTGATAAATAGAGCATTTGCTCTGTATTGCAATGCAGTATTTTGATGCTCTTCCGCGGGTAGACCCGGGCGTGTAACAGGATCGTGATTATAATAGACTTTCATTTCTAAGAGCTAATTAAAACAGAATTTAATGGAACTAAGGTTGCGACAGTTTAAAAAGCAGTTACATATTTATACAAATTTAAAGAATACACAATCATGCAGCATTATGATGCTCTACCGCGGGAAGACCCGGGTATATAACACAATCGTGATCTATAATAGACTTTAATTTCTAAGAGCTAATTAAAACAGAATTTAAAAGGTGGGACAGTTTGCAGAAACACAAATATGCAGCATTTTGATGCTCTACCGCGGGAAGACCCGGGTGTGTAACATGATCGTGATATATAATAGACTTTCATTTCTAAGAGCTAATTAAAACAGAATTTAATGGAAATAAGGTTGCGACAGTTTAAAAAGCAGTTACATATTTATACAAATTCAAAGAATAAAACAAATACAGTGGGACAGTTTACAGAGAAACACAATCATGCAGCATTTTGATGCTCTACCACAGGAAGACCCGGGCGTGTAACACAATCGTGATCTATAATAGAGTTTCATTTCTAAGAGTTAATTAAAACAGAATTTAATGGAACTAAGGTATGACAGTTTACAAAGCAGTTACATATTTATACAAATTTAAAGAATACACAATCATGCAGTATTGTGATGCTCTACCGCGGGAAGACCCGGGCGTGTAACACAATCGTGATCTATAGTAGACTATCATTTCTAAGAGCTAATTAAAACAGAATTAAATGGAACTAAGGTGTAACAGTTTACAAAGCAGTTACATATTTATACAAATTTAAAGAATATACAATCATGCAGCATTATGATGCTCTACCGCGGGAAGACCCGGGCGTGTAACACAATCGGTAATCAAATATAAGCTCTCTTTCAAAATACTTATTCTGTTCAGCTGAACTCTGTATGCTTAAAAAATATACCATCTCTTATGCATAACCAAGATGGTAAATATTTATAATGACTTTGCAAACAAGTTTTGGTTACAGAAGAGGTTTTACTGTAGATATGCCATTTAACGCCGTTGTAAACAGAGAAACCACAGATCAGGGTCTGCTCTGTTAAGCTTATGAAATAATATAAATATGATTATGATGAGTCTGCCATGGCTAAGTATTTATGTATCCATTTTCCATTAGAAACAAATTACGATGTATGGGTAGATAATTAACCCTTTACTCCACAGCTGTGCTCGTGTATGCGTTTTAACTAACGCCTTTGCAAAAAATAGATCCAGATTAGACAGTCCCTGTAGGAGCTGTCTGTTCAGGGTTAGCTCTGGTTGTTTATGAAATTATGTGATTCTTATTCTACAGTTTTTGTCATAGCAAAACAAAATTTCTGCTGTTCATGTACCATTGTAACAATGTAGACATTATTTCTTGCATGAATATTCATGGAGTGCGAGCGTATACTAAAAGTTCTCGTTAGATCTTTCTGTATTACTTGTTTTTGTATTGCATGTAAATATTATTTGTTTGAGTATATTGTGTGACAGCAAAACCCTTCTGAACCGGAATTCTAGTAGAGAAGAATTTAGATACTTTGAGGCTGGTGGTTGCTTTCTGTATGACTTGGAGGAGCTTTCTGTATGACTTTCACCCAGCATTGAGCAGCCACCTGTCTCTAAGACCGAAAATTATTCTAAACTGAACGTCCGGTTTAAATGGGTTTTACTGTATTTTACTTCAATTTGATTGCATTCAGTATCAATTTTAAAAAAAAGAGTATTGGTTATCCAAATAACATGAACTATTCACGCGTATACAATATACCATATCTACTGTATGATGCGATGTAAGGTGTGAACAAATAAACGATTTTATAAGCACTTGGGCATCCACTGTGACAAGTCGCTGTCATGTAAGATGCAGATGTACGACGCCAGTGTTAGTCTGCGCGGTTTGTATGTGAACACTGTACGCAACGGAATTCAGTCAAGGAATGTTTCGCCAGTGCTACTTAAGACAATATACATGTCTGCAATCTTACCTAAAGCTATTTATGGCTGTGAAACGTGGAACTCATATGCAAATAGTGATATTTTATGTTTAGAAAGAGCCCATCGTTTTTGTGTGAAGCATATGCAGCGACTAAGCAAGTACTGTAACAATAACTATGCTCTCGTGATGCTAGATACACCGCCAATTGAAGTCATTGTGGACAAAAGGAAGCTGTTAATGCTTGGTCGACTTTGCCAGTTGCCCTGTAAATATCTGGCAAAGAGGGTGTTTGTAAACCGTTTGATTCGGTATTTCAATATTGATAGACAGTCAAGGGGATTCATACCAGATATTTACCGCATACTGCGCAAGTATAACATTGCATATGTCCTCGAACTATTCTTGACGTATGGGACATTTCCGTCCAGGAACTCGTGGAAGAAAGTCGTGTGTGACCATGTTGATCACGTATGGAAAGACAATGCTTTTCAGGAAGTGAGTCGGTCGTTAGGACTATTATCAGATAGCAATCTGGTGAGGGGTAAGGGCTGCTCCCGCCTTTGGGAAGTGGCAAGAGATTGTCCACAACTCAGTGGTATGTGCAGTGCTATAGCAACCGGTGTTGGGTTATATTTATCTGGTCAGAAATTGTGGTCATGTAAGAAATGCAGCCGTCAGTGTACTAACATTGTAGAGCACCTTTTGTGTTATTGTGATGAGAACGACACTCAAATAAAGGCGTTATGGGACACAATAATTGAGTACAAAGGAAGAGAGGAGTTTGAACGGATTGTGCGTTTTCCGGCTCATGATCAGTGTGCTGCTGTACTGCATATTTTAGTAACAATAGTGGATAGCGGTCTGTACTTGCCTGGTTTGCCTGTAGTCATTCAACGGATATTTAGGTGACTGTATTGTCTGGTCTGCAGTCATACTTGAGATACAGATACCGATGTTAGCTTCGAATCTGTGGCTAATCTTAATTTGTGTTTTATATGGTAGTGGTTAAGAGTTTGATTCTGAGCAGATAGTACCATATGGAGACGGTTGCGTGATTTTATTAGCGCACTAAACCGCTAGAGTATATGCATATATGAGACTTACGCATATAGGACTTAAGGCATGCATGTGATGTGTGGTATTACTGGTATGTACTGTCTTATTTGACAATAGGTGAATCTGTAGTCGGTGTAGATTCTGATCAGTGACATGTCTAGCGTGGCGGCTGATCTGGGTCAATACTGCTTGCGTTACCATTGGTTGGATTTTGTAGAGAAAACCGTGCTGTAAAGTCATTGTTGCTTTACTTGAAACCTAAGTGACACAGCATGTGAACATGTATAGTACATGCATTATTTGTTTGTGTGTTTCTGTTTTCCGTTATGTATGTGCGTTAGGGTGAAATAACTCGTTTACCTATCTCCCTTTTCCTAATTTCGTTTCGTAGGAAAAGGTTGACGGGATTCACTCGAGTTACATTTAGACGTATTCGTCAGAGAGACGCCTGTCTCTTAGCGACATTATAAACAGAGCGGATCAAGGTCTGACGATTCCTACAAGAGTCATCTGATCAAAGTCTGATCTGGTTGTTGGTTGAGTAGTATAGGTCTGCTGATACTTGGTTCAGTTGCCGAACATGTTGTTACAATGTATTCATATAAAACCTTACCTGATAATATTTCATACAATAACTATTTATTACATGAACTGATAGTATATATGCTGAGATGGTAGTGTTATTCAGGCGGTGCGGACACCGGATATCTGTTGCCTTGTAAACTGTATGGATCTAGATTAGATGTTGGGTAACGTGGTGTCTTATCCTGTTCTATACCGTTTACTTGGTCACAGTCCTGGTGATGTCGATTGTAGCAAGTAACGCCTGACTTAAGTACAACAGTATAATTGTTTGGGTAGAATAACTCGTTGACCTATCCTCCTTTTCCTAATTTCGTTTCGTAGGAAAAGGTTGACTGGGTTTCACTCGGGCTAGTTTTAGATGTGTTGTTTTGACCTTGTTCATCGGAGAAGTGCCTCTTAATGGCATCATAGACAGAGCAGATCAAGATCTAACGATTCCTTCGAGAATCATCTGGTCAGAGTCTGATCTGGTTGTTGTTACAATTATATAGATATGTATTTACTATTGCCAGTTACCAGTTATAGTGTTACATTATATTTATACGGAAACTTTACTTGATAATGTTAGATACATGAATACCCATCGGGTAAAGGGATTTAACGGTCAGGAGAATCGTTAAAGTGTTTGGAACCGTTGCTTGTAAAGCATCGTATAGAAATGATATTTCATAATAGTTTGTATATACCAATGTTTGTGTACATGTATATATGTTTTGCTCTTCTTATATGGAGGATACCGAATAAACTACTACTACTACTATTTCGCCCCCGAGTCCAATAGCGAAAAGAAGATTTCCGAAATCAAACTTGAATTAACTTACAAAATAATATACCATGTACGTCGTGAATTTAAAACGTACTGGTAATGAAAAGAAAAGAATGACTTTATAAACAATCATTGGTTTCTCTGTCTTCTTTTCGCCACCAAGTCAAACGGCGAAAAGAAGATTACTGAAATGAAACCTAGCCTTTTCTTACAAAATACTTATTCAAATAAACTGATACTTTTTATGGCATAAATTGAACCATGTAAATTATAATGTTCGTGTGAATTTAAAGCGTATTGATAAATAATTAAGGACTTATTTGGCAATTATTGGGTTTTTTTTTGCAAATCGTCTTTCGTGTAAAGGGTTAAAATAATTTCGGAAGGAATGTTGACCCATCAGTCCCATGCTGTGTGTTGTGGGTACTTTATGGTGCCACGCTGAGAATTTAGCTGCTGGATATCAGTGGTCAATTATCAGGTTATCCCAATATGCAGCAGAATTATTGATAAAATATCTACAGGTACTAGTAAATGAAACGATAGTTTGTTATTTATCATTGATTTCTCTATAAAAAATGATATGTTTGTTTCTGCAGTTAATTTATGTGATTTAAAAAAGGGGTTTTAGTAGCATTATTATCATAATTATTTTAATATTTTTATTATGCGAGTGGTGTAAAATGGTCTTTATTATTTGCATTTAGTTAAAATTCAGGTGATTGATCAAGACTTCTGTTATTGCTATTAATTGTATTTATTTGAATGTGTTTGTGAAAACAAATATTGTTATTGGTTTATCAAAATTATTGTCAGGTAATAATTTTTGACTGATTATCGGGTATTCACACCTTTTAGACCTAGATTTATTTCTAAACATGCATCTATTACCCTTTCACTATTTGCTTTGACAAAAACTGTAGAATCAGATCTATATCGTGTCAAAAGCAAACAGAGCAGACACTGATCAGACGGCTTCTGTAGGAGTCGTCTAATCTGGATCTACTCTGTTTGTTTATGCATAAATATAAGTTAATTCTATATGAAGAGAAGTGTTTGCTTTGACAAAAACTAGAATCTGATCTATACCGTGTCAAAAGCAAACACTACCTACTGAATAGTCACGGACAAATAAGTTATAATGAAATATGGAAGGTGGAACATTGAAGACATTTTAGAAAGTAAAGAAACATATATATCAAACTCCATTAGAAAATACAGCAGACTCTGATCTAAAGGCGTCGTCTGATCTGGGTCTAATTTGTTTGCTATTTCTATAAAGAGAAGTGTTTGCTTTGACAAAAAAAACCCTGTAGAATCGGATCTATAGTGTCAAAAGCAAGCAGAGAAGAACCTGATCATCACTTTCTATCTGGGTTTACTCTGTTTGCTTATGCGTAAAACATTGTTATTTCTATAAAAAGACGATTTTCTTTGGCAAAAACTGTAGAATCAGATCTATATAATATTAGACCCTGATCAAACGGCTTCTCTGTCTACTCTTCTACTCTGCTCATGCGTAAAAACAGGTATTTTTATTGGTTATTTCACACAAAAACTGGCATTATGTACTGCCTAGCACTTAATGTAGAAATTAGTACTTCTCTGTTAATAATATGTTTAAAAAGTTTGGAGTTGAGGAATTTTATACTTGTTGCAGATCTGTGAAAGCCAAATAATTATATTGCAAACAAAGTGGCAGATAAGCTTACCATTCGACACATGTATGATTGGAAGATCAGAATTGAATATGTCTGCATCTCACAGATCCTCACTTGCAAAGTTTAGGTGTGTAGTAGTTCCACTTAAAATAGAGACAGGAAGATACCCAAATCAGCCAGTAGAAGACAGGGTATGTCCTTTTTGTGAGGACACTGTAGAGGATGAAAGACTTGTGCTCCTCCATTGTCCGAAGTATTTTACTCTAAGGCCCACTGTTATGTAAAATTGCGGGACTCTGTCTTCTTGTATCCATTTTAGACAGTAGATTTGCAAATATTTCGGGTCCCACTAGCATACAGAGCAGTCCCTGATCAGATGACTCATGCCCTCTATTCTGGGTCTACCGGTACTATGTTGGCAAATGCGTGGATACCATTTGTGTGAAGGAAAGGGTTAAATAAGTAGTCGTCGATAGTTCGGATAGTAGAGAGCTCTCTACTCTGGTATATGTGTATCAGTTTATTTTATTTTATTGTGAAACTAGGCACGGGTATTAAAGTATTGGTCTATTTCATTGTAAATGATGTCTGTAACAAATGTTTAAATCTTTGCTGTTTATTTAATGTATAAAGTCTCTGTTAATTAGTTTATCTCAAATCTGATTTGAGGTAATAATCGTATTTTAGGAACATTTTGTAACGTGGCTTGTTTGGCCGTTTTTCTGTAGTCAGTTTTCATATGCTTTCTAATGTAAGTAGTTTTTATATAAGCAGATAGATGTACTCATGATTATGCAGATGTCTTGTTTGTAGAATTAACAGAGGCTATAGACTTCTTAATATCTGTATACTTTTGAATTCTTGTATAGATATAGTGCAATAATTATGAAATGATATGGTGATATATGTATAGTCTCTTATAATTCAATCATAAATGGCATGGTTATTTTAAAGATATAGTGATGACTGTGTATTATTGTTACCATGAAGAGACTCGAATAAAGAATATATACTTATTTGCCTATCTACCTGGATCAAGGTATAATTGCACACCTTTATCTCATATGGTCATTGACCCTGACTGGACACTGCAGGAGCACTCCAGGGAATCAATAATCAGTAATCCACACAGTTGGATACGGTGAATGTATTGAATCATTATTTAAGTATCTTCATTGTACAGTATCACAGCAATACATGAAAATATAAACAATACCCATTGCACAATGCCATTCATTTTCGAATTATAAGAGACTATCACCGTTAATACCACATTATGAAAGTATTTACACCAAAGAAATGCGATAATGGGGGGGGGGGGGGTCACTTTCTGAAGGAGCTTTGAAATGTCTTTATAGGCAATGACCAGACTCCGAGGGACTAGACGCCTTTTATGCTTCCAATTACATAATTTTGCTACAAATCGGTGAGGCGTCTTTAATTACTACAGTTATTAAGACCTCAGGATTAGGATCATTAATTGAATACGGCTACTCTATATGGGCATTATTCGGATCATTCCGCGATGTGCCTGAAAGAACAATATGGAATCGGGAATACTCCGTGTCAGCAGGGGCAGGGTTAGGATTATCTGTATAGAAGCGCACTTCTGTAATATTACTACCTGTTTAGCAGGGTTTGCTTTACGCCTGGCCGAGGCGGTATACTTCAACCATTTCCTTTTTTCACGCATATGCTAACAGAGTAGACCCAATTAAGACTGATCAGGAGCTGCTCCGTTTTAATAGACCTGGCGTCAACAAGCCGGCTAATAAATATTCATGATATCTTTATTTCGTATATGGGTAAAACAGCTGGGGACAGTTAATGATAATAATAAACCCATATAAGCACACCTGAAATGAATTGAATATACAGAACATGCATTTTATTTCCGACATCTTTATGAATACTTCAGCACAATAATTTAATGTAGGTGCTACTAGACTATCAAATAGTCTACACATTCGGAGGTGAATTATAAATTCTACCTGGTTTAATACAATGAACAAATTATGTAGCGAAAATGACGCATGTTGTGTTATTCGTTTCTGTGTCATATGCCAGTTACCATATTTAAAGAAGTACACTCCAAGATATTTAAATGAAGTAACTATTTGTAATGTTGTTTATGTAAAATTCGTATCTTTTGTGTCTCCTCTTTCAAATATCACTAAATGTACTTTTGTTTTAGTTTCGTTAATTTTTAACCCCCATTTATCGCAGTAATTTTGTATATCTAGCATTAATTGCAAGTTTTCTAGATTATTCTGTCGTCCGCGAATAATACCATAAATAGCTTAAGGTCATCGAAAGTTAAAATTCCATCTAAGTCTAAGTCTTGGTTAATATATTATGAAATATCATTAATGAAACATAAGACCGGAGCTCGGGTCTCCGTTTTTTATCACTATATTTGAATAAAAATATAGCGAGTTTTTACCTTGATATCTCACACATGCCTTCACTTACATTGTGTATATTTCTTATTGCAAATCATTTCTTAGAGCTAACGTTCTCGTTTATGAGCTTTTGTAATAGAAGTGTTCTTTTTAGAGTATCAAATATTATAAATATAGGCACTACGCCCATGTTAATCACACTTTTAAAATTGGATTAGCCTTTTGCTTGCTAGTTAATTGTTTTTTATGCATTTTCAAAAAAATTCATCATAAAATAGCATTCGTGTGTCAAACAGCTGATCCAGATCTGATCTGATTTGGATCAAGAATGTTTGAAAAAATAACCAACCTTTAAAAATGGGCTTTCTTTCTTTTGTAATTCTCGTCTGTAAAAATCGCAGTCTTCAATATTTGTATACATGTATTTGATTTTTCCATTTTATTTCACCATAAAAAATATTTCTCTATATATTGTCTTTGACGAATCTACTTTTGTACTAAAGTAGACGCTACATTTATTTGACACATGAATCTTAAAAAACAGGCGGTTGCTTAATGCAGGGCAAAAGTAATGTAGAAAGCTCCTATAAGAGCTTTCTACATTACTTTTAATCTGCATTAAGCTACCACTTGCATTAGAGACCACATAAGTATACCTTATTATGATCGCCTAAGACAGATTACACTGAATAAAACGTTTTCAAATGACGCACTGGCAGTTTGAAAAAAGGACCGTCACCCATGTATATCAACTATTCAATCATTTTTACCGTTTAAACCAATAGCTTTAATTTATAAATTCAATTCACTGTTTTGACTGTCATCCTACATAACGTCATATATCGAAACATTACGACTTCATTGTCAGTGTCTACAGAACTTGGGAGAGCTATAATTTGGTTACGATCTAGCCTAATGGATGTTTATTGAAAGGAAAATGTTTGAATAATCCAATATAACATAATTAAAATCATCAAACAGAGAACAATGCCATTTTAGCCAGAGCACAAATGTCTCTTTTTTTTGTTAATCAATCAGCTACATTAACACTCCGTCTACATGGAAACTAATAAGATCCAACCAAACGGTAAGCTTTAAATGGTCGAGGTTTGTACAGTTTTCGGGTGTATCACAATATCCCCTCAATATAAAATCCTCTGATACAAAAGCCACGCACTACAGGAGCCCCTCACTACAAGAACACCTCATTCAAAAACCCCTCACCAAAATGGTCAAGGTTTACCAAAGCCCCTCACTATGAAAAAACGATACTAGCATTAATTAAACAACAGAGTAGAGCCAGATCATATAGCTTTAAATTATAAGGAATCTCCTCCTTGTTATCTACAATGTTTATTTTGCTAGGAGTGTGCTAATTACCTTACTAAATGAATCTTTTTAAACCTGCCATTGAGCAAACAGGGTAAATCTAGATCCGATAGATGAAATTTTTTATTTGGGTCTACCTTGTTTTGAAGTTAAGAAAAATAATTATAAAGGTGTTAGTTAATTGTGGTTATACAACTTATGCGTGTTTTATATACAATGATATTCACCTAATGAATATTCATTAATTGTCATTGAGAAAATAGGATAAAACCTGAGCAGAAGGCTGTGTTTCAGAATCTGTATGATCTGGATCTATTCTGTTTGTAAATAATTATAAGGAATATCCTTCTTGTGGTAATACAATTCATGGTATAATAAACATTGATAATTGTGTGCTATTAGCATATTACATTTACCAAACCTAATGAATGAATGACTTGTCTTTTAATAAGTGTTTTGATTTGACTTTACCTTTACCACGTAAAAGACGGATACCTGTACTTTTGAACCCCACCTTTACCTTTCCCTTCAATTTCGTACAAGTTACTTCCCTTCGCCACAATATTTGACATTTCACCAAACCCAAACATGCCCAGCAACGGTTAATTTCAAATAATGTTTGCAGAGTCAAACACATTTTGATAGACGTTCACTCAGTATTATTGAATACATTACCGAATAAACGTTTTCACTTCACTACAAAAGTCAGTTTGCAGGTTAATGATAAGGGTATATCTTACAGGTATCTGGTAAAAAACTTTTTTACGCCTCTGTAATAGTCACGTTTTTAAACCATTGTGATAAGTAGAGCATTTGCCATTAGGAGCAAATGCTCTATTTATCACAATGGTTTAAAAACTACAAAATTCTGCAAAAGATCATTTTCTCTAGGTAATTTCCCTTTTTGTAGATTTATTCAAAGTGGTTAGATCCAAAAATAGCCTATGAGGTAATGGCTTAAAGTCGTCTTAATATAAGTAATCAAATAATTTACTCACCTCGCAACAGAGACAGTTAGTACCCTCACACTCAACAGAACAAATTCCACATGGCTGAGGCTGGCGACGTCGATTAACCATTGTCAATAACTCAACAGGTGGACTCTTGATTTGCATTATTTTTTTAAATTTAGAACATAATACTAGCTTTTGAAGATCTATCTATCAAATTCGAGTAACAAACAGAGCAAATCCTGATCAGACGGCTCCTATAGGAGCCTTCTAATCTGGGTCTACTCTGTTTTGCATTACTTGTGAGTTGTTGTTTTTTATCTGTAGTATGTTGCAATACATAATATTATATTTTGAAACAATAATGGAACCTTTTATAAATTGAAAAAAATATTTGTTATTAATTTTTTTTTTTTTATATCTGTGACATTTTTACCTAAGTCATTATTACCTACATTCGTTTAATTGGTCAGTTAGTCAGTCAGTCACCGGAGTGTTACCGACCATGTTTAAACAATACCATATTTCACTACGGTAGTCCTTGATAAGAGAACTGCAGCTCAACTATCAATCTCAGTGGGAAGTCTTTTAACAAATGTGTATTGACCTTTATCTTGCTAAGTGGGACCTAATGCGAATTGGCGATATAGCTTGGATTTAGATGAGACAACTCGGTATCCCATCAATTTTCTCAGCTGTTGGTCACTCGGTCCAAAGTGTCAAACCCTTTTACGAATCGGAAGTAAGCTAAACATGCCACAGATCAGAGCTTCAGTAGTATTTTTCAGCAGGATAAGTGGTAAAATATGCACAGTTACCTGAAATACATGCAAAAAATTGTCTGTTCTATGTCAAATCCAAAATTCATTACCTATTTGAGGATTCATGAACACAATAGTTATAATGAAATACTGGAAATGGAACATTGTAGCCATTTTAGAATCTAAAGACATCTATTAAGTTCTGTAAGCAAACTGTGCAGACCCTGATCAGAGGGGAGTCCTCTCTCTCTCTCTCTCTCTCTCCCTCTCTCTCTCTCTCCTCTCTCTCTCTCTCTCTCTCTCTCTCTCTCTCTCTCTTCCTTCCTCTTTCTGTCTGTGCATGTATCCCTCTCCAACGCGCTCTCTATTTCTCTCCGTTCTTCTTCTTCTCTTTCTCTCCATCTTTCTATCCCTCTCCCTCCATCTATCTCTTCCAATCCCTCTCTCCAACCTGTCTCCGCCTATGGCTGTCTGTCTCTCTACAGACAACCCTAGAATCTAATAGTTTGCGTGCGTCCTTGAATGCTTGCGCGCGTACGTGTGTGTATTTATATAATGATATACATGGGCATGTTTACAAATTAAAAGATCTGCGCTGCTCTTTTTCTGTACTTTTAATTTTGATAACAATAAATAAACGGACACTTTATAATAGGAATTTGTGCAGACAACTTTTGCAGACAAAAGGTTCATCTAGTCTAAATCCAGACTGTGTAAGTGTAAAATAATATGGACCAGGATGAACAGATTTATCAACTTATATCTACACTTCTCAAGCATATCAGATCATTTCCTCTTCAATATCAATGTCAGCATGCTAAACAGGCTAGATCCTACAGAGACGTCAACATACTTGGCGTCCTACTGAGTCCAGACTATTTACCGTATTTACTTGAATAATTCTCAAGTAACTGACTAAATACAAATAGGATACAAACTAAATTTATATTCTAAATTGAGATTATCAACTTGGAAGTTATACTTCTTGTAAAATGTACTATTGATTACTAACCACTATAGATATAGATAGATCTACACGTCTCCATACATTCGCCTGTCTGTTCTGTCTCCTTTCCTTGTATCCTGAAGTACATTGTGTCATTTATCACCTATTTTGCAGATAAATAAGCTGTTTGTCGCAGTTTCTATCAGTTTGCTACATTACATTGTTTGACACAAACTTTAATTGATCTACTATGTAAGTGAAATACCTTAGAACAGGTGGACTTGGATTCGGGTTAGCCATGACAGAATGTGCAACAAGCAGTTTGTGTTTCATTCTATTTGGAATATTACATACTCACACAAAGGTAATTTATGATATACATTACATGTATGTACATTTATTACCAGCCCCATGTTTGGATAGTGAATTTCAGCATTTCATGCAACGTGATCTATCTTAAGATAGATATTCCACTGTAGGTAAGAGGTCTTAATATTGTCCGATGCGATAGCCGAGCAGGTGCGTTGCGATAGCCGGCAAGCCGTCTTTACCGAGATATTTTCACACCACCGACACTTTATCAACAACAATATTATTAAAACACATGGAATAGGATATGGTTTTTGGTCGTAGAGATCATCAAAAAATATTTATAGAACTGATTTGCATAAGCAATATTATAATCAAAGCCCTATATTGTTTTTACAGCATATTTACTTTCGGATAGGGGCAGGCGCCTCGACGACGGAAGGCCGATCTACAAATAAAAAACAACAAAATACGATTAAATAATAATAATAAACTTCCATTTCTTTAAACAACAGGTGAGATAGTAACAGAGCATCAATTCCGCGAAATATTTTCAGGAGACATGCTCTAGGGGAGAAAAAACAGTATCTTTACTTTCAGATGGAGGGAGGGGCTAATGTCCGGATCGGGAGGGGGCTAATGTCCGGATTGGATTTATCGATCAAAAACAAAAAAACATAAGGTATAAACTCGATTTTTTAAATATTTTCAATGTAAAAGGTTACAATATAACTAAATTGATCCTTATATGCCGTTATTACTCGCCAGTACTGGCCACAAACCGTCATAACTGGTCATAACCCGTCATTGCTTATTTTAGGCACACCGATCACCCATGACGTTTACCTCCCTTCACATAACACAGTTTGGCTCCCGGGTGAGTTGTTGAATAAATCGGCGTTTCGTCAGAATCCAAATCGCTTGACAATTCACTCAAATGTATGAAACTCTGGTCAGTTTTATTATTCAAAATGGGAGAAAAACGTGTTGTAAGATACTTACAGTATGGACCCAGATAACATTATTGTCTGTTTTATCCTCAGGAAGGTTATTTTCATTACTAAATTACTAATACTACTTAACCCTTCGCATGCTAATCGCGTCAATATACCTACCTGTAAATAGTGAAGACCCAGATGAGACAGCTCCTGCAGGAGCTGTCTCATCAGGGTCTGCACTATTTACAAGTTGATTGTGCAACCAATGCACTCCACAGCAGTGACTGCACAGCGAAATACTTGTACACAGTGAAGATATATGTAAGTATACAACAGGGCATGGGTTAAGAAGGAGAAATGTGTTTTAAAATTCAGCAAGCGAAGGGTTAACATAAATAAAGCAGTTTTGAATGGATGCCCATGCCAGACCGTGTAGATGGGTGTCTCATCTGGACCCATGTGTTTATTACCAGAGACATGTATGTATGCACGTGTATATATCTCTGTTATTACTATATGTGTCTGTGAAGATATCAGGAAAATATGGACTTTGAGCACTGAAGTTGGAGAACAATATACGTGTAAAGACGCCAATTGCTGGAGTGCTCAAGTTAAGTCATATATATACAATAACAATAAATATGTGGGATATGGCGTACCTTCTATAATAATGCAGTCCCAGATGAGACGCTGCCTTTTCAAAGTGACGTCTGGTCAGGGAATTCACTATTTGTCTCAAGTTCGAGTCCCGTGTCTGTGAATTTGTCAGTTCTTGAGATCCAGCTGACTGCCAGACGACAATAAGAAAGGACACCAAAATAGTTATAACGGAATCTTAATGTATTTCTGTCATTTCTCTCGAGCATTTGAGTAATTACAATAAGACAAACACTCTGAGGTCGATCACCAAGCGAGTGGACTAGACATTGGCACTGCGAGTATGTTTCTAAATGAAGTTTCAGAAAAAAAGGTTTGCCCAAAGAATTACCACAGACATCAACTTTAATCCTGGCCCCGCTGTGGACAATATGTCTGCTCAGATTTGGATCCGGTGCAATTTTGACCGTTTCCGATTAGATCGAGCTTTTGAGAAACATTTATTCACCAAGTACCAAACAGCTTTGATCCTAAGAGACGCCGAGTTACTGTCTCATCTTGGATCCAAGCTGTATGCAAATGCAACGAAACGCAACCCGATCTTACTGTAATATATGTACGGATTAATTAAAAATTATAATGGACGACAAAGAATGCAGGCAACATTTATTGAATATGGATTCATAAAATTCACTGAACCTGGATTAAGAGATAAGATGCATTTTACCTGGGTTAACCCTTTCCTTCATATAAACGCCTTTTTTGTGCATTTGCAGAGTAGACCCAGACCAGACGGCTCCTGTATGAACAGTCTGATCAGGGACTTCTCTGTTTGCTAATGGAATTTGGTAGATGTTTTAGTTTCTAAAATGGCTATAATGTTACACCTTCCGTATTTCACTTTAATTACTTTGTCCATGAATATTTAGTAGGTATTGAAATTTGGAAGAAGTATAGAACAGGGAAAGGGTTAAGAGATAATTTGCATATTTATCTTGTAATAGGTTGCAGTTTACCTGGATTTAAAGATAAGTTGAATTCTGCCTAGATTCACAAATAGGTTGATTTTATCGCGCAGTAAAAAAAGTTCTTAAGATTTTTTAACTAGGTTAAAAGCTCTCTTTCAGAACTTTATACTCATGTTGACTAAACAGCTGAATATTACTGGGGAAAATTAAGGTACATTAAATTGCGTTTAATCTAGGTTAAGACAATTGTTTCATTTCATCTGGGTTAACTGAAGGTAGCACTTATCACCTGGGTCCAGAAATAGGTTGCATTTTACCTGGAAGAAGAGAAACTCCCAGCCAGCATAGTGCATGCCAATTCCGTAGAGGCTTTCAAGACAGTCATACGAGATCATCGCAAATAATAACGGCGTCTCTTCTCACCCGTCGTATAAAAGCCTTTATAGGATTCTACGACGTACAGATACAGACAGATGGATTGCCTTTTACCCTGGTTGAGAAACGTGGACTGAGAGATAAGCTCCTACAGGGTCTGCTCTGTTTGTTTAGGAAATAATAAAGATCCATATAGGCCGTATGGCAATTGGCATGTCCCGACCCGCATTCCATAGGCCAACACTGTCTGTGGTCATGTGCCATATTAAAATTTCATTTGCTTGATAATCATGATGTAACTGTCTTACATAATTAGTTAAGAAATATGTTGCATTTTACCTCGGTTCAGAAATAGCTTGCATTCCATGTGGGTTAAGAGATTGAATGCGTTTTATATGGGTTCGAAATGTATGCAGGTTGTATTATTTTATCTGGGCAAACAAAAACGTAACATTCAACATGGGTCCAGAAATAGATTATATTTTAAACAGATTCAGAGATGGGTTGCATTCGCCTGAACTTAGAAATATGTTGCATTTTTACATGGGCTAAGCTATAGGTTGCACTTTACCTATTATATACATGTATGTTGTATTTTACCTGGGTTAAGATATATCTCTGATCTGGGTTCAGAAAAAAGGTAGCATGTCAAATGAGATATAAACAACAAAGACAGATTGAGTTACAAATTATATTTCTAACAGATTACAAACGGAGAGCAACAGGCTGTCATGGTTTGGTCTTGTACATTTTTTTCTACCACATAATCACCAAGGGGCTAAGTGCAAGGCTATTGGGATACCCAGACTATTCTGTTTTAACTTTTATTTGTTAAGAAATTTTTACATTTACTTTTAAAAGGGAGACAGAGGGAGAAAAATAACTAAAGTCTGGCACTAAGCACCTGAACTCTACAAACCAATTACAAAACCAACTTTTTTACATAATGAAAAAATGTCTGCTTAAGCCTTTTTTTCTTTTTTCAATGAGGACATGTTTACCTAAACAATGGAGCAACACACCTGAATACTTGTGATCTGCTTACAAACTCTTGTCTCCTGAATGTGTTTTGCCCAATTAATTTGAATTTCACAATAGCATATAAAAACAATCTGCTCATAAACAAATAAAGCATGTGTTTTAATTACTCAGAAAACACTTTTTGACCAGGCTGATTATATTAAATGGCATACTGATTATTACAAAATATTGATCAAAATATCAAACAGCTCCAGCAAGCATATGCAATCCCATGTAGTGCACATAGTTAGGTAGTTTAAAAATGTTGTTTTTTTTGCTGCAGTAAAATTTTCATTAATCAAAGTGAAAAAAGGATACTTTAGTATTTTGATCATTTCCAGTAAAAAAAAATGAAAGACCTGTCAGAGAGTACAGTAAAACCCTCTGAACCAAATTCCAGTAGAGAAGAATTCAGGTGCCTTTAGGCAGGTGACTGCTTAATGCAGTTGAAAGTCATGCAGAAAGCTCCTCCAGGAGCTTTGTGCATGACTTTCACCCTGCATTAAGCTACCACCTGTCTTCAAGACCGATATTGATACTAAACTAAATGTCCAGTTTAGAGGGGTTTTACTGTATATCCAATCTGGACTAAGACTAATAGTAAAGTCTGAGTACCTCATATCATTTTTTCTAAAAACCAATGTTTCAAACTGTCCAAGAAGGCAATATCTGGGCTTCTGTCCAGCGTAACAATGGAGGAACTATTCACTTAAGTAGCAGAGAAATATTCAAATTGAACAGAAGGTAAATATTCATTTAATCATTCACCCAATAGAGACAATGTTGGTACCTTTGCAAACAGAGTACACCCAGATCAGCAGCTACTGTAGAAACTGTTAAATCAGGGTCTGCTCTGTTTGCTTAGGACATAGTACAAATTTATTTTACTGCTGTTGCCATGGTAACAATTCCACAGTTCATGATGCTATTATAAATTTCAGCTAATCATATTCATGCAGTCATTCTTTGCTGACATAAATATTAATACAAGGAGTAAACGATTAACCCTTTCCTTCATATAACTGCTTTTTCATGCCTTTGCAAACAGAGTAGACCCAGATCAGATGGCTCCTGTAGGAGCCGTCTGATCAGGGTCTGCTCTGTTTGCTTATGAAATTGTATTAGATCTGACTCTAGAGTTTTTACTAATACAAACATATCCTATGCACATTTGACATTATAAAACTTCAGCTAATAAATATTCAAGATGTTATAATTTCTTACATAAGTATTCAGGTGGGAAAGGGCTAGACAGCAGAGGTATAATCCGCCTTAACATTGCAGAACTACTTATCTTAACACATAATTGTAGCTTGGAAGACAAAATACAAACATGCACACAAGTAACATGCTGACACTTTGACAATAAAAAACAGATTCAGAGCCTAATCCTCTACTCCATGAATATTCATGAAAGATATAATGACATCATGAATATTAATTAGATTAATTTGCTATAACAGCAAATGGACACAGGAGTTTTTGGTTGTGGCAGAAACTGTAGTCTCATATCTATATAATACCATAAGCAAACAGAGCAGACCCTGATCAGACGGCTCCTATAGGAGCCGTCTGATCTGGGTCTACTCTGTTTGCAAAGGCATAGAAAAACGTTTTTATGGAGTAAAGGTTTAATCATAAAAATATCATACAATGGAAATTTGCAATAGCAGAAACACTGTACTTATACAAATATATATACAAAACAACATACTGGTCTTATTCTACAGAAACAAAACTCAATAAAAACTTCATTGTAAAAATTTAAACAAACTGATTTAATAAACAAAGAATCAATAAATTGTAACAAAAATAATATACTATGATAAAAACACATTTAAAATAATCAAAACAAGACTAACTGATCCACAGTGTAGCAAATTAGTCCCATTATCTACCAATACCTCCTACAGAACATACTTAACAGTTTGACCCTTCACCTGATGAATATTCATGTAAGAAATAATGACATCATCAATATTAATTAGCTGAATTTTTAATGGTATGTGGACAGAGAATCTTTTGACCATGGCAGAAACTGTAGAATCACATCTATATAATCTCATAAGCTTATGGAATTATATTGATGAAATTCTACAGACAGAGTAGGCCCTGGTCTGTTGACCCCTACAGGAGCCGTCCGATCTCAATCTACTTCGTTTGCAAAGGAGTAAAAAGGTGTCTCTATCAGGTAAAGGGTTAATCTAAATAATATAAACAGGTCACCTCTATTAAACTTTGACCTTTGACTCCTCAACAATTCTTGATTCAACTTTGACACCTGTGTAAATGAATTACATGTGACTTTGTTCTCACTGTTGCCTGTGGTTATCAACACATAATTAGATGCTGAACAACAATATAAAAAGAAAAGACCAGAGTATACACAATGTGTTATGTGCTGAAGAGTCAAAGGTTTAGCGCCAAGCTGATGTAACTACAATTTATAAGGGATCACATGCAGTTCAGATTCAAATGAGACATCAAATACATGTATAGTAGAACTTGTCTTCACCCTTTCCATCATATTAACGAGTTTTCACGCATTTGCAAACAGAGTAGACCAGGATCAGATGGCTCCTAGAGGAGCTGTCTGATCAGGGTCTTCTCTGTTTGCTAATGGAATTTGATAGGACTGTTTCTTTAGTTTTAAAATGGCTACAATGTTTCACCTTCAATATTTGTAACTATTTTGTCCATGAATATTCAGTAGATATCGAAATTTGTACTAAATATAGGGTTAAGCGACCATTAAAAATGGATCTAATTATCGGTCTGTAAGGCAGGTGGTAGCTTAATGCAGGTCAAAAGTAATGAGCTTTATGCATTACTTTTGCCCTGCATTAAGCAATGACCTGCTTTTTACGATGCCCATGTCCGATCAATATAAGGTGGCTTAAGACAGGTACTACTCAGTGTCTCATCACAATCAAAACTATTTGACACTCTGATAATGGATTGGAAAGAAAGAAAGAAATCATTGCTATCACAATATAACGCAACAACTTTTCAATGCTGATAAATCTTTATGAATGTAGCTACATCAGAAATGGACTTCTCCAATTTAGAATGTTTTGGGGCACAATGGTACTTGGCATCTGAGTCCGACCTGTTTGAAAATGCCATTCAAGACCATAATCTCAGAGAAACTTTTCTATACCAACTCAGTCCTACACAGCTGACACGCACACAAGCAAGAGCAGGTGTAAATACAAATACTATACATGTATATATATACCTGGGGTGATAAGGGGGGGGGGGGAGGAGGTGTTTACAATGCATTGAGCCATTTGCGGACATCCAATTAACCAAGTCATGCAGAAAAGTGTAGATAGTGTCGACCCTGATCGAATTGGTCCTTCATGAGTTTTTCACCACAATCTCTACCGGCTACAGTTCTACACTATTTGCCTTAACCCATTCCCCATAAGTTATTTTTAGACCCAACCTCTTTGAATAAATCTACCGAAAAGGAGAATTTACTAGAGAAAAGAAAAAGTTAAGAATTGTATAGTATTGAAGCCATTGTGATAAATAGAGCATGTTCTCTTATTATGGAGCAAATACTCTATTTATCACAATGGTTTCAAAAAGTGACTTTTACAGAGGCATAGAAAGGCATATTTATGGAGGAAAGGGTTAACCCATTCCCTCATAGGCTATTTTTAAACCCAACCTCTTTGAATAAATCTACCGAAAAGGAGGATTTAATAGAGAAAAGGAAAATACTAGAAGTGTGTAGTGTTGAAACCATTGTGATAAATAGAGCATTTGCTCCTATGGAGCAAATGCTCTATTTATTACAATGGTTTCAAGAAGTGACTATTACAGAGGCATAGAAAGGTGTAATTATGGAGGAAAGGGTTAATCTGCATGTCTGAATATTTACAGTTACTGGTACTCAAATATTTGCAAACCGTTTGGATCAAAGGCAAAAAATACTGAAGCGTCTGTTTAGACTAAAAGACATCTGACATCAAGATTTTTGATGTGTGTAAAAACAATTGAGATTACTACTTTAATACTTTTGTTTAAAAGTATTTTTTTGCAGAAAATGACACATTAACTGTCAACAAAATCTTATTTGTGCATATCTAATTATTGTTCACTCATGAACAAAGATAAATTACAATGTATATCATGCTATATGCCACAAATATACAGATATTCTATCTCCTGTCTAACTCATTGTAAAGTTGAATAAGTCACTTAGCACCATTTTGATCACTTTATACCAATCTACTAGAGTAACAAACCTTGTAGACCCTGATCAAACTGTTATATTGGAAAATGTTTAATCAGGGTCTACACAATTTGCCCAAGTTTGTCTGTATGAATATTTAAGATATTTAAAGTATAAGCTGAACTACTAGAAAATGTAATTAACCCTTTCCTTTATACACACACCTTTTCGTGCCTTTGCAAACAGAACAGACCCAGATCAGACAGCTCCTGTAGGTGCCACGTGATCAGGGTCTGCTTTGTTTGTCAATGGGATAATATAGATCTGATTCTAGTGTCTGCCTTCATTAGAGATGTCAAATACAGCTAATTAATATTCATGATATTATTATCTCTTATATCAATAGCCATCAGGTTAAAGGGTAAAACTTGCATTTAATCTCATCTGCCTATATTCAAATTAATTAGAGGCTATATTTTGATACATTGCATGTCTAAATTTGAACCCCAATAAAACAGTTATATAGTTCATGGTGTATGTTATAGAGTACTTTAACAAATCTGAGTTTTGAGCATAGAGCTCATTTAACCCTTTACTCATTTCTTAAGCAAACAGAGCAGACTCTGGTTAGACAGTTCCTACAGGAACTGTCTGATCTGGGTTTACTCTGTATGCAGGACTTGAAAGGCGTATCTATGGAGTAATAGGTTAACATTATATAGCTAGGTATGCTGTGTCTGGATAGCCTAAAACATACTGTCGTTTGGCACAACTGATAGTTGCACAATTAAACCTTTTTTCCCAAACAACTTTATTCTTCCATCAAACCTTATGTTGTGACCACTCATTAAGCCTTTCCTCCATAAAGAAGTCTTTCTATGCCTTTGCAAACAGAGTAGACCCAGATCCTGTAGGAGTCATCTGACCAGGGTCTGCTCTGTAAGCTTATTAAATAGTATATTTGTTCATAATGCCAATATCAAAATACAGTCAATTAATATTCATATATTCATTTATTTCTTATAAATATTCATGGAGTAAAGGGTTAAAATTGTCTCTGAAATCATTCCAAAGAGTGATCATAACATAAGGTTTAGATGGAAGTGGATTATTTTCGTAACTGAAATATGCCCCTCATAGAAACACCTTTACACAACATTGCAAACAGAGTAGATCCAGATCAAACAGCTCCTGTAGGAGCCATCTGATGAGGGACTGCTGTCTGATTGACATTCTACAGTTCCTGCCATGGTAAATACTCTCATGTTCATTATCCAGAAAAAATCTCTATATAACAGCCACTAAATTACATCAAGTATTTTGTGCTAAAGGCAGGTGGCTGCTTAAAGCAAGGTGAAAGTAAAAAGAATGCTCCTATAGGATCGTTCTGTTTTACTTTCACCTTGCTTTAAGCAGCCACCTGCTATAAATACCAACTAATTAACACAATTTAGTGGCCATTATAGAGACGTTTTACTTTACCATCATAGAAATTCAGCTGATCAATATTCACAGTCAGTATTTCTTACTAAATATGCATGAGATAAAGCCTTAGATACATACACTTACACACTACATATGCTGTCAAATGCAGAGTTGTACACAAGAGGAGTATTATAGGAAATTGTGGTAAAAACATTTCAGCGGTCCAGGTAAGGTGTGTAAATTAAAACATTTTTAAGAATAACTCCTTTATTTCTCTACCAAATCCTATGTTGTGACCACTCTTTTGAACCATCTCTTCGAGACGATTCTAAAGAGTGTCACAACATAGGTTTTGCTAGAGAAATGACGATTTTAGTATTTGAGTATGTCTGTTTATCTGTTGCTCAGCATTTCTATTGTTCTCCATCAAACTCTTGCTGGTACTCATTAGAATCTCATCTGAGGCAATACTAATACAGTAAAACCTCTCTATAACGGCCACTAAATTACATCAAGTAGTTTGTGTTAAAGGCAGGTGGTTGCTTAAAGCAAGCTGAAAGTAAAACAGAACGCTCCTATAGGAGCGTTGTTTTATTTTCACCTTGCTAAAGCAACTACCTGCCCTAATATACCAACTAACTAACACAATTTAGTGGCCATTATAAAGAGGTTTTACTGTATGTACGAACAAGATAGAGCTTGACTACGAAATAAGAAGTTTGGATAAATTGGTTGTCTCTTATCTACAGCTGTGACATATACAGACTCGAGGTTACAAGTGCACATACATTTACAAGTCAAAACATGTAACACAATTATCCTGAATTCACACTTAAAATTAAAAGAGAAAATAAAATACATAAAAAAATAAATACTTTCTCACTAATAATATATCAACTGATATGTTATCTACGGATATTTCATTGGGTATTACCTGGAATATATAGGTATAGTATACACAAGGGTGAGAAAAAAATAAAAGGGGTGTCTTGGGTATGTTTCTGTTGCTATTTTTTGTGGAGATGAAAATGAGAGTTCTAGGTAAGAGGTGTATTTTGGAATTCTGGGAAAACAGTTTCTATATGTAGTTACAGATAAGAGGACTAGTGATCATTCTAAATCTTTTATTTCTCAGCAAAACACTATCTTATTGGTGTTTATTAGAATTGTCTTAGAGAATAATTTCTCGCTTCTCAGACGTGCTAGATAAGCCGAGTTACTAAAATTAGCCGTACTAGAAATCCTTATCTGGAACACCCCTTGTCTGGTGTATTCATACGCGCGATTAGGTAAAGTCAATACAAGGGAAGGAGCTCTTACAGAATTATACCAATATTTCTATAGCCAACAACCCTATAAATTAAAATTAATATAAGTAATTAACAGAAATATGAAATTTTATTCATCATATAAACATTTTAAAAGCTTATTTAATTAACAGAAGACATTGTTTTGTAGTCACTCAGTAATTTATATTTTGCACCAAAACGTAACGTTTGTGGTTGTCATAACAAATGACGTCATTTGGTATTGCGCTTTTTATGCTGCAGTTTGTTGCGGAGGTTTCTATAAAGCTAGTTTCCGACTGGAACAGACTAACCTCGGTATAGAAACCCCGGCTTTAACAAAATCCATGCTTGACTATTTTTCTTGCTGAAATACGCCCTAAAACCACGTAAATTAACGGGTTTTGTGAAGTACTACTTTACATTGCGTAATACAACTTCAATATCCAATAGCAACAAACTGCAGCATAAAAGGGTATGAATAATCGCGCATATGTATACACTAGACAAAGGGTGTTCCAGATAAGGATTTCTAATACGGCTATTTTAGTAACTCGGCTTATCTAGCACGTCTGAGAAGCGAGAAAATAAATTCCTGCATTAATATTCATGCAGTGAAAGGTATCTACAGCTCTGCTATAATTCTGTTCCAAACTGTTTCGATTTGGTCCTTGATATAATTTTAATACCTCTTTGAGATAATTCTACTGAGTACCAACAAGATATTGTCTGCCAGAGAAAAGACAATTTGGATTCATTAACCCATTCCCGCATATTGACGCTTTTGTAAAGTCACTTTGTGAAACCATTGTGATAAATAGAGCATTTGCTCCACAGGAGCAAATGCTCTATTTATCACAATGGTTTCAAAACTGCACTATTCTGAAAATTTCCTTTTCTCTAATAAATGCTCCTTTTTGGTAGATTGAATGAAAAGGTTGAATCTAAAAATAGCCTATGCAGGAATGGTTTAATACCCCGCTTATCTACAGATTTGAACTAATGATCATGTTCAAACTAGTTCTCACAATACACAGCAATAGGTAAAGGTGCATACTCAAGTACTAAAATCGTCATTTCTCCACCAACCCCTATGTTGCGACCATTCTTTAGAATCGTCTCTTCTCATAGGGTTCGGTGGAGAAATAAGTTATTCTTGAAAATGTTTTTTAATTTACGCATCTTATCTGGTCCTCTGAATACATAAGTCAACTCTTTATCATTCTAAAGAAATATATGAACTGCAAACAGACTAGATCCAGATCAGACACAAAGTATATGAACTGCAAACAGACTAGATCCAGATCAGACACAAAGTACTTGACTTCTGGTTAGGATCAAAGCTGTTTGAAATTTTGGTCAAATATTAAATTCTTTTATTCACAATCATGAAATGTTCATGAATCATGAACATATCGGACTATTTTAAACACAGCAATAAAGGCATGTATTCGAGTACTAAAATCGCCATGTCCCTACCAAACCCTATGCTGTGTCCACTCTTACGAACTGTCCCTTTGAGATGATTCTAAAGAGAGGCCACAACATAGGGGTTTGGTGGAGAAATAGAGCTATTTTTGAAAATGTTGTGGTAGTTTCATGCCAGATGAAAGTCATTCAGAAAGTTTAACTGTATGTTGGAAAAGGGTTGGAACAGACAGCACATACATAAAATGTTGTGCTATATAGTTTATACCCCATTTTTTCTCTGTTGTAATGGCCATGCAAATATGGATGTAAGTTTAAGCTACGTCTGTTCTTCAAAGATAACCATGAGGGTGAGGAAATGACAAAATGAGAGCGATTGAATGAGAGAACAACTGTGTTCTTTATATCACACCAAAGGGCTAAATCAAATAGAGCTACATGAGCATGTTGGGAAAACCAGTCTAATCTCACACCAACACAGTCCAAAAATGCACAAAAGACCAGAAACCAGTCTTGAAAATACATGTCATATGACCATATCAAACATTTGTTGAACTGAATTGTTCGTTCTTAGTTCTCTACTACATGAATATTCATGTATGAAATAATGCACATGTATATATGAATATTAATTAGCTAAATATGTATAATGGCATATGAACAAGATTACAAGAAACATCGTTTTGGCCCTGGTAGTAACTATATAATTCAGTAAGCAAACAGAGCAAACCCTAAGGGTTGCAGCTGTCTGATCTAGGTCAACTCTGTTTGCAAAGGGGAAAAATTCACTTAGAATGCAAATTGAATAAGTATTTGAACTGGCAAGCAGTGCCTACCCAGACTAGATGGTGATGAAGTGCCCTTAAAGCTTTCCTTCATATAAACAATTTTTCACGCATTTGCAAACTGTTTGCTGATGAAATTTGATAGAGTTGATGTTTCTTTACTTTCTAAACTAGCTACAATGTTCCACCTTCCATATTTCATTATTACTGTTTTGTCTATAAACATTCAGTAAGTATTGAAATTCGGAATAAACATAGAACAGGGAAATGGTTAACTTGGCTGACACTGTATTCAAATGCTATTAACCCTTTACCTCATGAATATTCATGTAAGAAATATCGACTGTATCAATATTAACGGGTTAAATTTTAAAAATGGTAATATGTAAAAAGCAATTTTTTCACATGGCAGATCAGATCTTTATTATTTTTTAAGTAAACAGAGCAGATCCTACAAGCAGTCATCTGGGTCCATGCTTATAAAACCTTTAGTTGAGTCTGAGAACGTTCTCAAGCATTTGATTGGTCAGATTTGAGCCTTTGGCTCAAATCTGACCAATCAAAAGCTTGCGAACTCAAATCTGACCAATCAAAAGCCTGAGAACGAAACTCAGACTCAACTAAAAGCTTTATAAGCATGGACACTGATCTGGGTCTATGTTGTTTGAAAAGATGCCAAAAGGCATCTGTATGATTCAAAAGGGTTGAACTGGTTTCTGTAGTCAAGTGTCAACCCTTTACCTTTTAATGCCTTTGATCAGGGTTCACTCTATTTGCTTGTGAAATTAAAGAACTTTGATGAGCAAGCCCACATACCCCCATGCCACCACATTGTCAGAGAAAAAAGTAGTTCCCCATGACAGATTCCTCTGAAATTCAAACTCGTCCAAGGTTTTATTCATGACATTTCTTAAATCAAATTTGAGATAAATTGGACAAGAAGTGAAAGTGCTAGATGAGCAACAATGTATGATGATACACAGATGGACTGACGGACGGACATGTCAAAAACTACAGTATATACCCAACACAACTTCATGTGTGGGATATAATTATACAGATAATAATTCTACAATTTCTGTCATGGCCAAAAATTCCTAGTTTCATATGCCATATGAAAAATTAATCTAATTAATATTCACGATGTCACTAATTCTTACATGAATATTCATGGAGTAAAGGGTTGTAAAAGTGAAGAAGGATGTAAGTAACCGTTATAGGGACTATGGGTCTAGCTATAAGTCCTGTTACCTGATAATGCCTTTTTATTTGCAAAAGCAGACCCAGACAATATATGTTCTTTGAAAGCTAAAGTGCCTGAAGTCATAAAGTATATGTGAAGATGGATGTAAGTACCACTACCCAGTACTAAATTGTTATAGGGACTATGGGACTAGCTATATATCTTTTTACCTGATAATGTCTTTTTATTTGCGAACAAGAGTAGACACAGATCAGAGCTACAGATAAAGGTGCGTACCCAAATACTAAAATCGTCATTTCTCCACCAAACTCTTTTCGAGACAATTGTAAAAAGTGGTCACAGTATAGGTTTTGGTGGAGAAATAAAGTAGCTACATTAAAACCTCTCTATAACGGCCACTAAATTACATCAAGTATTTAGTGTTAAAGACAGGTGGCTGCCTAAAGCAAGGTGGAAGTAAAACAGAACGCTCCTATAGGAGCATTCTGTTTTACTTTCACCTTGCTTTAAGCAGCCACCTGCCCTAAATACCAACTAATTAACACAATTTATTGACCATTATAGAGAGGTTTTACTGTATGCTTGAAAATGTTTAAATTTACGCATCTTATCAGGAGCTCTTCACAGATCATATATGTTATTTGAATGTTAAAGTGCCTGAAGTCTTAAACCCATTCCCTCGTATTGACGGTTTTTGACACCTCTGTAAAATTAACTTTTTGAAACCATTGTGATAAATACAGCATTTACTCCATAGGAGTAAATGCTCCATTTATAACATTGGTTTCAAAACTACACGTTTCTAAAAGTTTTGTTTTCTCTAGGAATGCTCCTTTCCAGTAGATTTATTCAAAGAGGTTGGGTCTAATAACAGCCTAGGAGGAGATGGGTTAAAGTATATGTGAAGAGGGATGTAAGTACTTAAACTGTTATAGCGACTATGGGACTAGCTATATATATGTATATATCCTTTTACCTCATGATGCCTTTTTCTTTGCTAACAGAGTAGACCAAGATCAGACAAGATCAGAGTTTACTGTGTTTGCTTCTATAATATATGTATAAGATCTGATTCTCTACTGTTTCCCATGGTAAATAACTTTCTTTATTTCATATTTAACACAAAACTTGACCCAGTACTCCGTAAATACACCTAAAAGTTGCAAACAGAGTAGACCCAGATCAGACGGCTATAGAAGCTGTCTGATCAGAGTCTGCTCTGTTTGCTTATCAAATAATATAGATTTGATTATACAGTTTCTGCTTTGGCAATAGGTTCATGTGTTAATGTGCATAATTTTACAAATTAATCTAGTTGATATTCATGATGTCATAATTTTTTTACATAAATATTCATAGAGTAAAGGGTTAAGTTCTTTTATATTCATAAGTGGTGGAGTCTTGCATGAACATTCATGAAGTAAAGTTAATCTCTACACTAACTGACTAAAACCTCTACCTACTACGCTAAAATGACCATCAATGATGATGGTGTGGTCTAGAATGCCTGCCTATTCTAGGACTTCTTGCTATTTTTGGACTGTGTACAATTTTCGGAGTTAAAGGAGGGCTTTTTGTTACATTGATATTCTCTTCTATACTTCTAACCCTTTTGGACACACTGATAAACTCATAATCTATTGCCTCCTCGTCCCCACCACTACCACTGGTAGATGTAGAGGGCTCACTTGACATTGCACGTTTATGTTTTTCACCGATCTGCATGCCGTGTATTGTCTCATTTATACTGCCTAAAGATGAGCGCCCTCTTGTGGACGACCCTTGTGGAGGAAGCTTGGAAAAGCTTGTCTGTAAATCTTGGAATACATTCATCTTTCTATATTCATCTAAATCCGTTTCATTATTCTCATCAGAAGAAATCTTTTCCACTTTAATATTGACTGTTGTTGAAGTCTCTGCATTAAATGGTGAGTCATCTTTACTTGCTTCTGGATCTTCCATTTCCAAATCATGACTGCCTGCTCTTATCTCCTCTATCACCGGTTTAACTGAATCTATACTATTATCAAGTAGTACCTGTTCATCAAACACTGTTTGATCCATGGCAGAACTCTCTGACATTGTTCTTGGATGATTAGCACAATTAAAATTCTGATTGAGTGTTACTTCACTACCTCCACTGGTCCCACTTAGTTCAGTACTATCACCTATATGAGCATCACTGTGTTCCATTGTCAAGTCCTCCACTTTCTCTACGTCAGTATCTACACTCTCCTTGGTCCCTTCTACAAATCCCATATCCAGTTCCCTATCACTAGCCAAATCTATATCTGTACTTGATCTACCACTGACATGCACATAGTCTGATTCACTCCTGTATTCCCCAGCAGTCACCATACCAGAGTCACTCTCCTCCAATTTATTGTCTGACACACTTATACTGGACTCTGTGTCTGGAGTTTTTAACTCATCTGAGATATCCACTATTTGTCTATCTAGCACTATATCCATATCTGGAATGTTGGCATCTAATTTCACATCATCCTCTATTAATTCTGATTTCTCACTGATGTTCGTGATAACATCATTTTTCACAAAATCTTCTTCCTCTATATGTTCATGTTTCTCACTAATGTCTGTAATAACTTCACCTTTAACAAGATCTTCTTCTTCACAAAATGACATTTCTGAATGCTGTGATTCTAGTTCATGTGTCTTATTGCTATTTTCAGGTATGTCTGTAAAGTGGCGTTCACCTGAAACCCCTGGTACTGTGCTTGGGTCACTGACTAGTTTGTCAGCAACTGAAACATTAACTGGTTTGTCCACTGAAGCAGCACAAGTAATCCATTCATGCTCCAAACACTGCTGGGCTGTCATTCTTTTCCTGAAAACAAATAGAAAACTTTTTATACAGAGATAAGTGTGTTTGCTGGGACTAGCTCTTGTGTTGAACTTGTGAAAAGTGGTTAAATTTTTGCACATAAACCCTTTGAATGTGGGAAATGAGTAAACTAGTACAGTAAAACCTCTCTATAACAACCAATAAATTACATCCAGTATCTTGAGTTAAAGGCAGGTGGATGCTTAAAGCAAGGTGAAAGTAAAACAGAACACTCCTATAGGAGCGTTCTGTTTTACTTTCACCTTGCTTTAAGCAACCACCTGCCCACAATACGAACTAATCAACACAATTTAGTGGTCGTTACAGGGAGGTTTTACTGTATTTGTAAACAATGGTGAGCCAGACCAACAGGCACTTAGAGGTGCCCCCCGATCTGGGTAAGCACTGATTGTCGTTAAAATTTCTCCAGTGAATTTAATCCTTTCACACTGAATGGGCTCTCAGTATATAACAAAACATTAACCCATTATCTGTTCACTATTCATGTAAGAAATAATGATATCATTCATAGTAATTAGATTTATTTTTAAAAAATTTATAACGGCATTAAACAGATGACATTTTTTATCAGGCAGACACTGTAGGATCAGATCTATATTATACCATAAGCAAACAGAGCAGACCCTGATCAAATGTCTCCAATAGAAAACCATCTGACCTTGGTCTTCTCTGTTTGCAAATGTGTGAAAAGGTGTTTATATGAAGGAAAGGGTGAGCTTAGGGAGTATCCATATCCATAACACTTATACTGATATACAATAACTGGCAATTTTGTAGAAAAGAAACTTTCAACTATGCTGAGCTGACTCCAAGCTTGCTTGATGCAAACTACACAAAATTTTAATTTAGATACATACTGTAATACATTTATGAAATAAATGGCTAAGTTCTGAAAGTACGAGATCCTTCAAAAGCAAAAGCAACAATGCAAAAAGAGAAAATTCCAGACTCTGTTTTATTGAGTCTGTTCATAAGCAGTTATTAAAAGTGCAACACTACTCACGCTACCCAGCACCGGCTTAAGCTTAGCGACATTTTATGGGTATTACTTGAACATTTTATGAGCTCAAAACTGCATAGCCTACCCTGGATCCAGGATAAGCAGCTTCTTTATAAAGTCTACAGCTGCTGGACTTATGTCCCCAAACAGGTCATCTGGAAAGTCCAGGTTCACAGTAGTGATGTTGGCAAACGTCAATGACTTGTCGTCCGCGGCAAACGGCGAACATGTGGTCAACATGACATATGTGAGGACACCTAGCGACCACATGTCTGTGTACAATCCAAGAGGGTCATAGTTCAGCACTTCTGGAGCTGCAAAAATTGAGGTGAGCAAAATGAAATCAAGCAGAAAATATATATGTACAGTAGAACCTGTCTGAAGTTAAGTGACCATCAAACAAGGTCAAATTATGAGTCTGTAAGGCAGGTGGTTACTTAACGCAGGTCAAATTTAATGCAGAAAGCTCCCATAGGAGTTTTTTGCATTACCTTTGCCTTGCATTAGCAACCATCTGCGTTTAAACCTTTCCCTGTTCTATGTTTATTACAAATATTAATACCTACTGACTATTCATGGACAAAATAGTTATAACGAAATATGGAAGGTTGAACATTGTAGCCATTTTAGAAAGCAAAGAATAAGATCTTTCAAATTCCGCTAGCAAACTGAGCAGACCCTGATCAGACGTCTCCTCTAGGAGCCGTCTGATCTGGGTCTTCTCTGTTTGCAAATGCGTGAAAACACGTTTGTATGAGGGAAAGGGTTAAGACTTCTATGTTCAATAACTGAATGGCAGCTTAAGACAGGATGGATTATGATGAATATTGCAGGTGAGCAGGTTCTTGTAGTCATTAGTATCATTATGCAATTCTAGAAAGATCAGCATTATGAACAAGGGAATTTTTTTACAAAGGTAGACTAGTAGCTGTAGAATTAGATGTATATTATTTCATAAGCAAACAGAGCAAACGCTGATCAGACATTTCCTACAGGTGCTGTCTGATTTTGGTTTACTCTGTTTGCAAAGGGCATTAAATAGAATAATTATGGAGTGCAGGTTTAACAAAGCTCATCTGCAAGCCAACCCTTGTCTACCAATGAAGAATCTTGACTTCCCATCAAGTTACAATGTAGTTAATTGTAGTACATTTCAACCCTATCCCTGTTGAATATTCATCTAACAAATAATGATATTTTTATAATGGCATAATTATGTAAACGGGAATTTTTGGTAATGGGAGAATCATAAGCAAACAGAGCAGACCTTGTAGGAGTCGTCTGATCAGGGTCTAATCTGTTTGCAAGGGCGTAGAAAGATGTATTTATGGAGTAAAGGGTTAAACACAATGGGAGACACTGCCACAGGATCTAAACTGTCTGATCCTATGATCAAGTTTATCCATTATAACTAGTAACTCATTGCATGCTAAGTAATTTTTCGTCTGCAACAATTGTCGTCTGCTTCAATTCTGAAAATAACTTTTCTCTAATTTCTTTGCAAAAATATAATCAAGGTGACAAACAGTTTGGATCCTGATGAGATACCGCATTATGCGGCGTCTCATCTGGATCCAAACTGTTTGCATAGGTAATCACAGTTTCGCCGCTAGCGAGTTAACAAATTTAGTCTTTGTATATACATACAAAACTGAGAAACGTATTCCCATGGAAAAAAGAGGATCAGATCTGTAACATATAGCAAGTAGAGTCGACTGATCAGAAAATGATCTGTCTGACCTGGGTCTACTATGTCTGCAAAGGCATACACAGATGTGGTTATCAAATACAGGGTCAAATGGGAAGAAATGTGTACTTGAGAATTAAAAGTTGATAACAATTTTGGCAGACAAAGTTACTTAATAGTATTGAAAGATTATGAGAAAGGAAAAACTGCAAATGTCCTCATTCCTAGCTGCAAGGTGCACTCACCCACATAGTCTGGTGTTCCTATAATGTCTCGGATGTCTTCCCCAGTGTTGACAAGACAAGCAAACCCAAGATCACAGATCTTCACAGAGCCTTTAGGAAACTCCTCAGTCAGTAAAATATTCTGAGGCTGAAAAAAAAAGGGATAAAAATTGCGTTTTCAAAATACTAAAATAGTCATTTCTCCACAAAACCCTATGTTGTGACAACTCAGAATAGTGACAAGTCCCTTCAATACAATTCTAAAGACTGGTCACAAAAAGGGGTTTGGTAAAACTATCAGAGAGCTCTACTAAGATCGTCATTTCTCTAGCAAACTCTATGTTGAGACCACTCTTTAGAATCCTCTCTTCGAGACTAAAGAAAAGTCAGAACATAGGGTTTAGTAGAGACATAAACGAGCTATTCTTGAAAATGTTTTAATTTTTGCATCTTATCTTGACCTCTGACTGTATTATGCATCTAATCTATGACCCTGACAATATATCTTCAACATTTAACCCATTCCCTCATATTGACGCCTTTTAATGCCTCTGCAAAACTCACCTGTTGAAACCATTGTGATAAATAGAGCATTTGCTCCTATAGAAGCAAATGCTCTATTAATCACAATGGTTTCAAACTACAAAATACCAAACTTTTCCTTTTCTCTAGTTAATGCTCCTTTTCGGTAGATTTATTCAAAGAGGTTGGATCTAAAAATAGCCAATGAGGTAAAGCGTTAACACCATTCCAAACTGAGTAGACCCTTTGCATGGTCCCTTCCGATTGCCTGTGGAATAATATAGATCTGATTCGATGGATTCTGCCTAAGTCAATAGTTTTTGATCATATGTCATTATAAAAAATTAGCTAATCAATATTCATAAATTCGTTGCAAATATATTTCTTTCATGAATATTCTTCAAGCAAACTGTTAATCCTTAACCTAATGAATATTTAGACAACAATTCATGACATAAATGATTCATGAATAATAATTATTAGCTGTATGTTCAAAACGGATGTGTTGACCATTACAGAAACAGTAGAATTAGTTCTATATTAACCCATTCCCTTATAGGCTATTTTTAGACACAAGCTCTTTGAATAAATCTACCAAAAAGGAGCTTTAACTAGAGAAAAGGAAAGTTTTAGTATTGTGTAGTTTTGAAACCATTGTAATAAATAGAGCACCATAGGAGCAAATGCTCTATTTATCACAATGGTTTCACAAAGTGATTTTTACAGAGTCGTCAAAAGTCGTCAATATAAGGGAATGGGTTAATTCATAAGCAAAAAGATCAAAGTCTACTCTGTTTGCTTTTGAAACATTTATTTCTTACATGAATGTTCATGAAGGAAAGGGTTAAATAGTCAATAAAGCTGATTGTGAAGAATTTCAGTTGTCAAAGGAGCACAATCTATGCTGTGCTTTCCAAACAGTTACCTCCCTTGGGTCAGTGTAAACTTGTGTATAAACAGTTCACAAACAACACAACTAATACAGTAAAAACTGGATACTTTGAAATGAAGAATTGATGCACTGGTAGCTGCTTAATGCAGGCTGACAGCTGCCACCTATCTTAACCCTTTCACACCTTTGCAAACAGAGTAGACCTAGATCAGAAGGGTCCTATAGCAGTCATCTGATCAGGGTCTGCTCTGTTTGCTAATGAAAGTATAACCCTTTCCTCCATAAATACGCCTTTCTACGCATCTGTAAAAATATGCTATTGAAACCATTCTGATAAATAGAGCAAATGCTCCTTTTCGGTAGATTTGTTCAAGGTGGTTGGATCTTAAAATAACCTATGAGGGAATGGGATAATAGACCCGAGTCTACCAGTTTCTACCATTACCAAAATAACCTATGTACATAATTATATGCCATTGTAAATATTCGGCTAATAAATATTCATGACATCATTAGTTTTTACATGATTATTGAGCAGGGAAAGGGTTAAAAACTGAAAATGATACTTGTACATGTGTATAAGTGTTTGAACCATTAGCGTTTTACTGTGGTAATGTTAATAATTTTAACCCTTTCCCTGTTCTATATTTAGGTCAATTTTCAGTACCTACTGAATATTCATTAAAAAAATTGTTATAAAGAATTTTTGAAGGTGGAACATTGTAGACATTTTAGAAAGTAAAGAAACAGATCTATCAAATTCTAATAGCAAACAGAGAAGACCCTGATCAGACGGCTCCTCTAGGAGCCGTCTGATCTGGGTCTACTCTGTTTGCAAATGCGTGAAAACACGTTTATATGAGGGAAAGGGTTAAACCACTTCCTAGTTACATGTAGTTTGTTCAATGGCTTTGAAATTTAGAATTTTCAATGTTACTGAATTTCACCTTTTCCTTGTTGCATATTTATATAAGAAATAACTAGAACACTAAAGGTGATGGAATACCCCGCTAAACTGTCTTGATCGCAAATCAATCAAGATTTGCGCCAGGTTGTGCCACGGACAGACAGACAGATAGACACTGACAGACAGGCCAACCAACCGACTCCAATATACCCTCCTCTTCGTTTGTGGAGGTTTAATAACATCATAAATATTCATTAGCTGAATTTCTTTTTTAATGCATATTAACATGTAGGATATTTCGGTATTGGTAGAAACTATAGAGACTATATATTACATTTCAATTTAGCAAACAGAGGAGAGGCTGTTCAATAATACCTTCTACAGCAGTCATCTGATCTGAGTCTACTCTGTTTGCAAAGTCACTAAAAAGCATTTATATGAGGGAAAGGGTTCAGACACTTGTTTGCTTTTATTTCAACCCTTAACCTTTGACCTGCTGTGAAAAAATGATGTCTGCTAAAACTTCAATCTGGTATAATTTTGACCATTTCTGATTTGAACAAGCTTTTGAGAACTTTTTGAGCAAGTGTCATAGAGCTTGGATCCTGATGAGACATCAAGTTATTCTGCATCTCATCTGGATCTAAGCTATTCCCTAATGCCAGTCAGGTTGTAAATAGCGAGACAAGGGCTAAGATGCTTCATCTAATATTCAATTGCTTTATGCATGAAATTATTAACAACTGCTGGTACTATACTATTTTCGTCATAACTTCCTTTTTCATTATGAGGTTTCATTTGTTGAGATTAATAATATTTAAACTTCCGGCTCTCAACAGACATAAGAGTCTGGTCACAAAATACTCACTTTTAAATTTTAACAAAGTGCATCCTGTTTAGAATTTTAATTTTTTTAGACTGTCCTCATGACTCCATCTGTTGAAAACTATCTAGCAGTGAAAAGAGCATAAATCTTTAAAGCAATGGAGAACAATTGTACTGTGTAAAGCATAGATCAGATGCATAAATTAATCATTTACCTCATGAATATTCATGTAAGAAATAATGATATCATGAATATAAATTAGCTGCATTTTTTAACAGCATTATTTGTAAGGGAACTTTTGACCAAGGAAGAAACTGTAGAGTATTAATACTATTAATATATATCAGTACTATTTCATAAGGAAACAGAGCAGACCCTGAACTGGCTGCTCCTAAAGGAGCCATCTAGTGTGCGTCTACTCTGTTTACAAACGAGTGAAAAAGGTGTTCATATAAGGGAAAGACTTAAATATGTTTTCAAGAAATGTCCCTTTATTTCTCCCGACAAACCCTGTATTGTGACCACTCTTTACAATCTTCTCTACGAGCAGCTTTAATGAGTGGTCACAAAATAGGGTTTGGTGGAGAAATTATGATTTTAGTACATGTATAATGTGAAATACACCCCTGTATCTACAGCTGTACCAGTGTCAACATGGATGGGTTGATAGACTTGGGCACTATCTAACACTTCCTACACCCAGAAAGGCATATTGGGATAGAGGTACCGGTACATCATTCCATCTAAAACCTATTTCTCGGCTAAAAAGAACAGTGTTGGTACTCATTAAAATTTCTTCTCGAAGTTAAGATTTGTCAGAAAAATAAAAGAAACAATATCCATTTCACTACAGCAAAACCCGTCTACAGCCACCATCCAAGTTAAATCTAACTGTCGGGTTTAAGACAGGTGGTAGCTTAATGCAGGATAAAAGTAATGTAGAAAGCTCCTCTAGGACATTTCTGCCTTACTTTCATCCTGCATTAAGCAAGCACCTACTCCTATAGACTCCTGTGTCTATTCATTATATGGTTGCTATAGGCAGGCTCTACTGACTGTATGTCAAAATGTAGTTCTGTTCAAGCGTACCTTCAGGTCAAGATGGACTATGTTTTTCTCATGCAGGTATGCCAGCCCCTCCAGTATCTGTGTCATCAGTACACGGACATCATCTTCGTTGAACTTCTCCTCTAGAATACATTCTGTGAACAGTTCCCCTCCAGCACAACTGCAATAGAAACATCACTCAATGTAAATGCAGGTGTTTGCAAACAATTTAGAATCAGACCAGGAAAATTTGTACGATATCTCACAAGTTTAATTTGAGCAAAGCCATCTTTAGGTACCCTAAGCCTTTACTCAATAAATATGCATTTGCACACAGAGTAGACCCCGATCATACATTTCCTATAGGAGCCATCTGATCAGGGTCTGCTCTGTTTGCTTTTGATATAATATATAATATTGATATAATATATATGATATAACATACCATAGATATGATTGCAGAGTCTCTGTCATGGTCAAAATTCCTGTGTCCATTTGCTATTATTATTATTAACATGTTACAGTTAATCTAACCTGAGCTATCACTAGAGGTGATTAATACGCCCACCCGCCACCTTGTCACAAGATCCATTGACTTCAATACAAGAGGCAATAGCTCAATAATCCTTTCATCCACACTTAAATTGCTTCTGAAAAGTAACTAAGGGAAATAACTCCCTCAAAAATGAATTTAGAGTTACAACCCTTGTTGACTGCACATCCCCCTCTATCCGTATATAAAGTTTCACAGTAACTTGTGCCTAGAATACTTAACAAGTTATGCTCCAGACAAAAAATTGCTTCTGAAAAGTAAATAAGGGGAATAACTCTATCCATATATAAAGTTTCACAGTTGTGCTTATAATACTTCGGGAGTAATGCTCCTGACAAAAACCCGGACGGAAGGATGGAAAGACACACAGACATGCATGATTCAAATATAGCCCCCACTTCTTTAGAAGTGGGATTATAATAAATATTCATGATGTCATTATTTCTTACATGAATATTCATAGAGTAAAGGGTTAACGAATCAAAAGCAAGTAAAAAATGTAGGACGTTACAGTTTGAGCAGATATCTTTCTTCAGCAGGGTTCAGGTTAGAAATGCGATTAATTCTCATCGTGTTTGGACTATTCCTTGTTGTCAAGATGAGAATGGATCAGGAAGCAATAGCGCTCATTTTATCAGCATAAATTCTCCATGTTGACATGCTATACCTGATGTCACAACAATTTAATGTGACTGATGGATATCTCTAGCCCTTGCAGTGTGGGACACAAGTCACTAATGTCCTTTGCAAACAGTGTAGACCCAGATGAGAGGGCTCCTAGAGAAGCCCTCTCATCAGGGTCTGCACTGTTTGTCATCTTACATTTTTCTTTAGAAAAATCCCTAAATATTTACCACCAGCTTGACCTGTTTGAATTTTGGAAAAGTCCATTTGAAATTCAGGGTTGAAAGGGTTAAGTCCTTTAGCTTGCACCTTGCAGTGTTGTACATAAAAGGTGTACTGATCTATCAAACTTTCTTATTTCTAACCCTTTCCTTCATATAAATGTGTTTTCACGCATCTGCAAACAGAGTAGACTCAGATCAGAGGGCTCCTATCGGAGCCATCTGATCAGGGTCTGCTCTGTTTGTTAGTGGAATTTGAAATATCCGTCTCCTTACTTTCAAAAATGTTTACAATGTTCCACCTTCCATATTTCATTATACCTATTTGTCCATGAATATTCAGTAGGTATTGAACTTTGAAATAAACAGAGAACAGTGAAAGGGTAAACCCTTTCCCTCTTAGTCTACTTTTAGACCCAACCTATATCTACTGAAAAGGAGCATTTACTAGAGAAAAGGAAATATTTAGAATTACGGTATATATAGTTTTGAAACCATTATGATAAATAGAGCATTTGCTCCATAGGAGCAAATGCTCTATTTATCACAATGGTTTCAAAAAGTGACTTTTACAGAGGTGTCAAAAGGTGTTAGTGGGAGGGAATGGGTTAATGCTGTATTTTCAGAGTGGAACACCCCCATCAGTGTTTACTTACTTTTGATTTATTTAACCCTTTCCTTCATATAAAGTTTATAAACACCTTTTGAAAGTTTTCATGTCTGATGAAACAGAGTAGAGCCAGATCAGAGTCTGCTCTGTTTGCTTATGGTATGATATAGATCTGATTCAACAGTTCTGCCTGAGCCAAAACATTCTGTGTACATGTCATTATAAGCCATCATAAAAATATCAGCTAATAAATATTCATGATTAGTATTGAACTGGGAATGAGAAACTATTGACCTGTGGTACCAAACAGATGACCCTCATCAGGATCCAAGCTGCACACAAATGTCAGTCTAGTCTCACTTGGTTAACCCCTTACTCCATGAATATTCAGGTAAGAAATAATGACATCATGAATATTGATTAGCTGAATTTTTATAATTGCACATGGTCATGGCAATTTTTGGCCATGACAGAACATTTAGAATCAGATCTCTATCTAATTCCATCAGCAAACAGAGAAGACCCTGATCAGATGGCTCCTACAGGAGCTGTCTGATCTGGATCTACTATGTTGCAAAAACTTTAAAAGGTGGGCCTATGGAGTAAATGGTTAAAAGAACTAAAGCGACAGCAAGTTTTGCAAACTAAAGTTGATATCCATATGCTGTGTCTTGATAGACGTGAAATATGGAACACAAACGAAAGTACATGTACATGAAGACATGGAGATGGATTTTTTTTAAAATTTAATTTAGTGGCTAAGACAACTAGAAATGTGTCCATTGGACACTGATGCCCCCATTTCAGATTTTTTTGTCATAGAAAGTAAGGGCCATAATCATGTATGCAACGATCGAAGTGAATTATGCCATTTTTGCAAATAAAGGGCTGCAACTCCTAAACAACTGAAGTGTTTTACATGGCTATAAAACTTGACCAAGATATAATGGCCACAAACAAGTGTGTAAAGTTTGGTGAGGATTGTACAAATACTTTGCAAGAGATATTTTTAAAGTCATTTTTGCAAATAAAGGGCCACAACTCCTAAATGACTACAGCAATTTATAAGGTTATGGAACTTGACCAAGATATTATGGCCACAAACATGTGTGTAAAATTTGGTGAGGATTGGATAAATACTTTCCAAGAAATAGTCCGGACAAGATATTTTTAAGGTCATTTTTGCAATTAAAGGGCCACAACTCCTAAATGACTAGGGCGATTTACATGGCTATCGATATTGGCCAATATCTAATGGCCACAAACATGTGTGTAAAGTTTGGTGTGGATCGGACAAACACTTTTCAAGAAAGAGTCCGGATAAACTCTTGTAGATGTGCGTATGGGTGGATGTAAGGACAAGAGCAACCCTATATACCACCACTTTGTGAGGGCATAAAAATGTGAATATAGAAACTTTTAAACTACATAACCCTTTCCTTGATAGAAATGCTTTTTCACACTTTTGCAAACAGAGTAGACCCTCCTGTAGAGTCTTACAAGTTTTTGCTTATAGATCTGATTCTATAATTTCTGCGATGGCCAAAACTTCGCTTGTTTGTATACCATGAACTAATTTTTTTCATGTAAAAGAGTTAAAGGAATAACTGTCTGTAAATAAAGTTTTGTATATAAATATTCACGAGATAAAGAGTAAGAAATAATGACATCATGGATATTAATTAGATCAATATTGATAATTGTATATTAACAAGAGAATTGTTGGCCATGGCAGAAAATGAAAACTCAGATCTATATTATCCCATAAGCAAACAGAGAAGAACTGGTTCTACTCTGTTTGCAAAAGGCATGAAAAAGTATTTATATGAAATGAAGGAAAGGGTTAAGAGGTTGACAATATCATATCACTGGAGGGGCAGGCCAAGCAAGGCCGATTCACAAAATCCTCAGCCCCTGGGGGCTCCATGGAATCTGTGTCAATGTTACACACATCACACACGACACAGAGGGGGAACAAAGGCGACATGATGATAACAAACTACATCATTCAAGTTTCTTCACCTTACATGCATGTTACCTTAGTTGTCAACTAATGGCCTCAGGACCTCAGCTGAGTCATGGTAGATTTGCAAGAAAGCTCCGGTGATAGCTACATTCATGTAACACAATTTAACCTTGTAGCTTGTCTAAGAAATAATGACATCCAGAATATTAACTAGTTAATTTTCATAAATGCTTCATGAACAGGAACATTGAAAATTTCATAGGCAAACTGAGTAGACCCTGATCAGACGATTCCAACAAGAGTCATCTGATCTGGGTCTACTCTGCTTGCCAGAGTGAGAAAAGACATTTATATGAGGGAAACGGTTAATCAATAGGACAGAAACAGATTTACTACCTGTATTTCTGAATGAGGCTTAGGCTCATTTAAAACATGCATAAACCCTTTACCTGAAGAATATTCATGTAAAACATATCGACTATATGATGCATTTGTACACAGGAACGTTTGGCCGATGCAAAAACTGTAGAATCAAATTTATATACAGGTAAAACCTCTCTATAACGACCACTAAATTACATCAATTATTTTGTGTTAAAGGCAGGTGGCTGCTTAAAGCAAGGTGAAAGTAAAACAAAACGCTCCTATGGGAGCATTCCGTTTTACTTTCACCTTGCTTTAAGCAGCCACCTGCTCTAAATACCAACTAATTAACACAATTTAGTGGTCGTTATAGAGAGGTTTTACTGTAACTTCATAAACAATCAGAGAATAGCCAGATCAGATCACTCCTGCTTGCAAAGCGTGCATATCTATGATGTAAAAGAGTTCATGCATTGTACAGGCTCCTTATATAAAGTACCCACGCTAGAATGCAAAGAATTGAATTACACAATTCCTGCATGCATGATTATCAAGAGGACAATCTCAGGTGACAGATGCACAAGTGTGTGTGTATTGACAGCACAGCTTCCCCCTCCTAATCACCATTTCCTTCATATAAATGCATTTTCACGCATTTATAAACAGAGCAGACCCAGATCAGACAGCTTCTATAGGAGCCATCTGATCAGGGTATGCTCTGTTTGCTTATGGTATAATACAGATCAGATTCTATAGTTTCTGTCTGAGCTAAAACATCCTGTGTACATATACCATTCATGATGTTGTTATTTTTTACATGAATATTGATCAGGGAAAGGGTCAAGACTAATGTGTTAGTCTCATACAATTTGGATCCAGATGAGATACTGATTTAATGGGCTCCCCCCATCTGCATCAATATTTATCAAATTTTTGCCCAAAGTGAGCTGAGGTTGTGTGCATGTAGAAAGATACGTTTCAATACCAGTTGGCAAAATTTGAGCTGAAACATTGAAAATATGATATCTGACCAGCTCTGCACTGTCTGCAAGTGCACAAATCACTGACTGATCTTTGACTAACAGTGTAGACCCAGATCAAAGTGTATCTTTCTAAAAGTTGCTCTCGGTCTACAATGATGACAGAGTCAGGTTTACTTTTCCCTGCAGTACATCTTTAACCCTTTCCTCCATAAATATGCCTTTCTACACCTTTGCAAACAGAGAAGACCCAGATCAGACGGCTCCTGATCAGGGTCTACTTACAGGAGCTGTCTGATCTGGGTCTGCTCTGTGTGCTTATGATACTATATAGATACGATTCTACAGTTTCTACCATGTCAAAAGTATCCGGTGTCCATTCGCCATTATACAAATTGATCTATTTAATATTCATGGTGTCATTATTTCTTACATGAATACTCATGGAGGAAAGGAGTAATCAAATGTTACACTTACTATTCTGTGATGAGAATGAGTTCCTGCTGGGTTTCGTATACCTCCCGCAGGTTCACCAAGCGCAGATGGTCCAGTGCCATCTCCAGCATGACAACCTCTCGTAGAATCTCCTCCCGACATGACTTGCCGCGCCGGCGCTTCTTGATATACTTAGCTGCCAACACTTCGCCAGTCTTCTTGTTGGTGCATTTCTTTACAACAGCAAACTTCCCTCTGTAATGAGACAAAAGTACGAAATTAAACATTTACTCCAAGAATATTCATGTAAGAATATTCATCATGAATATTACTTAGATAAACATTAATACAGGCACAGGAAATTCAGGCCATGGCAGAAACTGTATAAACTGATCTACATCACATATTATTCTACAGTAAAACCTCTCTATAACGGCTACTAAATTACATCAAGTATTTTGTGTTAAAGGCAGGCGACTGCTTAAAGCAAAGTGAAAGTATAACAGAACGCTCCTATAGGAGCGTTCTGTTTTACTTTCACCTTACTTTAAGCAGCCACCTGCCCTAAATACCCAACTGATTAACACAATTTAGTGGTCATTGTAGAGAGGTTTTACTGTATAAGCAAACAGAGCAGACCCCGATCAAACAGTTCCTACATAAGTCATTTGATCTGGGTCTATTTTGTTTGCATAGGCATTATGAGGCATATTTATGGAGTAAACTACATGTATTTGCATGCTAAGTACTTGTCACTTGAAAAAAATTGTCTGCAGTAAATCTGGAAGGTTTTTTTTCTCTTCAAACTGCAGTTTGGATGTTGATGAGAGCCCAGTTATTCATTGTCTCAGTGGGACCCTACCCATTTTGAATATCGATTTATTTTTTGTATAGAACAAGGAAATTGATTGACAAACAGAACTGTAACATAAAAACAAACAGAGCTGGGGCTGTCTGATCTGGGTCTCAACTATTTTCAAGTGCATTAACCCATTCCATCATATTGACGACTCTGTAAAAGTCACTATGTGGAACCATTGTGATAAATAAAGCATTTGCTCCTATAGGAGCAAATGTTCTATTTATCACAATGGTTTCAAACTACAAAATTCTAATTTTTTCATTTTCTCTAGTTAGTGCTCCTTTTCTGTAGGTTTATTCAAAGAGGTTGTACCTACAAATAGCCTATGAGGTAATACATTAATAAGACAGGAGTGGCATGTATCACTATTTGTATGAATTCATGATCAAATTCAAACTACTGGTAATTTGAATAAAATTGACTTGAGTACTCCATAAATATGCTCTTTTTACATCTTTGTAAAAAGAGTAAATCCAGACCAGGAGCCGTCTGATCAAGGTCTGCTTGGTTGGTTTATGAAATAATATAGATCTGATTCTGAAATTTCTGTCATGGCCAAACTCTACCAGTAATTAATATTCATGATGTCATTAAATCTAACATGAATATTCACGAAGTAAAAGGCTCCTCTAATCATGTTTTCACAATTGGAAAGAAAATTATACATTGTAATAAATTACACAAAATAATACCTCCCATTATATAACAGATCTAGAGGCCATAAAAGGAACCTATTTTCCATTAAAACAGTATCATATTCCATAATAACTTTAATTAAAATTCTTTTATCATAGGTAGCAAAAGAAGATCAAATATGTCATTTGAATACCTGAAATGCTTTTTATACTGTTGATTAATTTTTTTCAGTGGCTAAGGTAAGTGTTTATGAAGAGAAAAACACTGGCATACAACACAGTAAATGGAGATGTGTTTCCTATAGAAGCTTTCTGTATTCACCAGCCATGTAGACCAAAAATCAGACTTCCTTTTCATGATTGCTTTAAAACCCTTTCTGATGGAATATTCAAGTAAGAAATAATGACATCATGAATATTAATTAGATTATTTTTTATAAAGGCATTTGTGGCTTTAGCAGAAACTGTAGAATAAGATCTACATATATATACATGGGCTATTTGTAGATCCAACCACTTTGAATAAATCTACCAAAAAGGAGCATTAACTAGAGAAAAAGGAAAATTTTAGAATTTTGTAGTTTGAAACCATTGTGATAAATAGAGCATTTGCAAATGCTCTATTTATCACAATGGTTTCAAGAAGTGATTATTACAGAGGCATAGAAAGGCGTATTTATGGAGGAGCAGAGGCGTATTTACAGAGCAGACAGGAACCATCTGATCTTGGTTTGCTCTGTTTGCAAAGTCTCTCCAAGGTAAAGGGTTAAGGCAGTCTCATGTGTCTATCAGACAGACTGGTTACTATAATTGCCATTAGTTTCAAAGAAACAAATGGCAATTTAAATAGTAATCCTCCATCTATAATAGACACCTTTAAATTTCTTTGCAAAGAGAAAAGATCCAGATAATATGGCTCCTGTAGAATCCATCTGATCATGGCCTACATGTTTGCTTGTGGAATTATCAGATTCTATAGCTTTTGCCATAGCAAAAATATCATCATTCTGTAATATGCCCGTTACAAAAATTCTGGAGTTAAATATTCATGATGTCATTAAATATTACATGAATATTCAAGAGGTAAAGGATTTAACCCTTACAGTGCCGGACACAAGTCACTGATGTCCTTTGCAAACAGTGTAGACCCAGATGAGAGGGTTCTTAGAGGTCAGCCCTCTCATTGCATTTACTTTTCTTAGAAATATCCCTAAATATTCTCTGTAAGCTTGACCTAATTGAATTTTGGAATAGTCCATTTGAAAATTTAGCTTTGTAAGGGTTAAGATAGCTGTGCATATTTTACCCACAAGTACAGTGGGGTTAATGCAGTTAGCATTCTGCAGTAACCTGTTACACCCGTGTGATAAATGAGCTGACATTGCAGGTACCTTTCTCACGACCCCCATTCTTACTGTACATCATTTGAGGCCCTTTCCTTCATAAATACGCCGTTCTACGCCTTAACAAATAGAGTAGACCAATGTCACAGGGCTCCTGACTAGAAGCCATCTGATCAGGGTCTGCTCTGTTTGCTTATGAAATTATATAGATCTAATCCTACAGTACTAGTGTCTGCCACGGTCAAACATGCATGTGCTCATATACCATTAATATTCGTACATACACTATTTCTGACATAAATATTCATGGAGTAAAGGGTTCAACAACTCTGAACGCTGGAAAATGAGTTGACTGGCTTTTGCAAACAATGCAGACCCTGATTGCTTTCTTTGCAATTAAAAATTAACCTGATTCTTAAAATATATTAATGATATCCTGGATATTTTTAGGTGAATTTTTATGATGGTATATGAATACATGTATAAGAATTTTGGGCTTTTGCTGAATCTGTAAGTTTTATAAGCAAACAGAGCAGGCCTAGATCAGAGAGCTCCCATAGGAGCCATCTGTTTTGAGTCTACTCTGTTTGCAAAGGCATTAAAAGTAGACTCTATAAGGGAAAGTTGCTACAATCCTATATCAAATTAATCCTTAAACTCTATTGTCTAAACAATGATTGGCCAATGCACCCTGAAACTTCAGCATTCCATGGGTTAAACTTTTAACCCTTTACTCCATGAATATTCATATAAGAAATAATGACACCATGAATATTCAATAGCAGACTTTTTATCATGGCATAATTATGTTCACAGGAGTTTTTGGTATTGGTAGAAACTGTAGAGTGGTGTTAATGGGTTAATTAAGTGACAGCTGTAGCAAGGTTCTACTGTATAAAGTGTTGCTGCTTAACCATTTCCCTGTTCTATGTTTATTCCAAATGTCAATACCTGCTGAATATTCATGGACAAATTAGTTATAATGAAATATGGAAGGTGGAACATTGTAGACATTTTAGAAAGTATAGAAACAGATCTATCAAATTCCATTAGCAAACAGAGCAGACCATTCAGATGGCTCATATAGGGGCCATTTGATCTGGATCTACTCTATTTGCAGATGCTTGAAAAGGCATTGGTTTATATGAAAGAAACGGTTAACAATAATTTCATCATAATTACAAGCCTATTGAAATTAGTAATATTCTAAAAATAGCTCACTATCTTTTATCATGCTAATTGCAACCTGTGTTTTCAACAGCTTGGATCAATACGAAGCACTGGGTAACAGGTGTCTTATCAGGATCAACACTGTTTAACACTCAATCAGTAGTTCACAAAAGCTTGGACAAACAGAAAGCAAGTAAAAAGTGACCCAGATCAGACTTTCTGCAGACATAATGTTTAAATAGTCCCTTAATCAGTCACTGAACAACCTTATTCTCTTTTAACCTTTAGCAGGCTGTTAATGGCACTGTGTCAAGGATTGACGATTGATTTATATCCAAATATGACTCTCATGTGTCTCTGCTTTTAGACCAATTTGCTTCACAATATGATTATGTTATTAGTATCAAATAGCATTTTCAAATCAAACAGATCTGTATCTAAACTGTCTGTTAACCCTTCGCTTGCTGAATTTTAAAATACATTTCTCCTTCTTTACCCATGCCCTGTTGTATAATTACACATATCTTCACTGTGTACAAGTATATCGCTGTGCAATCACTGCTGTGGAGTGCACTGGTTGCACAATCAACTTGTAAATAGTGCAGACCCTGATGAGACAGCTCCTGCACATCTGGGTTTTCACTATTTACAGGTACGTATATTGACGCGAATAGCAAGCGAAGGATTAAGATAATCCCACATTTTTCCCCCAGCAGGCTGAAGGTTAGCCCTTAACCTGCTGAATTAATAACCCTGGCTCATCCCTTTTTGAATATTACGTAAAAAAAATTGTATCAAAATTATCGCTGAAGAAAATCATTTTTACGACAAACAGTGCAGAGGCTGATCAGGCTCCCTCAGGAGCCCATTGATCTGGGTCTACAGTCTGTTTGCAAAGGTCTTATAAACTCCTTCCCCAACATCAAGGGTTACAGAACCTTTAATTACTAACAATTTATGGGCCACGATAATAACAAACAGTAACATAACAAGACAGGATATTCTTCTTCGATAACAAAACATTGGTGGGTAGATTTACACTAACTCTATTGTTTGATCTCGCCTACTGTATTCAACGTGTTAACGGGGCATTGTAATTCAAGTCATGTGCAGTGAACTCCTACCAACAAAGTGCAAATATTTCAGTAACTTTGTAACAATATTTCTTCATAATAGAAAACACAAGTTAACTATTCACTTCATTTCACACTGTAGGTTAATCTTAACCCTTCACTCTATAAATATGCTTTTCTTATGCCTTTGCAAACAGAGTAGGCCCAGATCTGACGGTTCCTTTAGGAGCTGTCTGATCAGGGTCTGCTCTATTTGCTTATGGAATAATATACATGTAGATCTGATTCTACAGTTTTCGCTTTTGTAAAATTCAACAATAATTAATGCATGTATAAAGAATTAACCTAGTCAGATCCTATCTTGTTGGTATTCATTAGAATCACATAACCCTTTCCTTCGTATAAACGCCTTTTCATCCGCAAACAGGGTAGACCCAGATCAGGGTCTGCTCTGTTTGCTAATGGAATTTGATTGATCTGTTTCTATAATTTCTAAAATAGCTGCAATGCTCCACTTTCCACAAATCATTATAACTACATTTTGTATTTTGATCATGAATATTCAGTAGGTATTGAAATTTGGAATAAACATAGAACAGGGAAAGGGTTAAGGAATATAAGTTTGTTTTTCTTAAAATGTTTTTTTTTACAATGGCATATGAACACATGAACTTTTTGGCCAAGGCAGAAACAAGAATTTGATCTATATTACTCCATAGGCAAAGACAGCAGACTCTGATCAGACAGCTCCTACAGGAGCCGTCTTATCTGGGTCTACTCTGATTGCAAAGGTATGAAAAGGTGTTTTTATGAGGTAATTATGGTTTAAATGAAAACACAACAGGCTATTTTTAGATCCAACCAGTTTGAATAAATCTACCGAAAAGGAACATTAATTAGAGAAAAGGAATTTTTTTTAGAATTTTGTAGTATGAAACCATAGTGATAAATAGAGCATTAATTTTTTTTGCTCCTATAGGAGCAAATACTCTATTTATCACAATGGTTTCAACAGGTGATTTTTACAGAGGCGTAGAAAGGCGTATTTATGGAGGAAAGGGTTAAATGAAAACACTACAGGCGGTCCAAAAATAATGCCAAATGGCTTTCAAAACATGATGCACCTCAGCTACTGTTGATTGTCAGTATTTTTATATCTCTCAGCCAACTCTTATCACACATTGTACTCAAAGATTCTGATACAAAAACAAAAATTGTAGAAAATCAGGAGTTATTCTAAGGAGATTACAGATAAGAAGAATCTGGTCTAAAAACCTAATTCCTGATGTCAGAAACAGTCAAAGAAACCATCACTCATATCGGCCTACACCTGTTCCGGCACTCTGACATTGCTTTAACCCTTTCCATCACATAAACACCATTTCACACAGTGGCATTTGATCCAGATCAATCGGCTCCTATAACCCTTCTCCTACTAAAGCACGACCTGACTGTCATTTGCAAACATATGAGAAGTTGAGTAACTTGGCGTCTCATCAGGGCCCAAGCTGTTTGACACTCGGTCAACAGTTTCCCAAAAGTTTTAATCCAGAGTAGTCAAACTTGCACCAGATCCAAACTTGAGCAGACATTTTTTTTTAACCCTTTCCCTGTTTGTTCTACATTTATTCCAAATTTCAACAAAATAGTGAATGAAATATGGATGGTGGAACATTGTAGCCAGTTTAGAAAATAATAAACAGATCTATCAAATTTCATAAGCAAGCATAGCACACCCTGATCAGCCTGCTGATCTGGGTCTACTCTGTTTGCAAATGCACGAAAAAGCTTTTACAGGAAGGAAATATTTATGTAAGAAATTATTATATGAATAGTAAGCAAACAGCAGAGACCCTGATCACATGGCTAAGACAGGAGCCCCCTGATCTGGGTCAAACCTGTTTGCAAAGGCATTAAAAAGCATATTTATAGAGTAACTAGAATGAACTTTTAACCCTTCGCTTGCTATTCGCGTCAATATACCTACCTGTAAATAGTGAAGACCCAGATGAGACAGCTCCTGCAGGAGCTGTTTCATCAGGGTCTGCACTATTTACAAGTTGATTGTGCACTCCACAGCAGTGATTGCACAGTGAAATACTTGTACACAGTGAAGATATATGTAAATATACAACAGGGCATGGGTAAAGAAGGAGAAATGTATTTTAAAATTCAGCAAGCGAAGGGTTAAATAAAGTACATGTATGACTTGTTAAATCCGGGTACACTTGTACGATTCAGCAACAGAATAAGCATTTTGCACACCTGGATATGTGGCAGAGTAAACCCTTTACTCCATGAATATTCATGAAAAAAATAGACATCATTAATATAATAGTGACATGTGAACGCAGGACATTTTGGCCATGGCAGGAAGTATAGAATCATCCATATTATTGTATAAGCAGACAGAGCAGATCCTGATTAGACAGCTCCTTCAGGTACATGTATACTCTATTTGCAAAAGCGTTACCCCTTACTCCATAAATACCGCCTTTCTACACCTTTGCAAACAGAGTAGACCCAGATCAGACGGCTTCTATAGGAGCCGTCTGATCAGGGTCTGCTCTGTTTGCTTATGAAATTATACAGATCTGACTCTACAGTGTCTGTCAAAGCAGAAAATTGCCTCGAAACTTTCACATTATAAACAATCAGCAAATGACTATTCATGGTATCATTGTTTTTTACATGAATATTCATGGAGTAAAGGTTAAAGGGTGTATCTATGGAATAAAGGGTTAAAGGGTGTATCTATGGAATAAAGGGTTAAAGTACATTATCTTATGCAACATGCAGTGACTAGCTCTCAAAAACACTGGGAAATATTGCATGATAAGCAGAAATGTAGTACTTAACTAATTCCACTTGATTCTCCTGTACCAAACCCACAGGATTTAGCACAAAATCACTGTAACCATACTTTAAATGTGAATTCATCATTTCCTTTGCAAACAGTTTGGATCCAGATTAAAAGACGCTGAGTAACTCAGCCTCCCCCAAGGATCAAACCAATTGAATCTCAGAGGAAATGAAAGAAAAATGTAAAATAATGAAGTGAAATAAAAATTGAAGCAGGTAACAAGTTTTGCAGACAAAATTTATGTAAATGCTAATAAATTTGGCAAGTAGATATAGGAATCTTGTAGACAAAACAGAGCGATAATCTGTAAATAAACATTATCGCTGTAAATAAACAACACCTTTGAATGTGAAACATTAGTAACATTTTGTAATAGAAAATATTGGGTACACAAGTCATTATTTTGGAGGAGTTACAAAGCCATTATTTTGGAAGGTAAAACACAACATAAGATGCCCAATTATCAGGAATATTAATTGGATTGTTATAATTGCACATGGACACAGGAATTTGTGGCCATTAGGCAGAAACTGTAGAATCATATCTATATTATATCATAAGAAAACAGAGCAGACCCTAATCAAATGGCTCCTACAGACCCTGATTAGATGGCCCCTAAGCTTGTAGTTTATTGCAGGACTAATGCTCCTTTTCATTAGATTTATTCAGAAGTTTGGTCTAAAAATAGCCTATCATGGAATAGGTTAAGGAATGTGTCACAAAATGACCTCTACCTCCGCATAATCCATATTGTCCTCATTAATTTCTATCAAAGTTAAAAACAAAGTGATACCATAATCCCATTTGAATTAAGGGATAGAGCTGTTAATTTATATTTAACCTCAGAGTCAACAGTATGTAAGGTAGTGTCATAAGCATTTGATCCTTCCACATTCCAGCCTCTCCTGACAATGCCAGCATTCTGTTTGAGGTCCTGTCTGTGGATTACCCTGGTTATCGTTGACAGTTTGAACTACAGTAAAACCTGTCTTAAATGGCCATCAAAAAAAGGTCTAATTATGGGTCTGTAAGGCAGGTGGTAACTTAATGCAGGACAAAAGTAATGCAGAAAGCTCCAATAGGAGCTTTCAGCATTACTTTTGCCCTGCATTAAGCAACCACCTGCTTATGATCAATAAATGAATGTCTGCTTAAGACAGGTTCTACTGTAGTTCTAACCCTAATGAATTCGGGAAACAAGTCAACTGGCATTTTCACACTCTGAAGATGCGGACCTCAGAGGTCCCGTAGAATCCCTATGATCTAAATCTGCACTGTTTTAGATTTAAAATCCTCTAGAAACATTAACCCTTTCAGGCTAAATGGACTCTACCAATAAACAAAGGATGGACTGTTCCTCTTTAAAAATTATGACATCAAAAGGTGAAATTATTACAGCTGTGTGCATACAGCAAAAACTCAATACTACGAAATTTTAGTAATGAAGAATTTATGTCTTTGTAGGCAGGTGGCTGCTTAATGCAGGGTGACAGCCACACAGAAAGCTCCTCTAGGAGCTTTCTGCATGACTTTCACCATGAATTAAGCTGCCACCTGTATTTAACCCATTCCTCCATAGGCTATTTTTAGATCCTACCTCTTTGAATAAATCTAACGAAAAGGAGCATTAACTAGAGAAAAAGGAAATTTCAGAATTGTGTAGTTTTGAAAAATAGAGCATTAATTGCTTCCATGGAGCAAATCCTCTATTTATCACAATGGTTTCATAAAGTGACTTTTACAGAGATACATGTAGAAAGGCGTATTTATGGAGGAATGGGTTAAGATAAACAATGGTACACATTTGAGTGTTCCTAGTATCGAGTTTTTACTGTATGATGATGTACAACGTATTAAATTTTGTGACCCTAAAATCAACTCCTACATGTATGAGCAACCCTATAACAGATTGTAAAGAATGGTTTGGTGGAGAAATGGCCGTTTTAGTATCTGAAATACCAAATATGGCTCTATCAACAATGTAGACCCAGACAAGGTCAAGACTGTTTGTCTAGAAGAAGAATATAAGTATGAAGCAGCTAATAGGCCAACACAATATGCTGAACCACAAATGAGATGGCTCATCTGGGTCTACTCTGATTATAGGAAAGTACCACTTTCTCCAGACTCCACTCATTGATGCTAGACTCACTTCTTGCATTAGCCCTTTACTCATATGAATGAATTTTCATGCATTTGCCTACAGAGCACACCCAGATCAGACAGCTCCTATAGGATCAGGGTCTGCTCTGTTTGCTTTAGACATGATACAGATATGATTCTACATTTTTACCAATGCAAAAAAGATTCTTGAAAAGTTTACATTATAACTTTTCAGTTAATAAATATTCATGATGTCATATATTAATTTCTTACATGAATATTGAACAGGTAAAGGGTAAAGAATATTCATGGTTAAACAGTATAATTCCATGTTGTTATATATATCTTCCCTTTTTGTTATAAAATTCTAATCACTATCCTGATGAGCAGACTACATCAGCCACTCCACATCTGGATCTAAACGGTTTGCAAAGATGATCACATGTTCCTTATAAGGCAAACAAACAGCTAAAAACATGTACAGTAAAACCTCTCTAAACTGGAATTCTAGTAAACAGTGTTCTCGTTAGGATTGAAATTTACCGAGTCCCTGGGACCCAGGGCATCAGCAAAAGTTGCGTCCCAAGCAAATACAACTGAGTCCCAGATAATTTCACTCCTACCTTTTTTTAATGGAGATTTTTTGCAACATTAAATGTAAAGGGGTAAAACTATTTAAGACTTTAAACTGATGTATCATTTAACATCAAAAAGATAAGTGTTACTAGCACTGTATAATAAGGTATGTCTTGATGCTTTGATTTGAAGTGCATGACGATGAGCATCGTTTAAGTGAACTGAGCTGAGCATCACTGTATCCGCTGGTTACGTAAAAGCGGTTTTCATTTCATTTTCAGTGCAACAAAGCATCACATGGTAATGCTATTGGTTTCAGGGCTAACATAACGCTTTAAAGTTCCTGGCGTGTTCAACTTTTTACTAGCAGATGCCATCTTTTTTCAGCACCCAAATGTCATTACTACGCGACAGAATTTACATAATTTTAGATGCTGACATTAGGGTGGAAATCGTAACCAGTCAATGCAGGTGCCCTCCTACGTACCTGGAATAACCCAGGACTCGATATTTATAGATGCGTTGCAATTTCGAAAAAAAATGTCAAGAAAACGGAATGAGATTCACTTTGTTTATTGATTTGGATTGATGTAAGACCGAGTTTCAGTTGTTAATTTACCTGGATTCATTTAAATCGGTAAAATTTCGAGCATTGATCTTGCGTCCCATGGACGCAACATACTTGACTATTTTGCGTTCCAACGATTTTCGGTGCGTATTTAGATATGATTACGACGTAAACGGGAACACTGAGTAAAGATATTTTAGATACTTTTAGACAAGTGGCTGCTTAATGCAGGATGAAAGTTATGCAGGTGGCAGCTTAATACAGGGTGAAAGTCTTTCTGTAAGACTTTCATTCTGCACTAAGCTGCCTCCAAGACCGGTATTTATACACAATTGAATGTCCGGTTTTTAGAGATTTTACTGTATTTACAAACAGTATGTATCCCGATCAGAGTACTTATGGATGAGCAGGCTCTGCACTGACATTCCTTACTGACCCTTTTTATAAATTTACCACTTTATGTACTAAACAGATTATCCCTTTTAACCCTTTCCCTCATATAAATGCCTTTTCATGAATTTTGTAAACAGTGTAGATCCAGATCAAACTGTTCCTTCAGATGATCAGCATCTACCCTATTTGCTACTCCACTAGTTTCTTTAAAATATTAAAACAGTATTGACTTATTCAGGGTCCATGCTTATAAAGCTTTTAGTTGAGTCTGAGTTTCGTTCTCAGGCTTTTGATTGGTCAGATTTGAGTTCTCAAGCTTTTGATTGGTCAGATTTGAGCCAAAGGCTCAAATCTGACCAATCAAAAGCTTGAGAACGATCTCAGACTCAACTAAAAGCTTTATAAGCATGGACCCAGTTTTGCCAATCAGTGAAGAGAAGAGATTGTGTATCCTAGTGCAGTTGAACCTGCCTATTATAGCAACCAGGTTGCCTAAGGAAGGATGAAAGTTAGGCAGAAAGCTCCTTCTGCATAACTTTCATCCACCTAGAATTACACCCAATTCTAATGGACCCTGTACACAGGTTTTACTGTATTTACTGTAAATACCAAACACAGCAATGGATACAAGAGCCTGACAGCCAGGTGACAATATTGAAGTATACAAGAACCGACAAGGCGATACATTATAAATGAGACAACATTCTTCTCCTATGACTCAGTCTCATGTAAGATAGTCTCATGTAAGATTAACCCTGTCCCTGATGAATATTCAGGTAAATAAGCAGTGACTTTATGAATATTAATTAGCTGAATATTTATAAAAGTATATGAACACAGGAATACAAGGCCAATTGGTAGACACCGTAGAATCAGATCTATATCATTTCATAATCAAACGGAGCAGACTCCGATCAGATGGCTCCTACAGGGGTCTACTCTGTTTGCATAAGGCATCAAGAGGCACTTAAATATCAGGTAAAGGGTTAACTCTGTGAATGCTAGGAAAGAAATAACACTTTATTTCCTCAATATTCATATAACACTTTATTTCCTCAATATTCATATAACACTTTATTTCCTCAATATTCATGTTATAAATCCTCTAGCAGAGTCAATACTGCATACTAAGTTAACCTTTTCAACACTGAATTTTCAGAACTGGAATAGTCCATCATTGTTTATTGGTAGAGTCCATACAGTATGAAAGGGTAAAATGTGCATGAGGATTTTGAGTGACAAACAGTGCAGACCCAGATCAGAAGGCTCCTCTAGGAGCTCTCTGAAATGGGTCTACACTGTTTGTAAATGACAGTGCATGAGTGTCCTCATGTTAGTCCAAGGGTTATACAGTGATGGATCATTCCCCTTTGAAACATCAGCATTGGAAAGGTTAATATTACTGATGTGGCTGGTCCCTTTAATTTATTATCTGATCATCAACAGCATGAAATTGACTGCCTACAATATAGTACACATCCATGTCAGGTGTATCATTGTCGAAATTAATTGTTTTGTTTGACTTTCTACATATGATTCACCCTTTATTCAATATAGGTACCTTTTCACACTTTTGTAAACAGAGAAGACTCAGATAAAGCACTTTAAAAGTTGCCAGTCTAAAATATAACCAAATTACCTCACAGACATATACATGTGATAACTACCGACGGTAGGTGAATTCTACCGTTTTCAGAGGTGGTTTACCGTTCTAATTTACCGGTCTACCGTTTTGAAATTTGACCAAAGCATTTTTTTTAGTGACATATATTTTCATCCCTGATGAAATTTATCTGTTAGTTCTCTACACACACAGACCACCTTTAGCTTGTTATCATGCTGTGATCCACGCTTGGTCTGTTTTGGTAGGGACCAATCAAGGGAATCCCCTGTGGAGACCATGGAGAACATCCGAATTACATAATCACGATGTGGTTCCTGTTTTCACTCTACTACTTTACCAAATAAATTGTTCGGGAACCAGTCCAGTCAAAATGCAAACGTCTACCACAATATCAAATGCAGCAGGTTTATTTCTCAAGCGAGGCAACATGGGAGTGTTATGACCCTATAATAGGAATTATATTCTCATAATTAAACTAGAGGTTTTTGTCAAAAAAAACAGATGTCTCCCCTCTAATAAAAACAATATGTAAAGGGAAATCACTAAAAATGTTATGGTCTTGATAAATGATACTTCCCCTCATTATGCGTTTTCCACACTACATTTTTCAAGAAGAAAATGATAACAGCTAATAACTCCAAAAATACTGATACCAGATTTATGGCACTTGTGCATGACACTTACTTTAATCATGCTCTTTCCAAAAATAAAATGTCATTCCAATAGCATCAGTCAAACAGGAGTTATTGATCGGCCAAAAAATGTAACAAAGGGCAATAACTCCAAAAGTATTGAAGCCAGAATTATGGCCCTTGTTCATGACACTTTCTCTCATCATGCTCTTTCCATTATGAAGTTTCAATACGATGGCAAGAGCCATGTAGAAGTTATCGTCCGGACAAGAAAGAATTAAACAAATGTACAAGGGGCAATAACTCTAAATTTATTGAAGCTCGAGTTAAGGATCTTATGCATGACACTTTCTCTTATTATGATCGTTCCATGTATGAAGTTTAACTCCAATGGCATGTGTCACATAGGAGTAATCATCTGGACAAAAAATTGTGATTGTTTTTACAAAGGGCAATAACTCCAATATTAGTGAAGCCAGAGTTATGGACCTTGTGCATGACACTTCCTCTCGTTATGATCTTTCCATGTATGAAGTTTCAATCCAATGGCATGAGCCATATAGAAGTTATCGTCCGGACAAAAAAGTGATTTTTTTTACAAAGGGCAATAACTCCAATATTAGTGAAGCCAGAGTTATGGACCTTGTGCATGACACTTCCTCTCGTTATGATCTTTCCATATATGAAGTTTCAATCCAATGGCATGAGCCATATAGAAGTTATCGTCCGGACAAAAAAGTGTGATTTTTTTTTACAAAGGGCAATAACTCCTATATTAGTGAAGCCAGAGTTATGTACCTTCTGCATGACACTTCCTCTCGTTATGATCTTTCCATATATGAAGTTTCAATCCAATGGCATCAGGCATATTGAAGTTATTGTCCGGACAAAATATTATGATATTTTTTACAAAGGGCAATAACTCCAATATTAGTGAAGCCAGAGTTATGGACCTTGTGCATGACACTTCCTCTCATTATGCTCTTTCCATATATGAAGTTTCAATCAACTGGCATCAGGCATATTGAAGTTATTGTCCGGACAAAAAATTATGATATTTTTTACAAAGGGCAATAACTCCAATATTAGTGAAGCCAGAGTTATGGACCTTGTGCATGACACTTCCTCTCGTCATGATCTTTCCATATATGAAGTTTCAATCCAATGGCATGAGCCATATAGGAGTTATCGTCCGGACAAAAAAGTGTGATTTTTTTTTTACAAAGGGCAATAACTCCAATATTAGTGAAGCCAGAGTTATGGACCTTGTGCATGACACTTCCTCTCATTATGCTCTTTCCATATATGAAGTTTCAATCAACTGGCATCAGGCATATTGAAGTTATCGTCCGGACAAAAAGTGTGACAGACAGACGGACAGACGGACAGACGGACGGACAGACAGACAACTCTCACGAAAACTCTCCCCCATATAAATATGGGGGGAGACATAATTATAAGACATAGAAATGCTTCTCTGCTTCCTTGTCAAAGACAGCTGTGCTTGGTCTTGTTGTTGCAATGGGCCGAAACACTTCGAAAATAAGACTGCTTCAACAGTGCTTAGACTGATAATCATGAATTTGATTTGTACACTAAATTATTTTTCATTAATATAATAAGTGGTAAGGACACTAAAGAAGTAATTGAAAACACCATGCATTATTATCTACCATTGCAAACTCTTCAAAAAATAATAACTATATCAAGTTGAAATGTCATCAGTTTTTGCGACGATTGTAGATACGGGCTAAAACACGGACTCTGGACCTGTTGGATTTCAAAATTTCTGTGACTGCTCCATGTTTGCAGTAACTAACTTGAACTGAGTAAAGGTTTAACTAACTTGAACTGAGTGAAGGTTGTCCTTGGGGAGTATAGCTAAATAGGGCTATAAATTAAGCAACCCCTAAAAATGTTATTATAAAAATAAGATAAAATAGAATATCTTTTTCATTATATGATAAAACAGTAATACATCTTGATTTTTTCATGACATTATTTAATAATGAACCCAGTGTTTTGGGCTTGAGACCTATTGATTTCAAAGAGTCCTTTTGACCTATGAAAAAAATCTAGAATTATCACTGCATGTCAATTACTAGTATTTGTTTTTAACCCTTTCCCTATTCCATTTTTATTCCAAATTCCAGTCCCTACTGAATATTCTTATTCTTAAGTTCTTTTAAAGAAATACAGAGATGGGAACTTTATAACCATTTTTGAAAGTACAGAAACATTTTTAAAATTCCTAAAGCAAACAGAACAGACTCTGATCAGCTGTCTGATCTGGGTCTACTCTGTTTGCAAATGCGTGAAACCTTGGTTTATATGAAGGAAAGGGGGTTTTAACATCACATTGGATTTTTTTTGCCAAACCTGAAAGTGTAGAATCATTCATATATTGTAAGCAATCAGAGCAGACCCTGACCAGACAGCTCCTGTAGGAGCCATCTGATCTGGGTCTATTCTCTTTGCAAATGTATGCCTGAAAAAGGTGTTTATATGAGGGAGAGGGTTAAGTGTGTAAATGTTATGTGTGTAATGTAAGGTTTATGTAAGGTATGATATGCATTTATGGTAAAGTATGAATGATAATGTGAAAAAGTATAACAAACTAAGTATCAAGCAAATTTCTTTTTTCTCCTCCATATATTTTGTCGCGTCAGTAAAATCTACCTGACAAAAGTCAAATCTACCTGACAAATTTGCTAAATCTACCTGACATGCCTCAGCAGGTTATCACATGTATGCAGACATCCTTTTTCATCCCGAACCCATCCCACCCACCCAACAAGGTGGGAGACATAAAGCTTTGCTCTGGTCCATCCATGTGGATGTCCGTCTGTACTTCCCACAAATCTTGTGTGTCCAATTAACTCCTTATACTCTAAAGGTCCCTTTCCAAAATGTTACACCCATGGGGGCGTTTATTAGAAGCGCTAAACCGATATGTTTTCTACAGTTTCTTCCATGGCCAAAACTTCTGCTTGTGAAATAGCATAGATATGTCATTCCACAGTTTGTGCAAGGTGTGCCTTTGCTAAACATTCATGTGTGCATGAATATAACAATGCAGCTCATATTTACATACATGTACATGTATATATTTCATGATGTATTTATTTCTAATATGACTATTCATGGAGTAAAGGGTTAATCCTTTCCCTCATATAAACACTCATTCACCCATTTGCAAACAGAGTAGATCCAGATCAGATGGCTCCTCATGAAGCCATCTGATCAGGGTCTGAGCTGTGTTTCCTTAGGACATAATATACAGTAAAATCTCGATTATTCGAATTTTCTTTATAGAAGATTTTAGACCCTTTAAGGCAGGTGGCTGCTTAATGCATGGTGAAAGTCATGAAAAAAGCTCCTAGAGGAGTTTTCTGCATGGCTTTCACCATGCATTAAGCTGCCACCTGTCTTAAAGATTGATAATACGTATTTTAGTGTTCGAATAATCGAGATTTTACTGTAGATCTTATTCTAGTTTTTGTCACTGCACAGTCCATTTTACAGCCTACATTGTAAACCATCAGTTAATAAATATCCATGATGTCATTATTTCTTGCATAAACATTGAACAGATAAAAGGTTATCCCTTCACTCCTTGAATATTTGTGTAAGAAATACATTGTATATAATTAGATTATTTTCTATAATAGCAAATGGACACAGGAGATTTTGGCCATGTCAGCAACTGTTGAATCAGATCTATATTATATCATAAGCAAACAGAGCAGACCCTTTTCAGATAGCTCCTTTAGAACCTGATCTGGGTACACTCTGTTTGCAAAGGCATTATAATCTATGGAGTAAAGGGTTAAAAAATGTTTTCTCTTATTGGTAGGTGAAGAATGATTGATGATTGTCATACAGATTGATTCCTCAGCCTCCTCAATTAAAGCAACATGCTCAAGAGGTTAAATCAACGGCCACATTTTACACCAAAGTCCTGTAAAGTGCAATAAAAACAATTTGGTACTTAAAAACCTTTTGACAAAGTCACCATTGTGTCTTAATTACTGTCAGAAACTTAATATGAGTATTTAACATCATTTGTAATTTAAATTCTGACCTTATGTGATTCCCATATTTTTTACAAACTTGGCATTTCATATTTTAACTCTAATCCTACTAAATTCAAAATCCCATATCTAATTGGGACCTAAACTGTTGACACTGATTTCTTGTTTTGATTTTAAATTTTTATGGTTCCCGATTTGAAGCAGGCAAGAATATTTTCAGTTTTCAGGGTTACACAAGCACTGTTCATTATTTGTGCTTCTGGGGTTGGCTGTGGACTTGTGTGTGGCATCTCCTGTCTGTTTAATAATAACCCTTTAACCCTTACAGTGCGGGACATGGGTCACTAATGTCCATTGCAAACAGTGTAGACCCAGATGAGAGGGATCCCAGAGGAGCACTCTCATCAGAGTCTGCACTGTTTGTCATGTTACACCTTTCTTTAGAAAACTCCCTAAATATTCACGGTAAGCTTGACCTATTTGAATTTAGTCCATTAGTAAATTCAGCATCGTAAGAGGTAAGTGTATTGCCATTTGAAAACAGTGCAAACCTTATAAATCATGATCAGCAGGCTCCTAGAAGAGTCCTCTGATCGGGGTCTGTACTTATAATTATCATTCAAAATCCGCTTACCAATTACATGTATACCCTTTCGTACTGAATGAACTTATCGTTAAATACATATGGCCCATTCCACTTTGTATTTTCAGCATTCTAAGGGTAAACTAGGACTGTTTTCTTGGACATAAACCATCTGCAAACATTGAATAATTAACCTATATCCTGCTGTAAAAATTAATGTCACCTCACTCAGATCTGTAGCAATTTTTAATTACTTTCTGATTCGTACTTGCTTTTGTGAAACTATTGATCAAAGTCAACAGCTTAAATAAGACTTTTAAGTTTAACTTAGACTTTCATCTGGATCCAAGCTGTTTGTAAATGCTACTGAGGTTACACATTAACCCTTTCCCTGTTCTATGTTTATTCCAAATTTCAATACCTACAGAATATTCATTAACAAAAGTTACACAGAACTATGGAAGGTGAAACATTGAAGACATTTTAGAAGGCAAAGAAACAGATCTATCAAATTCCATAAGCAAACAGAGCAGACCCTGATCAGACGGCTCCTCTAGGAGCCGTCTGATCTGGGTCTACTCTGTTTGCAAATGCGTGAAAACACGTTTATATGAGGGAAAGGGTTAAGCAGAGCAAGATTTAAGAACAAATGACAGTAAAACCTCTCTATAGTATACAGAGACCCAGACAGGATGTGAACATTAACCCTCTCCCTGTTCTATATTTTTTCCAAATTTCAATACCTATTGAATATTTATGGTAAAAAAAGTTATAACTAAATAATTGGAAGAATGGGACATTGTAGCCATTTTAGACACTAAAGAAACAGATCTATCAAGATCCACTAGCAACAAACCCCGATCAGACAGCTCCTACATGAGCCGTCTGATACCCGGTCTTCAGTAACAAATGCGTGAAAAGGCTTTTATATGAAGGAAAGTGTTATTCAAAACTGTTTTATCAGAATATTGATCACATGTTGCAGTTTTCATCATACTAGATAATGTAATCTTCGCATCAACCCTTAACTGTTTGTTCAACTTCGGATCTGTTCAATTTTGATTACATCAGATTTGATTATTAACCCATTCCCTCATAGGCTACTTTAAGATCCAATCTCTTTGAATGAATCATTATCTACCGAAAAGGAGCATTAACTAGAGAAAGGGAAAATTTTAAAATTGTGTAGTTTTGAAACCATTGTGATAATTAGAGCATTTGCTCCTATGGAGCAAATGCTCTATTTATCACAATGGTTTCAGGAAGTGAATATTACAGAGGTGTAGAAAGGTGTATTTATGGAGGAAAGGGTTGAAAGCTTTTGAGAAATTATTGACAGTGTCACTATTTACAGGTAGGTATATTGACGCTAATAGCAAGCGATGGGTTAATGCTCATTTTCGGTAGATTTATTCGAAGAGGTAGTATCTAAAAATAACCTATGAGGGAATGATTTAAAGGTTAACTCTAAAGGTCTGTCTGTTTGCATATGAAATTTGATAGATCTGGCTACAATGTTACAGTTTCCATATTTCATTATAACTATTTTGTCCATGAGTATTCAGTAAGTAGTGAAAATTGGGACTAAATATAGAACAGGGAATATCAGGAGACACTTACATTATTCCAGATCAGATAATGAGCAGAATCAATTTCTAAAGTAGCATAATAGTTTAAGAAGGTACACATACATGTATATCAGCCCTCTGATCTGGGTCTACACCATTTAGACCCATGTCCCTTAACACTTTGCTCCATAAAGGCGCCTTTCTTTCTATTGCAAACAGAGCAGACCCTGATCAGATCTGTATCATATCATAAGCAAACAGAACAGACCCTTATAAGACAGCTCCTACAGGTGTAGAAAAGCGTATTTATGGAGCAAAGGGTGAAATATTGTCAGTGTGACAAATTAAATTCTGCCTTTTATCCCGCCAGTCCTGTCCTTGGTCTACATTTTTTCAAACTATACAAAAGTACATAATGATATTCTCTTGTTTAAATTTTTAAACCAGTTTTCTCTCTTTCATATGTATGTGTATAATCATATTATCTCTATTTATTTTTTAAAAGGAGCTTCTTGCATTTTGTACAGTCGTTTGCTGACTGCAGAATGAAAGCAATGCAAAAAGTTCCCCTTGGAGCTTTCTGCATTGCTCTCCATCTACATTAAGCCAACATCTGTATTTTGAACAAGATGTGTTTGTGAAACACTATGCCCCCTAGATATGATATTTGACCCTAAAGGATGACCTTCATCTTGACATGTCACCCCTCAAACTGTGCAGCTTCATGGGGTGCACATGCATACCACATATCAAGTCTGTATCTCTACTGGTTCAAAAGTTATGGCCAATGTTAAAGTTGGTGACCTTTGACCATGAAGGATGACCATGACCTTGACATGTTACCCCTCAAACTGTGCAGCCAAATGAGAAACACACGTATACCAACTATCAAGTCTGTATCTCTACTGGTTCAAAAGTTATGGCCAATGTTAAAGTTGGTGACCTTTGACCCTGAAAGATGACCTTGACCTTGTAATGTCACCCCCCAAAATGTGCAGCTTCATGAGATACACATGCATACCAAATATCAAGACTTTATCTCTATTGGTTAAAAAGTTATGGCCAATTTGAAGTTAATGACCTTTGACCCTGAAGGATGACCTTGACATTTCACCCCTCACACTGTGCAGCTTCATGAGATACACAAGCATGCAACATATCAAGTCTCTATCTGTACTGGTTCAAAAGTTATGGCCAATGTTAAAGTCAGTGATTTGACCCATATGCTTGACCTCTGACCTTTAAGGATGACCTTGACCTTGACATGTCACCCCTCAAAATGTGCGGCTTTATGAGATACATATGCATGCCAAATATCAAGTCTCTATCTGTACTTGCTCAAAAGTTATGACCAATGTTAAATTCGGTGATTTGACCCATGTGTTCGACCTCTGACCTTTAAAGATGACCTTGACCTTGACATGTCACCCCGCAAAATGTGCAGCTTTATGAGATACATATGCATGCCAAATATCAAGTCACTAGCTGTACTGGCTCAAAAGTTATGACCAATGTTAAAGTTACAGACAAAGAAACGGACAATTTGACCTATGACCCTGAAGGATGACCTTGACCTTGACATGTCACCCCTCAAAATGTGCAGCTTCATGCGATACACACACATGCCAAATATCAAGTCTCTATCTCTACTGGTCCAAAAGTTATGGCAAATGTTAAAGTCGGTGGTTTGACCCATATATTTGACCTCTGACCTTGAAGGATGACCTTGACATGTCACCCTTCAAAATGTGCGGCTTTACGAGATACATATGCATGCCAAATATCAAGTCTCTATCTGTACTGGCTCAAAAGTTATGACCTATGTTAAAGTTGTGTTAAAGTTACAGACAAAAAACAGACAATTTGACCTTTGACCCTGAAGGATGACCTTGACCTTGACATGTCACCCCTCAAAATGTGCGGCTTCATGAGATACACAAGCATGCCAAATATCAAGTCTCTATCTCTACTGGTCCAAAAGTTATGGCCAACGTTAAAGTCGGTGATTTGACCCATATATTTGACCTTTGACCTTGAAGGATGACCTTGACCTTGACATGTCACCCCTCAAAATGTGTGGCTTTATGAGATACATATGCATACCAAATATCAAGTCTCTATCTGTACTGGCTCAAAAGTTATGACCAATGTTAAAGTTGCTGACAAACAAACAGACAAACAAACAGACAGGGCAAAAACAATATGCCCCCCAGATCTGATCTGGGGGGCATAAAAAGGTACATTTCGTTTATTAATGGTCATTATAAAGGGTTTAAGTTGCTTTATTCATTGTTAGTTTCTCATCATTAGTTTCTCCCAAAGAAGTAAGTAAGGGGGCATGCATTATGGCGGAGCCGTTTATTAGGTAGAATAAGGTAAGTGTTTTGGTGACTTATTTGTTAGGAGCTTATTATTGGCACACTTCAACCCTAACAGTGCAGGACACAAGTCACAAATGTCCTTTACAGCGTAGACCCAGATGAGAGGGCTCCTAAGGGAGCCCTCTCATCAGAGTCTGCACTGTTTGTCATGTTACATTTTTCTTTAGAAAAATCCCTAAACATTCACCATAAGCTTGACCTGTTTAACTTTTGGAATAATCCATTTGAAAATTCAGTGTTGTAAGGGTTAAAAACTACTAAAGGAATTCCTGTATTGATCAATATATATCAGCTTATCTTTAATACTTATCCAACAATTTAGGAATGTGTGCTGACCTTTACAAATAGTTTCAATCTAGATTAGTAACTTTACATATTCATCTGAATCCAAACACATCTCAAACTATCATCTTGATTATGAACAGAAAGATGGGACAAAAAGCTTAATTTGAGAATTGATGTAGAGGAGTGTTTTTGAAGACAATCACTGTTTTGCAGTGTTCAGAGCTAATCTTGTTTGAGTGGCTCAATTAACTTCCATATATTATCTCATTAAAGCTACAACTTGAATTTAATACCCTTAATCTGTTTATTGAATATGCTATGAAGGACAATATGAACACATTCTTCTACGTGTGAAATGATCCCTTTCTAATACATAATGTACTTATTGCCCTTAGTGAACTTATTTAACTAGAAGTGTGTCCATAGGACACTGATGCCCCCACTTCAAATTTTTGTCACAGAAAGCAAGGTCCATAATCATCATTCAAGATGCACATAAAGGAGAAACATCTGTGAATGTTTCAGGCAAGTGCTCCTAACTGTGTAGGAGTATGACACATAAGAAATTTGGACTGTAACAGCTTCTAAAATATGCAACAACCGAATATACATGGCTATCAGATTTGACCAAGATATATTGGCCACAAACATGACCTTTTTGTGTGTAAAGTTTGGTGATGATTGGAAAAATACTTTAAGTCATTTTTGCAAATAATGGGCCCCAACTCCTAAACAACTGAAGTTATTTTCATAGCTATTAGATATGACCAAGATGACCACAAACATATGTGTAAATTTTAGTGAGGATTGGAAAAATACTTTCCAAGAAAGAGTCCGGATCAGATATTTTTAAAGTCATTTTTGCAAATAAAGGGCTGCAACTCCTAAACAACTGAAGCAAAATACATGACTATCAAACTTGACCAAGATATAATGGCAACAAACATTTGTAAAGTTTGGTGTAGATTGGACATTGGACAAATACATTTCAAAAAAGAGCACGGACAAATTCTTCTAGATGTGCATAGATGGACAAGGGCAACCCTATATGCCACCACTTTGTGGGGCCATAAAAAGCATTCCTTACAACATTTCTTCTAATGTTGTGCGACTGTTTACCATCTATTGATCTAAATGTTTACATCCTGGGGTTATAAAAGTAAATGGATGCCCCAATAAAGGGAGACAAAAACCTCATTTGGGTTTTGCAGTTCTTAAACATATCCAGTGTACCCTTTACCTGATAAAGACCCCTTTTCAAACAGACCAGACCCAACCAGATGGCTCCTACAGGAGACATCTGACCAGGGTCTGCTCTGATTGCCTGTGAAATACATGTAAATCTGGTTCTACAGTTTCTGCAATTCCCATGTTCATATAATTATCATTATACAAACTTGGCTAATACAGCATTATTGTGAATATTCATCAAGTAAAGGGGTAACCCTTACAATGCTGAATTTTCAAACGGACTGTTCCACAATTCAAATAAATCAAGCTAAAATACAGAGACTATTTAGGAATATTTCTAAAGAAATTTTGAAAAGTGTAACATGACAAACAGTGCAGACCCAGATGAGAGGACTCCTCTAGGAGCCATCTCATCTGGGTCTACACTGTTTGCAAAGGACATTAGTCACTTGTGTCCTGCATTGTAAGGGTTAATGAAGTCGAGCCAGAAAATACAAACTAATCAATATCTGCCCCTAAATTAATCAGGGATTTTTTTTTCCTTCCATAATAGAGTGCTTCCCCTCGGAGAATCAGTTTTTCCCCCAAAATTAAGGTCAATGCATTTTTTTGTTTTCTCTATCAGAACCATTACCATAGCAACAGGAATTCATCAAAACTTGTTGTCTGCTTAAATTCCCAAACTGCATTTTCTTTCATTTTTTTTTCATAGAAAAGTGTCTGAGTGTCAAACTGTCATCTTATCTGGGTCAAAAATCTTTGCAAACGTAATCATAAACTGGCCAACTGCAATATTTAGAGGATCTTTGCACATGAAATATTTATCATCTGTAAAAATTGTCATTTTGCAATTCTGAAAGGGATTCTTTTGTTAATCCTTAACTTTATGAAAAGTCATGAATATCTCTTTAATTATATCTAGTAAAACTATAAAACAAGAGCTCTGCATGCTGTGTAAACGCTCGTCTATTCCATTGCAGCCCTTGTGACGGTGAAGATTTGCATGAATAGTAAGGAAGTAATAGCCAACGTTAAAGTTTCCAGACAACATACGACGATGACAACGCGGACACCAGAGTTATGACAATAGCTTGTATTTTTTTCTTTGAAAAACAGCCCAGTTAACCCATTCCCTCAAACTGAAGACTTTTGATGTCTATAATGTAAATATGGAAAAATAGTCAAACAGGGAGAGCCACACACGGAATGACACCGCATCAAACACCATCTAACGAGAAACGATAAAGCCACAAGACAAAACATAACAGGACGCATATCAAGACGAAACACATTAAACATTAAGCATATTAAAAAACAAAATTGACCGTAGGGTGAAAGCAGGAGTGCCGCCTTGGAACGGTCAGCAGCCAAAAGCAATAAAAAAAAATTGGCTACTGGGGGACTTTTTGAAACCATTGTGATAAATAGATCAGCATTTGCTCCAATGGAGCAAAATAAATGCTCTATTCATCACAATGGTTTCAGAACTACACAATTATAAAAATTTACTTTTCTCTAGTAAATGCTCCTTTTTGGTAGATTATTACAGATATATTCAAAGATGTCATCAGACAGTGTGTACAGAAGCTGTCTGATCTGGGTTACTCTGTTTGCAAAGGCGTGAAAAAGCAATTGCATGAAGGAAAGGGTTAAAGGGCATCAAGTTGTTGACAGCTTATCAGATTGTACAAACACATGTTGTGCAAGCTATATTGCTTGGTTTTATCTTATCAGGTATTTGTTTAGTATATATATATATATATATATATACATTTTTTACACATTAAACACTTTCATTTCTAATTCAAAATACCTATGCACCTGTTCATTCTATTGAAATACAGTAAAACCTCTCTATAACGTCCACTAAATTGTGTTAATTGGTATTTTGGGCAGGTGGTTGCTTAAAGCAAGGTGAAAGTAAAACAGAACGCTCCTATAGGAGCGTTCTGTTTTACTTTCACCTTGCTTTAAGCATCCACCTGCCTTTAACACGAAATAATTGATGTAATTTAGTGGTCGTTATAGAGAAGTTTTACTGTATTAGATTTATTCTTGCTAAATATGCTGACCAATCTGATATAACTAAGCTATGGTACCACCAGCAACCTTAACCCTTTCCCTCATATAAACAGTGTTTCACGCATTTGCTGACAAAGTAGACCCAGATCAGACAACACCTATAGGAGCCATCTGATCAGGGTCTGCTCTGTTTGCTATTGGAATTTGATAAGACCTTTTTGTTTACTTTCTAAAATGGCTAGAATGTTCCACCTTCGACCTTTGTTCATTATAACTATTTTCTCCATGAATATTCAGTAGGTATTGAAATTTGGAATAAACATAGAAGAGGGAAAGGGTTAAATAAAGAAGGCTAATATTCAGGGTGTATAAATAAGGTGGTGGCTTTCCTCCATAAATACGCCTTTCGACGCCTCTGTAAAAGTCACTTCTTGAAACCACTGTGATAAATAGAGCATTAATTTTGCTCCTATAGGAGCAAATGCTCTATTTATCACAATGGTTTCAAACTACAAAATTCTAAAATTTTCCTTTTCTCTAGTTATTGCTCCTTTTCGGTAGATTAATTCAAAGAGGTTGAGTCTAAAAATAGCTTATGGAGGAATGGGTTAAACAATGATGCATGGGCTATTCCACTTCGAAAATTCAGCATTGAAATGGTCAAGTAAATGGCTACAGTACAACCTCTCTATAACGGCCACTAAATTACATCAGATATTTTGTGTTAAAGGCAGGTGACTGCTTAAAGCAAGGTGAAAGTAAAACAGAACACTCCTGTGGGGAGCATTCTGTTTCACTTTCACCTTGCTTTAAGCAGTCACCTGCCCTAATTAACACAATTGAGTGGCCATTACGGAGAGGTTTTACTGTATATACATTTATGATATGATTATCTGAGCAAGGGTCATATGACTCACGTGTCACCCAATTTCAAACAGATCAGTTTATTGCATGTCAAGAGTTGAAAGAAGTAATAATGACCATAGTAAAGTCATAAAAACGTGTCAACAACTTGACTCCAAATTGATTTTCCCTTTGATGAACTCCGAACCAAATTCTGCCCAAAAGTTTAATGTCTTTGTTTTACATATGCTATTTATTTCTTAGATTTTCGCATGCTATTGGGTAAATAAGCGATTACCTTTGCAAACAGTTTGACTCCAGATGAAACACCAAGTAAGTTGAAGTGACTCAATATCTCTCATCAATGTTAAAACAATTTATTGCTCTGATACATTCTCTTCTTTTTTTCAAACCTATCCCAAAACCCCTAAAAGCTCTAACAATTGAGGCAGACAACTTTTTTTTCTAATCACAGTTTGCAAGGCATACTGAAGTTTAACCATTTCCCTTATGAATATACAGTAAAACCTCTCTATAACGACCACTAAATTGTGTTAATTAGTTGGTCTTTTGGACAGGTGATTGCTTAAAGCAAGGTAAAAGTAAAACAGAACCCTCCTGTAGGAGCGTTCTGTTTTACTTTCACCTTGCTGTAAGCATCCACCTGCCTTTAACACAAAATACTTGATGAAATTTAGTGGTGGTTATAGAGAGGTTTTACTGTAACTACAAGAATTTGTGACTTCATGCATACTCATGACCTCAATTTGTATACTGGCCAAAGAAAAATGGATTATTTGCTATTTCAGATACTAGAATCAGATCTACATATATACATGTATATACTAGTATTCCATAAGCAAACAGAGCAGACCTTATCAGACGACTCCTACAGGAGCTGTCTGATCTGGGTCTACTCTGTTTGCAAAGGCGCCATTAAAAGTCATGTTCAGGAAGGTAAGGGTAAAGACCGTGGTGACCTGCTATCTTAGTGCAACCCTTTCTCTGTTCAATATTCCCGTAAGAAAATTTAATAATGACATCAGGAATATTTATTTGCTGATTTTTATACTGTAAATTTTTCAAGGAAGTTTTTTATAACTTTGACAAAAACTGTAAAATCAGATCTATATCATGTCAAAAGCAAACAGCAGACCCAGATCAGATGGCTCCAATAGGAGCCATCTGATCTGGGTCTACTCTGTTTGCAAATGCGTTAAAAGTCGTTTATATGAGAGAAAGGGTTTATGTTTGCCCTAACTATCAACAGCCATAATAGTGTCTATAGCAAACACTTGTTAGGTCTGATTTCTTCTAAACATTTACAAATATATGGAGCCAACGGTTAGGCTGTTTTCAGAGCTCTTTAACCCTTTATTACATGAATATTTATGCAGGACACTGTACATTATGAATATTAATTCAATTATTGTATAGGCTTCAAAGTAAGGAAATCCATTGCAGAGGCAAAGTCTGAGTACAAAACCAGATCCGTGAGATACAAAGTTTTACCACTCATAAGCCCTCAGTGAAGTTAACCCTTTCTCTGTTCTATGTTTGTTCTGATGTTCAATACCTAATGAATGTTCATGGACAAAATAGTTCTAATGAAATATGGAAGATGGAATATTTGTAGCCATTCTAGAAAGTAAAGAAACAGACCTATCAAATTCCATTATCACACAGAGCACAGACTATTGGGGCTGTCTGATCTGGGTCAACTCTGTTTGCAAATTCGTGAAAAGGTACTTATATGAGGGAAAGGTTTTTATCTTTTCAAACTAAAAGGGTCCAAATGACTGTTAAACAATGGTGGAAAATTCAGCTTTTCAAAATTTATTTTCATGTAAGAAATAATGACATCTTCAATATCTATTACATGATTTTTTTTGCAAAAGTAAACCATGGCACCCACATAGCATTACAAACAATTAAAAGGTTGGAGTACAAAAAACCAATTACAAGTGTGCCAAAATAATAATTAAATGCAACATTTGAATTCTCTTCCAGTGGTCAGGGTTAACAAAGAAATACAAATATTTTCTTCGTCTGTTGACCCATGTTGATAAAATATTAAAATATTAGTTGAAGTTATTTTCTTTTTGAAAGACCTTCTTAACTATTTGAACACAAAAGCATTTTGTCATCTGCATGAAAAAATTGATGTCTGCTACAATTATCAGTCAGTATTTCTTCCATTTCTCTTCATTACTGAAAGAGTGGCAACAGTTTGGGTACCGGTCCTGATGTGACAATGACTTACTCAGCGTCTCATCTGGATCCAAACTGTTTTCAAAGGTAACATATTACGAATTAGCTACTAGCGTGCAAAGAGGTTTTTTTTATAACTGACACAGCAAAACTTTAGTGAAGATCAGAGCGTGACATATAATTTCAAATCAACTTTTGACACTTCCTGAAACCATTCAATGTCTATATTTGGCTCTAAGAAGATCTCGTACATAAATGACATGAATAGTGTAGGTTGGTGTGCTTAACCAATTACTCCACAGATATGACTTTTAACACCTTTGCAAACAGAGAAGACCCAGATCAGGTGACTCCTGTTATGCTCTTCTGTAAAGGAGGAAATAAAGGTATCTATCTATCTATCTGCTCTGTTCTTTATTAACTGATACAGATCTGATTCTACAGTTTCTGTCACGGTAAAAAATTCCCTATCATACTGTTGTCGCAAGCGGGTGCGAACGCTCGTCTGTTATCATTTTGGTATGTGTGGATAGGCCTTGTCAAGATGAACATGCATACCAACAAGAGCACCGCAAGCTGGTGCCAACGCTCGTCTGTCGTCATTGTCAAGTTGAACATGCATACAAAAAATGGTCAATGTTAAGATTTCGGACAACGACGACGTGGACGCCGGAGTTACGACAATAGCTCGTGATTTCTTTGAAACAGACAAGCTAAAAATGAAGGTTGTAAATGAAAAATTGAAGAAGTTATGGTCAATGTTAAGATTTCAGACGACGACGCGAACGCCGGAGTTACGACAATAGCTCATGATTTCTTCGAAACAAACAAGCTAAAAATTCAGTTAATTCATATTCATGTTGCCATTATTTTTTTGCATGTTCAAGTGTCTCGTCTGTATCCAATCTGTGCCAATCATCACTATTTTGCCTACAGCAGAGTTATCAAATAATAGAATTGTCATTTCTCCACCAAACCCCATGCTCACAGTGACCACTCTTTAGAATTGTCTCAGCTGTTCTTGAAAATGCTTTAACCCATTCCTTCATAGGCTATTTTAAACTCAACCTCTGTGAATAAATCTAATGAAAAGGAGCATTAACAAGAAAAAGGTAATTTTTTTAGAACTGGGTAGTTTAGAAACCATTGCGACAAATAGAGCATCTGCTCAATATGAGCAAATGCTCTATTTATCACAATGGTATAAAAAAGTTGAGTTTCACAGAGGCGTCAAAAGGCGTCAATATGAAGGAATGGGTTAAATTACACATCTTTGCTAAGCCTCTGCTACAGCGGGCTAAGAGTCAACATGCATACAAGTGCATTCTTGGAATTGCATGTCTAGTGCAATGATAGCAATAAATAATGTGGGCGATAAATAATGTAACGTTTACTCAGTGTCGTTCCAAGGAAGATATTTAAAAGTATGATATGGGCCAAGTAGAAAACAGTGCATCCTGATGATAAAGGTTCTACATGCTTATATATGCCTTTTAGTGAAAAATTAACCCTTTACTCCATGAATATTCATGTAAGAAATATTGAAATTATGAATAATAATTCGAATAGTTTTCATAATGGCACATGACTACAGCAACTTTTGGCCATGTCAGAAACTGTAGAATCATCTTTATTATTTCATGAGCAAACAATTAGCTGACCCTGATCAGACGGCTCCTACAGAAGCCATTTGACCTGGGTGACTACAGCTGTCAAAAGGCATTGGAAGGTGTATTTATGGAGTAAAGGGTTAAGCATTAACAAGGTAAATCCTTTGGAGAATGAAATTTTCAAATAAATTTGTCATTCATAGTTTCACAGTAGAGTCCATTCAGTATGGAAGGACTGGATTTGCCAGAAGACTTTGAATCACAAACAGTACAGGCCATGATCAGAAGGCTGCTGTAGGATCTGGTCAGAACAGTTTAAATGACAAACAGTACAGGCCATGATCAGAAGGCTGCTGTAGGATCTGGTCAGAACAGTTTGAATGACAAACAGTACAGGCCATGGTCAGAAGGCTGCTGTAGGATCTGGTCAGAATAGTTTAAATGACAAACAGTACAGGCCATGATCAGAAGGCTGCTGTAGGATCTGGTCAGAACAGTTTGAATGACAAACAGTACAGGCCATGATCAGAAGGCTGCTGCAGGATCTGGTCAGAACAGTTTGTTACACATTTCCTACATTCACAGATCAACCATCTCCTCTTTGATCTACGGTATTTATGTTATTTATTCATATTAAGAAATTTAGCAGGAAAGGCTATAATAAACACAGCTAAAGGTTAAATTTCAAACCTACTTAATAAATGAGTAAATATTTCCTCTGATATATTATTCTACATTGAATAAGGAATGTTATGCAAAACAAGAATATATTTGAAGGAATACCTGTGTCACCTGTCTGTAAGTGTGATGTAAAAAGCGTAACGAAAAAAAAAAGACAGACATATAGACAGACAGATGGATGGATGGACTGATGGATGGACATACAGATAGAGGAAAAAAATGGAAAAGTGATTCCCACTGTAAGCCTGTTAAAGCAAGTGACATAATAAACTATTCATTTTAACTTAAATTAATCAGTTTGAACTGAAAACTACCAAACTTTCTGCCAGGAAAGTGATTCATAGTAGTTCTTAATGTATTTACAGTCAATATCAGAATTGTTCAGATTTAAGTAAGGTTATCCAATTTGGTTAACTCTTTGCATGTTACAGGTAATCCTTTCATTGTTCAATATTCATGTAAGAAATAATGACATAATGAATATTTCTTTGCTGATTTTTTATAATGTAAACTTTTCAAGGGAATGTTTTGCTTTGACAAAAACTGTAGAATCAGATCTATATCATGTCAAAAGCAAACAGAGTAGACCCTAACAAGGTGGAATCCTATAGGAACCATCTGATCTGGGTCTTACTCTGTTTGCAAATGCATACAAAACATTTATAGAGGGAAAGGGTTAAGTAAAATTGTCATACAACTCTCAAGTTTATTTCTTCCAGTTCTCAACATTACAGTGTCGCACAGTTTGGTTTCTCTTAACCCTCAGCCCGCCATATTTTTTTTTTATCACTCTACCCTCTTTGAATATTAATTAGGCAATAATTATGTTGAAATGATTTTCCTAAGCAATTAAGCATAGAGAATGTATGCATGGATTTTCCATGGCAAACAGTGAAGATAGGAGCTCTCTCATATGGGTCTACACTGTTTGCAAATGCAACTATAGTTGTGACTGGCTATATGTTAATGTCTCTACATTTGGAGCCAAACTGTAAGCATAGGCTGTCTCAAATATGATGACAACTAGCAGTCAACTATTTTGCCTACTATTGCCTCAAAAAAAATATTTCCGAAATAATGACATCATGAATATAAATAAGCTGAATTTTTATAATGACATCATGAACAAGGGAATGCTTGATAATGGCAGAGACTGTAGAATCAGATCTACGTATGTCATTTCATAAGCAATTATTGCAGATCCTGACCAGATCTACGTATGTCATTTCATAAGCAATTAGTGCAGATCCTGACCAGATCTACGTATGTCATTTCATAAGCAATTAGTGCAGATCCTGACCAGACTGCTCCTGCAGGAGTCAATTGGTATGGGTCTACTCTATTTGCAAAGGTGAAGGAAGACATATTTATGGAGTAAAGGGTTAAAGAACAGGGGGCTCATGGGGCGTAATTCTTTTTTATCAAAGGCTTTGAATAACCATGATATAAATCACCCTCCCCAACAAAGCCAGCAAGTCCCATATCCAGGTCAATAATGAAAAAGATGGGTGGAGTCTTCAAATTTATGTGGCAAAATTCCCCACAAAAACCATACACTATTACCAAAACTGACATAATGACAAAACTTCCTTTAAAATCATTGCCAAGTGATATTTGTGTATTGTCACTTTAATTTGAAAAGTCTTTCAAAACCAAAACTCTTGGTAATTCAAATACAGTGCAGACCTAATATAAAATTTCATGAGAGTAACCAATACTAAATCTGAGGCTGCATACAAATGTATCTCAGCACTGACCAGTGTTTGCTTTGGATGCTGAATGGTCCATCAGTGTTTATATAGTCCAGTATGAAAAGCTAAAATCTACTGGAGTATACAGAATGATAAACAGTGAAGACCCTGGTCAGAGAGCTCCTCTAGGGGCCCTCTGATCTGAGTCTACACTGTTTGCAAATGCCAGCACATTAATGTCTCCCCACTCAAATGGATTACAATATATAACTATACATAAAACCTTCCTTCATTCTTCAATATCAAATAACTGTCACCTGTAAAAGTTTGTAGCCTGTATCAATTCTAAAAGCCCCCCACCCCCACACCACTTTTATCACAGTATCAAAGACTTTAGATCCAAATCCAAATCAACGGATATCTCATCTAGATCAAATCTGTTTCTAAAGGTTATCACAATTTCATTGCTAGCATGTAAAAAGATTAAGCAAAGCTAGCACTTAATTTTGTTTCTTTCATGTTTTCTCCTCTGAACCCGCTTGTCATAGTGAATTATTCAGCCTATACACCAACAACTGTCAGTCAAGGACACTTTTTCACCTTTCCATAACAACATAATGACCTTATTTCAGATCTACTATTGCTAATGGGTTGGATCAAGATCAATGAATCCAAACACTTGGCAAGTGCCACATCCCATTGCATGTAACGATTTAAAGGTTAAATTACTGTCCCACATGCAAAGACCAGATCAGTGGTGTCAGTCATGTGTTGCCAGTTGAATACAAGCTCTTTTGGGACAGCAAGAATAATTACCCTGGTTTGAATACAACCAAAATTACATAATTGCCACATTGAATTTTTTTCAAAAGTTGCAGAATCACTTTCCTATTAACCTTTCTCATGCTGAAGAAGATCTTGTCCAATTCATTCAATCCTTTAACCTTTGACTGCATGAATATTCATGTAACAAATAATGACATCATAAATATTGATTAGATTTAATGTTACAATGGCACATAAACACAGGAATTCTTGACCATGGCAGAAACTACACAATCATAGCTATATTATTTCATAAGCAAACAGAGCAGACCCTGATCAGACAGCTCATACAGGAGCCATCTGATTGAGGTCTACTCTGTTGGGGAGTATAGGGCAAGAAATTATTGACTGAGATTCAAATAGCCTGGATCCTGAGACACTGAGTTTCTCGGCATCTCATCTGGATCCAAGCTGTAGGCAAAATTTAATGACAGCCAAAACACTCTTAACCTTCCTCAAGCTGCGAAAATGAGTGTACGCTTCAAACTCTCATCTGCTGCATTTTTTAAGCTATTATCCTACCGGCTTGGTTATTACTTAGTCTGATGCAAAACTGAATCTGGATTCAAGCTATTTGCATCTACGTTACATACAATGTACCTGATGATAATTATCCTGAAATGATGAAACTAATGGACAAGAAATTATTATATAGACTCTGATCAGAATGCTTCTCTTTAAGTCTATGCTATTTGCCATAACTTTTCCTTGATGAATATTCATGTAAGAAATAATGTCATTATGATATCATGAATATTAATTTGATTAATTTTTATCGTGGCATATGAACAAATGAATTTTGTCAATGCAGAAATCTGTGTTATTCAATAGACAAACTTAGATTGATCTGTGTCTACTTTGTTTGCGAACGGCATATCAGGTAAAGGGTAAATTTGTCTAGCTCTATATTTAGAGTATTTGAGGTATTTCACAAACAGCAGGGGATTTATGTCATAGGCCTTGCTGGAATGGTTGTCTAAATTACAGTCTGATCAAATTGCAAATTGATGACAACCAACCTATTACACAGGAACCAGTTAATGTAGTCCTACTTAAAACCCTTGTCAGGCTGAACAAAATATGTCTGTTCGAACCCTTGTCAGGCTGAACAAAATATGTCTGTACGAACCCTTGTCAGACTGAACAAAATATGTACAGTAAAACCTCTCTATAACGGCCACTAAATTGTGTTAATTAGTTGGTATTTAGGGCAGGTGGTTGCTAATAACCCTTTCCTCCATAAATATGCCTTTCTACGCCTCTGTAATAACCACTTATTGAAACCATTGTGATAAATAGAGCATTTGCTCCTATAGGAGCAAATGCTCTATTTATCACAAGCGTTTTAAACTACAAAATTCTAAAATTTTACTTTTCTCTAGTAAATGCTCATTTTGGGTAGATTCATTCAAAGAGGTTGGGTCTAAAAATAGCCTATGGAGGAAAGGGTTAAAACCCTTGACAGGCTAAACAAAATATTTCTGTACAAACTCTCATAGATCTACTACAATATTTAAAATCTGTCTTAATCATTTCCTTCATATAAGCGTCTCCTCACGAATCTGCAAACAGAGAAGACCCAGATCAGATGGCTCCTATATATAGGAATTTGACAGATCTATTTCTTTAGTTTCTAAAATGGATACAGTGTTCCACCTTCCATATTTCATTATAATTTATTTTGACCAAGAATATTCAGTAGGTATTGAAAATTGGAATAAATATAGAGCAGGAAAGGGGTTAATGCAGGTCAAAAGTAATACAGAAAGCTCCCGTTACTTTTACCCTGCATTAAGCCTTTCTCTGTTCAATATACATGTAAGAAACTATGACATCATCATGAATATTTGTTTGTACGGTAAACCTTTCAAGGAAACTTTTGGCTTTGGCAAAAATTGTAGAATCAGATATGTATCATGTCAAAAGCAAACAGAGCAGACCCTGATCAGACGACTCCTAGAGGAGCTATCTGATCAGCCAGTCTACTCCGTTTGCATGTGCGTGAAAGGCGTTTATGTCATGAGGGAAAGGGTTAACCCTTTCCCTGTTCTTTGTTTGTTACAAATCTCATTACCTACTGAATATTCATGGACAAAACAGTTATAACTAGAACTGTAAGCCAAAGGCTAACGAATACCCCCCACCTGTCTGCTTGTCAGAACACCTATCATCAATCTGAACATAAATTATGTACATACAGAAACGTGAAGAGATTTAAAAACAATACATGCCCCAACCCAATTTATGTAATAAAAATGAAGAATAATTCTTAGAAATAAGACCCTTTCATGAGGTTTTTGTCAAATCCAAAGTTCTAAAGCTAGGTACCTTTTCAGAAAAACATTAAGTTCAAGGACCATAACTCTGACAAAAATTATTCAACCAGACCGATATTTGAACTTAAGCTGTACCTCATCTAGATTTATTTTTATGTCAAATATGAAGTTAATATCTGCAACCACTTCCAAAGAAAGACCGGAAAACTGAAAATTTGACAAAAAATTAAAGTTCAAGGGCCATAACTCTGGCAAAAATTATTCAACCAGACTGAGATTGGGAATTAAGCTGTAAATCATGTAGAGTTAGCTTTATGCCAAATATAAAGTTAATATCTGCAACCACTTCCAAGAAAAGTCCGGAAAACTGAAAATTTGACAAAACAAGAGATGTTTGTAAAACATGTATACCCCCCATACCCCCTGACCTTTGATCTAGTGACCTCAACTATAGAGATCATCTAGCGGTCATGATCTAGTGACCTCAACTATAGAGATCATCTAGCGGTCATGACTAATCACCACAGCAAGTTTGAAGATCCTAAGCTAAACCACTGATCATTTATTGATCTGAAAACATTTCACATATTAAGGTCATGGTGACCTTGACCTTTGACCTAGTGACCTCAACAACTATAGGGATCATCTAGTGGTCATGACCAACTACCACAGCAAGTTTGAAGATCCCGTACCAAACCATTGAGCAGTTATTAATTGGAAACCATTTCATCAGTTAAGGTCATGATGACCTTGACCTTTGACCTAGTGACCTCAAAATCAATAGGGGTCATCTAGTTGTCATGACCAACCACCACAGCAAGTTTGAAGATCCTAAGTCAAACCTTTGAGCAGTTATTGATCGCAAACCATTTCACTAGTTAAGGTCATAGTGACCTTGACCTTTGACCTAGTGACCTCAAAAATAATAGGGCTTATCTATTGGTCATAACCAACTACCGCAGCAAGTTTGAAGATTCTAAGCCAAACCCTTCAGAAGTTATTGATCGGAAACCATTTGACCAGTTAAGAGCATGGTGACCTTGACCTTTGACATAGTGACCTAAAAAACAATAGGGGTCATCTAGTGGTCATTACCAACCACCACAGCAAATTTGAAGATCCTAGGCCAAACCCTTGAGCAGTTATTGATTGCAAACCATTTCACCCTTTAAGGTCATGGTGACCTTGACCTTTGACCTAGTGACCTAAAAAACAATAGGACTCATCTAGTTGTCATGACCAACCACCTAAGCAAATTTGAAGATCCTAAGCCAAACCCTTGAGCAGTTATTGATCAGAAACCATTTTACCAGTTAAGGTCATGGTGACCTTGACCTTTGACCTAGTGACCTCAAAATCAATAGGGGTCATCCAGTGGTCATGACCAACCACCACAGCAAGTTTGAAGATTCTAAGCTAAACCCTTGAGCAGTTATTGATCGGAAACCATTTAACCATTTAAGGTCATGGTGACCTTGACCTTTGACCTAGTGACCTCAAAATCAATAGGGGTCATCTAGTGGTCATGACCAACCACCACAGCAAGTTTGAAGATCCCAAGCCAAACCCTTGAGCAGTTATTGATCGGAAACTATTTCACCATTTTAGGTCATGGTGACCTTGACCTTTGACCTAGTGACCTCAAAAACAATAGGGGTCTTCTACTTGTCATGACCAACCACCACAGCAAGTTTGAAGATTCTAGGCCAAGTCGTTTATTAGTTATCGTTCGGAAACCATCGATCTACCGACCGACCGACCGACCTACCGACCGACCGACCGACAGACCGACCGACCGACCGTCCCACAAGAAAAACTATTTTTGGCTCTAACTTTGGAAAAGAATGATCTGGAAGCTAACCCTAACCCTAACCCTATGTCCCACAACTGGCCAGGTTAATGTCACAAGAAATGGCCAGGTTAATGTCACAAGAGATGGCCAGGTTAATGATTTTACTTGTGCGACTAGTTAGAAAAAGTCACACAACTACCCTTTGGTGAGTGCGGACGGACAGACGGACGGACAGACGGACAGACGGACAACCTGATTCCAGTATACCCCCCCCCAAACTTCGTTGTGGGGGGTATAATGAAATATAGAAGGTGATACATTGCAGCCATTTTAGAAAGTAAAGAAACAGATCTATCAAATTCTATAAGCAAACAGAGCAGACCCTGATCAGACGGCTCCTCTAGGAGCCGTCTGATCTGGGTCTACTCTGTTTGCAAATGCGTGAAAACACGTTTATATGAGGGAAAGGGTTAAGCAACCATCTGCTTTTCTTCTTCTTCTTTGTGATTATTACACTCCCTCATTACATCGAGGATTATGTGTAGGCAATGTTTTATAGACTCCTATGGTCAATGAATGAATGGACGCTTAAGACAGGTTCTACAGTACTCACTTCTGATTAGTTAACAAACTGACTATCAAACAGTTCTCATACTGTAAAGATGCTGGTTTAATTGGCCTATCATCTAAATCTAGTTGCCTGCAAATGCCAGTCTCAGGTAGCATTAACCCATTACCTCATAGGCTATATTTAGACCCTTAGTACCGCTTTGAACAGATCTACCGAAAAGGATCATTTACTACAGAAAAGGGACATTTTAGAAATGTGTAGTTTAGAAACCATTGTGATAAATAGAGCATTTGCTCCTATGGAGCAAATGCTCTATTTATCACAATGGTTTCAAAAAGTGACGTTTACAGAAGCGTCAAAAGGCGTCAATATGAGGGAATGGGTTAAGCATGATGAAGAAGATTTGCTCCTGGGCAATCTAGTTACATTATGAATGAACTGTGTTAAAGTGATAAGTCTCTACTTGCAATGTGTTTTAAATATGCAATTACATAAATCATATGTTTATATGCTGAAAAGAAGTATATCGCAAGAAAACCAGTCGCATAAACGCAGAAGACAAAACTTTCAGGTGTTTAATATCAAAGACCCAATTTATTTGGCAATGTATTAGTATTTATTCAGCTCGCGTTTTAGTTTCGTTAGAATAACAGTAAGTTCGACCCAGCCCGATAATATTTTGTTGAAGAACAAAAGTTTTAAATATCGATGAAAATTGAGTTATTTTATAGCACTGGGACATTTTTTTTCAATATAAGTTCAAATTAACAATCTTCATGATTTAAAGATGTATTATGCGCAAATTTCCACAAATTTTGCATTTTGAACTGACTTCAGAATAAGAATCTATGTACCTTAAAACTTATTTAACACTAAACAGCATGGTTAGTAAATGGTTGTTTGTGTCAAAAAATAGAAAAATGGATTGCTACGGAAACCAACGGAACAGCTTTCGCCATTGACCGGAATCTATCTAAGATTCAAATTTACATACCAGAAATTATCATTCGATGTAATATGTAGGTCAACAACCAGTGTCAGTCATTGTACATGTGATAACAACTTAACTGATATTCAAAGCGTTGTTCCGAAATAGAATCGGAGTCATTCAGAACTTGGCCGAAGATGTCCGCTGATTTCCGTACAAAATCCCTGTTTCTAAAAACGAGGCTCCTTTTAAAGAATTTAGCACTATTCGGATAGTGATAATATTTAGCTGAACAAATATATCCTGTCAGAAAATGGGTTGTAAGCATTATTTTCATTGTATGTATACGTGTACAGCTTCTGGTGTTGATTGATTAATATGAAAAATGCGCATAATACATCTTTAATGATTGAACATAACAAATACCGTACTAAGTTTTATATTATCGAAAATATGCGTTTATTGTAGTTACTTCCTCTTTACATAACAATATTGACATTTGCATTCACACAGTGTAGACCCAATGACCAGTCACCATTCTGCATATCTCCTTGTGATTGTTCTTATTAACTCTTTAATCCATAAATATTCATGTAAGATAATGACATCATGGGTATTAATTAAATTAACTTCTATTATGGCACATGAACACAGGAATGTTTGGACATGGCAGAAACTGTAGAATCTTATCTATTTTATTTTATAAGCAAACAAGAGCAGACCCTGATCATCAAATGACTCCCATCAGGAGTCATCTGGTCTGGGTATACTTTATTTGCAAAGTCATAGAAAGGCATATTTATGGAGTAATGGTTTAAGTTTTTGTGTGCTAAGTTATTTTTTCTACAAAAAATTGTTGTCTGCTGCAAATGTAATTGTTTTACTCATTTCTTTTAAAAACAAGAGCTGAGTGCGGCACCAACGCTCATCTGATTTGGTGCTTGACCAGCTAAATGAAAACTTTTTGAAAAAAATAAAGGGCCATAACTCCAAAATTTTGAAATGAAGAGCTACGATTCTTATGTAGGGGCCTAAAATCTCCTCAATGAGAGCTACCAACCTACGAAGTTTCATGTTGATACCTCATAATTTTACTTTTCGAGTAAAGAGCTACATTAAAGTTTTTGCACACCGACAACGATGACTTAAACAACAACCTAGTGATCACAATAGCTCAACGTTTCTACACGAAACAAACGAGCTAAAAATAGCCAGAGTGCAAAAAAGTCTGGATCTTGATAAGGTAAAGATATCATATTTGTGTGAACCCTCATGCATGTGCGCGCCAACATGCACATATGCAACCATTCCGTCTCACACACACAGAACCTATTCAGTATTAAAGAAAATATAAATGAATGAATGAATGAATGAAATACTTCATTTAACGAGGGTAGCTCAATTAGTCATAATGACTAATCTACCTTGAGGCCCTCAAACACAAGCATTTCATACAAAATACAAAAGAGCAAAACATGGATCTAGATATGCACTAACAACAAATCAATTTTCAGATATAGATGAAAAGGTTTCCAATTGTCAAATAGTGGACCTTTGACTGATCTGGATTTACAATTTGAAAATAATAGTAAATATTATTTCCCCGTTCAAAAGGATAAATAATTGAAACAGTTTTTCATCTTACCAAGCTTTCTACTTGCTTGTGACAACAATGATTAAAAGGAGGGATTCCTGCACAATACCATCAGAGGATTTGTGACAAATATTTCAACGGCACACAAACAAAAGACCACCTAGGATGAGCATCTTAACCCTTACAACACTGAGTTTTCAAATGGACTATTCCAAAATTCAAACAGGCCAAGCTTATGGTGAATATTCAGGAATTTTTCCAAAGAAAATTGTAACATGACAAACAGTGGTGACCCTGATGACAGGACTCCTCTAGTCATCTGGTCTACACTGTTTGCAATGGACATAAGTGACTTCTATCCCGCATTTTAAGGGTTAACCTTTAGTGCGATGAAGTTTCAAAGATGAATGGTCTATCTTTGTTTAACAGCTCTGTCATTCTGTCTGGAAGGAGAATTTTGAATGACTAACAGTGCAGAACCTGATCGATCAGAGGGCTCCCAAAAACCTCTGATCTGGGTCGACACCATTTGCAAATGGCAATTATTTCATTTCCTGCATTCAACACTTATTCTTCCATTTACCTGCATGATTGTCAAAAAGGTTTTTGTCACAACCCATAAACTTTTCCCCTAAAAAGCACCAACTTGTACAAAGCACCAAATCTTATTTTATACCACTGTGTAAAGTGAGAAGACACTTTATATTTAAACAGTAAAATTCTCTATAGCAACCACATCAAAAAGTCTAATTTTGGAGATTTTAAGACAGGAGTAGCTTAATGCGGGATGGAAGTTATGCAGAAAGCTCCTCTAGGAGCTTTCTGCATTACTATCATCCTGCATTAAGCAGCCATCTGCTTTTGAATAAAGCCATATTTATCAATTAGGCAGTCACTGTAGACGGGTTCTACTGTAATATTGTATAAATTGTAACAAATCATAATTAACCCTTTCCTCCATAAGCTATTTTTAGACCCAACATCTTAGTATGAATCTACCGAAAAGATGCATTTACTAGAGAAAGGGAAAATGTTATAATTGTGTAGTATAGAAACCATTGTGATAAATAGAGCAATTGCTCCTTTGGACCAAATGCTCTATTTATCACAATGGTTTCAAGAAGTGACTATTACAGAGGTGTAGAAAGGCGTATTTATGGAGAAAAGGATTAAGTAGGAGGACTGTAGATCTGCTAGATCTTCACCTTATAGATATGCCTTTTAATTAGGGCTGACTATTGGGGCCAGTTTTGACTATTGCAATACTATTGCTATTGCTGAGAGTACTATTGCGATACTATTGCTATTGCAGGAAACTATTGCAATACTATTGCAATAGTTATTGCCAAGATTTGAAAACTTGTAAATGCAAATTTGCACAGTGTATGGTATAACTTTGCTGCAAATTCTTACTAAAAATGTTTGTGGAAATGATTTAAAATGAATTTGGCTTTGCCACTTGTGTTTTACCGCTTTTGTTTTTAACAAACTCGATCTCTGCGATGGTCGACGCCATCTTGAAAACACAGTGCCAATTATATGAAAGAACTATTGAAACTATCGATAGTCAGAGCAACTATTGCAATAGTCTATCGTCAATTGGAAATAATTATCGATAGTGTAACTGGGATAGAGAACTATCACGATAGTGCGATAGTTTGATGTATTGTTACACCACTACTTTTAATGCCTTTGTAAACAGAGTAGACCAATATCAGACAGCTCCTGTAGCTATGGGAGTGTCTATTTACAGTACAAGTTTGCAAATAACTTGGATATAATGCTGCATCATATCCAGATTAAAAACTTTGACAAACCATCAATCCAAGTTGACATAATGACCTGTGAGATGTATCCTTTGGCCACTACAAAATGACTAGTACTATCAATCAGTATGGATCCAGATCATATAAATCAAAATGTGCATATAAGCAGTGAATTCATACTATTCAGGTTCCATATTGTCTGACATTGTATGTTTGAAAAGAATGGAAGAGAACCAACCTTAATAATTTTAGCAACAGACAATTTTGCAGATGATAATTATATACATGTAGCAGATGACAATTACATTCAAATTAAACTTTGATTGCCAAGTAATTCATTGCCATCTGTTGCAATTCTCAAAAGTATTTTTTCTTCCAATTTTCTTAATAAATACAGTCAGAGTGTAAAACAGTTTGATTAAAGATAAACTGCCAAGTAACAAAGTGTCTCATCTGGCTCCAAATGAATTAGGCGCTAGCCTGCAAAAGTTAATCCTTACTTGATATAAACACCTTTTCATGCCTTTGCAAACAGAGTAGACCCAGATAAGGTGGCTCCAGTAGGAGCTGTCTGGTCAGGGTCTGCACTGCATGCTTATAAAAATATAAATACAATAAAATCCCTCTAAACCGGAATTCTAGTAGAGTAGAATGTAGGGTAACTTTTAAGTAGGTGGAAGCTTAATGCAGGGTAAAAGTCATGCAGAAAGCTCCTAGATGAGCTTTCAGCACAACTTTCACCCTGCATTAAGCTGCCACCTGTCTCCAAGACCGATATTCATACTAAATTGAATGTCAAGTTTAGAGGGGTTTTACTGTAGATCTCATTCTACAGGTTCTGCCAAGGTAAAACATAATCCATCATAAGCAAGAGTGCCAGTGGGCACAACATACGAGGCCTTGTTCCAACATAAATTGAGGTTAACATATTTGCTAAACGCAAATTCTAAGTAAAATTGTGCAACCTTGACCTTGGATATACATACCTGGACACACCAATGCTACTGTAGCATAGCCAGATAAACATTGTGGTGAAATTTGAGAAGGATCCACCAGGCAGAATTGGAGTTGGAGATGTTACAGACATTAACATATTTGCTAAACGCAAATGTTAAAGGAAATTTTAAGCCCAATTGTGCGACCTTGACCTTGGATATACATACCAGGACATACTCATGCTAGTCTGCAGCATGTCCAGATAAACATTGTGGCGAAATTTGTGAAGAATCCACTAAGCCAAATTTTAATTAGAGATGTTACAGACAGACAGATGGACAGACAGCGCCATTCCATAATACATCCTGTTTTTCCAAACGGGTGTATAGTACAGGGTTAACCTGAAACATGCTAAAGGATGAAGTTGAGGAAGAATGACAACTACATGATCTATGGCCAGGTCACAGCAATGACATTCCTACGTATCACAGGAGGTGAATAGATCAAGATCATTAAAGCCATATTATATACAGCCTAACTGACCAATACAATCTAGTCAACATGTTCAAAAATATTAACCCTAAATATTGGCCAGTAAATTCCCCCTCTGAACTGTTTTGTTAATCAATTTGGCATTGTTTTAATAACTTTAAATAAGACTGACACAGTAGCAAATAATGTAGACCCTGATCAAACTGATCCTTCAGGGGCTGTTCGATAAGGGTCTGCACAGTATTTGCCTAAACCTGTGTATCTGAATACTCGGGATGCTTAGGTTAGTCAGTAAACATTAACAGAGACCCCCTCCATTAATTTCATTATCTAAATTTTTCTATAATCACAGGGGTCGAAAGGCTGGAACAAATTTACTTTCTGATTTGACCCTACTCAGGCCTTTGATGACAGTCCACTTTGCAACGAGGCAATTTTAATTTTGCCATGGTCAGATAAGCCTGTACTTCGATAAGATTGTCTAATTTCCTCTAATGTTTGTTGACTAGCTTTCAAACTGTGTTTATTGACAGATGGTCAAGCACTCTCAGCTGGACCTAAGCTGTTCAAGGGCCATATACATTGGAATAATACAAAAATCTAGAAATCCATCCAGTCTTACCAGTGCTTCATTCTTGCACAAAGTAGACCCAGATCAGAATGATGGCTCCTGCAGGAGCTGTCTGACGAGAGTCTCCTCTGCTTCCATATGAAGTTATAAAAGATTTGACTCTACAGTTTCTACCAATATCAAATACGTACTCCAGGTGTACGTATTCCATTACAAAAGTTAAGCTAGTAAATATTCATTAAGTCATTATTTCTTACATAAATAATCAACAGGCTTTGCCTCTTTATCTATATCTCTGTATACTGTTCTTTTGCAAATACTTTATTTCTAAGCCATACCCTATCTTGCTGGTACTCATGAAAACTGCCACTCTGAGAACCAACATGTAAAAGTATGGTACTCATGAAAACTGCCACTCTGAGAACCAACATGTAAAAGTATGGTACTCATGAAAACTGCCACTCTGCGAACAAACATGTAAAAGTATGGTACTCATGAAAACTGCCACTCTGAGAACCAACATGTAAAAGTATGATAAGGAAATATTAACCCATTACTCCATGAATATTCATGTAAGAAATAATGACATCATGAATATTAATTAGATTAACTGTTATAATAGCACATGTACACAGAACTTTTTGTCAACTGCAGGAACTGTAGAATGGTATCTATATTAAATCATAAGCAAACAGAGCAGACCCTGATCATTATAGGATCCATCTGATCTGGGTCTACTCTGTTTGCAAAGGCGTCTTTGTGGAGTAAAGGTTTAGAGACATTTATCATTGATTTCTTACATGTAGGTATGCCTCTTGTCTACAGTCGATCCATATTATTGGCAAGTGAGCTAGGTGATGGTAACAGAAACTGAATGAGAGGGATAATCTTACGATGGTGTAAATCTCATTTCAGCCGATAGTGAACTATTGAAGTCAGCATATTGAAGATAAGGTTATAAAATCCACAACTTCTGATGGATGATAAAATTCGCCTCTTGTCAAAATATCTTTTTTAACAGGTACCATGCTGATTGAAAGTTAACCCTTTCCATCATATAAATGCCCTTTTCACCCATTTGCAAACAGAGTAGACCCAGATCAGATGTCTGTGACAAAGATTTGATTTTGTGGTTTTTGTCAAAGCAAAAAAAATCCTTGAAATCGCACATTAAAATAATTCTGCTAATAAATATTCATGATATCATTATTTCTTACATAAATATTGAACAGGGAAAGGGTTAAAGGAAATAAGATTAGCAGTTGTCTGATTCTTGAAGAAAATGTGTTTCAGCAGTAGCATTTCGTAATAACTCTTTACTCCATGAATATTCATGAAGAAATAATGACATCATAAACACTAATAATATCAAATTTTATAATGGCAAATGAACACAGGACATAAGTATACCATGGTAGAAATTGTGGAATTAGATTATATAATTTCATCAGCAAACAGAGCAGATCCTGATCAAACGGTGTCTGCAGGAGCTATCTTATCTGGGTCTGCCGCGTCTGTTTGCAAAGGCGTTAAGAGGCATATCTATGGAGTAAAGGGATAAGGTCAGTCTCTATCTCTTTGGCTACTATGAGCAAATCTATGATCAAATTGACAAAAACTTAAGATCAAGATGAGAAGCTGAGTAACTCAGTCTCTCATCAGGATCCAAACTGTTTGACTGTGATAATATGCATCAAAACAGTTTGCAGCTGTCAACACAATTTGGTCCATAGTGTTAACAGGTTCATAATTATATCAGGTGTCAAATATTTGGGATCAGCCTTGACTTTCTCTCAGAATAACCTGAATCAAATCATTGCAAAAGATCAACACAATATTTCAAGTATAGCACAGTGAACGCTACAGTAGTCTAGTGGGGGTGCCCTCTTTCAAAACAAATCATGAATACTTTTTTTCAAACAGGATTGGTTTATTTGCACGGATGGCCTGTTCACTATTTCAACTGATATTTGCAAACAGTTTGCTTCCTAATAAGAGGTCAAGTCAACTTACATAATCAAGATCTACCTTTGGTCACTTAAATTGATAATTTTTAAAGAAACCGTAACTCAATTTTAGTGAAAAACAGGATAGGGTAAACAAATTAAATGTTTTGTATTCTAAGCATAAATGTTTATCTCTATCAAATTTTGCTGTCTTGCAAATTTTGTCGTCTGCTAAAAGTTTCACTTTTCATTTTTTCACATTTTTGTTCTAACTCTTTGCACGCTAGCGGCGACACTGATTACCTCTGCAAACAGTTTGGATCCAGATGAGACGCCGCATAATTCGGCGTCTCATCAGGATCCAAACTGTTGTCATCTGGATCATATTTTTGCAAAGAAATTAGAGAAAAGTTATTTTAAGAATTGAAGCATACGTAAATTATTGTAGACTAAAAATTACGTAGCGTGCAAAGAGTTAATAAAACATTATCAACAGTTTTGATCCTGATGATACACCAATTACCCAGTGTGTCATCTGGATCCAAACTATTTGCATGTAGGTAATCCTAGATACAGCATAAATGAATAACCATAGCTGTCTTTATAAACAGGTGGTTGCTTAATGCAGGACAAAAGTAATGCAGAAAGCTCCTATAGGAGCTTTCTGCATTACTTTTGCCCTGCATTAAGCTACCACCTGCATCTAGCACCCAGAATTATACCTCTTTTAGGTGGTCGCATTAGCGGGGTTTTACTGTATTTGAACATTAACCCCTTTAAATGCTGACATTTCAAGGTGGTATAGTCCATCACTGTTTAACCCTGTATCTCATAAATACACCTTCTGACACCTTTGCAAACAGGAGTAGACCCAGATCAGACAACTCCTGTATGAGCAATCCAATCAGGCTCTTAACTGTGCTTTTGCTAACAGAATATTACAGATCAGATTTTACAAATTCTGCCAGGGCCAAACATTCCTGTGTTCATATACCATTCTACACATTCATCAAATTAATATGTATGATATCATTATTTCTTACATGAATTTTCATGAGGTAAAGGTTAACCCTTTCCCTCATATAAACGCCTTTTCATGCATTTGCAAACAGAGTAGACCCAAATCAGATGGCACCTATAGGAGCTGTCTGATTTGAGGGTCTGCTGTTTGCTTTTGACATTATAAAGACCTTATTCTGCAGTTTTTGTCAAAGCAAAAAAAAAATCCTTGAAAAGTTTAAAATGCAATAATTCAGCTAACAAATATTCATGTTGTCATTATTTCTTATATCACATTAAACATGAAAAGCTTTATTCCATAATGATAGAGTCAATTCAGTATGAAAGGGTATAATTTGTAAGAAGATTTTCAATGAAAAACAGTGCAAACCATGATGACAGGACTCCTGTAGAAGTCCTCTGATCTAGTTCTACACTGTCAGTAAAATGACAGTACACTCAATTCCCACACTCAAACGATTAATTAAAGAAAACTTTTTGATGTTTAGATCAAGATCAGTGATGCCACTGGCCTAGTAGAGTAAGCTTACATTGACCTAAGTGTGCTTGGCTCTCAGCAAGTCCCAGTTTGTGATCAGATCATGAAATAAATAAATGTCCCTTTTAGGAATTTCAACCTTTAACATGCTAAACCATGCTGTCTGCTTAAACTGTTGCAAAGTTTAGTTCAAATCGCTCAAGTGTTTGAGAAGCTCCTAACTCAGTGCCAAACAGCTTGGATCCTGATGAGGTGCCAAGTTACACAGAGACTCATTCTCATCTGGATCCAAACTGTTTGCAAAAGCCAGTCTAGTCATGTTTAGCTTGGTAAGGTTCAAACCAAGTGAAGGAAAGCTTGATACATAGTATTTTGAGGGTATTTCGGGTCAATGGAATATTGAATGTAATACTAAATGAAAACATAACTTGAAAAGGAGTTTTCTTCATTGAGCAGCGCGAGACATATGCACTGTCCTTTGCAAACAGTCTAGACCCAGGTCAGAGGGCTCCTAGAGTAGTCTCCTCTGATCAGGGTCTGCACTGTTTGTAATTCAAAACCAACAGCAAGTTTAAACCTTTCATACTGAGTGGACCTAATAGTTTAATACTGATGGGCTATTCCACTCTGACAATTCAGCATTGACAGGATTTAATCCTTATCATGCTAAGTGTGACCCAAATGCCATTTGCAAACAGTGTAGATTCATAATGAGACTGAGAGTGACTCGGCATCTCACAAGGTTCCAAGCTCTTTGATACTCTGTCAAGCGTTCCACAAAAAGTTGAATGATGGGAAGTATGTAAGTATGGATCAAGATCAGGGTTTCAGCAGAAAATATTTCTTTTCAGCATAACAAAGGTTATCCCTTTGAATGCCTTCGAATTTTTAAGGCAGAGCTTAAAATTATATAAATAACTTACATGCTTAAAGTTTCTTTAAAAGAGAATTTCACTGATCTGAATACCAAGTCTTTCAACAAGATTTAAAACCCTAAACCACCAAATAGCAACATGACTGGCCTTTAGGATATCAGGGCTTTTTTTTTGTCCATATTGGGAAGATGACCCATAAATTGGGAATTTTGTCTGATTTGGGAACATTTTCGCTGTAAGAAGATTTCAACAAATTACCTCCTTCAAATGTCCATTGAAAACACAATACATGTAGACTAAGTCAGACCAAAACCCCTAAAATTCATAAACAAACAGCAGACCCAGACCTGTTAGGAGCTGTCTGATCTGGGTCTGCTGTTTATGAATTTTAGAATGTTTAGTCTTTGACTGAAATATCTGGCTGAACACTTTTACCTCTGAATTGGGAATTTTCAATCAAAATTCGAAAAAAAACACTTTTTGCCATTGGGAACATAGCCCTGGCAATAACAGCTAAAAATCATTTGAAACAATATTGGGGGGGGGGGGGGGGGGGGGGGGGGGAGATCCCTGGAAATATCCTTCTATTCCATTTCATTCTTCTAGGAGTCCTTTTATCTATCAACTGCCTATACTGCTTGCAAATGCTAGTGCAAAAACAGTGTTAACAATGTGAGAAAAGAGTATGTGAGAAAAAGGTATTTGCAAACAGTGCAGGTCATTAACAGGGGGCCACGATCACTTCAAATCCTCTACCATTGAACAATGATGGACCATTTCACTTTTTCAGCATTCAAATACAGGAATCAACTAGAGGTTTTTGTCACAAAAACGGATGTCTCCCCTCTAATAAAAGCAATATGTAAATAGAAATCACTAAAAATGTTATGGACTTGATGATTGATACTTCCCCTCATTATGCACTTTCCACACCACATTTTTCAAGAAGAAAATGATAACAGCTATTAACTTCAAAAATATTGATACCAGAGTTATGGCCCTTGTGCATGACACTTACTTTCATCATGCTCTTTCCGTAAATGAAATGTCATTCCAATAGCATCAGTCGAACAGGAGTTATTGATCGGACAAAAAATGTAACAAAGGGCAATAACTCCAAAAGTATTGAAGCCAGAGTTATGGCCCTTGTTCATGGCACTTTCTCTCACCATGCTCTTTCCATGAATGAAGTTTCAATATGATGGCAAGAGCCATGTAGGAGTTATCGTCCGGACAAGAAAGCATTAAACAAATGTACAAGGGGCAATAACTCTCAATTTATTGAAGCCAGAGTTAAGGACCTTATGCATGACACTTTCTCTTATCATGATCTTTCCATGTATGAAGTTTCACTCCAATGGCATGTGCCATATAGGAGTTATCATCCTGACAAAAAATTGTGTTATTTTTTTACAAAGGGCAATAACTCATATATTATTGCAGCCAGAGTTATGGACCTTGAGCATGACACTTTCTCTTATCATGATCTTTCCATGTATGAAGTTTCAATCCAATGGCATGAGCCATATAGGAGTTATCGTCCGGACAAAAAATTGTGTTATTTTTTTTACAAGGGCAATAACTCCATTATTAGTGAAGTCAGAGTTATGGACCTTGTGTATGACACTTCCTCTCGTCATGATCTTTCCATATATGAAGTTTCAATCCAATGGCATGAGCCATATAGGAGTTATCATCCGGACAAAAAAGTGTGCATTTTTTTACAAGGGGCAATAACTCCTATATTAGTGAAGCCAGAGTTATGGACCTTGTGCATGACACTTCCTCTCATTATGCTCTTTCTATATATGAAGTTTCAATCAACTGGCATCAGGCATATTGAAGTTATCGTCCGGACAAAAAAGTGTTTATTTTTTTTACAAGGGGCAATAACTCCTATATTAGTGAAGCAAGAGTTATGGACCTTGTGCATGACACTTCCTCTCATTATGCTCTTTCCATATATGAAGTTTCAATCAACTGGCATCAGGCATATTGAAGTTATCGTCCGGACAAAAAGTGTGACGGACAGACGGACGGACGGACATGCTAACAAATGGGTAGTTGTGTGACTTTATCCTTTGATCTTTTCTTGTGTGACTAGTCCCACAAGAAAAACTATTTTTGGCTCTAACTTTGGAAAAGAATGATCTGGAAGCTAACCCTAACCCTAACCCTATGTCCCACAACTGGCCAGGTTAATGTCACAAGAAATGGCCAGGTTAATGTCACAACAGATGGCCAGGTTAATGATTTTACTTGTGGGACTAGTTAGAAAAAGTCACACAACTACCCTTTGGTGAGTGCGGACGGACGGACAGACGGACAGACAGACAGACAGACAACTCTCACGAAAACAATATGTCTCCCCCATATAAATATGGGGGGAGACATAATTACTACACTATCAACATTTATGAAATGAAATCAAATTAACCCTTTACTCCATGGATGCATGCTTTAACCCTTTACTCCATGAATAGTCATGTAAGAAATAATGACATCATGAACACTGATGAGATTAATTGTTACAATAGCACATGGACAAATGCAGTTTTGGCCATGCCAAAACTGTAGAATTATATCTATATTATATCATAAGCAAACAGAGTAGACCCTGAACAGACGGCTCCTACAGGAACCGTCTGATGATCTGGGTCTACTCTGTTTGAGACTTAGGGACAGATAGGCATATTTATGGAGTAAAGGGTTAATGCCTTTGCCAGAGCTACAGATAAACTTGTGCGTACCCAAACTCTAATATTGTCATTTCTCCACCAAACCCTATGCTGTGACCACTCTTTAGAATCGTCTCTTTGAGACGATTCTAAAGAGTGGTCTTAGTATAGGATTTGTTGGAGAAATAAAGGAGCTATTCTTGAAAATGTTTGAATTTATGCATCTTATCTGGAGCTCTGGCCTTTGCAAACAGAGCATACTCAGAACTGATGGATCCTGATTAGAATCCGTTTGCTTTCGGAATAGTATAGATATCATTTCATAGCTTTGCCATGGTAAAACATTCCCTTATTCAAAGACCATTATAAAAATCCAGCTAATTGACATCAATGAAGTCTTTATTTCTTATATGAGTATTTATGAAGTGAAGGGTTAAGAAGCTACATTTCTTTAATCATTGAATAACAAATATAGATGAAGATTTAGAGTACTGTATTTCAAAATTGCTAAGGTGAAGACCCTCCACTATATACATGAACCAGTGCATGTTTTTGAATAATTTGCACTGAATGAATTGTTAATCCTTTAAATGCTGAAATATTTCAAAGTGGGATCAGCCCATCAGTGTTTAACTACAGAGTCCATTCAGTATGAAAGGCTTAAACTTGCTACAGGATTTTGAATGACAAACAGTGCAGATCCTGATCAGGGTACTCCTCTAGGAGCCCTCTGATCTGGGTCTACACTATTTGCAATGCCAGTGGCTGTGTGTCCCACACTCAAAGGGTAAATGTAGGACAGTGTCGCGTGTCAGCCAGACTGGGCCGGAAAACAACACTTATCCCCTCACAGTCACAATGCAGTCATTTTCCTCCTTTCATAAAATCCACTAAAATATATATATATCTCAACATTTTATATTTCAAATTTGCAGTTTTAATATCAAATTTTATTTCCAAAAGAAATTTAAATGCAAAAGCTTCATATCCCATCAACAGGTAACCTTCGTTCTAAATACAATTTATGACATGTGCCAGATCTCTTTGAAACTAATTCATATTAATTATCCTGCTGTAAAAATCATTGTCTGCTTAAGTTCTGCATCCTTTCGAGCATTTTTGACTTACTGTTTATTCAAGCTAATATAAGAAAACTACTGACAGAGTGTCAAACAGCTTGGATCTTGAAGAGGCACCGAGTTACTTGGCATCTCATCTAATTTGGTTTTTATCAGGCTTTACATCGTTTTAACAGTATTTTTGTCATATCACGACGTCCAGCTAATTACAAGTGGAGGCTTCTGTGCATGGAACAAAATGTATTGTTTGGTGCACAGAAGAGAACCCAGGTAGAACCACTGACCTACCACAAGCCAGCTGGAAGACTTCCTCACATGAAAAATCCAAATGTCCAGACCGGGATTGGAATCCACAGCTAAGCAATTGTCAGTCGAAGACCATAACCACTGGGCAACGGAGGCCCCCGGCATCTCATCTAGATCCAAGCTGTTTGCAAGTGATTGCACTAAGCATGAAAATGGGTTAACCATAACCCTTCCTTATAGAAACACATTTTTGTACATTTGCAAACAGAGTTAACCCAGATAAGACGGCTCCTTTACAAGCCATCTGACAGCTATGTTTCCTTTATTGAATGTGTAGATGTGATTTTACAGTTTCTCCCAAGATATAAATATCTTGTGTTCATGTACCATTATAAAATTTCTGCTAATAAATATTCATGATGTCATTATTTCTGACATGAATAATGATCAGGCACTTGTGCATTAAGTACTTGTCACTGAGAACACTTCAATAGTACACTGAAAAGGACTTTACTCAATTTGTTCTTCAAAAAATAATGATCAGAAAGTTAAAAAGCTGATACAATGATGAGATTCTCACCATTGTCAGAGATGCCAAATGACTTGGCAATCTAATATCGATCAAACCAGAATCCTACAGAAGCAATCTGATCTAGGTCTGTTCTATTTGCAAAGGCATCAAAAGGCATCCTTATCAGGCAGACTGGGCTAAAGCAATGACTTCACCATTGATCAGTACTATGCTATGAGTCAAAGCTTTACTCTTTGAGTGCCGAAATTTCAAAGTGGAATCGTCCATCATTGTCATTGGTTCAGTCTATTCAGTACTACGTTTAAACTGACTCAATGACAAACAGTACAGACCCTGATCAGAAGGCTCCTCCAGGAGCCATCTGATCTATGTCTACATTGTCTGCAAATTTCAGTTAAGCTTAAACCTTTCTCTGCTTTTTAAAGTATTCCTGAATGTTCGCAGTAAGCTTGACCTGTTTGAATTTCGGAATATTCCATTTAAAAATTCAGCATTGAAAGGGTTAAATATGACTGGTTGGTAAGTAACACTTCAAAAGTGATGTAAGTCTAGCTCAACCAACGAAGTGACATCATGCCCGAGTGTTGGCAGTCATGTAATTACTGATTAAACGATCTAACCAGGCAACGAGTTTTGAATGAACACATCTGACGGAAATTATTGAAGAGTGTGCAGGTTTTATCAACTTCCTGTTTCCGCAGAATGCAAGTGCTCATTGTGGGCTTTAATCCTTAGAATACTGCATGTTTAAAGAGGAATGGTCAATCATTGTTTTTTCTGATCTTGGTGTACACTGTTTGTAAACACCAATTAACTCATTTCTAATATCCATAGGGTTATCAGCTACAAATCAAGGTCTACATTTCTTGCTGTGGTAACTCTCTACTTGAGGAGCCCTCTTTCTTCATATTATTTTTTTAATCTATCAATATTATTTGATTTAATTGTTGTAAAGCCATGGTAGAAAATAAAAAAATCAGGACAAGCACAAATGAAGCATACCCTGATCAGACAACTTCTACAGGAGCTGTCTGATCTGGTTCTACACCTTTTGCAAAGGTGTTAAAAGGCGTATCTATAGAGTAAATGGTTTAACTCAATTTTTATAGAAATTACTGGACGAGTGGTCTACAGTCCTGATGTGACTGGACGAGTAGTCTACAGTTCTGACGTGACTGGACGAGTGGTCTATAGTCCTGATGTGACTGGACGAGACTGGTCTACAGTCCTGGTGTGACTGGACGAGACTGGTCTACAGTCCTGGTGTGACTGGACGAGTGGTCTACAGTCCTGATGCGACTGGAAGAGACTGGTCTACAGTCCTGGTGTGACTGGACGAGTGGTATACAGTCCTGATGTGACTGGACGAGTAGTCTACAGTTCTGACGTGACTGGACGAGTGGTCTACAGTCCTGATGTGACTGAATGAGTAGTCTACAGTTCTGACGTGACTGGACGAGTAGTCTACAGTTCTGACGTGACTGGACGAGTGGTCTACAGTTCTGATGTGACACCAAGTTACCTGGTAACTCATTTGGATCTATGCTGCTTGCAAATGCAATGGTCAGACAAACATTCAGCAGAGTGGAATAGTTTGTTTACCATTGTTTATTGGAAGAGTCCATACAGTATGACTGGGTTAAATTTGAATGACAAACAATGCAGACCCTGAACAGAGAGCTCCTGTAGGAGCCCTATGAGTCTGAAAATGCCAGTAAATTTATTTCCCCCATTTAATGGGTTAAACAAAAATTGTACCAAAGTTTATTACTGAAGAAAATGATTTTTATGACAAACAGTGCAGACCCTGATCAAAGGGCTCCTGACGGAACCCTTTGATCTGGGTCTACTCTGTTCGCAAAAGTCTTATGTACTCAGTTCCTGCACATAAAGGGTTAAACACATTGTTAGACATATTGATTTCCTGTGTTCAAGTGTATTACTCATGCCAATATCTAAACCTGTTAATCAATTAAAACACCTACATTGTAACTGGTACTTGTAAACACTGCTCACCCAGTTCAATAGTAGAAGCATAGATAAGTTGGGTAAATTAACTTTTTTTTTTCAAGAACAGCTTGATATTTCTCCAACAAACTTGGTGTTGTGACCACTCTTTAGAATAGCCTCTTTGAGATATCCTAATAGGTCACTGTGACATTGACATTGAGCTGGCACAGCTGAAATACAAGTGCTGAACATAATGACAAACATTTAAACAAAGTTTCCTGCTGAAAGTCTGCCATGGGGTTTAGAAGATAAGAAATGGACACAAAATGCAAACCTACGATTGCACTGAGACCATTTCCAAATGCTTCCAAATTACGGTTAACCTTTTCCCTCATATACGTATTTGAGGGTGACAAAATGTCTGCTGTTGCTGATCGATAGCCATGAAAATTGTTTTCATGCTTTACATTTGTAGAACACCTGGCTGCTTACGTCAGTGTGAATATGCCATTTGTTGAAACAGACTAGGCAGGTGACCATTTATACCAGGTGTAATGAATAGTGTTTTACATTGGGAGGGTCCTGGAGTGGCCGCTTACAGCAGAGGGGCCGCTGATACCAGGTGACCATTAGGAGGGTCCTGGAGTGGCTGCTTACAGCAGTGTGGCTGCTGATACCAGGTGACCATTGGGAAAAGAATGGAGTGGCCACTTACAGCAGTGTGGCTGCTGATACCAGGTGACCACTTGGAAAAGAATGGAGTGGCCACTTACAGCAATATGGCCACTGATACCAGGTGACCATTAGGAGGGTCCTGGAGTGGCCCCTAATACAGCGGTGTGGCCACTGATACCAGGTGACCATTAGGAGGGTCCTGGAGTGGCCGCTTACAGCAGTGTGGCCGCTGATACCAGGTGACCATTAGGAGGGTCCTGAAGTGGCCGCTTACAGCAGTGTGGCTGCTGATACCAGGGAACCATTAGGAGGGTCCTGGAGTGGCCGCTTACAGCAGTGTGGCCACTGATACCAGGTGACCATTAGGAGGGTCCTGGAGTGGCTGCTTACAGCAGTGTGGCCGCTGATACCAGGTGACCATTAGGAGGGTCCTCGAGTGGCCACTTACAGCAGTGTGGCTGCTGATACCAGGTAACCATTGAAGCAGGTTGAATCAGGGTTTGCACTGTTTGCTAATAGAATTATAGAAATCTGATTCTGCAGTTTTACCACAGCCAAAACTTTCATTGTTCATTAAGATTAAAATATCAAGATATTTAATATTCAAACATATATCATTTTCTTACATGAATATTCATGCAGTACCGGGTTAGCTGGGTAAATGTTCCTCAATCAAATGACTGATTGTTTTGTCCTCTATGAACAGCTCAGTGTTACACATGCACCAAATCAATACAGCATTAGTCTACTGGTCAATATGACACATTGAAGTTGTATCCCACCTGCAGTATTCAATATGACACATTGAAGTTGTATCCCACCTGCAGTATTCAATATGACACATTGAAGTTGTATCCCACCTGCAGTAGTAACTCTCTGCACAGGTCGGAACATATTGTCCTCTGCTACAGTACTGAAAATTATCATTTTTCCTTTATTTCTCTTCAAAAATTCAGAAAGAGTGTCAAAAATTTCAGAAATTGGCTCCTTAACCCATTCCTTCATATGGACTTCTCTGTAGAAGTCACTTTTTGAAACAATTTAGGTAAATAGAGCACCTGCAAACATAGCAGCAAATGCTCTATTTATCACAATGGTTTCAAAACTACACAATTCTAAAATTTTCTTTTTCTCAAGTAAATGCTCCTTTTCTATAGATTTATTTAAAGAGGTTTGATCTAGAAACAGTCTATGAGAGAATGGATTAAGAGTAACCTTGCACCTCATCTGGAGCAGTACTGTGTACAAGTAATCATATTTGCAGACAGGGTGATTTGCATAAATACGCCTGTCTATGCCTTTGTAAAAGTCACTTTTTGAAACCATTTTGATGAATAGACTATAGAGCATTTCTCCTATGGAGCAAATGCTCTATTTATCACAATGGTTTCAGAACTACACAATTCTAAAAATTTCCTTTTCTCTAGTAAATGCTCCTTTTCAGTAGATTCATTAAAAGAGGATGGATATAAAAATAGGGTTAACCCTTCGCCTGCTGAATTTTAAAATACATTTCTCCTTCTTTACCCATGTCCTGTTGTATAATTACATATATCTTCACTGTGTACAAGCATTTCACTGGTTGCACAATCAGCTTGTAAATAGTGCAGACCCTGATGAGACAGCTCCTGCAGGAACTGTCTCATCTGGGTCTTCACTATTTACAGGTAGGTATATTGACGTGAACAGCAAGCAAAGGGTTAATATGTGAATGAATTCCACAGCCGAAACATTAAAGTTGTTTGATGACTACAATATTCATATCTTGCCATTTCACTTATATGTGTACATTTGGGTTATTCACGGCATTCAGTCTGTCATTATTTCTCATACATGTATATTCATCAGGTAAAGGGTTAATGCTTTCATATCTGCTGAGTGGACTGTACCTTTAACCCATTCCCTCATAGGCTATTTTTAGACCCAACCTCTTTGAGTAAATCTACCGAAAAGGAGCATTAACTAGAGAAAAGGAAAATTTTAGAATTTTATAGTTTTGAAACCATTGTGATAAATAGAGCATTTGCTCCTATAGGAGCAAATGCTCTATTTATCACAATGGTTTCATAAAGTGATTTTTACAGAGGCGTAGAAAGGCGTATTTATGGAGGAAAGGGTTAACCCATTCCCTCACAGGCTATTTTTAGAACAAACCTCTTTGAACAAATATACTGAAAAGGAGCAGTTACTAGAAATAGGAGCAATGCATGAGGGTGCCAATGCTCGTCTGTTCGATTGTAGCCTTTGTGACGGTGAACAAGGATGTGAAGTTTCGTAAGATTTACATCAATAGTAAAAAGAAGTCATAACCAACACTAACATTTCCAGACAAAAATTATAAGGTGAATGCTGGAGTTACAACAATAGCTCATATTTTTTTCTTCGGCAAACAGGCAAATAGTTTTGAAATCATTGCGATAAATAGTCATAAAATTAAATAAACTGTCATAAGATAGGGGTTTGTGGAGAAATAAAGGGAGCTATTCTTGAAATTGTTTAAATTTACACATCTTATCTGGAGTGGACCTGTGCATTATCAATTTATGCCTACCTGCCAATGCCCTCGCCGACCATGTACTTGTCTGTGAGTGGCTCAGCAATGATACTGGTGGCGGGGGTATACACTGCCGAGTTCCCCGTGGACTTTATGACATTGTGGTAATGAACACCAGTTAATCCATTGGTTGTCATGGTGGGAGAAACAGGGACGAAACACACATTTCACATACTATAGATCCACCTGGAAATACAAGACAAAAGTATGTGATCACAATGTTCAAAGCTATACAGCCTGTACATACAAGGGAGGTCTTTCAAATACCAAACTGGTCATGTCTCCCAGATCAAACCCTATGTTGTGACCACTCTTAGAATTGTTTCTTTGAGACAACTCTAAATAGTGTTCACAACATAAGTTGACATCACAGAGGTAGATAAATTATACCATATAGGTGGAGAAATGACACGACAGAGGTGGAGAAATAACATCATAGAGGTAGATAAATTATACCATATAGGTGGAGAAATGACACGACAGAGGTGGAGAAATAACATCACAGAGGTAGATAAATTATACCATATAGGTGGAGAAATGACACGACAGAGGTGGAGAAATAACATCATAGAGGTGGAGAAATGACATCATACTCAGAGGTAGAGAAATGACAAAATTTAGTATTTGAAATACACCTATTCATCTAGGACTCTGCTTCCATTTCTTTCCAAACACATGCTTGGTGTCAAACAGTCTTGAAATATAGACAGTACCTTCAAGTTTTGCACAAAAGTCTGGTCACTTCATCTACGTTATGGGCATCTAATCAGCATCTACATCTACACTGCCTGACACTCATCAATATTCTACTGATCTCAGCATCTACATCTACACTGCCTGACACTCATCAATATTCTACTGATCTCAGCATCTACATCTACACTGCCTGACACTCATCAATATTCTACTGGTCTCAGCATCTACATCTACACTGCCTGACACTCATCAATATTCTACTGATCTAACATATCTGTATAGATTTTGTGCTTGTTACTAACACCAGCCTACATGTATACTGATTGCGTAATGCATAAATTCACATAATTTGTATATTTTGCAAAATCTGGTTTTACAGTTATCAACACTTTACACCATGAGTATTCATGTAAGAAATAATGAGATCATGAATATTGATTAGATTAAATTTTGAAATGGCACTCATGCACTGGAATGTTTGGTCATGACAGAAACTATAGAATCATTCATATCTATATCATAATTTCATTTCATAAGAAAAAAGATTAGACCCTGATCAGACAGCCCCTCTATGAGTCTTCTGATCTGGGTCTACTCTGTTTGCAAAGACGAAGAAAGGCATATTTATGGAGTAAAGGGTTAAATGCTGCCCAAAGAATTCGGACGTACAAACTTGGGTAAATAGTGCAGACCCAGATCAAACTGCTCTTAAAGGAACTGTCTAATCAGGGTCTTCACTATTTGCTACTTTGTCAGTCTAATTTAACCCTTTCCTCCATAAATACGCCTTTCTACGCCTCTGTAAAAGTCACTTTATGAAACCATTGTGATAAATAGAGCATTTGCTCCTATAGGAGAAAATGCTCTATTTATCACAATGGTTTCAAACTACAAACTTTTCTTTAGTTAATGCTCCTTTTTGGTAGATTTATTTAAAGTGGTTGGATCAAAAAATAGCCTATGGAGGAATGGGTTAATACATCAAAATGATGCCAAGCAGAGTCAATTAGCTTTACAAAACTGATGGAAAGGGTACATTTGGTGTCCGAATACTCAAGGTAATTAGGGTATTATCCCACTCCCTTAAATTGACACCTTTTGACGCCTCTGTAAAAGTTACTTCCTGAAACCATTGTGATAAATAGAGCATTTGCTCCTATGGAGCAAAATTAATGCTCTATTTATCACAATGGTTTCAAAACTACACAATTCTGAACTTTTCCTTTTCTCTTAGAAAATATTCCTTTTTGGTAGATTTATTCAAGGAGGTAGGATCTAACAAGAGTGTGTTTGTGAAACACTTATGCCCTGACCTTTGACCTTGAAGGATGACCTTGACCTTTGACCCATGGACCAGGGAGTTGAACGTGACACATCATCTTTGTATGGTGAAGATTTGTGCCAGGTTATTTTGAAATCCATGCACAGATAAAAAAAGTTATAGAAGCAACACGAAATTTGGTACGGACGGACGGATGGAAGGACGTACAATGCGATTACTATATGCCTGCCGTTGGGGGGCATAAAAATAGCTTATGAGGGAATGGGTTATACATGTACATATTTTCTCAGAGTTTGAAGAGTTTGACATAGGACAAGGAGTGCATTAGAGATGAATACTGTATTGGCAGACTGATCAGAACATGCTGACAGTGATAGATTATCTCTTTCTACAATGCTGGCTAATCTGCGATAACCTGATCCTCTGTTACATAGTTTGAACCCAGATATATGACACTGCAACTCGACGTCTCATCAGGAGCCAAACTGTGGACAATCTTACACTGGCTAAACGAAATGGAAGAAAAATATTACAAGGAGAATTTGAGCAGGCACCAATGTTTACAGAAGAGTTTAACCCTTACAGTGCAGGACATGTGTCACTAATATTCTTTGCAAACAGTGAAGACCCAGATGAGAGGGCTCCTACGGGAGCCCTCTCATCAGGGTCTGCACTATTTGTCATGTTACATTTTTCTTTAGAAAAATCCCTACATATTCTACATAAGCTTGACCTGTTTGTATTTTGGAATAGTCCATTTGAACTTTCAGTGTTGTAAGGGTTAAAAGGATTAGCACCCATCTGTTGCAGTAAGGAAATGGGAAGACAATTCAATACAGCACTTCAATCCAACTGTACTCTTCGCACGCAGAACAAATGTTGTCTGGAAAAATCTGTTATTTGCTATAAATATCAAAATCATTATATCTTCCTTTCACATTTACAACCCTTTACTCCAAATATACACCTTTTATGGCCTATGCAAACAGAGAAGACCCACATCAGACAGCTCCTGTATATAGGAGCTCTCTGATCAGGGGATTTAACTCTTTCCTTCATATAAATGTTTTTTCACACCTTTGCAAACAGAGTAGACCCAGATCAGACAGTTCTTGTAGGAGCCGTCTGATCTGGGTCTGCTCTGTTTGTTTATTAGATCTGACTATGGTTTTTACCAATACCAAACATTCCTGTGTACATATTATTATGCCATTATAAAATTTCAGATAATATTTTAATATTCATGATGTCATTAACCCTTTACTTGATGAACATTCATACAGGTCTCCATACATTATGAATATTAATTGATTCAAGTCATGTAAAAAAAATTATTGCCAGCATCATAACTAGTTTGCTGTATACAAATGTTCAATGTGTGTTCTGTTCTGAGAACTGAATCAGGAAGAGAGAACTCTCTAATGTTATTCAAGACTGACATCTGAAAACAGCTCCGATTATCCTAACAATTTACCACTGATGTCAACACACATAATTTCCAAAAATCTGAGTACATTAGTAAATGTTTAATTATGCAGATCTATGAGAGATGGAGCAGTCAACAGCAAGACCAAGGTTAACCCTTACAATGTGGTAACCAAGTTAAATAACCTTTGCAAACAGTGATCAAGGTCTGCACCATTTGCCATATTTAGCCTTAGCTCCAGAATTGGCATGAGACAGTCTCAATGTCAACTCTGGAAGGGTCCATTTGGAAATTGAGCAGTGTAAGGGTTAAACAGTTACAGCTGAGCTGGTTTGTCTGAGGATTGTCAACAAGTACATCCCAGTACTCTACCATCCCTCAAATATATCAACCTAGTTAACCTTTAGTCTGCTGAGGGCGCTTTCATCATCAAACTTGCTCTGCCTCCTATTAACCCTTTACAGTAGCATCTATCTATCTATCTAATCTATCTACAGGGATACAGATAAGATGCGTAAATTAAAACATTTTCAAGAATAACTTCTTTATTTCTCCACCAAATCCTATGTTGTGATCACTCTTTAGAATCGTCTGGAAGCGACGATTCTAAAGAGTGGTCACAACATATGGTTTGGTGGAGAAATGACAATTATAGTATTTGAGTATGCATGTTTATCTGTTGTTCTGTATCTACATATCTTTAACACGCTAAAGGTTAATACACTTGTCCTACTGTTACAACTGAGTGGGTGGGGACAAATAAGTACACATGTATATGTCATGTCATTTACAATACAAAGATGAAGGTACAAATGTTTATACGACAACAAAATAATGCGTTGCACAGCTGTAGATACATGTACATGCAAGGAGAGGATGTATTAGAAACTCTAAGTAAATATTTTTGACAACAATTTCCTGCTAAACCTTATCTTGTTGCAACTTATATGAATCTCCTCTCTAAGACAATTCTAATGAGTACTCAGTAGTGGCAACATAGGGTTTGGATGACTGTGAGAAATATGAGAATATGACTATGATATAAGATTATCTATGAGATTATGGTAACTCTCTTTCTTAACCCTTCTCTTGCTGAATTTTAAAATACAGTTCTCCTTCTTTACCCATGTCCTGTTGTATAATTACATAGATCTTCACTGTGTACAAGTATTTCGTTGTGCAATCACTGCTGTGGAGTGCACTGGTTGCACAATCAACTTGTAAATAGTGAAGACCCTGATGAGACAGCTCCTGCAGGAGCTGTCTCATCTGGGTCTTCACTATTTACAGGTAGGTATATTGACGTGAATAGCAAGCGAAGGGTTAACTCTTTCTTCCATGAATATTTATGTAAGAAATACTAACTCATGTCATGAATATTATATTATAATAGCACATTGACACATGAAGTTTTGGCCAAAGCAGATACTGTGGAATCAGATCTATATTATATCAAAAGCAGAGAGACCTGTATTATATCAAAAGCAAACATACCTGACCCTAATTAGATGCTTCATGACAGTCTATAATACACTATCCAATAAATATTATATAGTACATAATTACATGCCCCTAAGAAACAGTACAGACCCCTGTGGTCTTATCTGGGTCTACTCTGTTTGCAAAGGAGTAGAAAGGCTTATTTATGGAGTAAAGGGTTCACTTTTTTTCATGCTTATTACATACATATCTGCATAAAAAGCAAATAGTAGACCCATAATTATGAGACAGCTCTTCAAGGAGTTCAATGATATGGGTCTGCACTATTGTCCATTATAATGAACAATCTACTATTGATCTAGCATTTGAAGGATTCAACTATGGTAATTATTAGTCAATATTCATAGTGGATGAATTCACCTTTGAATATTCAGCACAAGGAGAGTTCACCCTTTCCTTAATATTCATGTTTTTCTGCAGAGCAGACCCTGATTAGACAGCTCCTACTTTTTACAAAGGCACAAAAAGGTGGTATTATCAAATAAAGGATCAACACTTTACCTGATTAATATTCATGTAAGAAACAATGGCATCATCAATACATGTGTATTTATTACCTGGTATATGAACACAGAATTTTGGTCACAACAGAAACTGTTCAATCAGATCAATATAATTAACCCTTCGCTTGCTGAATTTTAAAATACATGTCTCCTTCTTTACCCATACCCTGTTGTATAATTAGATATATCTTCACTATGTACACGTACTTCGCTGCGCAATCACTGCTGTGGAGTGCACTGGTTGCACAATCAACTTGTAAATAGTGCAGACCCTGATGAGACAGCTCCTGCAGGAGCTGTCTCATCTGGGTCTTCACTATTTACAGGTACGTATATTGACGTGATTAGCAAGCGAAGGGTTAAACAAGCAAACAGGGCAGAACCTGAACAGACAGCTCCTACATGAACTAGTTGATCTGGGTCTATTCTGTTTGCAAGCAAGATCAAATGTAAAATAAAATGGATGCTCATCATAGTTCTCCCTAAACTATTAACTACTGCTATACCTGTACCTGATAGAGATGTGTTTTGAAGCCTTAGCAAACAGAATAGACCCAGATCAGATAGCTCTTTACTTCATATTTTGAATTTTCAACATAAGAATTAGTTATGGGGTAGTCTGGCATGAATGTTAATCAATTACACATACAGGTAAGCTTATCAATCAGTCTTCTTTAGCTCTTTACTCTATACATGTAGATACAGAGGTCCCAATAAGTGAGTACATGACTTGTATTTTAAAACAATTCAAGAATAGCTCCTTTATTTCTCCACTGGGATAGTTGTTAAGACTGGTCACAACATAAGGTTTTGAGGAGAAATAATGACATTTCTAGTACATGTAGTTGAATATGCACTTTATCTATTGCTATGATAATGACAGATACATCTATTAGCCCTTTACTCAATGAATATTCATGTAAGAAATAATGACATCATTAATACCGGTATTAATTATCTCAATTTTTATAATGACATGTGTACATAGGATGTTTTGGTATTGTTAGAAAAGGAAAGACCATGCCTATCATAGTTTCATGAGAAAACAGAGCAGACCCTGATCAGATGGATGGCTCCTATAGGAGCCATCTGATCTTGATGTACTAGATGTTCGCAAAGGCGTAGAATTCTAGGTGCATTTATGGAGTAAAGGGTTAACGAATTTGCAAACATTAGTAGAGCCTCTTCAAGCAGCTGAACAAAATCCAACCTTACTTTTTTTAATGAGCTTGTCACAAACAGTGGGACAGACAGGTTATATGAGGTAAGCAGATATTTATAATGCTAAGCTTCATGCCCTCTAGTCTTCAAACAGCAGGGTCTTAACTAAAGGTTGTTTGCCAAAATCAACATATTTTTTAAAGGTTACTCATACACTGGTGAAAGACTCTAGCCCTCTGATTGTGAAAATTGAACATACTGACATAAATATAATTTTGAAATCAGTGAACAGTACACCCAAATCAAGAGATACTTCGAAGAGGTCTCTGATCAGAAGTCCTCTGGTAAAGGAGCTGTCTGATCTTGGTCTACCCTCTTTGCAAATGCGTCAAAAATTATTTATATGAGGGAAAGTGTTAGCATTTGAGTTCTGAGTGTATCCTGTTTGAAAGGATTAAACCTGAAGAATTCTGAATATAAACAGTGCCGACCCTTATCAGGGAGCCCTCTGATCTGGGTCTACAATGTTTCCAAATGCCAGATAACTTATTTCCTGCATTCAAAGGGCCAAATTAATTCTGTTACCTCGGATGCCATTCAAAATAGCAGGATGTCTGGAGGAACAAAACCAAGTAAATCATTTGATGTGTAGCAGTTTATTGCATTGAACATAATAATTATTATCTCGGTATACAAATGTCTAGCATTGTTTCTTCTTTATCTTCATCTGGCAAAACAAGTGTTTGTCAACTGAACTCTTTGCACCCTAAGTAATTGTCATTTGTAAAACAAACATTATTTGCTAATGTATACTACAATTCTGTTATTTGTCTTACAATTCTCTTGCAAAAATATGATCAGTGACAAATACTTTGGACCATGATGAGACAGCGAGTTACCTGACCTCTCGTCAGGATCGAATCTGGTTGCATAGGTAAATAACAAAATTGCTTCTTGCATGCAAGAGTTTACATCTACCTGTATAGATAATTTTGAAATACATACATACAAGCTAAATCCTGTTACAGTATGATTTTCAAACAAAATAGATCCAAAAGACGATAACTCAATATGGATGCCTTTTGGCACCTTTGCAAACAGAGCAGAACAAGATCAGATGGCCCCTGTAGAGGTCTTCAGATCAGGGTCTGCTCTGTTTGCTTATGACATAATATACAAATGTATATCTGATTCTATAGCTCCTGTCAAGGCTAAAAATTTCTGTGTTCATATATCATCATAAAAACTAGAAGTGTCATTGATGGAAATTTCTGTATTGATGGAAAAATATCGACGATATATTGATTTCTATACACAAACATGATTTATATTCTGTAGTTGCATCCATCTGAGTGTAAAAAGTCAAAACTTTCCATAAAATTATATTTATAAAAGAATACTGTATTATCCTTTGTGGCTTTATAATATACTGCAACATTTCCATTTGAAGTAAACAGTGGAATATGGCGGAAATGAAACTATGGTATGTGTGGTTTTTCACTGCAAGTATGTAAGAAGTTATCACCTGTAAGAAATATAGCCCATGGATAGGTGTTTATTTGTCAGTCCTCAATTTGTATCGATATTTTGAAACCAGTATTGATATCGGATCGGCTGACTTGAATTGATGATATATCGATATCATTCCTATCATTATGACACCTAATAGTAAAAACTCATCTAATTATAATCATACATTCTTTCTGACATAAATTTTCATGGTGTAAAGGGCCTGGGTTATGGGTAATAGATCCTATCTTGGGTAGTCATGGATCCACTGGGTATTTACATGTAAAGTCTTTGGTTATTTATCAAAATCTTTTCTATAAGATAACTACATTGTACCCAGGGGCCAAACAAATTTCACTAAACGCCTGCTTGTCCTGCATGTAGTTCTTTTTTGTCTATATTGCAAGGCCAATGAGTTTTCTCGCCTATCTTCTTTGTCAATATTGCAGGACAGGTGATTTTCAAGATTTTTTGTCCTTACTACCAGTATATCATCATTAATCCACCCTGGCAGAGCTTTAACGGTACAATAAAATCCATCTATAGAGACAATGCAATAAAACTAATTCTGCACTTTAAGACAGGTGCAGGCAGCTTAATGCAGAATGGAAGTTATCATAGTATGCAGAAAGTTCCTAGAAACTTTCTGCATTGCTTTCATCATGCATTAAGTAACCACCAGTCCTGCTCTTAAAAATCTCCATATCTATTCATTACATGATCACTATAGACAGGTCTTACTGTATGTTAACTCTTTCTCTCATATAAATGATTAGTCACACCTTTGCAGACAGAGTAGACACAGATCAGATGGCTCCTGCAGAAACCATCTGATGAGGGTCTGATCGGTTTGCTTATGATATGATACAGATTTGACTGCACAGCAGTTTTTGTCATAGGAAATAATTTCCTTGAATTTTTTATAGGAACAGGTAAAAGGTTAAATAGTGAAAATTTGGTTAAATACAGGTATTTACTTTGAAATAAAAACTATTCCTCTGGCAAGTAAATAAATGACAACAGCAGATTTTGAAGGAAACAATGCAAATAACAGATCAATAAATTCTACAGCCTCAGGTAAAAATGCTGTCTGGATTTCTACCATCTGCACCTGCACTGCAAACAAACTTTTAGTTTAGTCAGGGTTCTCCCCAGAAATTTATGAAGGCGTGTTGCATCTGTGCTTAATCTGGTTTCAATATCACAAATAAAACTATTTATCCATAAATAGGCACTGTTGTATCAAATTGAAATGGTTTTCATACACATCTGATAATAAACAGCACAGAATTTTATATTAATTATGAATTTGGGCATTTAAAGTAACTCAAATGTAATATTTATAAAAGTCCTTTGAAAATAAAGGCTTGTTGCAAGAGATATTTTGACATAAAGGCATGTTGCATGTGACATGCCTTAAAATTAAATGCCTGGGGAAAACCCTGGTTTAGTAATTTTTACTTTTTTATATAAGATCAGAGCTCTAGATAAGATGCGTAAATTACAACATTATAATAAATTCATTATAAAATAACTCCTTTATTTCTCCACCAAACCCTAATACTGTGACCACTCTTTAGAAACATCTCAAAGAGATGATTCTAATGAGTGGTCACAGTATAGGGTTTGGTGGAGAAATAACAATTTTAGTACTTGGGCACACACCCTTATAGATGTAGCTCTGTAAGATGCATAAAGACCTATCAACATCTCTTATTTCTCAGCCCAACCATATCTTGCTGATACTCATTCAAATTGTCTCAGACAGGCAATTGTAAAGAGCAGCAGCAAGACTGGGTTTGGCAAAGAACTATCAAAATATCTTAATTAAATTTCCTTAATACTCCTTTATCTACAGCACTGTATTCTTACACTGAGTAATCGATGATTGCAGGATACTGCTGTCTGCTTCAATTCAGCATGTATCCTGGTGGGATGTCGAATAAATTCAGTGTCTCAGCTAGATCGAAACTACTTACAGTAGAACCAGCCCCAAGCGGCCATTCATTTATTGAAGATAGGAATTTTAAAAAGCAGGTGGTTGGTATAGGAGCTTTCTGCATTACATTTAACCCTTTCCCTCATATAAGCGTGTTTTCACGCATTTGCAAACAGAGTAGACCCAGATCAGATGGCTCCTATAGGAGCCGTCTGATCAGGGTCTGCTCTGTTTGCTGATAGAATTTCAAAGATCTGTGTCTTTACTTTCTAAAATGGCTACAATTTTCCATCTTCCATATTTCGTTATAATCATTTTATCTATGAATATTCAATAGGTATTGAAATTGGAATGAACACAGAACAGGGAAAGGGTTAAGCTACCACCTGCAGTACAGATCCATTTATAATTAGATCTGTTTTTGATAGCCACTTAACCCTTTCCCTCATATAAACATGTTTTCACGCATTTGCATTTACAGAGTAGACCCAGATCAGACGGCTCCTAGAGGAGCCGTCTGATCAGGGTCTACTCTGTTTGCTAATAGAATTTCAAAGATCTGTTTCTTTTCTTTCTAAAATGGCTACAATGATCCACCTTCCATATTTCATTATTAACTATTTTCTCCATGAATATTCAGTAGGTATTGAAATTTGGAATAGAACAGGGAAAGGGTTAAGACATGTTCTACTGTAGTTTATCCTACTGTCAACACTAGCATGCAGAGTAAACCATTTTAACATTCAATGAAAATGAACCAATCATTACAAAGTCGAACCCTTTGAATGTGAGATGTGACATGTATTGGCATTTGCAAACAGTGTAGACTGTAGACCCAGATCAGATGGTTCCTAACTTTCTAGAGGAGCCATCTGATCAAGGTCTGCACTGTTTGTCATTCAAAATCCTCCAACAATTTTACCCTTTCATACTGTATGAACTCCACTGATATTAAACAATGATCGACTATTCCACATGGAAAATTCAGCATGCATAGGATTAAGATGTGGTCTTATTGTAATCCTTTCATTCGTTTTCAGTGTTAAATGCATAATAAAAATGCATTAAAATAACAATGAACACTTATTGTATATAACTCTTTGTAAGTTAAGAGTCAAATTTGTGATTACCTACACAAACAGTTTGGATCCAGATGAAAAGCTAATGTCTCATGTCTCATCAGGATCCAAATTTATGACACTCTGATAACTATTTTTGTAGAGAAATTAAGAAAAAACAAACTCTCAGAATTGCCGCAGATGGCAATATATATGCACACAACAAATACATCACACGTGCAAAGAGATATATTAGAAAGTATTGGTTCAGTAATCAACATTAGAAACAGGTTATGGCAATAAAGAATTCTCCATTAGCAAAATTTTAACACTTTCCTTAATTTTCATGCATTTGCAAACAGAGTAGACTCAGATCAGATGGCTGCTATAGGACTAGGATCTATCTGATCAGGGTCTGCTCTGTTTGGTAATGGAATTGGATATGTCTGCTTCTTTACTTGCTAAAGTAGCTACAATGTTCCACCTTCCATAATTCATTATGACTATTTTGTCCATGAATATTCAGAGGGTTTTGAAATTTGGAATAAACACAGAAAAGGGAAAGGGTTAATCCCCTATGTTAGGGAGCCAAGCTTATTTTCGTAATTACATTTGGACAGATCATACACTATTCCTATTAGTTTCACATTAAGCAACCAAAACAGATCCTAACTCAAAACTGGTTTGTTTAGTTTAACAAACCAGTGGAAGGGTGGATTGAGAGGTTGAATACTTTAATAGGGTTATTAATTATTTTCCCTGTTGCATATTCATGAACGATACAATGACATCATGAATATTTATAAGCTGAACTTTTAATATAATGGCATATGTACACATGAATTTTTGGTATTTATAGAACCTGTAAAATCAAATCTATAATGATTTCATAAGCAAACAGAGCAAACCCTGATCAGACAGTTCTTATAGGAGCTGTCTGATCCGGGTCTTATCAGTTCGCAAAGGTGTGAAAATGCATTTGTATGAAGGAATGATTGAAGTATTCCTCCCTTGACCTCACTCTGGCTAATGGCCAACTTCGATTTTCAGGAAGTACCTGAACATTGTGACACAGTAGCACCTCACTGGTTGCCTAATGGTAAATGCTCACTTATTTGAAAGTGTTAAAGTCTTTTACACTCAATCAGTCCTGTAGATAAGAGTAGTGCTGATCTATCAAAATCTCTTTTTTATCCTGTTGGGATTCATGAGAACTGCCTCTCTAAGCACCAGCAAGACAAGATAAAATCTCCTGGTAACATGTAACACCATGGAAGTGTTTGTAAATTTATCAAGAAAATTTTTCATTTTTAAGACTAAACTGAATACATTGTATTTTTGTTGAACTTATTGTATTACAAACATGGTCTACACATTTCTGTGCAGAGAGATAAAATGACCCGCCAAGCTGTTATGGCTAGCAATGAGACATGATACAAAGAGTATGTAGTAAATATAAAAACTTAAAGTGTATTCGATTCAGTTCACATATTTGTACTCAAAACTATTGATAATGATATAGAGCCACACTCAATTTTAGTGATATCCTAGAAGCATGTATATTGTACTCAGTCACTACTTATGTATGCATCAAAGTTTGATATGATTATGTTGTATTGTCAGTCATCTGCAATTTTGAATTTTATGTATAAAAACACACACATAATAACAGTAAAAATAAAGTTTGGATCCTGATGATATGCTAAGTTACTCAGTGTTTAATCTGTAACCAAACATTACATTTAGAACCATCAATGAATAATTTTATTATTTATATGGCATGATTCTCAAGCTCCATAAATATTTACAAGGCTCCACTCTCTAAATGTAAATTTATTATCTCGAGAATTTATAATATTACCCAAATCCTAAAATCGTGATTTCTCCATCAAACTCTATACTGTGAATATGGTCCCTCTTTAGAATTGTCTCAAAGAGACGATCCAAGAGTAATCACAGTATAGGGTTTGATGGTGAAATAAAGTAGCTATTCTTGAAAAGGTTTCAATTTATGCATCTTATCCGAACCTCTGGTGTTTTGGAATTTAACGTAGGTAGTCATATCATTACTTTTAACATGCATACATGTACATCTGACATGAAATTTAACCCCAATCTGTTTGCTTTTGGTTTTAACCCCTTATTCCATAAATAGACCTTTCTATGCCTTTGAAAACAGAGAAGACCCAGATCAGATGGCTACTGTAGGAGCCATCTGATCAAGATATGCGCGTTTGCTTATAATAAATAAATATGGTTCTACAGTTTCTGCCATGGTCAAACATTCCTATCTCCATGTGCCACTAATTTATATATCAATTATAACTTAATCTCATTAATATTGATAAATCAATTATTTACATGTATGAATATCAATGGAATAAAAAATATATTTACTGTACCAATAAAAAGATATTCAGTAATAAATTTAATTAGTTGGTCAGTTAATTAACATTGACTCCATAGGAATGCCTTTGCAATAGGGTAGACACAGGTCAGATTGCCCCTGCTTTAGCCCTCTGATCAGGGTCTGCTCTGTTTGCTTATGATTCAGATTGTCATAATGAAATAATAGAGATCTTACTAGTTTCTGCCATGATAAAAATCCACTTGTTCATATATTATTGTTGATAGTGCCATTATAAAACTTAAATTCTTTAAAAGTCATGATGTCATTATTTCTTATATGAATATTCATGGGTTAAAGATGTGGACATATGTGACACTTTAATTCAGGTAGTATTCAACTTCTACTTTCAAGGCATACAGAAATTTGTTCATGTTTATCAAACGTTTGTGCTTGGTAAATTTGAATTATGACAAAAATATATTAACAGCTAACAGCATTTCAAAATTTTAAAATAATATCACAATAAATTAAAATTTCACTTAAGTTTGATTTACGGAGTTGACGTAAAAATTGTAACTATCCATTTACCCCACCCACTTTCTTAAATTCCTGACATTCTTCTGCATGGTCAATTTTAAACCGTGAAATAAAATGTCAATTTTGAATTTAAAAATTAAATAAAACAAGAAGTTGTGAAAAATGAAATAATCCTGTTTTCATTATATAACGACTACATATCAAATTTACCATTTATCTGCTGAGTAATATGACCCGAAATCCAAGACACAATGTCACTGTCACAATTTGTATTCCCTGCACAACGGGTTATAGTTGTGGTGAAAACAATTTTACGAATTGTGTCATTTGCGGCTATCCTTACGACAATCGCACTACTTGGGAAGGCTATATAAACGCGTGGTGTATAGGTAGCAAACCATCCTTTACGCGTGTCCATGTATGTATATATGTCCATAGATTTAATTTGGGTCAAGAAAATCAAATCTAAGATGTAATTTTATACTTATCAAAGAAATTAAAACTGGAATTGTAATTAATGCAAATACAACTCAATATAAAAAAAACACTAAATTATTTCAATTATCATAAATATTCCCATTGCAATAATGTCTGAAACAACAACATAACATATACAAAACAACACAACATGTTACATAAAACTTACATTCAAACAACTCAACCGTACAGAAACAGAGAACTATCTATTGATTGTACACATGTACAACATAACGCTACAAGAGAATTGCAATCAAGTGCATAATAAACACGTGCCGAATGTAATATATAACGATAATTAATACACAAACACAGATTATAAAACAGAACATAGACTAAACATAGGCACACAAACACAAGCTCAAATTAAACATAAATCCATGGCACTGAAACGGTTGAGCATAACTGAAACATTATATATGCATAATAATAAACACAATCTATCTATTAGAACGCATGAGCAAACACTGTATGCTCAGATCAGACGGCTGCTTAATTTAGGACTCGCCTGATTATATAGCCGGCTCCGTTTGCTAATAAAACAAATTTAATATGGAGCTGATTCTACCATGGCCAAGATTTCCTTTGCTCATATACAATTATAAATCTATGGTGTTAACTATTATTTCATACACGGATACCCATGGAGTAAAGGGATAATTAAGAAACAGAACTTAGAAGGACCACCTTCAGTCAGAGGGTCATAAAACTATGGAATAAGTTACCAAATGATATCGTACTGGCACCCTCAATTAACTCTTTTAAACAACGTTTAAATACAAAATGGGTGGGAGGCCCGGACAAGTTCAGTCCGGAATGCTTAAACTGATGGTGTGGCATTATACTATCAGATTATTCACATCAGAAGTCTTTTAATTCCAGTTTTATCAACTATAGCACTTTAATTGTCATTGATCCATGTTCTCTATTTATTCAGAGCACATCATTCTAACTGTGGATCCTTGACATAAAAAACGAACAGAGATTTATGTGAACAGTGGTACATGGTTGATATTTTTAACTAAAGTGTATATATAGAGTTTTTAACATTAAATGAAATAATTGCCAAAAATGTCCCAATACATAATAGTATATTAATACATATTAGTATATAACTATACTGAGTGCATGGCACTTAAATTTCCAATAAGGGAAAACATAACTAACATTGCCTAAGAAACGTCATTGTTTATATGGGTACAATGCCCATATCTGGCAATTAATTATATGTGAAATAATTATGTGAAATGTGAAATAGCATAAACTAAACGTAACATAAACACATCATAGCAAACTTCACAAATGAAGTGTTTACTATTTCCTTCATATAGAATATTTAAAAACGCTTTTCACGCATTTGCTACTAACAGAGGAGACCCAGATCAGATGGTTCCTATAGGAGCTGTCTGATCAGGGTCTAATCTGTTTGCTATGTAATAGAATTTGATGGATCTGTTTCTTTACTTTTTAAAATGACTACACTATTCCATATATAAAATGACTACACTTCCACATTCTATACATCATTATGACTATTTTGTCTATGAATATTCAGTAGTTATTGCACTTTGAGGAAAAAATTCATAGAACAGGGAAAGGGTTTGATACTTTCTTTTTTTTTCATTTGTTGAACTTCATCACAACCAATAAATATTGTACGTGTAACCCCCAGGAATCTAGAAAAGTGTAGGAAGTGACTATATTGTTTTGTTCCCTCTCTCTCCCCCTCTCTCTCTCTCTCTCTATTATAATTCCTCTGATGACATAATATTATATATTAATCATGTTTCTCTGTTACGCCAAACCCAACGTTCCTTTATAGTTTGCCGCGGAAATTGCCTGGTCTAGTACGTTTTCTTCCTTTTACTGCAGATTTACATATGCTTTGCTTTTTGACGGAACTATTTATTGAAAGCCAAACATCTTGACTTACTTGTCATTTGCCTTGGATCCAAGATGTCATGTGTCAAATAAATAGCTATTTTAACTATTTCCCTCATGAATATTCATAAAAATGGCAGCACGGATAACTATTAATAACTGATTTGCCTTATCATAATGAACACAAACACATATCTACATAATAGAGACAGATCATGATATCTATAATTTCATAAAGAAAATAATAGACTGATCAGACGGTTCCTATATAGGACCGTCTGATCTGGGTCTAGATACCGTGAAATGCGTCTTCAGAGAACTCTATGAATGAGTAACCGAAAATGTCACTGTAAGAATAGGAAGTTGTTCCTAAACACAGACTTGTCCGAGATTTATACCAACTCGATGTGCTTTACATTCAGAATTCCTCGGATGTTATCCGTAACCGAAAGTACAAACCAAAGGCAAGATATGGGACACGACGAAGTCTAAGATAACGGCTCAAAGTTCATATAGCATGCTAGACTATGCGTCCATCATGGGTAATACAGTAGCTAAAGCCGCCGCTCTTGATTTCGGGATACAATGGGGATGCTGGGCCGTTGCATCCTTTTTGCAAACAGAAAAGTTCTATGACTTAGCAGGTAGGCAAACTGTTTTCATTGTTACGTAATCAATACTTAGGAAGTTGTTTTTGTATCCTACCCGCGGGTACTCGTTTCAGCTCTATTAAGAAGCGGTTTTACAGTTCTGTGAGATGTGAGGTTGGAATTGGGACCCCTCTAGAGTTAGGACACTTGCTTATATAAATGTTTTCCTCCTTGCACAAATCTTTGCTTGTAGCTGTGACAGTTTCCACACCAAGTCATTTTTTGTATCTACAGAAAACCTGTCAATAGCGAGTCAACCAAATAAATGTTATTCTGGGTATTTAACCATTTACTCCATGAATATTTATATAAGAAACAATGACTTCATAAATATTGATTAGAATAACCATTTTATGATGGCTCATGGCCATGCATAGGAATATTTGGCCATGGCAGAACTTTTAGAATCATATCTATATTATTTCATAACTAAACAGAGTAGACCCAGATCAAACAGCTCCTACAGGAGCAGTCTGATTTGGGTCTGCTCTGTTTGCAAAGGCGTAGAAAGATATATTTATGGAGTAAAGGGTTAATAAGACACACATGTGTATATAAAGGATTCTAAATGTAGACTCAGATCATATCTAGCTCTTGAACTCTTGAGAGCTCCTTTAGTAGCCATCTCAATGTCTCATCTGGGTTTAGACTGTTTGCAAATGCCAGTTAAAGATGTACTCTGACCATATTTATGGAAATTTTTGCGTAACAAAATAACTTCAAAATCGGGTTCTGTGAGTCTTGAAACTAACTTAGTGCTAAAGCATGCATGTAAGAAGAGTTGTTCTTCTAGATCTATTGTCTAGTAATTGGTGCGATTTTTATTTTTAATAAATCTTTGTAAACCCTTTCCCTCCCTCATGTAAATGCTTTTTCACACATTTGCAAACAGAGTAGACCCAGATCAGATGACTCCTGTCAGCAGTCATCTGATTGGGGTCTGCTCTGTTTGCTTATATGAAGTTATATGGACCTGACCCTACAGTTTTTGTCTTAGGCAAAAAATTCCTTGATAAACTTACCATACAGTTGTGTTAATGAAAAATCTTGAAGTGATCAATTCATGCATACATGTTATTGAGGGAAAGGATTAAACTGGGACATCATCAATATTTATTAGATTGTTATACTAGCACATGGACACAGGAGTTTTTGGCCATAGAAGAAACTTTAGAATCATATCTATATGACATCTGTATCATAATCAAACAGAGCAGACCCTGATCAGACGGCTCCAAAGGAACCATATGATCTGGGTCTCCTCTGTTGGCAAAGGTATAGAAAGGTGTATGCATAGAGTAAAGGGTTATATTGATATACAGTACAAAATAGATTGTAAGCAAAACAAACAAGTATATGTAAAAGTAAAATTTTAGCAGTATACCAAACATAAAAAGACCCTATTAGATCTAAAAATTACTCCCAGAAACACAAACACGTATAATATCAGTTTATATGTGCCGGTATTCATATTATGAAAGAATAGGAGGTAAACTTTTGAGTATAGAAACAAAATTCTTTACCATTTTACTCCTTGAATATTCATGTCAGAAATAATGACTGTTTGGGTATTTATTAACTGACTTTTTATAATAGGATATTAAAACAGAAATATTTGAATTGGGTAGAAACTGTAGAATCAGATCTATATAATTTCAAAACAAACAAAGCAGACCTTGATCTGGGTCTACTCTGTTTGCAAAAGTGCCAGGAGGCATCTGTATGAAGTGATGGGTTTCTGTTAGGTTGCTGATGACTTGGAAATTTTTCAGACCGTTTGATTGAATTGCCTTTAGGTTCTGGGACGTTCTTTCTGCTGGCCTATCAGAGCCTGAAATGGGGGAAGACATTCTTCACAAGACAGAAAGTGCAGACAGGACTGGTCATGACATGGGCTGCAAGGTATATGGTTTTGTCTTACTGTTTTACTTCTGAGTACAGTAAAAAATCTTTAAATTGGTAAAAATATGGGTCTTGGAGGCAAGTGGCAGCTTAACTCATTCCCTCATATAGACACCTTTTGACGTCTCTGTAAATGTCACTTTATGAAACCATTGTGAAACTATTTATCACAATAGTTTCAACACTACACAATTCTAAAATTTCCTTTCCTCTAGTTAATGCTTCTTTTCGGTACATATATTCAAAGAGGTGGTATCTAAAATTAGCCTTATAATGAGGTAATGGTTTAATGCAGGGTGAAAGTGAGCTTTCTGCATGACTTTCACCCTGCATTGAACAACCACCTGCCAAGGATTCTGGTTTAGAGGGGTTTTATTATATCTCCCACCACATAGTGGTGTGGGAGACATATTTAGATCTACTCCTGTCTGTCCATCTGTCACAAAATCTTGTCCGCTCTCTAATTTTAAAAGTTCTCATCCAATCTACACCAAAACTTATAAAAATGTTTATAGCTATAGTATCTAGGCCAAGTTCAATATCCAACAAGATTGTTTCAGGAACTTCAGAGTTATGACCCTTGACTTATCCAAATTTGGCATTTTTAGCCTTGTCCGCTCTCTAAGACAAAAACGTGTAATTCAATCTTAACTAAACCTTATAAAAATGTTTATGGCTATAGAATCTAGGCCAAGTTCAATATCTAGCAAGATTGTTTCAGGAACAATTATGTTTCAGTTATGGCCCTTGATTTATCCAACCATTGGCCTTTTTAGCCTTGTCGGCTCTCTAAGTCAAAAACGTCTCATCCAAACTTCACCAAACCTTATAAAAATGTTTATGGCTATAATATCTAGGCCAAGTTTAATATCCAGCAAGGAAATTCAGAGTTATGGCCCTTAATTTACCCAAAATTTGGCATTTTTAGTCTTGTCTGCTAAGTCAAAAACATCTCATCCAAATCTTCACCAAACCTTACAAAAAATGTTTATGGCTATAAAATCTAGGCCAAGTTCAATATCCAGCAAGATTGTTTCAGGAACTTCAGAGTTATGGCCCTTGATTTATCCAAATTTGGCCTTTTTAGCCTTGTCCGCTCTCTAAGTCAAAAACATCTCATCCAATCTTCACCAAACTTTATAAAAATGTTTATGGCTATAGTATCTAGACCAAATTCAATAACCAGCAAGATTGAACTAGGCACTTTAGAGTTATGACCCTTGAATAATACAAAATTGGCCTTTTTCAGCATTGTTCACTCTCTAAGTCATAAAGTTCTCATCTAATCATCACCAAATTAACCTTATGAAAATGTTTATGGTTATAATATCTAGGCCAAGATGAATAACTAGCTATTTTGGAACAGGTACTTCAGAGTTACGGCCATTGAATTGTTGAAAACTGAGCTTTTTTTTAGCTTGTCTGCTCTCTAAATAAAAAAGTCCTCATCAAGTTTCCAACAAACTTCATAAAAATGCATCCAATCATTTTTGAGATGGGAGCAGATGGGAGACATGTTTTTCTTAAGAGCAAGCTCTAGTTGTAATCTGTTTCTGCCAGAAGCATGAACTGAGAACATTAACCCTTTACTCTATGAATATTCATGTAAGAAAAAATGACATCATGAATATTAATTAGAGAGTTTTAGACACCTATTAATGCCTTTGCCAACAGAGTAGACATAGATCAGATGGCTTCTGTAGGAGCCGCCTGATCGGAGTCTGCTCTATTTGCTTATGGAATAATATAGGTATGATTGTTCAGTTTCGACAATAGCCAAACAGTCTTGTGTTCATACGCCATAATAAGAATTAATATTCATGATGTTATCACATGTATATCTTACATGAATATTTATGCAGATACTGATGAGTTTCAAACAGTACAGTAAATCTAATCGTATGTCTGTGTGACTCGACTGTTGCCCAAATACACCTTTTAATGTCTTTTCAAATAGGCCTGTAGTTGCTGTCTGATCCTTGTCTGCTCAGTTTGCTTATTGAATTATGTAGATCTGATCCTACAGTTTCTGCCATGGCCAAACTTTTCTGTGCTCATGTTCCATCATAAATAATACTCTAATTAATGTTCACAATGGTATTATTTCTGACATAAATACTCATGGAGTAACGGGTTAACCCTTTCCCTGTTCTGTATTTAGGCCAAATTTCAATACCTACTGCATATTCATTAACATAGTTATAAAGAAATATGAAAGGTGTAACATTGTAGACATTTTAGAAAGTACAGAAACAGATCTATCAAATTCTATTAGCAAACAGAGCAGACCCTGATCAGACGACTCCTCTAGGAGCAGTCTGATCTGGGTCTGCTCTGTTTGCAAATGCGTGAAAACACGTTTATATGAGGGAAAGGGTTAATGCAGGACAAAAGAATTTGTAGAATGCCCACAAAAGAGCTTTCTGTGTTTTTATATCTTTGCAAAGTAGACTCAAGGAAAAAGGTACAAAATCAGATTTGTAACATGTACACAAACAGAGCAGACCCTGATCAGACAAAGGTAAATGTGGGGAGTTTTCTAGTGAAGGGCTAGACAATTTAACCCATTCCCTCTTAGACTATTTTTAGACCCAACCTCTTAATAAATCTACCAGAAAGGAGCATTTACTAGAAGCAAGAGGGCCATGATGGCCCTAAATCGCTCACCTGGTTACTATAGACTTATGCATACACTGTATTTCTATGTAAAAATAAGCCCACTTCAGATTTGGGCCAATATGAAACCAAGGGCCATAATTTTAGGCCTGGAGGTTAAAATTTGAACAATCTTAATTAAAGAACATTAGATGATGCCAGGGGTGGGGCAATTTTGGTCCTGGGGTCATAACTTGTACAATCTTGGTAGAAAACCATTAGATGATACTACATACCAAATTTCAAAGGTCAAGGCCTTAGTTTCGGAAAAGAAGATGATTAAAGATTTACCTATAAAAAACTGATAAACCATGGGGCGGGACCACTTTTGGCCCTGGGAGTAACAATTTGAACAATCTTGTTAGAAAATCATTAGATGATGCTACATACCAAATATCAAAGGTAATTGATAAACTGATAAGCCCCGGGGCGGGGCGGGGCCATTTTTCGTACGGGGGTCATAATTTGAACAGTCTTTGTAGAGGACCATTAGATGATGCTACATACCAAATATCAAAGGTCTAGGCCTTACCGTTTCAGAGAAGAAGATTTTTAAAGATTTTCCTATGAAAAACTGATAAGCCTTGGGGCGGGGCCATTTTTGGTGGGGGGGGGGAGGGTGTCATAATTTGAACGATCTTTGTAGACGACCATTAGATGATGCTACATACCAAATATCAAAGATCTAGGCCGTATGGTTTCAGAGAAGAAGATGTTTAATTAAATTGTTGACGACGCACATACACACCACGACGGACGCCGGACACTGCCCCCTCACAATACCTCACCTGGCACTTTGTGCCAGGTGAGCTAAAAAGGAAAATTTTAAAATTGTGTAGTTTTGAAACCATTGTGAGCAAATGCTCTATTTATCACAATGGTTTCGAAAAAGTATTTTTACAGAGGTTTAAAAGGTGTCATTAGGTGGGAATGAGTTAGTGTTTTTTATCTTTCACTTGAACATCCTAGGATGATAGATTGTACATGTATTACAAATGTAACTTGCTATGCAAGTAAATATGCTCAGCAAAGGATTTGATTGCAGGAAACAAGTCACTAATGTCCTATGCAGTGTGATCCAGCTGAGAGCGCTTCAAGAGGAGCCCTCTCATCAGGGTCTGCACTGTTTGTGATGCTAATAATGAAAGTGTTTAAGTACATAGTCCACTTTGTTTGTTTGTTTGTGTTGATTTACGTCCGTTTCTGCTCACTATGGGCTAATTGGACGCCCCAGAGAGAGGGGAGAGGATACAGAGAAACCCAGGCGCGATGCCCTACTCTTATTATCGACTGAGTTTCTCTGGTTCTTTTAGATGCCCAGTGTAAAGCACTGATACATCAGACCTCGGTTTATAGTCTCGTCCGAAAGACTTGGTCCGGCGGGGGGAGTCCACTTTGTATGAAAGGCTTGAAGGTTTAAATGTATTTTGCAGGCTGGGTTTGTTCCTGTTCTCACGTGTTCTAAAGGAAGGAAAGGACAGTCGATTCAACCAAGCACGGAGTAGGCCTGGATTATTTTGGATCTACTGGACGATTCAGGGTAAGTCAGACATAAAGGATATGATTTGGTTCATCATTAACCCATTACTCCATAAATACGCTTTTCTTATCCTTTGCAAACAAAGTAGGCCCAGATTTGACAGCTCCTGTAGGATCACAAAAACTGTAAATTCATATCTATATCATGTCCAAAGCAAACAGAGCACACCCTGATCAGATGACTCCTACTTTGTTTGCAAATGCATGAAAAGGCATCTATATGAGAGAAAGTGTTAAGCGCCCAGCAAAAGATCTAATTATAGGTCTGTTAGACAGGTAGTAGCTTAACCCTTCGCTTGCTATTCACGTCAATATACGTACCTGTAAATAGTGAAGACCCAGATGAGACAGCTCCTGCAGGAGCTGTCTCATCAGGGTCTGCACTATTTACAAGTTGATTGTGCAACCAGCGCACCCCACAGCAGTGATTGCACAGCGAAATACTTGTACACAGTGAAGATGTATGTAATTATACAACAGGGCATGGGTAAAGAAGGAGAAATGTATTTTAGAATTCAGCAAGAGAAGGGTTAATGCAGGTCAAAATGCAGAAAGCTCCTGTATGAGCTTTCTGCAATACTTTTGCCCTGTATTAAGCAAACACCTGCTTTTTAAGATTCCAATATTCAACTAGACCTATCACTGAACGTGATTCATACCCCCACCTGGCATCCTTGTTGGAAAAGGCATAATATCGGCCCTTGGTCAGATTATAGCCCTTGTGAGGTGAACAGGTGTGTGAAGTTTCATTAGATTATCTTCAATGCTAAAGAAGTTATGACCAAGGTTAAAGTTTCTCACAATGACGACGCAGACAACGACGCCAATGACTACGCCAGGGTGATGGCAATATCTTGATTTTTTTCTTCAAAAGACAGCAGTGTTAAAAATGCTTATGGGAAGTAACAAAAGGGAATTAAAATCTGAAAATGGGCAATAACTGTACATTTTTTGTACAGACTCAACCAACTGTATTGAGGAGCTGATGCATGAGCACTATACAAACAGTGGAGATCCAAATCAGAGGAATCATATAAAAACCCTCTGGACAGAGTCTGCAGTGTTTAAGTAACCCTACAAAGGGTGCAGACCCTGACCCAAGGGTTCGAATTGGAGCAATCTTATCAGGATCCACACTGTTTGCATAGTACTGATGAATTAGTGTATCAGTATAAATGGGTTCAGTGAGGCAGACCTGTGTTTTCACTGGAATGTCCTTCGTGGTCAATGGAATCTCAGCAGTTGTTGGTATGGAAGACCCATATGGACTGCCAGGTGATCAGAATAATGAACTGCTGTTGTACTGGCAACGACATCTTGGATTTCTCTATTCACATACACATGATCTAGAACAGTGACCTTGACCTTGGCATGTGACATGTCAAAATGTGTAGCTTCATTAGACACACATGCATGCCAAATATCAAGTGTTTACCTGCAGTGTTCAAAAGTTATAGCCAATGTTAAAGTTGGTAATTTTACCTATGTATTTGACCTTTGACCTTGAACAGTGACCTTGACCTTGGCATGCAACATGTCAAAATGTGCAGCTTCATTAGACACACATGCATGCCAAATATCAAGTGTTTATACCTATATATTTGACCTTTGACCTTGAACAGTGACCTTGACCTTGGCATGCGACATGTCAAAATGTGTAGCTTCATGAGACACAAATGCATGCCAAATATCAAGTGTTTATCTGTAGTGGTTCAAAAGTTATAGCCAATGTTAAAGTTGGTAATTTGACCTATATATTCGACCTTTGACCTTGAACAGTGACCTTGACCTTGGCATGCGACATGTCAAAATGTGCAGCTTCATGAGACACACATGCATGCCAAATATCAAGTGTTTATCTGTAGTGGTTCAAAAGTTATAGCCAATGTTAAAGTTAGTAATTTGACCTATATATTCGACCTTTGACCTTGAACAGTGACCTTGACATGCAACATGTCAAAATGTGCAGATTCATTAGACACACATGCATGCCAAATATCAAGTGTTTATCTGTAGTGGTTCAAAAGTTATAGTCAATGTCCCGATCTCGCGCGACAGACGGACGGACGGACCGACGGACGGACAAGGTGTTTCCAATATAGCCCCCACCACAGGTGGTGGGGGTATAATAAATGAATGGTCGCTTAGGACAGGTTCTACTGTAAACTGTTGGAATAGCTTGTCATGAATTCATCACTAGTCTAAACAGTTAACCCTTTCCCTCATGCAAACGTGTTTTCACGCATCTGCAAACAGAGTAGACCCAGATCAGACGGCTCCTAGAGGAGCCGTCTGATCAGGGTCTACTCTGTTTGTTTATAGAATTTCAAAGACCTGTTTCTTTAACTTTCTAAAATAGCTACAATGTTCCACCTTCCATATTCCTTTATAACTACATGTATTTTGTCCATGAATATTCAATAGGTCTTAAAATTTGGAATGAACACAGAACAGGGAAAGGGTTAACCCTTTATCTCATAGATGTATGCCTTTTGATGGCTTCGCAAACAGAATAGCCCAACATGAGACGTGCCATCTGATCAGGGTCTGCTCCATTTTCTTTTAAAATACATGGAATATAGATCCGATTCTGCAGTTTATGCCATAGCTAAAAGTTCCCTTGTTCATATGCTATTATAAAAATTCAGCTAATTAATATTCATGATGTCATTTTGTCTGACAAAGACTGACATGAATATTCAATAGGTGAAGAGTTAAAGGTAACTATTCTGTATAAGAGCAACAAATACTACAATCGCAATTTCTCCACCAAACCCTATGTTGTGACCAGTCTCGAAGAGATGATTCTATAGAGTGGTCATAACATGGGGCTTGGTGGAGAAATAAAGGAGTTATTCTTGAAAGCGTTTAATTTAATCTTATCTGGACCTTTGTCTGTATACAAAGTAAAATTATGAGTTGTAATATTTCAGGTATCTGGGTTATTGCAACAATATTACCGCTACTGATGGTCAACAGTAAGAAAGAAGACAAACCACTGACCACACGGGACTACATTGGCTGGGCACTGTGGGGACTTGGCTTCCTGTTTGAGGTCATCGCTGATCACCAAAAGTCCGCCTTCAAAAGTAACCCTGATAATGCTGTAAGTATCTTTGTGTTAGTTATTTGCTGAGATATCTAAAAATTGCCACAAAGTAATATCATGAAATGGAGCACACAGCCTCAGATCAGTCACCACATTAGTAAAGGGCCATTTCTGTGGTGGCTCCATCAAGATTGCAATATCATACCCTAAGTACTCAGACAGACAAACTGTTGCAAATAGTGCAGACCCAGATCAAGCTGCTCCCGAAGGAAGAGTTTGATCAGGGTGTACACTATTTCCTACTACATGTATATCAGTTTAAATCAAAGTTACCAAAATCGTGCCAAATTGACTTGTTCAGTCCTTGCAAAGGAGAGATTTGGTGTCCAAATGCATAGGACAATTAGTGTATGTAAACAACTGTATACCTAAATGGATGTTTATGATACAGATATATTAGACATACCGGTAAATTAACCCTTTCCCTGTTCTGTGTTTATTCCAAATTTCAATACCTACTGAATATTCATAGATAAAAAGATTATAACGAACTATGGAAGATGGAAAATTGTAACCATTTTAGAAAGTAAATATACCTAAATGGATGTTTACGATACAGATATATTAGACATACCGGTAAATTAAGAGCTGTCAGAAGACAGCATGCTAGACTGTTCAAAAGGAATTCCTACAAGGGGCAATATGTTACATGTACATTGGTAGTTGGTGTGCTTTGCCTTAACCCTTTCCCTCATATAAACATGTTTTCACTCGTTTGCAAACAGAGTAGGCCCAGATCAGACGGCTCCTAGGAGCCGTCTGATCAGGGTCTGCTCTGTTTGCTAATAAAATTTGATAGATCTATTTCTTTACTTTCTAAAATGTCTACAATGTTCCACCTTCCATATTTCTTTATAACTATTTTGTTAATGAATATTCAGTAGGTATTGAAATTTGGTCTAAATACAGAACAGGGAAAGGGTTAAACTCTTTAGCTGCCAGTGTCACATATGTAGTTACATGTACATATGCAGACAGATTGGATCCAGATGAGATGCAGTTTCAGTTTTGGCATTTCATCAGGGTAAAAAATGTTTGTTAAATTGTTACTGTGATGTTTTTAAAAGATGAAAAAAATGCAGACAAATTTTGTAGCAAAATACAGGTGAGCTCATACACCAGACGATTTGCCTTCGTGAAATTTTGCCTGACATCAGCATTTTTTCCTGCAACATCGAGTTTCAAAAGAAGATACACATATAAGTGGTATACATAAGAGTCACCATATTGGTCAGTCCCTCCGTCCATGTGTTGGTTTTTCTTGTCTACGCTATTTCTACGACAGCAACATTCAACATTTTAACTAAACTTTATATGAAGCCTCGTTATCGAGAGGCGATACCCTTATTGTTACAATGTTCCAGTGGGATCATTGATGGTCATAATGTGCAGCGTGTTGCCTGAAAATTTGTCAAGTATAGAAAACAGCAGGTTAATTAGCTTGGAGATATTTAATCCATTCCCTCCTACTGATGCATTTTGATGCCTCTGTAGATGTCTTTATTGAAACCAATGTTACAAATAGAGCATTTGTTCCACAGGAGTAAATGCTCTATTTATCTAATTGGTTTCAAAACTTTATAATTCTAAGCTGTTCCTTTTTTCTATCAAATGCTACTTTTCAGTAGCTTTATTCAAAGACATTGGGTCTAAAGTTAGTCTAGGAAAGAATGGGTTACTGTAAATTATACATAAACAGACAGTGCTTTATAGAGAAAAGCGCTAATAGGTATGCTTCTGTAAGAGGCTAAAACTGTTAAGTTTCACCTTTATTCTAGGGTCAGTTTATCAAGTCAGGACTCTGGAGCATATCTCGGTATCCCAACTATTTTGGAGAAATCTGCATGTGGATTGGCATTTTCCTGTCATCATCGTCAGTGATTACCAAGCCAACAGAGTGGGCCACAATTATCTCCCCTTTGTTTACCTTTTTCCTCCTGACCCGGGTCAGCGGCATACCCTTGCAGGAGAGGCAGCAGCTAAAAAGATGGGGAGATAACCCTGCATTCAAGGAATATGTGAAAAACACAGCAAAGTTAATTCCCTTTATTTGGTAGATGAAAACTGCACAATGACAAGTGGCAGAAAAATTTAATCTTCTGTATGCAGGATACATGTGTACTGGCATTTACAAACAGTGGAGACTCAGATCAGAGGGTTCCTCTTGGAGCCCTCTGATAAGGGTCTGCACTGTTTCTCATTCAAAATCCACTTGCAATTGTGACCTTTTCAGACTGTATAAACTCAACCGATTAATAATCCACATTAAAAATTCAAAGGGTTAACCAATGTGTTTACATCATGAATGACACCTTGAACAAAGTTAGCCCTTTACTCCATGAATACACTTTTCTACACATATTAGCAGCAAGATAGGGTTTGGCTGAGAAATAAGTGATTTTGATTGGTCAGTGAGCCTCTTATATATACAGCTCTGTCCCCGCATATATCATGTCTGTTTATAATTTTTTGTATATCAGTCCAAATCTAGAGCTATCACAAATATGATATCACAAAGTTTACCAGGCAGAGGGACACACGCTAGATGTACAGTTTCAAAGCCCTATAGCAATTTCAGCAATAGCATATACACAAGATGTGAGGTGACAGTATTAAGTAAGGCATTTTGAATACCTCTTACGTCAATGGGTATGAACATATGTGATGTTGGAATTAACCCATTCCCGCATATTGACGCCTTTTGACGCCTCTGTAAAAGTCACTTTGTGAAACCATTCTGATAAATAGAGCATTTGCTCCATAGGAGCAAATGTTCTATTTATCAGAATGGTTTCAATACTATACAATTCTAAATATTTTCTTTTCTCTAGTAAATGCTCCTTTTCGGTAGACTTTTTCAAAGAGGTTAGGTCTACAAATAGCCTAAGTGGGAATGGGTTAATCAGGGATTATTACAAGTAGATTAGTGTTAGTTATAATAACAAGGTTGTGTTACTGGTGTTAACCACAGGTTCCTGGGCACAAGTTTTGATACTTTCATTTGTTCTGAGCAACAGATAAAGGTGCATATTCAAATATGAAACTCGTCCTTTCTCCACCAAACCCTGTGTTGTGACTACTCTTTAGAATCATCTTGAAGAGACGATTCTAAAGAGTGGTCACAACATGGGGTTTGGTGGTAAAGTAAAGAAGTTATTCTTGAAAAGGTTTTAATTTATGCGTTTTATCAGTACCTCTATTGTTAAAGAAATCTATCACTTTAACCCTTTACTCCATAAATACTCCTTTCTACACCTCTGCAAACAGAGAAGACCCAGATCAGATGGCTCCTGTTGGATCCGTTTCATCAGGGTCTGTTCTTTGTTCATGATATAATATAGATATGATTCTACAGTTTCCGGGGCCAAAAATTCCAGTGTAAATTTGCTATTATAATAAATATTTTAATCAATATTCATGATTCCATTAATTTTTACATTTATATTTATGGTGTAAAGGGTTAACCCCTTTCCCTAATTATCATTTGTATGTTAACCCAAAGCCTGCTATGACAAGAGTCGGTGCCAACGCTTGTCTGATTTGGTGATTGTCCAGCTCAATTAAAACATTTTGAAATAAAGTGCCATAACTCCAAAATTTTGAAATCAAGAGTTATGGTTCTTATGTAGGGGCCTTCCCTTCAATGAGATCTACTAACCTATGAAGTTTCATGTTGATACCTATTATACTTTTCGATTAATGAGCTACATGTACATTTAAGTTTTTGCACGACGACAACGCCTACGACATAGTGATCACAATAGCTCGACTTTTCTTCGAAACAGACAAGCTAAAAATGCAATCTGCTTAAGCTCTGATCTGTTGTCCTTAACTTCTGATTCTTTCAAGCTTTTGAGATATTATTGACAGAGTGTCAAACAGCTGGATCCCGATGAGACGCTGAGTGACTTGGTGTCTCATCTGGATCCAAGCTGTTGCAAATGTCAGTTAAATCGCACTTAGCAGGCTAAGGGTTAATTGGTTACATCATAAATATTCATCAATGTAAATCTTTCAAGGGAAGTTTTGGCTTTGACAAAACTGTAGGATTCCTTTTTAAGCAAACAGAGGCTTACAGAGCAGACGCCAATCGGGCAGCTCCGTCTGATCTGGGTTTAGTCTGTTTGCAAAGGTATTAAAAGGAGTTACTATGAGGGGAAGAATTGAACCATTTTACTTTAATACAATAGTATTTGTGTACATCAAACAGTTACTGAGAACCTTTTTTGCAAAGGTATTAAAAGGAGTTACTATGAGGGGAAGAATTGAACCATTTTACTTTAATACAATAAGTTCAGGCAGAATTTGGTTGTTTTGACCTTTTGTTAAATACTTGAACAATGTAAGTGCAAAAAGAAATATGAACATGTTCTACAAACATTTGAGACTGACTTTTTTCATTTTAATAAATATGTATATTTATATGAACAATGCGTTTTGTTACGATATTTACTCAATATGCGTAATTACAACAGATCATCATGTCTAAATCTGTTTGCAAAGGCGTGAAAGTATAATTCATGATGTGATTATTTCTTTCATGAATATTTATGGATTAACTCGTTACCTGTTCTATGTTTATTACAAATCTCAATACCTACTGAATATTCATGGCAAAATAGTTATAATGAAATATGGAAGGTAGAACATTGTAGCCATTTTAGAAAGTAAAGAAACAGATCTACCAAAGTCCATAAGCAAACAGAGCAGACCCTGATCCTAGAGGAGCCGTCTGATCTGAGTCTACTCTGTTTGCAAATGCGTGAAAACACGTTTCTATTAGGGAAAGGGTTAAGCAGTTTAAACTTTTATTTCATGACATTTAATGTAAGAAATATGAAAATTACATACCTTAATACTATAATGAAATGAACAAGAGATTATTTTATTACTTACCTTAACCCTTCGCTTGCTGAATTTTAAAATACATTTCTCATTCTTTACCCATGCCCTGTTGTATAATTACATATATCTTAACTGTGTACAAGTATTTCGCTGTGCAATCACTGCTGTGGAGTGCACTGGTTGCACAATCAACTTGTAAATAGTGCAGATCCTGATGAGACAGCTCCTGCAGGAGCTGTCTCATCTGGGTCTTCACTATTTACAGGTAGGTATATTGACGCGAATAGCAAGCGAAGGGTTAATACTATAATGACATGAACAAGAGATTATTTTATTTGACCATGACAGAAACTGTAGAATCAGATCTGTATAAATCCATGAGCAAACAGAGCAGACCCTGATCAAATGGCTCCTGCAGAAGTCTGATGAGGTTCAACTGTTTGCAAAGGCATTAATATTTGTATCCATGGAGTAAAGGGTTAAGAGCAACATGCTTGGGATTGCTTATGGAATAATATATGTCTGATCCAACAGATTCTTCCCTATGTTCGCAGGAAATATAAATTATCAGCTAAATAAATTATTAAAATAAAGTGCCAAAGTGACTACTTAGCGACGACAGGTTCTCCTCTTACCACACACATCTGCCCTGCATCAACCCTTTACATGATGGAACCCTTTTCAAGTTTTTGCAAACGGAGTAGGCCAAGACAGCTACTGTAGGAGCAGCCTGATCAGGGTCAGCTGTTTCCTTATAGAATTATATAGATCTGTTCATTATAGAATAATATAGATCTGGGTCCATGCTTATAAAACGTTTAGTTGAGTCTGAAATCGTTGCCAAAGGCTCAAATCTGACCAATCAAAAGCTTGAGAACTCAAACCTGACCAATCAAAAACTTGAGAACGAACTCAGACTCAACTAAAAAACTTTATAAGCATGGACCCTGTTCATATGTAATTATACATCGGCTAATGAATATTCATGTCATTATTTCTTACATGACTACAATGTATTCATCAGGTAAAGGGTTTTGAGTTTCTGTCCATAAGACTCAGAATTGGGGTAACATGTACTATAGCAACCATATAAAACAAGATTGTTCGGAGGAACACGTGTCACCTGCTCGTAGCTGACACAAAAACTGTTAATATGCTGGAGAGAAATCAGAATAAAGGGGAATAACTCAAAAAAATATTGCATGCAGAGTGATGGACCTTAATTACATCAATGGTCCTCATTGAGAGAAGACACATGTGAAATCTCTATGATTAGTTTAGAAATGACAGCCAAACAAGAGAGTCGTCACGGGTGACAAATGCCCCCAAAGTGTTTGACACCGAAATGCATTTTGGCGGAAAAACAATACAATGTAATGCAGGTGTAACATGAAATTTTGATGCTGTTAAAAATGACACAGGAGTCAGTTCTTAACATTAGAAACAGAACCTTTGACGATTATGATAGCTAAGAAAAGAGCCAAGGGTCAAAACTTAGTTAAAAACGACCCTAAGTCATTCTCAACGTTAAAAAGGACCCTGGGTTGATTGTCAACGTTTAAGGTATAGGAGATATGCTCTGGACAAGCTTTTTGTATCTGGTAAGGTATAGGAGATATGCTCCGGACTGTAAAATTGAGGTCAAAGGTCAAGGTCAAGGTCAGTGATCTGAAAATGGTACACGATTCTCCGCCATCCCAAGATGAACTCACAAACCAAATTTGGAATCCGTAGCTGGTAAGATATAGGAGAAATGCTCCGGACAAGCTTTGTGTAAAATCTAGGTCAAAGGTCAAGGTCACAGTGACCTGAAAATGGTACGCGACACACCGCCATCCCAAGATAAACTCGCACACCAAATTTGGAATCCGTAGCTGGTAAGGTATAGGAGATATTCTCTGGACAACCTTTTTTGTAAAATTGAGGTCGAAGGTCAAGGTCAAGGTCACAGTGACCTGAAAATGGTACGCGACATTCCTCCATCCCAAGATGAACTCACACACCAAATTTGGAATCCGTAGCTGGTAAAGTATAGGAGATATACTCCGGACAAGCTTTTTGCAGCTGGTAAGGTATAAGCTTTTTGTAAAATCGAGGTCAAAGGTCAAGGTCACAGTGACCTGAAAATTATACGCGACACTCCGTCATCCCAAGATGAACTCACATACCACATTTTGGATCCGTAGCTGGTAAGGTATAGGAGATATGCTCCGGACAAGCTTTTTGTAAAATCGAGGTCAAAGGTCAAGGTCACAGTGACCTGAAAATGGTATGTGACACTCCGCCATCTCAAGGTGATCTCACACACCAAATTTGGAATCTGTATCTGGTAAGGTATAGGAGATATGCTCTGGACAAGCTTTTTGTAAAATCGGTCAAAGGTCATGGTCAAGGTCAAGGTCACAGTGATCTGAAAATGGTACGCGACACTCCTCCATCCCAAGATGAACTCACACACCAAATTTGGAATCCTTAGCTGGTAAGGAATAGGAGATATACTCCGGACAAGCTTTTTGTAGCTGGTAAGGTATAAGCTTTTTTTAAAATCGAGGTCAAAGGTCAAGGTCAAGGTCACAGTGACCTGGAAATTGTACGCGACACTTAGCCATCCCAAGATGAACTCGCACACCAAATTTGGAATCTGTAGCTGGTAAGGTAAAGGAGATATGCTCAGGACAAGCTTTTTGTAAAATCGGTCAAAGGTCATGGTCAAGGTCACAGTGATCTGAAAATGGTACGCGACACTCCTCCATCCTAAGATGAACTCACACACCAAATTTGGAATCCTTAGCTGGTAAGGTATAGGAGATATACTCCGGACAAGCTTTTTGTAGCTGGTAAGGTATAAGCTTTTTTTAAAATCGAGGTCAAAGGTCAAGGTCAAGGTCACAGTGCCCTAGAAATGGTACGCGACACTCCGCCATCCCAAGATGAACTCACACACCAAATTTGGAATCTGTAGCTGGTAAGGTAAAGGAGATATGCTTCGGACAAGCTTTTTGTAAAATCAAGGTCAAAGGTCAAGGTCACAGTGACATGAAAATGGTACGCGACACTCCCCCATCCCAAGATGAACTCACACACCAAATTTGGTATCCGTAGCTGATGTGACAAAGGAAATATACTCCGGACAAAAGGTACACACACCCACACACGCACGGTGCGATCACTATATGCCGCCAAAGCCTAGCTTTGGGGGCATAAAAACATAAAGTGTAAACAAAGGAGAATAACTAAACTAGACTGTCTCAGGACAGCAAAGCTCGCCTATTGTAGACCTTGTCTATAAAGATGAAGTCCAAAATATTTTTCTATTTTAACTGAACTACATCAATGTTAAACCTACTGGCAAACTCTATTCCAAATACCAGCTACCTATGGCAAGTATTTCATGTTGTATTAGTGCATCTTAACACTTACCGCAAAACCCCATTTTCATCCCAAAAAGCTAAGTCCAAAACAGGTGAAATTTGGACTAAAATTCAATTTTATTTTAAATTTTAACTACATGTACACTACATCAATGTTCAACACACTGGGAACCTCCATTTCAAGTATCAGCTTCCTAGGGCAAATATTTCATGTAGTATTAGTGCATTTCAACACTACCCCAAAACTTTTAACCAAAAAACCAACGCCGACACCGAGGTGATTCCATAAGCCCCCCCTATTCTTCGAATAGGCGAGCTAAAAAGTATTGCATGCAGAGTGATGGACCTTAGTTATATCAACGGTCCTCAATGAGAGGAAGACACATGTGCAATTTGAAAGCTCTTTAATGATTAGTTTAGAAATGACAGCCAAAAAAGAACGACGGAAAAGTGATCCCTAAGTGACACACTGCCCCTTGGCAGGTGACACAACAAGAATCTATTAGAGCAAGTAATCGCTTAATGCATGACAAAAGCAGAGCTTTCTGCATAACTTTCATCCTGCATTAAGCTACCACCAATTTCTAATAAACACCAGAATTAGACTGTTTGGTAAGCGTTATAGAGAGCTTTTACTGTAGTATTTGTGTACATCAAACAGTTACTGAGAACCTTTTTTCTTTCTTTCGGCAAACACATCTAACTCTTTCCACATTTGCGAACAGAGCAGACCCAGATCAGATGACTCCTATAGGAGCAATCTGATCAGGGTCTGCTGTTTGCTTTTGACATATAACTCTGGTTCTACAATTATTTTTTTTCAAAGTAAAAAATTCCATTGAAAAGTTTATATCATAAAAATTACTCATTATGTCATTCATGAATATTCAACATGGAAAGGGTAAATGCCATTTATTTTGAGACTTGTGAGATTTGAGACAGACTTTGGTAACAGACCTATTCTTCTTTATGGAACATACATCAAATACACACTGTTGCAATAAGCAGACAGACAGGCTAAATCAGTATGTTTATCCTTTCTTATATTTCAGACATAAATAAATCAATGAACAGGATATTGTAAAAGAAAACAAAAGCACATTCAATCTATGTACTATACATTTATATACAGCTCTCATGTTACATGTATAAAACTATGAAATGTTCAACCAATCAATAAATGTTTAACAATTAGCATAGGCATCTTTAACCTTTTACTCCATGAATAATAAGCTCCGCCCTCTTTGCAACTTTATTATCTCAAATAGTATATTGGTATGTTTATATTGGCAATTGCTTCAATACAAGACTGGGCAAACTCAGGCCTAAATTTACTATCTGATCAGACAACTACTATAGGAGCTGTCTGATCTGGGGCTATGCTGATTGTAAGAAGTGTATCTATAGAGTAAAGAATTAAACAATGTCATGAATAACTCATAAAAGTACATGTAGCACATTAACCAGTACATCTTCAAACCTATATTCAAAACAAGATCAATAACAAGAGGGCCATAACCGCCCTGTATCGCTCACATGGTTCATTGGCCAAGATATCTATCATGTATCTTCCATAATTGTCCAGGCCACTGTATTTCACTTTGATAGAAAATAATCTAAGGATGATTGCTATGAGGTTTGATCAAATTCCATTCTGCATTTTAAGAGCAGATGTCAGTTAAAGAAATTGTACATTAAAATCTATTTTTAGTTCCTGTGACCTAATTATAATACGGACCAGAACTATTTACATTAATCTGATAAAGGGTCCGCTTTAGATAATTCCTGTGAAATTTGGTAGAAATCCATTTTATAGCAGTTTAAGATGTTGTTTTAAGAAATAGTCAGTTTAAACCTAGTTCAGTTCCTGTGACCTATTTATGCAATGGACCAAAATGGTTTATAATAACTGATAGGGGAGAAATACAGATCGTTTCAGGCTGAAATCCATTCTGACAGCAGTTTAAGAGATGCCATTTAAAGAATCTATTTTTAGCTCCCTTGACCTACTTATTCCGTGGACTGGAACAAATTATATAAATTTGATAGGGGGTCAGAATTTGGTGAGAATCTAGTCACTGGTTTAGGAGATGTCATGTTTGTTCAAAATCCATTTTTAGCTCCCGAGACCTAAAAATGCAGTGAACTGGAATGACTTTTAATCTGATAAAGTGTCATTCCTGTGTAAATTGGTAGAAATCCATTCAGCAGTTCATGAAGTTAAAATATATTTCTAGCTTCCCTGACTTGTTACATATAGAACCATTTATATAAATCTGACAAAGTGTCACCTGCAAACCATTCATGTGATATTTGGTGAAAATCCAGTCAGTGGTTTAGGAGATGTTTTAAGAAATTATTAATGCCAGATGATTGAGGATGCTAAACCACAGACAAGGGGCGATCCCAATACCTCACCTTGGCAATCTGTGCCAGTAGAGCTAAAAACAAGAGCCGCCTGTGTGCGCAAACGCTCGTTCGATTTGGTGCTTGTCCACTGTATACACTTCTCCTAAAAGAGATCTACCAACCTATGAAGTTTCATGTTGTTACTTCTTACACTTTTTGATTAATCAGCTAAAGTTTTTGCACGCTGCTGACGCCGCCGTCGCCAATACCTACGACCCTGTGATCACAAAAGCCAGACTTTTTTCTTCAAAAACAGACGAGCCAAAAATGGACATGGATACCCAACCAATCTCCGACTGAAGCTAAGGTATCGTACATGAAAAATGAAATTATAAAGACTGATATATCATATTATTTAACCCTTTACCTCATGAATATTCATGAAAAAAATAATACATGTACATTAATTAGACTATTTGTTATAATAGCACATGGACACCAAAGTTTTGGCCATGGTAAATAGAATCATATCTACATTATAAGCAAACAGAGTAGACCTTGATCAGATGACTCCTATAGGAGCCGTCTCAACTTAGTCTACTCTGTAGAACAAAGGCATAGAATAGTGTATTTATGGAGGAAAGGGTTCACAAGTCATTCACAAAATGTCATTGTTTGAAACTCTAATTTTTATTCTTTGATTATATAGCCGGCAAAGACAGAAGTTTAAAGTGGGAGGCACAGTCCATTATCCACGATACTGGAATCGAGCACATCTGCCTCGTTCTGACTGGCTGGAACTTAATGTGGCTTTCGTGGACAAGGAAGATACAGCAATCTGCTATCTCTGATGTGGGGTCTGAGTGATAGGGTACCGTCAGTTTGAGATCAGCCAAATGCCCAGGCTTGGGCTCTCTGGTGAGCAGCTGACCATCACCTGCTTTCACAAGGCTTATCAGTTCCTCTTTAGAAGGTGTTGCATACTCAAAACTTCCATGGAAGTAGAACTGGCAGCCATTGAACAAACCCGGTAACTGAGAAGAAAATAAATATAGATACCAAGACATTTTCTCACAGTGCAGGCCCAGGCAAGTAAATTGTATATCTGCAAAATTTGTCATGCGTTTAAATTTTCTTTGGTATAAACCCATTCCCTCATATTGACGCTCCTGCAAAAGTCACCTGTTGAAACCATTGTGATAAATAGAGAATTTGCTCCTATAGGAGCAAATGCTCTATTTATCTCAATGGTTTTAAACTACAAAATTCTAAAGTTTTCCTTTTCTCTAGTTAATGCTCCTTTTTGGTAGATTGACCCAGAGGTTGGATCTATAAATAGCCTATGAGGGAATGGGTTAAAACACATAATCACATCAAACGGTTTATATCCTGATGAGAAACTGAATTACTCCGCATCTCATTTGGTTGCAAAAAGTTTGCATAGGTAACCAAGGATTTGAAATTGGCAGCTAAAGAGCTAAAGAAGAACTGTACAGAAGATCCTGTCTTAAGCCGCAGAGTCTTAAATAGCTGATACAGTCTACTCTCGTTATCTCCAATTTCAAGGGACCGTCAAAATTAATTGGAGTTAACGAGAGTTGGAGTTATCCAAAGTCACTTACATGCACTGTGTATACATACGAAATGTGTGTGTGTGTGTGTGTTTGTGTGTGTGTGATACAAGTCACGAAGTAAATACTTCGTGTACAAGTTTACTGAATTACTGGTATTGAATAAATAAATAATACAAGGATATGGAACAACATTTCATTTATCAACTTAGTGTAATAAATGTACTAAGAACATATAAAAGTAAAATCTTGAATGTTACATATCTTACCGAACGTGCATTTTTATACACACTGTTAAAGCATAGAGCGAGTTCAACCATCAACTACGGTCGATGTTCGAATGCAAACTGGTCGAGGTTTGGTTTAGCTCCTCTTTAGTTCAACCTTAGTCTGACCATACTACAGCTGTTGGTCTGTCCATAGTAGACACTAACCTGACGTCATTTCCTCCAACCGGAGACAGTTTGATCAACATTTAGTCAATCAGTTTACTTTAGTCACAACAGCCGATGATCAAACTCGCCCGTAATCTGCTTGTGTTTTATATGCAAGCCATCATATGTAATTTCGTTTAATTATAAGTTAGGCTATTAGCCTAATGATAACAACTATGGCGGTTATTGGCGTCAGTGTTTGCACAGTTTGCAAAGATCTGATATCATTTGAGCGTGGAGGTGACAACATAGTTCTCAAGTTGATAGAAAGGTGTGAAAGTTTGTCTTCGCGCCCGGCGAACAGGTAGTTCGACTTACACTAACAATTTATAGTTTGGTAGACTCTCGTCAGACCAGAAAATAAACTGGAGTTAGCGAAAATTTTGAGTTAACGAACTTTGACTTATCCATAGTCAAACTACATAGATAAAGAAGGAGATAATTTACGACCGAGAAAAAAGTTGGAGTTAGCGAACATTTTGAGTTATCCGAGTTGGAGTAAACGAGACTAGACTGTAGTTGCTTAATGCAGGGTAAAAGTAATGCTCCTACAGGAGCTTTCTGCATTATTTTTGCCCTGCATTAAGTTATCACCTGCCTTACAGACCCATTATTAGACCTCTATTTGACGGTCACTTAAAACATGTTCTACTGTAGCTGCAGATTTGACAGATAATAAAGTGACTTATCTCGCACTAAAAACACCACTTTATGACTTCAAAGGAAATACAGATTTCAAATTCAGGCTTTCTTCCATCACTTTTCACAACATCAACCCTTTCAATGCTGACATTTTCAGTGGATCATTCCAAAATTCTAATAGGTATAACTTTACATGGATATTCAAGGAAATTTCTTTAAAGAAAAGTGTAACATGACAAACAGTGCAGAGAGGGTCTGCTCTGTTTGCTTATGAAATAATATAGATACAACACCAGCACCATGGCCAAAATTTTCTGTATTCATGTGCCATTATAAACAAGATGTGTTTGTGAAACACTATGCCCCTATTATCGTCAAAATAAATTTGACCTTAATAAGTCACCCCTAAAAATGTTCACTCCATATGTTACACATGCATGCAAGTTTGAAGTATGTATGTGCAACGGCTACAAAATTATCATCAACATTAAAGTTGTCCTCAAACAGACAGATAGGGCAAAAACAATATCCCCCCCCAAAAAAATTTGGGGGAGGGGAGCATAAAAATTAACTAATTAATATTCCTGATGTCATTATTTCAAAAGAAACAAATATCATACCTGCTGTTTGCGATTGATGCGGCCCTTATATGGAGCCTTGGAGTTTGGGGACAGACTGGTTCCCTGTACCTCAAATGCCTCCTCACAAACAAGACTGCCAACCTCCATACATGTTGCTAGCCCTGAAATAAAATACACATGTCTCTCAAGGTGCTTCATAATCCTTGAAAAAAGGTATCTTTTATCCACCGAAAATGTTTCCTGCGTATGTTCCAAAAGTTATTTTTCTTTCAAAATCACCCTGTGTGTCTAACACTTTGAAAACACTCCAATCAGACTTCGGAAAGATATAAAAGAACAATTAAAAAAGACCCAATTCTGCTTATAAAATTTATAAAAGTGATTGAATAGTTTTGAGAACATACGATTATTTATTACATGTATTAAGAAATGATGACATGAATATTACTTAGATGAAATTTTATGTCATATACACACAGGACTTTTTAGCCATGGCAGAAAATATATACAGTAAAACCTCGATTATCCGAATTTTCGGTATAGAAGAATTTAGACCCTTTTAGGCAGGTGGCTGCTTAATGCATGGTGAAAGTCATGCAGAAAGCTCCTAGAGGAGCTTTCTGCATGACTTTCACCATGCATTAAGCTGCCACCTGTCTTAAAGATCGATAATAATACGTATTTTACTGTTCGGATAATCGAAGTTTTACTGTAGTTTGGTCTATTATTCGATAAGCAAACAGAGCAGATCCATACCATATGGCTCTTACATGAGCCCTCTGATCTGGGACTATTTTGTTTGCCAAAAGCGTCAAAAGGGATAAAGGTGCATATTTCAAATACAACTAGAAATATCCCTAAAGGTGATGGAATACCCCCGCTCAGCTGCCTTGATCGCCAATCAAACCAGGTTTTTCTACTGTTTGATCTAGTGGCCAAGTTTTTGACCCCATGTGACTCACTTTCAAACTCGTCTGAGATCATTCTGATAAAAGTTTCATGAAGATTCAGCAAAACAAGAGGGCCATGAGGCCCTGAAGCGCTCAGATTATCCTATGTAAAACTGATTAGCCCTTGGGCGGGGCCATTTTTGGTCCGGGGTCATAATTTGAACAATCTTTGTAGAGGACCATTAGATCATGCTACATACCAAACATCAAAGGTCTAGACCTTACAGTTTCAGAGAGGAAGATTTTTATAGATTTTCCTATGAAAAAGTGATAAGCCCTTGGGCGGGGCCATTTTTGGCCCGGGGTCATAATTTGAACAATCTTTGTAGAGGACCATAAGATCATGCTACATACCAAATATAAAAGGTTTAGGCCTTACAGTTTCAGAAAAGAAGATTTTTATAGATTTTCCTATGTAAAACTGATAAGCCCTTGGGCGGGGCCATTTTTGGCCCAGGTGTCATAATTTGAAAAAATTTTGTAGAGGACCATTAGATTATGCTACATACCAAATATCAAAGGTCTAGGCCTTACAGTTTCAGAAGAAGATTTTTAAAAAAATTTCCTATGAAAAACTGATAAGCGCTTGGGCGGGGCCATTTTTGGTCCGGGGGTCATAATGTTAACTATATTTCGTTCCCCCTAGCCACTGATGCTTCTGACAAAATTTGGTTAAAATCAGAGATGTCGTTTGAAAATGTGGCCGGACGCCGGACGGATTGCGATCACAATAGCCCATCCTGAGCCTTTGGCTCAGGTGAGCTAAAAATGTGTCCTCTAGAGTGTTCACAAGGTTTTTCTAGTATTTGACCTAGTTACCTAGTTTTTGACCCCACATGACCCACTTTCTAATCCATCCGAGATTTTATTAAGACAATCATTCTGACCAAGTTTCACGAAGAATGGGCTAAAAATGTGACCTTTAGAGTGTTCACAAGATTTTCCTACTATTTGACCTAGTGTCCTAGTTTTTGACCACACATGACCCACTTTCAAACTTGTCCGAGAATTTATTAAGACAATCGTTCTGACCAAGTTTCATGAAGAGGGCTAAAATTATGACCTCTAAAGTGTTCACAAGATTTTCCTACTATTTGACCTAGTGACTATTTGACCTAGTTTTTGAACCCACATGACTAACTTTCAAACTTATCCAAGAATTTATCAAGACAATCATTCTGACCAAGTTTCATGGAGATTGGACTAAAATAGTGACCACATAGTGACCACAAGAGTGTTCATTGTGCCAGGTTGTGCCACGGACAGACAGACCAATCAACCGACCAACACACACACTAACTACTATATACCCCCTCTCAAATTTCGTTTGCAGGGTATAAAATTCATCATTTCTCCACCAAGCCATATGTTGTGAGTTTTTCTTGGAAATATTCTTTTTTACTTTAACCCATTCCCTCATAATGACGCCTTTTGACAACACTGAAAGTTACTTTTTGAAATACTTGTGATAAATCGAGCAGTTGCTTCATAGGAGCAAATGCTCTGTTTATCACAATGGTTTAAAAACTACACTTTATTTGGAAAAAGTTCCTTTTCAGTAGATTAAAGATCAAAGAGGTTGGGTCTAAAAATAGCCTGAGGGAATGGATTTTACATCTGACTAATGCTTACATTCCATATTCATGATCCACTTGCCCATCAGTATGCCCTGCAACAGTTTTATGGTGCGCGGACACATACCCTCTGCATTACATCGGGTTACGATGTGGGTCACTGAAATATGAGCACAATTCAACTATGTACAAGACTTGGAAACAGAGAGAATGAAAACACATCTACAGTCTACAAATGCTTACAAAAGTATTAACAAAAGTTGATGGCGTTTTGAATAAATCAAGGGCAGTAACTCTAGATATAGTGATCTGATTCAACCCAAAAACTATAGGTATCTTCCTCTGTTGATACTTAACATATGCCCTTAATATGAAACCAACATGTAAAATACTGTTTTGAGTTATCGCGTCACATCAAAATTGTTGATTGACAGACAGACAGACATACAGACAGGAGTTATCACTTCACATAAAAATTGTTGACAGATGGACAAAAGAACCAACGGACAAAAAATGTGATTCCTAAAGGGCTTCTGCATTTTCAATGCAGGGCCCTAATAAATATTCTATTCATTTTAACAATAGAGTACATTAACCCTGTTCAATACTCATGTAAGAAAAAATGTCATCATCAATATTTATTAGATGATTTTTTTTATAGTAAAATCTTAAAGGGATCTGTTTGCAAACATGGGGAAGAAGGGTTAAGTACGAAATGGTGTAATATACTAGAGGATTCTGAAAGACAAACAGTGCACTCTAATCACAGTTCTCCTCTAGGAGGTGCCCTTTGATCAGGATCTACACTGTAAATTTCAGTACACTTGTTTCTCACATTTGAAGGATTAACATCTGCATGTTTATATAGCACAAACAAATTATGAAATTCAAAACTGACAGCAACAGACATAGCAAGTTTGATAATGTAAAACTTCATACCCTCAGGGGTGACTTCATCTGCTAGTTTGACCTTCAGCTGGCTCCCTGCTTTCTGCAGGGTGATTTTCTCATCTCTTGACAACCCAGTTCCCAGTAAGCACGGTTGCTGGAACTCCATTACATCCAAGGGCTAAAATAAATCAAGCCAAAACATAAGATCACGGGTTCTTGGTTACCTTTATGAGCAATTTGGGTTTAGATAATTATAATTTTAACCCTTTATTCGATAATCCTACCTTTGCAAACAGAGTAGACCAAGATCAAACAGCTGCTATATATATTTTTCTAACAATTTGGAAAACAAGAGCACCGCTGTGCAGCAAAATACGCCCGTCGGCAAAGTCAGTGATAAGCCAATTTAATAGGAAATTGAATCTGTTACAATGTGAAACTATCATTGGCAACTGCCTAGTAGAGCTATATATATAATATAGACCTGTTGTAACCAAATTAAATACTTAGCTTCATCACCATACAGGGAAGACAGCTATTGATTTTGTGACAAGTCCAATGACTTTTCCTGCAGTAACCCCCCTTTTCATACATAGATTTTTAAAAGAAAATAGAAAATACACTGAACGTTTCCAGGTGTATATATATATATGCATTCTGTGTCTAGTTATGAAGACAGGCGACTGTTTAAAGCAGGTTGAAAGTAAAGCAGAATGCACTGTAAGGGGCATTCTGCTTTACTTTCAACCTGCTTTAAGCTACTTGCTTTAAGTCACTTGCATTCACTGATCTAGGCCAAGTTCAAATATGGGTCATGTCAGGTCAAAAACTATGTCACTAGGTCACCTTCAGAGTTCAGACAAAAACTAGGCCACTAGGTCAAAGCATAGAAAAAACATAACAATTCCACTTAAATATATTAAAAAAAGGGGAGATAATTTAGTAGTGGGTGGGGCAATGTTGGTGATTATCGAACTTGACCAAGTCATTTTGACTATATACATGCTGACTAAGTTTGATGAGGATTGGATTTTATTTGTTTGAGTTAGAGAGCGGACAAAAAACGAATTTTGTTTAAAATTTGTTAAAAAGTTAATAAAAAAGGGGAGATAATTCAGAAGTGTGCAGGGCGATGATGCTGATTATCGAACTTAGCCGAGTCATTTTGGCCATATACATGCTGACCAAGTTTGAAAAGGATCCGACTGTTTAAAGCAGGTTGAAAGTAAAGCAGAATGCACTGTAAGGGGCATTCTGCTTTACTTTCAACCTGCTTTAAGCTACTTGCTTTAAGTCACTTGCATTCACTGATCTAGGCCAAGTTCAAATATGGGTCATGTCAGGTCAAAAACTATGTCACTAGGTCACCTTCAGAGTTCAGACAAAAACTAGGCCACTAGGTCAAAGCATAGAAAAAACATAACAATTCCACTTAAATATATTAAAAAAAGGGGAGATAATTTAGTAGTGGGTGGGGCAATGTTGGTGATTATCGAACTTGACCAAGTCATTTTGACTATATACATGCTGACTAAGTTTGATGAGGATTGGATTTTATTTGTTTGAGTTAGAGAGCGGACAAAAAACGAATTTTGTTTAAAATTTGTTAAAAAGTTAATAAAAAAGGGGAGATAATTCAGAAGTGTGCAGGGCGATGATGCTGATTATCGAACTTAGCCGAGTCATTTTGGCCATATACATGCTGACCAAGTTTGAAAAGGATCCGATTCAATTTGTTCGAGTTAGAGAGCGGACAAGAGAATTTTGTTAAAAATTTATTAAAAAAGGGGAGATAATTCAGAAGTGTGCAGGGCGATGTTGCTGATTATCGAACTTAGCCGAGTCATTTTGGCCATATACATGCTGACCAAGTTTGAAAAGGATCCGATTCAATTTGTTCGAGTTAGAGAGCGGACAAACAAAAGTTCACGGACGGACGGACGGACGGACAGACAGACAGACAGACAGACGGACGGACGGACGGACGGACAACGCCACGACATAATACGTCCCGTCTGAAGACGGGCGTATAAAAATGCATTTCAATAATTCATGCATAAAACTTAAATGACTTGGCCAACCTTTTTGGTCTCAGTTTAACTGATTTTGCTATTTTTTAGCATTTTAACCCTTTCCTCCATGAATATTTATGAAATAAATAATGTAACCATGAATACTAATTAGATGCATTCTTCTAATGACATATAAACACAGAAAGTTCGGGTCATGGCAGAATCTGTAGTATCATACCTATATTGTGTCATCAGCAAACAGAGCAGACTCGGATCAGATGGCTCTTATAGGACCATCTGAGCTGAGTCTTCTCTGTTTGCAAAGGCGTATTTATGGAGTATAAAATTTAATATGGTCTCTATTGGGATTTTTTCTCCGAATACTGGACAAAATATACCTTTGGGAATTGGTCCTTTAATGGACCCATGTAGATGTCAGACAAAGGTCTGGGAACTGTCTGATCTGGGTCTGTTCTGTTTGTTTAACACTTCATACACCTTTACAGGAGCCGTCTGATCTGGGTCTGATCAGTTTGCTTATGAATTTATATAGATCTGGTCCTAAAGTATTTGTCTAAGTCAACAAATCCCTTTTCAATCTATACCCACTAAAATTAAGTTAAAAGTATTCATGAACTGATCATATCATGCAAAAAGATTCATAAGGAGAGAGGATTAAATCTTATAGAAATAAATCTCTAATATATGCCATGGTAAAAAACACCTTTGATCAAGAATTAAATCCAAATTCATAGTGAGCAGAGTCTTGTATGAGTATATATCAAATGAAGACTTAACAAGAACCCCGTGTGTCCGAGCATTATACGCCCCAAGTATGTGCCGTCATAACATGCACAATATTTATTTGAGTCACTGTGACCTTGACCTTTGACCAACTGACCTCAAAATCAAAAGGGGTCATCTACTAGCCATGACCAACCTTCCTACGAAGTATGAAGACAGCACACCCAATAGTTGTCAAGTTATTGAACAGACAAAAATATGGCTGATGGACAGACAGATGGACGGACGAGCGCCACACCATAATATAACCGAAGATAACTATGAGCGTATAAAAAAACCCAGTCCAATAGTTTTGCACTAAAGCCAGCATTAGAAAGACCAACGAAGCACCACTGGAGTGATCCTTGCTATGAACTCACATGAATAAATACAATTCACTACTTACATGTGTATCAGGGTTCACAGCCGGGACTGTAACAGGTGTTTCGAGGGCTTCCTTCATTGCGTCAGACACTGCCAGGTCAACTGGGGTCTGGCCATGCATGTTCCTGGGAATGAGTAGAATGCACTTGATTATGCAGTCTGTTTACACTCTTGAAAACAGCAAAAACAATCAGATGGCTCAAGTAGGGACCATCTGATTAGGGTCTGCTCTGTTTGCTTATACATTTGTTTGTTACAAATCTGATTCTGTTCAGTTTTGCCTTGTAAAATAAGATTCCTTACTTTAGATCGGTAATGCAACAATTAAATGCATTAATATTCATAATGGGTGGAGTCTTGCATGAATATTTATCATGCAAAGAGTTAAGAACATACATTTACAAATACAGTCCTCTCTCGTTATGGCGAACTCGCTTGATACGAATTTCTCGTTGTTACAAAGTTTTTGTATATTCTATGTAAATTTAAAGTTTTTAAGATGAGTTCGAACTGACCACCTTTTCGTTAAGTTGAAGTCAATTTCTGTCTCCAAAGTGTCTGTTTGCATGTAATTATCAGTGTTTGTATCGAAGTCGCACCTCTCAGTCTGAGTTCGAGGTTGGACCTTTTGATCCGAACCCGGCAATGTACGCCAGGTGATCATGACACAGGTAATTACTGTGTTTTGTGGGTAAACAATCACTAATGATTATTATTCAATTATTATTCAGATAATTATTCAATTTCAAACTGTAGAACCATGCCAAAATGAGTGAATGTTATTTAGTAAAATGACCCATTACCTTTCATTCGTCAAGTGTCAATCATGACTACTGTAGTATGAATGATAACTATCAAGCATCGTCGCTTCCAGACGAATTCGTAGAGGTTGGATAATTGAGTATTTCCGGTGCCCGCTGAAAAGGGATTTCCCAATAGAAATGGTGTAAACAAGCGATGCACTTTAAAATTTGACAAACCAACGACGATTAATTCAATGATAGAGTCAAAAGGGGTCTGAAAATTGGACAGGGCCATGTAAATTTGGGCATGGTGTTATTAATGGAGAGTAGGACAGGCCGATGTTTGGACTCGCAGTAATGGATCTAAATGCACATGTACAATAATTATATACAGAGTGCGATTCCTTTACACAATGTCATGACTAAATTATACAAGCAGAAGTACGACTGTAACTGAACTGTGAACGTAATGAAAGAAACTGGATTTTTAGAAAATGGCATGATGATGTGTGTTTTTTGAGTCAAACTCTCGATGAGTCGAAGTTTTTAACGGGTCCCTACGAACTTGACATAAAGAGGGTCGACTGTACTGGATACTTCATTTCTACATCAAATCCGGATCCATACTGTTTGCAAAAGAGTGGAAAAAGTTAACCCTTTCCTTCATATAAAAACCCTTTCCTTCATATAAACACCATTTCATGCATTTGCAAACAGTTTGCTTATTATTGCTTATGAAACTATAACAGGGTCCATGCTTATAAAACTTTTAGTTGAGTCGGAGTTCGCTCTCAATTTTTTGATTGGTCAGATTTGAGCCTTTGGCTCAAATCTGACCAATCAAAAGATTGAGAAACTCAAATCTGACCAATCAAAAGATTGAGAAACTCAAATCTGACCAATCAAAAGCTTGAGAACGAACTCAGACTCAACTAAAAAGCTTTATAAGCATGGACCCTGCTCTGACTCTACAATTTCTGTCAGTACCAAACACTCATGTGTACATATTCCATTAGAAACATTCAGCTATTATAAACAAGTATTCATGATGTCATTATTTCTTACATGAATACTGAACAGAGATAGAGTTAAGACAGAGACTCTGTTGACTCTTTACACCATGAAAATTCATGTCACAAATAATGACATCATGAATATTAATAACAAATTTGTTTATAATGCCATATAAGCACAGGAAGTTTTGGCCATGGCAGAACCACTAGAATCAGATCTACATTAGTCCATAAGCAAACAGAGCAGACTATGAGCAGACGGCTCCAACAGAAGCTGTCTGTTTTGGGTATACATGTACTCTGATTGCAATGGTGTCAAAGGTATATATGGAGTAAGGGAATAACTCCAGATACCTTTTTTGACATAGGTCCTTACAAATCAGCAAAAAGAATTACTCATTTGACAAAGTATGATTATCTAAACCCTTTCTTCCATAAATGTCTTTCTACGCCTCTGTAATAGTCACTTCTTGAAACCATTGTGATAAACAGAGCATTTGCTCCATAGGAGCAAATGCTCTATTTATCACAATGGTTTCTATATGACACAATTATGAGTTATAATAACCTATTATTTTTCTCTAGTAAATGCTCCTTTTCGGTAGATTCATTCAAAGATGTTGGGTCTTAAAATAGCTTATGGAGGAATGGGTTAAAGCAAATTACCTCAAAGACAGTGATGCTCCTCGAGACACAAGTAGTCTGACACAGTCCAGTCTGTTGTTGTTGATGGCATCATGGACAGCAGTGTCATTCTCCAAACCTGGCACATTGATCAGGGCTCCATTGTCTAATAGAAAGGTTGCGACTTCAACATAACCATGGTTACAAGCCTCGTGCTGAAAATTATTGAAATCTGAGGATTAAAACTAAAGTGCCTCCTATGACAAATCAGTCTCAACAGATACACCACTACCAACAGATCAATTTTGCAACTTGGTTTTTAATTATTTCGTTTTAAGCTTGGCATGTTAAGGAATTTCAGCAAGTAGCTGTACATAGGAATAACAAAATGTAAGGGAAGGAACACAGTTCTAACCATTAGCATCATGAATTCATTTCTATACATTGATATTAACCTTTGTCTGGCTCTGTTTGCTTATGTTTATGATTCTACAGTTTCTGCCATGGCCAAAAATACCTGTGTCAGTGTGCTAGTATAACAAACTAATGGATTTATTATTAATGATGTCATTATTTCAACACAGAATTTTAAGAATGAAATGTCCATCGGTGTTTTACTATCGAATTCACCCAGTATGACAGGCTTAAACTTGCTAGTTGGTTTTGAATTACAAACAGTGCAGACCCTGATCAGAGGACTGCTCATTCAACCGGTTGATAAATTTGCTATTTTACATTTATCGATTTGCAGAATTAAATTAGCAGAAACTACAACTTTCACTAAAGGTGATTAATACCCCCCCACTTGCACGTTTGACACAGAGATGGGCCCATAAATTTTCATTTGTTAAATTATGAAAAGGGAGATAACTTATTCAGGCACGAAGGGACAAATCAAAACTTTTATCCCATGTGCACAACTTCAGATGGTGTTCAACAATACTACAGTGCTCCCTCTCTACAACGACACCCTTTGGGATACTAATTTGTATGTGTTGTTCAGAGGGAGTTGTTATAGGGAGGGAAAATGAAACATAATTAGCTTGTTTGCAGATCCCCAGATCAGGTGTATTTCAAGCACAAAACTGTTATGCCTCAATCAAACGCTATGTTGTGACCACTCTTTAGAATCGTCACAAAGTGAAGATTCTAAAGAGTGGTCACAACATAGGGTTTGATGGAGGCATAAAGAAAATACGATGGAAAAAGATTGTTTCTGGAGCCTTGTTGTTTCGGAAACTGTGGTGCGTTGTTGTAAGGAGGGAATCGTTATTGAGAGGGCTGTTGTAGGGAGGGAGCACTGTACACAATTTAAATAAGTTCTGTTCAGGTATGACAAAGAAAGTTATAAAAATTAAGAAAAGGAAGATAATTCATGAATGAAGAATCAAATCAATTTCTTTGAGGTGCACAATTTCAGATGGTGTTCAACACTACTACACAATTTAAAAAGATTCTGTTGAGGCATGGCAAAATAAAGCTGCGGACAATATTTCATTTTTTAAAATTACAAAAAGGGAGATAATTCAAGAAGTGATGAATCAAAACTGCAATCACATGTGCACAAATCCAGATGGTGTTCAAAAACACTGTACAATTTAAAGAAGTTCTGTTGAGGCATGACAGAGTAAAGATCAGGACTAAATTTCATATATCAAAATTACAAAAGGGGAGATAATTCAATAACAAAAAAGACGAATCAAAACTGCACTCACAGGTGCACAACTTCAGACGGTAATCAATAATACCGCATACTTTAATAATATTCAATTGAAAGATGGCAAAGTAAAGCTCAGGACAAAATTCTGTCAACAGACAGACAGACAGACAAACAGAGCAATTTCAGTATACCCCAGCTACTTTGTTGTGGGGGGCATAATAAAGTCTAGAGAATTAGTCATTCCTGCTTAATACATTATATCTTATATGGTATGTCAACAGAGGATGCTGCAGATACGTAAAATATGAGTCTCAGAGAATTCAGCTTTCCCTCATAATCATAATTACTATGTCAACCTCAGCTGTTGCAGTTACATAAAATACGACTGTGATACTAACCAATGGGGTCCAGCCTGCATTGTCTCGTACGTTTGGGTTAGCACCAGATGCCAGGAGCTCTCTCACCTTGCTCACATCATTCTGTAATTGTATAAATCACATGTGATGATTACATAAATACCGATGCTGTTGGCAACTATCTAAATCTCATAATTTATTGTTAAACCATTCTTTTATATTGACACCTCTGCAAAGGTCATTTTTTGAAACCATTGCGATCAATACAGCATTTGCTCTATAGAAGCAAATTGTCCTTTCATCACAATAGTTTCAAAACCAGTTCTAAAATTTTATTTTCATTTTTCTAGAATTGCTTGTTTATAGTAGATTTATTCAAAGAGGTTGGGTCTAAAACAGTCTATGAGGGAATGGGTTAAACCATATCTTATTATTACTCAGAGCTAGGGATAAGGTGCATACTCAAATACTAAAATAGTCATTTCTCCACCAAACCCTATGTTGTGACCACTCTTTAGAATTGTCTCTAAGAGATGATTCTAATTAGTGATTACAACATAGGGTTTGGTGGAGAAATAGAGAAGTTATTCTTGAAAATGTTCCATTTTTCGTATCTTATCTGGATCTCTGATTACTCATTAGGACTACCTTGAAAAGGCTATTCTAATGAGTACAAACAAGTGTTGTTGTTTTTCATCTTTTAATATCTTAATACACTTTTTATTTACAGTTCAGAATAGGATCCACTGGAACAAGATAATTTTTAAAACACTAGTTTTAATAAAAAGAAGATGACCATAGAGTGGCTTGATTCCTTTATAATCCTTTATCTCATGAATACTCAGTTAAGAATTACAGAATTTTTACCGTTTTACTGTAATTGTACAGTAGAACCTCTCTTATAAGGATTCTTAAAAAGCAGGTGGTTGCTTAATGCAGGGCAAAAGTAATGCAGAAACCTCAAATTAGAACTTTCTTCATTACTATTGACCAGCATTAAGCTACTACATGCCTTGCAAACCCATAATTAGACCACTTTTTAATGGTCACTTAAGACAGGTTATACTGTATACTGTACATACCTTGATAGCTGCTACCTGAAGGGCTGTCTCTCCTTTGGCATTTCTCTTGTCAATTCCAGGGGAGGCCACTCTTCCCTTGACAAGTGTTTGAGCAGCAATAGAGGTTAACTGATTCTTAGAGAGAGTAATATTTTCCTGTTTACCAGAATCTGCCAAAGCCGATGTCGATTTCCTTCGAATTTGCTTCTTCGGTAAAACTGGGGAATTTTCTGATTTAGCACCTACTGAAAATACACGTAGTGTCATATAGTAAGATGCTACAGATAAAGGTGCATACGCAGATACATGTACTAAATTCATCATTTCTCCACCGACCCCTATGTTGTGAACTTGTGACCACTCTTTAGAATCGTCTCTTACAGACGATTCTAAAGAAAGGTCACAACATAGGGTTTGGTGGAGAAATAAAGAAGTTATTCTTGAAAATGTTTTAATTTACACATCTTATCTGGACCTCTGATAGTATCAATAACACTGATAGCTGCCTTTCACCTGATCTATATCATACTAAGCACAACCTGACTTACATCTGCATTGCAGTTATTAAGCTAAATGTTTAACTCTATTTCAGCAAATTTAACCCTTTCCTTTGTATAAACACCTTTTTATGCATTTGTAAACAGAGCAGATTCAGATCAGATGGCTCATGCATGAGCAGTTTGATCAGGGTCTGCTCTGTTTACTAATGGAATTTGATAGATCTGTTCCTTTTCTTTCTAAAATGGCTACAAAATTTCTTTTTCCATAATTCATTGTAACTATTTTGAACATGAATATTCAGTAGGTATTGAATTTTGGACTAAACACAGAACAAGGAAAGGGTTAACAGAATTTGATTTACCGTATAACTGGTTATTTTTGCGGGTGCAAATTTTTGCGGTTTGGGGTCTAAAATGGTATAATTTATTTTTGCGATTTTAATTTTTGCAGATTTATTGTCTTGGACCCAGCAAAAATCTTTTATGTTATATTGTTCTACGATTAAGGCCCCGAGAAGCTACTTATTTGCATTTCATACGCTAATTACTCGAACACAAAAGGATGGCAAACACAGCTGTACCCTACCTGTTAGATTGTCGGTCTCCCGGTGCCGCATGTTTTTCACACTTCATAAGTTTACCATACTAAGAGGATACATATCAATAGAATTAATTGTTTAATTAGATGACTTGTGTTAACACAGGCATGAATATTTTAAGCGATTTTTCTAAAATAATGAGCTAATTAAACATTAATGACTATTTCAAGGAATGAGTGTTACGTATAGTAACTTCTTTTTATAAAAAATCGAGCTTGTTTGGAAAACCGGAAGTAGACATTGTGTTTATGTTCACTAATTTGTGTGCTAGATTTCACGACTTGTCACTTTTGTTTGTGATAATGTTTGATAATTATGGATTTAAATACAGAATATTATACATCTCTCGCGGCGACAAAGCCTCCCATAATGGTCCATTAGGATCTGGCAACCAAAGTCAAAAACTGTTAAAAACATGTAGATCTATATGTCGGTTTGCCGATATTGTGTCACCTGGCTCTTTTGTGTACTGCTGCATGAGATACACATGATAATCGTGTGCGTGTCAGCGGTGCAAAAAATTAGGGGAAGCGAGGTAACGTTGCTATGGGGCGACTAGGAGGAAAAAATATAATGAACATTTTGCGCTTATATTATTTGCGGCCGGAGGGCATCCGCAAAATTCCGCAAATAATAGGTTGCTGTAGAAATAACCAGTTTTACGGTATACAAGAACATTTACTGGTTTCAAATACTAGCTCAATCATTTTCTTTATTTTTCTTCTCAACCCTTAATATGATGAATATACATGTAACATATAATGATATCATGAATATTAATTACTTTAATTTCTATAAAGACATATGATATCATGAATATCTGACTAAGGCAGAAACTGTAGAATCAGATCTATAATGAATATACAGTAAAACCTCTCTATAACGGCCACTAAATTACATCAAGTATTTTGTGGTAAAGGCAGGTCGCTGCTTAAAGCAAGGTGAAAGTAAAACAGAACGCTTCTATCGGAACGTTCTGTTTTACTAGCACCTTGCTTTAACCTGCCACCTGCCGTAAATAAGAACTAATTAACACAATTTAGTGGCCGTTATAGAGAGGTTTTACTGTAATTCCAAACACACAATTACTCTATACCCAAACGGAGTAGACTCTAAATAACCCAATACCTGATAGAAACATTTACTGATACCTTATACAAACAGAATAGACCAAGATCAGGGTCTGCTCTGTTTGCTTAACCCTTTTCCTGTTTAGTTTAATATTAATCAAAGAAACAATGATGTCATGAATACTAATGCGCCAAACTATTTTAAAGCATTATTAACCCTTCGCTTGCTGAATTTTAAAATACATTTCTCCTTCTTTACCCATGCCTTGTTGTATAATTACATATATCTTCACTGTGCACAAGTATTTCGCTGTGCAATCACGGCTGCGGGGTGCACTGGTTGCACAATCAACTTGTAAATAGTGCAGACCCTGATGAGACAGCTCCTACAGGAGCTGTCTCATCTGGGTCTTCACTATTTACAGGTAGGTATATTGACGCGAATAGCAAGCGAAGGGTTAACAAAGGACTGTTTGACTGAGGCAAAGACTGTAGAACCAAGTCTTATATAACTTCATAAGCAGACAGAGCCAAGGGTCCTATAGGAGCCATCTGATCTGGGTCTACTCTGTTTGCAAATGCAAAAAAATGTTTTATATGTGGGAACAGGTTAAGAATATACAGTAAAACCTCTCTATAACCACTAAATTACATCAAATATTTTGTGTTAAAGGCAGGTGGCTGCTTAAAGCAATGTGAAAGAAAAACAGAACGCTCCTACAGGAGCATTCTGTTTTACTTTCACCTTGCTTTAAGCATCCACCTGCCCTCAATACCAACTAATTAACACAATTCAGTGGCCGTTATAGCAGGTTTTACTGTAGATCCAATTCTACTGTTTCTGCCCTGGTAAAACACTACCTTGTTTGTAATGCCATTATATAAAGCCAGCTAATCAATGTTCATGATGTCATTATTTGTTCAAGCATTTGCAAACAGAGTAGACCTAGATTCCGTCTGATCAGGGTCTGCTCTGTTTGCTAATGGAATTTGATAGATCTATTTCCTTAGTTTCTAAAATCGATAGTGTAACACCTTCCATATTTGATTGTAACTATTTTGTCCATGAATATTCAGTAAGTATAGACATTTGGAAAACATATAGAACAGGGAAAGGGTTAAACATGTTCTTGTTTTGAGGTTCTACTACATGTTGATATGCTAGCTTACTTTTAGGGGAATCCGAGGATTTCACGGAGTTGGTGTCTTTCTTCATCAATGGGCTATTTCCATGCGTTGCCGACCCTAAACTCTTTCCAGATCTTCTTTTATTTTTTGTAGATTTTGCCTTGGTGATATGCTGTGCAGGCTCCTCAGACATTTCTCTCAAGTCTCCTGCCAACTCATGCCCTTCAAGACTTTGTCGAAGTCTTGTCTTCCGCTGAACGCCTGAATCCCCTACTGATTTTCGTTTCTGAGATTTCAGACCCCTGTTTGTTTCTTTTTTACCTGTTGCACAATCTTTGACATTATTCAAGATTTCATTCTGTCCTTCCTCATCGTCATGTTCATAAAACTGGGTCATGGTGGTTTGTTCTTGAGGTTCACTACTTTGAGTCTTGTCTGATGACTTTTTCCTGATCTTTTTAAGCTCATCAGTATCTTCACCATTATCATCACCTTCATAAAACTGAGTCATGGTTGACTGGTTGTCAGCATCACATTTTATCATTCCTTTAGACTGCCTTGACCCACTCTTTCTCGACTTTGTTTCATTTGTAACTTTGCTCATATTATCATCACCATCATCTTTGTCATCATTGCTGTCACTATCATAAAACTGTGTCATTGTTGACTGACCTGATCTACGTTTGTCTCTCCTTGTAGAAGAATTCCTCGAGCTCTTCTGTAGCTTTACTTTGTTCTGTTTTGAACGACATTCTGTTGATTTTTTCTCTTGTTTCGTGGACCTACTTTGCCTAAGTTTGGTTGCACTGAGAAACTCATCAGTGGCTGAGTATGAAGCAGAACCAGGGATTGGCTGATTGGGGGTACTTTCAATAATTCCGTCATTATTTTCTGAAGAAGAAAAAAAAAAAAAAAGAAAAAACATTATTTTCTGAAGAAGAAAAAAAAAAGAAAAGAAAAAACAAACAAAATAATTTGCTGCAGTCATCACTGAAACTTTCTCTCTGAAATGAATATTTATCACAATAACTACATAATGCTTATGGACACAATACTTTTTGTGTCCATGTGTTATTATAACACAAATCTAATAAACCTTTTCCTCCATAGGCTATTTTTAGACCAACCTCATTGAATGAATCTACCGAAAAGGAGCATTTACTAGAGAAAAGGGAAACATTAGAATTGTGTAGTATTGAAACCATTGTGATAAATAGAGCATTTGCTCCTATGGGGCAAATGCTCTATTTATCACAATGGTTTCATTAAGTGACTATTAGAGAGGCATAGAAAGGCGTATTTATAGAGGAAAGGGTTAATAATCATGACATCATTATTTCTATCATCAATATTCATGGAGTTAAGGGTTAACTTTTGGGTCAAATAATAAGTCCTTTACTTCTAGAATACATGTATTCTAGTAAGAAATATTGACAATGTGAATATTTATAAGGGTAAATGTTCACTGCTCTTTTTTTTACAATTTAAAATCAGATCTAAGTACATTTGTAATTCGATAAGCAATCAAGCAGACCCTGATCAAATAGCTCATACAGGATCCATTAGGGCATAAAAATAAACTCATGAATATTCATGACAATTGTTTCTTACATGAATATTCATGAAGTAAAGGGTTAACCCTTTCCCTTATATAAACATGTTTTCACGCATTTGCAAACAGAGTAGACCCAGAACAGACGGCTCCTAGAGGAGCCGTCTGATCAGGGTCTGCTCTGTTTGCTTATAGAATTTGATAGATCTATCTCTTTGCTTTCTAAAATGTCTACAATGTTCCACCTTTCATTTTTCTTTATAGCTATTTTGTTAATAAATATTGAGCAGATATTGAAATTTGTAATAAACATAGAACAGGGAAAGGGTTAAACAACAAAGTGGCTACCTGTGGGACACTGTTCATGGGTAATCTCCCCTGCTAGTACTCGCCTCAGTCTGTGGCAAAGTGTGGCCAGGTTGTACAGTTGTCTGTCCTTCTCTGCATCTTTCACATGTGCTGGGATTTTACAGATGGGACATGACTTGCCAAGGTAGTCCTCGCAACATACACTGCAATAAAAATGTGACAGTAGCAAAGATTTGAACTTATTTAAGGAAACCAAATATCTTAAAGGACTAGTGTATGTTTTCATTTACGCATTTTATCCTGACTTCTGCAAACAAACTTACCTACAAAACAAATGCTCACATCCACCAAGGGTAACTGGGCATCTCGCAAAGTTGTGACTGAAATGAAAATAAAGAATAGAGATTGGTTTAACCCATTCCCTCATAGGCTATTTTAGATCCAACCTCTTTGAATAAATCTACCGAAAAGGAGCATTACCTGGCGAAAAGGATTTTTTTTTTAGAATTTTGTAGTTTGAAACCATTGTGATAAATAGAGCATTAATAAACAAAAATTGCTCCTATAGGAGCAAATGCTCTATTTATCACAATGGTTTCAATAGGTGATTTTACAGAGGCGTAGAAAGGCATATTTATGGAGGAAAGGGTTAACCTTTTACCACATAGATAAAACTTTTGGAACATGCAAATAGGGTAGACACAAATAAGATCAATCCTGTTACAGGGTTCTTGCAAGGCAGTGATTCTGCGATATTCTCGCATAAAAATCAAGAATGTCGCATTTAAAAATGATCTAGGTGCAACTAGTGTCGCATACTAAAATCGCCTGGGGCGAAGCGCCATACTGGTGATACCCATTGGGGAGAAAGTGTGTATACAATGTACATGCAACTGCTCATAGCAATGTCATCGCAATCTATATTTATTGGTTAATTTAAACTGGTGCCGTTTTTCTCAGCCAATGAAATTGCTTGTTGTGTATCTCCACATCTAAGACATCTTTCCACTTCAGATAATAACAATGGCAAACAATATCGTTCCAAGCAAAGCCAAAAACAGAAAAACAATTTTGAATTTCTTCAATTCCACTTCCAAAACGGAGAGTTCAGAGAATTATAGTAACAATTCTTCATAAAAAGTTTCCGAAACTCAGATAGAAAAAGCTGAGTCTTCAAACACCTATTTTCACTGTTGATTCACAGGATTGTGACACCATTCACGAAAGTGAAAGTAAGTCTCCATCCAAATATTGAAAAAAACCTTCATTGTTGTATTGAAAAAGTTTTGGCCTCTAGGCTCTACTAGCAAGTCCCTCTCCAAAGTGAAGGTAGTGAGAAGTGGGACAAAAATAACCATTGTACTTTTCAAATAATATAAACTTTTGATACATTCTGACTAAGCTGTAGCCTGTGCTGACGTGAAATCCTACAAAATACGCTGATTTTGCTTACTCGAACGAGAAGTCCCAACAACGATTGTCGCTTAGCCCCCTCGTAAAATGGACGTAATCGTGACACCTCGGGACAAAATGATTGTGCAATCAATACATATGACAAAAAGCTATTGTTTACCTCTCAAGCTTTCTGCAGACACCGATGCAGATCCGAAAACCGGACAAATTTTGGTGCAAAAAGCAGATTTAAAGCTCTTTCAGGCCACTACGAGTCACGTGACCTGCTTCCTTTACAATAACAACATCCGGGTGCCTGTTATCTTGCTTACCCTATAAGCGTTAACGAGAACGCAGGGCACCATCGCTCGGTCAATCAGGTGCCTTCTCACTGACTAAGAAGGAAGTGGGTTGCGACTTCTCGTTCGAGTAAGAAAAATCAGCGTATTTTGCAAGAATTTCACGTCGGCACTGGCTACGGCTTAGTTGGAATGTATCAAAAGTTAAATTATTTGAAAGGTACAATGTCTTAGCTTCACGCTCGTACCAAACATTAGTGGTTATTCCATCTTGGCTGTCTGAAACCGGGAGTTATTTTGAATGGGTCAAGAAATCTGCGAATCGGCAGTTAGACCCCTTGTATATATAATACATGTATAACACTAAATTGACCCAATCATTTTTTGTTTTACTTTTTAGACCATCTAGACCCACAAAATGGCCCCCTGTGGAATAAAGTATCTTGTATCTTGATTAAAAGTGTGAATCCCTTTCATGGGTAACAGGTCAAATCCAGGGTTCGAAATTAACAGTGGCAAGTGGCAGTTTTGCCACCAGAAATTCAGTGGCAAAATCTTGCCACCAGAAATAATTGAGTGGAAATCTAAACAATCAGAATAATACTTCAAGAATTATCAGATCACCATTTCTTTTTCTTTCTTGTTGAATATTTTGACCATACATTGCTTTCTATTTTCCTATTTTGTCACCAGGTAAGAGCATTTTGCCACCAACTTTCAGATCAGGTGGTAAGTACTTGCTACCAGGGAAAAAAGTTAATTTCAAACACTGAAATCTGACCAAAACCAGATAGGACCCCGGGTCAAATCGGACCAAAACCAAATCGGACCAGGTCAAATCAGACCATTTTTATAATGTTAATTTACTCATACAATCTTATATTTTCCAACCCTTTTGCTGGCGAATACCAAAGTATGATAATAAGATGATTTTAAAGGAATGAATGGTGTTTTAAGATGATTTTAATCATGTTTTGTGTACTTTTAGTCAAATTACATACAATGTATAACAATTTAACCTATCAATTCAAAGATGACTTCTAATTTCTCCTTTATTCGCCGACTGCCTACATAATCCGAAACGGGGTGTGAAAAATACAGTTCAGGTCAACAGTAATATGCAGGAAAGTAACAATCGATTACACAATCATTAGTTGATTAAAGAATGCTGTTTACACATAATAACAGCAAACATGAAACACATCTTCTTACATGGGTCAATTAATGCAACAAACTCCGATTAAAAAATCAAGCATCTCTAATTATGATCTGTTTAGTTGGTGAGGTTAATGCCCACTAAATATACAAGATCATCAAAATTAAAAAAACAAAACATTTTTCTTGCTAAAATAGCTGGGTAGAGATTTTCGTGAAATATTATAAGTTGATAGGCTTTACTGTTTGGCTTGGTAGCTCAGTCGGAAGAGTGTTGGTATGGTAAGCCAGAGGCCCCGGGTTCGAGTCCCAGTTGAGTCACAACTTTTTCACCATGTTACATTTGGCGCCCAACGTAAAAACCCACAGGGTGATTTATATGAAGATAATATGAAGATAATTTGTAATAAGAAGAAACTCTTGGAGTGTTCTTTGAGAAAGAATTCGGGACAACATATACCATGAATAGACTCTAATAACGAATAAATATATATACCCTAACTACTTGGGCCCCGCCTAAGCAGATTTAATATTTAGTTAACACCTTTTGTATTGGAAACAGGTCAAACCGGCCTCAAGTCAAACCGGCCTCCAAATTCTTCGTTGTCAGTTGCCGGTAGGTCATATCGGACTAATACATGTAAATCATACGGGGCATTCTATTCAATATATAGCGTTGTCAGATTTGACCCGGTCCGACTTGGTCCGATTTGACCCAGGCCGATTTGGTTTGGTCCGATTTGACACGGTTTATCGGGTTACGGGACGTTTCGCTCCAAAACCAGTTCCTCCCGGGACGTTTCGTCCCACTATTGAAAATTTACTGGGACGTTTCGCACCACTATTGAAAAATTACTTCAACGACCGTTTTATTTGTTATAAGGGCATTCTTCTTAAATCACTAAGTAGTATCATCACAAGACAAACTAAAAGGTAAACAGCACTTTCTACAGGGGCCATTTGATCTGGGTCTACTCTGTTTACAAATGTGTATTTATAGTTGTAAAGTTATTAATACCTGCATTTAAGTACCACCTGCCTTCCAGGCCAAGAATTAGACATGCTTTAGTGACCGATTTAAACAGGATTTACTGTACATGGAAATTCATGGATCTAGATCTACTCATATGTTGTGACGCGCATGTGCGATGTGTTGTTGACATCCGAGTCAGCTGATTCGAAGCGCGCGAGCGTTGCACCGGACTCTATGCAGTTGCCTACTGACAGCCAACCGGACTGGACAGGAGAGGCTTGTCCTTACAAACTGTGAGTTATTCTATTACTCTCTCGTTAGCCAGTAGGTTTAGAGTAGAATTCCAAAGCAAACACTGGGCTACTTTAATGGCGACGAGGATGTAAAGGCCAGTCGGACTTAAAGTTTAAAGCAGGAGACATTTTCTCCATTTCGGTTTTCTTGTACGGAGGTTATTCGTACATGACAGTTTTTCTTGAAGTGTAGGTTTCATGTCAGTTATTTTTTCTTGTATCGAGGTAACTCATACATGCCAGTTTTTCTTGGAATTTATGCTTCATGCCAGTAGGAGGAAATTAAAGGGTCTCTAAACCGAGCAGGTTAATTTATTTATTGCAATACACACTTGTTACCGGTATATGTGCAATAAGTGTTAACACATCTAGCGAGAGTGACAGTTTGTTTATTTCACTGCAGGTGCGGATGAATAGACATTTTTCTTAGGGCAGGTTTTGAATTTGTCCTATGCCAGTTATATTTCTTAAAACAGTTTGAGGATAATTGAAAGTCTTATGCCAGTTCATAACTTTGTTGTCTTAGGATTCTGATAGGTTTTCAGTAGGGTGACTTATGCCAGTTTATTATTTTCTTAAGGCATTCTAGGAATTCATCTAATAGATTCTAAGCTAAGGTAAAGTTATTTTTTCTTAAGGCATTCAGTTTCAAATTTGTTTTATGCCAGTTTTATTTACGGTAGATTAGCTCACGGAATGTAAGGTAAGTTTGCTTGTACTATTGCAGTTATCACGTATTTTATACCTGTTGACTGAATAGAAAGTTCATTGTCTGTCAGTATAAAGATTTTCCATTGTATTCCATACAGGGAAAATAAACCTTAGATTTATCGTTGTATTTCATACACGATTAATATAGGTATATGCTTGCTCAGTGCTCAAAATGTTGGTGAAGATTAATACAGCTTCGGTAGAGGAGTTGCGTTTAATCCCAGGAATAGATAAAGCTAGAGCAGAAGCCATTGTAAGGTTCCGTGCTCAGTATCAAGTAGTGACGAAGGACGCTTTGTCCCTTGTGCTGATGGGGAATCTCAATGAAAACATGCTTCGTGTAATTGATTTCTCTCTGCCAGGACAGTCAGATCAAGCAGAGCTGAACTCAGTCAAGGAGCGACTTGTTCAGGGTGCAGGCGCAGATCTACCCTTAAGTACATCACCATCAAACCCGAAGGTTAAAGTTAATGACTACGACCGGCTTATCAGCATGTCTGAAAGGCAGGTGAGGACTAAGGGTTTGTTTGACCATAAGGGAAAGCAAACTTACATATGTCCAAAACCTGAATCCAATACTAAAGTTTCATATTGGGAGCATTTGCGAGAGCTGCAGAGAGCATTTTAGACATCATTCAAAATCTGGTTAGGGTTGAGGAGGATAAGCTGGTCACAGGTTCAAGCCCACATATGCTACAGTCTTCCAGACTGGCAAGTGGGGAGTTAGTCAGCAAACATCTGTCGTCGTCCAGACACAGAAACCATCGGGATACATGTCAAACAAAGCACAAGTCTTTAGCTACACCTGCATACAAGGATCTACCCAAAAGCCATCGCAAACAAGAGGCTATTTCAAAATTTTGTAAAGGGTGTTTGGATAAGGATGCTGCAAAACATGCTTGTATTGAACACCCAGTGAGTATTCATGGTAGTTACCGCGCTATTGAAGGGGGGAAGGCTTCTGGTAAGAAATTAAAAGATGGGATTACTATAAATGCAGTAGGTTCTATCACAGAATCTTAAGTAGAGCAGATGGTAGCTAGAGCTATAGAGAGTCTGGATGCCAAGCTACAGTTTCCATCAGGGAGGGTTAGTTCTTGCAACATGAATTTTCAGTGTTTCTTTTGCAAGCAAAGGGGACACATGAAGCGTGATTGTCAGAGATACCTAGCCTGGTCAAAAAAGCGAGATTGTAAAGATAGCCACAAGCCCGACAAGGCTTGAACTTAATAAAGACTGAGGTTAAGGGTTGCACATCAAGGCAATATCAGTGGCTAGGAATCTTTAGGAACCTTTAGAAAGCATGACTTCCAGTCAACTTTCGTCAGAAAAGGAACCTTTAGAAATCATGAACCTTTAGAAAGCATGACTTCCAGTCAACTTTCATCAGAAAATGGAAAAGTTTTAGGTCAGTTCAGATGACTTTCAGTCCTGAATCGACTGATGCAGGAGCAGGTACTCATACTCATAGGTTACATAAAAAAGACTGCAAGGAAGGTGTTGGATCTGCATCTAGTCTGCTGTCAGATCTTAAACACAATCTTTTTCATATTAAGGTTGGGGGGAGAATGGTTAGGGCTAGGATTGATTCCAGGGTCGAGATCACTATCCTTTTAACGCAAATACATGTATACCAAAGTTGGAAAGAGAAACCACGAAATATTAGAGAGGTAGTGGTGCAGATGGCTGATAAAGAGACAGTTTTGAGAGTAACAGAGTACCCTGCAAGGTGGTCTGGTCAGTAATGATATTGTAGCTTGTGCGCGAGTTGTAGACTCTGTTTTAGACTTCCAGTCGCAGTGCTGAGAAAAGAGTTCCGTTAGTGAGCAAGCAGAAAACTGCCAGAGATATTTCACTGGTGCATTGATTACAGGACACTCTATGTTGTCTCTGTAAAGGATACTTTCCCTTTATGGAAAGGGCTTTTGAGGACCATTTGAATAGCCTATAGCATGAAGTTATGGCATGAAGTTTAGGCCAAGAAAGTTGTCTTTTCTTCCGGGAAGAAGTAGTTTCTTGGGAGAAATGTCAGTGGAAACTGCCTGTTCATGGTTTCTAAGGATGCTGGCGTTGTAGAAACCATGGCATGGCTCAGTAGCCAGTTCCAGCTTCATCCAAGGATGTTGAAAGGTTCCTTGGTTTGGCCAATTACCATATGTCCTAAGTTGACACAGCTTTTATATAGGTCAACTGGCAAGAATCTATTCAAGTGGGGTCCTTTGGAACAGACGGCATTTGAGGCTTTGAAGAAGGCATTGACTTCACACCCAATGTTGGCTTTGCCGAATAGTCAAGATCCATTTATCTTGGATGTAGATGCCTCATATACAGCTATCGGAGCGGAATTGATATAGATACAGAACGGAGTGGAAAGAGTGATTGCTTTCAGCAGCCTCTCATCGACTCCGGAGCAGACGTACAACCAGGAAAGAGTTCTTAATTATCATACAGTTTACCAGGCATTTCCGGTATTACTTGCTTGGACAGATCATTCCAGTTTAACTTGGTTGTTACGGTTTAAGAAACCACGGGGGCAGCCAGCCCGAGGGATGGAAGAATTGTTTCAGTAAACATAGTGGTTAAGCATCGTGCTGGAATAAAGCATTGGAATGCAGATGTGATTTCCAGGATCCTTTGACTCCATGATCAGCATATGTTGCTGGTATAAAGCCAACGGATCTACCCTGTGAAAGTTGTAAATATTGCTTACACACGGATACATTATACTTAGTGAATGAGGCAGCAGTAGGTCTCTCACTCCCGATAGCTTGTATGATTCTGTTCGAGCACCAGGAATTGAGTTGAATTCTAGTTCTGGAGTTATGGGACTTTCAGTCCCTGAAACTCAGAGCTTTTCAGGGGTCCAGAGCCATCCAGGCTAAGGAGCTCAGTATATTTCGAAGTCAGAGGCTTCAGGTTGTCTTTTAGACTATGACGCACTGGCTGTTTCGGAACTGTTTCATGTTCAGGTAGCAGTCTTCCAGATACTGAACATGATAAGTTAAAGTACCTTTGAGGCTTTCAGCCCGAGGTTTGTAAAGTTTAAGAACCTTTGAGACTTTCAGCCCAAGGTTTGTAAAGTTCAGGAACCTTTCAGGCTTTCAGTTCGGAGGTTCATTAAGTTTAGGACCTTTAAGACTTTCAGTCAAAGGTACCTATCGTCCAGATCCGGTTCCTAGGAAGACTAGAATAGTCCAAGTGCCGCCTATCGCTCCAGTCAACATACAGCAGCATCCATCCTAGTTCTACAATATAAAACTTCTGTATTTCGAAATATCACATAATTATCGTTCTTCATTACATTTTTATTCTTTTACATCGGTTTTTTTCTATTTTTTATTATTTTTTTAATTTTTATCATTCCTGCGAAATACACACCAGCAGAGAAAGATAAATATGAATATGAATGATAAAAAACAAAATGAAGAATGATAACATGATAATTTGAATGAAAAATAAGCTTGCGTGAGGTCAAATTATTTGGACTACTTCCATCCCAGAGGCCCCAGACCTTCAGGATAAAGATGGGGGGAATGTTGTGACGCGCATGTGCGATGTGTTGTTGACATCCGAGTCAGCTGATTCGAAGCGCGCGAGCGTTGCACCGGACTCTATGCAGTTGCCTACTGACAGCCAACCGGACTGGACAGGAGAGGCTTGTCCTTACAAACTGTGAGTTATTCTATTACTCTCTCGTTAGCCAGTAGGTTTAGAGTAGACTTCCAAAGCAAACACTGGGCTACTTTACATACACTACAATTATATTCGTGCACAAACACATTTCGTAATAAAAAGTATATAACATAGAAGCATGAAACACTTTTTTGCTACATGTACAATGCGATATAATCGGCAATGGGTCTTAAATTCTCAATGTTGGAAAGGTTGAGCTAGTTTTTATAAAAAATTATACGGTTATTATTGGACAAAACTCCCCAGATCAGTGCAGAGACATATGTCTCTGATCAGTGGGACGAAATGTCCCAGTCGCAAAATGGTAAGAATCGTCCCGGACGAAACGTCCCGGGAGGAACTGCTTTTGGAGCGAAATGTCCCGGAACCGGTTTATCGCTATAAGTATCGGTAACCCTGGTTCTGAGATTCCAGAATGCGGTTATCCTATTACCAAATACAACATCTGAGTTGGTCCTCTAGTTGACAAAGCGTTTTTTCCGTATGAGTAAAGGAAACATTCATCACAGACATTTTCGTCACAAAATCAGATTTCCCGCTAAACCGGAACCGGAAATTATAAACTTCTGTGGCTATCGTTCCAGCGATTCCGATCAAATCGGACCACAACCAAATCGGTCTGAGTCAAATCGGACCAAATCGGACGGGGTCAAATCGGACATCTCTTTATATTTAATAGAATGCCCCATATGATTTGTTAGTCCGATATTACCTAGTGGCAACTGACAACCAATAGATATCTAAATTCGGACAAATAAGAATAGTGTTATGAATTGCATTATTAATTATAATACAAAACGTGTTAATTAAATATGTAATCAGTTTAGGCGGGGCCCATGTAATTAATAGGTGTATCTGGGGTATATTATATATTGTTGTGAAATTATTTTAGCTAAAAGGATATTTTTAACTTTGACGATCGTGTATATCTAGAGGACATTTTTTCCTCGCAAACTGGCCTGATCATAAATAGTTTTTCGATTCTAGGACAAACTTAAATACTATGGCATCAGTGATATGGTCACCACTTGGATTGAAAATAATTTTCTTACAGAAAGAAAGATAAGATAAGGTAAGTTTTATTTAACGTCGGCAAGATATATATAACAAGCAACATAAGCCCTAATTGGGCTTTTGAACGGACAAAATGACAGTACATACATAGTGACAGCACATAGTCATAATCAACATAATATTAAAACATAAATCTAATTTAAAGACAGGCTAAAGATTATATGAGTTAACCATGATACTAAGAATGCTCTAAAACTATATCAGAGAGCAAGTGAAATCCTTCTAAATTGCAAACATATCACAAATATATCAATTATAAATACCACAAAGATGGCCTGATAAGTTATGTATTTAAGTGACTATGTAATCGAAAATTTCCAAATAAATGAAATCAAAGCTCAGCAAAGAAAAGGAATATTCAATAATCATAGGCAACACACTATTAAAACATAAATACACATGTACATGTATACAGTATAAAACAAGCTGAATATGAGTTAACCATGATACTAAGAATGATCTAATACTATATAAGATCTGAAGCAAGTAAGATCACTATAAATTGCACACAGCCTCAAATTATAAAATATATCACAAGGATGGCAAGATAAGCTGTGTATTTAGTGCTAAATCAATGAAAACAAAGCTCAGCAAAGAAAAGGGAATATTCAATAGAGACCAGACCTCTGTGTAACATTGAATAAATACAAGGAGAGTAATATATTATGTCATACATGAGGAATGGTTCTTACGCATTTTGTGCCCCTATCTATTCTTCTGACTCGAATATCAAAATCATGCAGGCATTCATGTACATATAAGCAGCAGATAATGCAATTAACCCTTTTCCCGCCAAATACTTTTGCAAGAAAATTTGCCATCATTATTAACCATAACCTGAATTTGCATAAATTTCTTTGACATGAACTGAATAATCATATCATACATAACAAACGCTGATCATATGGCTCCTCAAGGAGTCGTCTGATCTGGGTTTACATGCAAATGCAATAATAGGCATTTATATGAGGAAAAAGGTTAATCATATGGAGGGTTGTTAAGCAGGCTGTTATTGTAGAATGTGAAAAATCTGGCTATGTCAATGTCAAGTCCGGTGTACCACAGGGGTCTCTAGTAGGCCCGTCACTCTTCTCATCTTACATAAATGACATCCCTATTGGTCTTAACTCCACTGTCCGCCTGTTTGCTTATTTAACCACCACATGTCCGTCTGATGCCTCCCAACTTCAACAAGACTTAGACAAGCTATCAATATGGGAAAGTGCATGTGAAATGTCATTCCACCCAGATAAATGCAATGTCCTTTCCATCACAAACAATAAAAAAGCTCATCATTACCATCACACTTTCCATGGCAAAAACTTTCAGCATGGTGACAAAGCGAAATACCCAGGTGTTACTTTACAGCCTAACCTAAAATGGGACAGTCACATTGCCAACATCTGTAGTAAAGCAAATTCCACTTCTAGACTTTCTACGGAGAAACCTTAAAATCAGCTCAAGCTCCACCAAAGAAATGGCTTATAAGACCCTTGTTAGGCTAACACTGGAATATGCCTGTGCTTCTTGGGACCCTCATACGAAGACCGACATAGACAAGACTGAGATGGTCCAGAGCTAGAGGGCAGTCAGGTTTGTCACCAACAAATTCAGAAACACATCTAGCGCTGGTGACATGTTAGACCACCTGGTATGGCAGTCACTGGAAACCCGGAGACGTAATACACGGCTAACAACCCTCTATAATATAATCCATAATGAAATTAACATTAGAAAAGACCTTCTCATCCACCCAAAACGCCACACAAGACATGCTCATCCAAACACATTCCAGACGCTCTCATGCAGAACACAGACCAGGAAATATTCCCTCTTCCCCAGAACTATTATGGACTGGAATTCTCTATAATCTTAAACAATAGGGTCGAGAGTGTGGGGGATGCCAGTACAATTCCAATAGGGGGATATGTCAGGGGGCAAATGTCCACACCAGCTAAAACACCAGGGGGCAAATGTAAGCCTAAATAGAAGGGGGGGGGGGGGCATATGTCGGGGTGGGGGTCCGTTCAAGCTAATATGTAACCGAACAGAAATACCTTAGGTATTGCAAAAGCATCAGGAAACATTGCGAAATGGTTTGCTTATAGACAAAGATTAATCTCTTACACAAAATGATTTGGGACAATGATTATAATGAGATGAATGATAATTGTACACATATGATAACCCAATTCATGTATGCTCTGTAACACGCGGCGGCACCATCGGCAACCCTGTCGCTCACCCATCCAACCAGTAGCCACACAGTCTGTAGCTTAACCTAATTACATTTCCAAGCACTTTTAACCATTTATTGGCATGAATATTCATGAAACAAATTTGATCATCATGAGTATTAATTAGATTGATTATTATAATGACACATGGACTTATGCTTTTTTGCGCAAATGAGGGGGTGTATTGCACTCTTTTTCTCAGACCAGTATACGTTTTTATCCTGAAATAGTAAACTATGTCATGAAATATCATTAACCCTTTCGCTGCCAAACTCTGTCGTCTGCTAACTTTGTCGTCTGCTACAAATTTTCATTTTTTTGATTTTCTTTATTTTTGTTTCAAAAACATAGTAACAGTAACAAACAGTTCGGATCCTGATGAGACGCCGCGTCTCATCTGGATCCAGACTGTTTGCATAGGTAATCACAGATCCGGCATTGGCAGCGAAAGGGTTAAAAATAGTTTAGGAGCAATGTAGGCCTACATCTCAAAACAAAGATTTTAAGACATATGTATACGTGACAATTTGTAATCAGATTAAAAATTGTCACGTACATGTACATTTGTATTATCAAAAGATTCTTGAACAAGTATAAATCTCGGCTACTCCAGAGACATATACATACATGTATATGCCTGGCCTCCCGGAAATTGTTAACCAAAGGCGAGATAATTTTGTTGTTGTTGGGTTTTTTTCGCACGAGATACAAAAATACATTATATTAACTTTGTTATTTGTGTTTCAGACACAAACTTTATTCCCACTCTTTATTATTTCTCCGCGCATGTACATGTATCTTTGAAGACATTTCCAATGTTTTAAGCAATTCTCCACTATTCTAAGTACTGTGTCTATGCCTGTGTTCCTATACCATTATGAACGATTCAGCTCAGTGATTACTATTCATGATGCTGTATTTTTTTCTGAAATAATTATTCATAGCGTATTTTTAAGTCGGTAAGATAGAGCAGCAAATTAGGGCAACATAGGCTTTTGAACCGACTACAAAACAAAACCTGTTCTAATTAGTGTCTAAAGTTACGACCTTTTTACTCCAGTTCATAAGCAACACGAGGCTAAGATCTGATTACAGATGTATAACCTAAGTATTCATTCATTGCCTTCCCAAATCTTTGAAAGAGTAACAGAACAGCAGATTGTCAGAGCATTTTGATTCATCTTCAGACTTTCCTAATTACTTTCTGGTAAGGAAACGGGTGTCAAACAACAACTCAAAGACTTGTAGAGGTTTGGAAGTTGATGCATGATAGAAACTAATATAAAATGCAATAATGATGGGCGCATTAACTATTTACATCATAAATACGCTGTTCTAAGCCTTAGCACAGTACTAGTGGACCCAGATCAGAGCCGTATCATCTGGGTGTACTCTGTTTGCAAATGCGTGAAAATGCGTGAAATGTGTTTATATGAAGGAAAGGGTTAAAGTAATGAAACAGTCTCGAAAGTATCCACCATCTGTCGTATATAATGTGTTTATTACATAAGCGCTAACAGAAAGCGGCAATTGCTAAAAGACAGGTTATCCTGAACACATCAAGTCAAAGTCAGTGCGTCCCATGAACAAACATAAGGAACCATCTGATCTGGCTCTCCTTTGTTTTCAAGGTGCCAAAAGGTGTCTTCACTCTTCAAGGTGCCAAAAGGCGTCTCTATGGAGTTAAGGGTTAAAGAAAACGTGTCAGAGTGACAAACAATTTAGATCCTGATTAGATGCCAAGATTTCAAGTATATCATATGTCCAATATCTCTATTGCCGGTATGGTTTCATGTAGACCTTCTCCAGTCACTGAAACGCATTGGTATACATTACTCGATATAGAGCAATATTGGTGAATGACAATAGTACTACATGTAGATATACGCTGACATCAGTCTACTTTCAGTCCGAATGACTGCTCAGCCGACTGTATATTGACATCAGTACTACATGTAGAAGTACACCGACATCAGTACTACACGTAGATGTACGCTGACATCAGTAATGAATGTAGATGTACGCCGACATCAGTTCTACATGTAGATGTATGCTGACATCACACTGACATCAGTACTGCATGTAGATGTACGCCGACATCAGTACTATATGTATATGTATGCTGACATAAGTACTACATGTAGGTGTACGCTGACATCACTACTACATGTAGATGTATGCTGACATCAGTACTCCATGTAGATGTATGCTGACATCAGTACTACATGTAGATGTATGCTGACTACAGTACTACATGTAGATGTATGCTGACATCAGTACTACATGTAGACGTATGCTGACAACAGTACTACATGTAGATGTATGCTGACATCAGTACTACATGTAGATGTATGCTGACATCAGTACTGCATGTAGATGTATGCTGACAACAGTACTACATGTAGACGTATGCTGACAACAGTACTACATGTAGATGTATGCTGACATCAGTACTACATGTAGATGTATGCTGACATCAGTACTGCATGTAGATGTATGCTGACAACAGTACTACATGTAGACGTATGCTGACAACAGTACTGCATGTAGATGTACGCCGACATCAGTTCTACATGTAGACGTATGCTGACATGACACTGACATCGGTACTGCATGTAGATGTACGCTGACATCAGTACTACATGTAGATGTACGCCGACATCAGTTCTACATGTATGCTGACATCACACTGGCATCAGTACTGCATGTAGCTGCACGCTGACATCAGTACTGCAAGTAGATATAAACCGACATCAGTTCTACATGTAGATGTATACTGACACCAGTACTACATGTAGCTTTACGCCGACATCAGTACTACATGTAGATGTACGCTGACATCAGTTCTGCATATAGATGTATGCTGACATCACACTGACATCAGTACTACATGTAGATGTACACAGACATAAGTACTGCATGTATATGTACGCCGTCATCAGTTCTACATGTAGGTGTATGCTGACATCACACTAACATCAGTACTGCATGAAGATGTACGCCGACATCAGTACTACATCTAGATGTATGCTGACATCAGTACTACATGTAGATGTACGCCGACATCAGTTCTACATGTAAATGTATGCTGACATGACACTGACATCAGTACTGCATGTAGATGTACTCCGACATCAGTTCTACATGTAGACGTATGCTGACATCAGTACTACATCTAGATGTATGTTGACATCAGTACTACATGTAGATGTATGTTGACATCAGTACTACATGTAGACGTATGCTGACATCAGTACTACATCTAGATGTATGTTGACATCAGTACTACATGTAGATGTATGTTGACATCAGTACTACATCTAGATGTATGTTGACATCAGTACTACATCTAGATGTACACTGACATCAGTACTACATCTAGATGTATGTTGACATCAGTACTACATGTAGATGTATGTTGACATCAGTACTACATGTAGACGTATGCTGACATCAGTACTAAATGTAGATGTACGCCGACATCAGTTCTACATGTAGATGTATGCTGACATGACACTGACATCGGTACTGCATGTAGATGTACGCTGACATCAGTACTGCATGTAGATGTACTCCGACATCAGTTCTACATGTAGATGTATGCTGACATCAGTACTAAATGTAGATGTACGCCGACATCAGTTCTACATATAGATGTATGCTGACATGACACTGACATCAGTACTGCATGTAGATGTACTCCGACATCAGTTCTACATGTAGATGTATGCTGACATCAGTACTACATGTAGATGCATGCTGACATCAGTACTGCATGTAAATGTAGGCTGACAGCAGTACTACATTATTGTCCCTGCTGAGGGTTTTCCTCAACAGGGAATCAAAAGTCAGATACCCCGCCAATGATATGTATAATGATTTTATTATACTGAAAAGTTAATATTTGTAGCAGTTAATTAACGTTGTTAATATAGGTGTCGTTTAGCTTCCCATCAGGGGTCCCATACTGTAAGGTAAGGGTTTGTATCACTCTGCGACCCTAGCTAACCGTGTAAATAACCTACTTATTACATGTGTGGATAGAAAGGGATCTTACAAGTGCATTAGTTTCTCAAAGGATTGAAAGAATCAGACGTTAGTAAAACTTTCAGCAGATCAGAGATTAAGCAGACACCATTTTCCAGCATGAGAACTGTTAAACTTAATTGAGGGAATGGCGCAATTCCGACGTCATTTGGATGACGTCAAAATGACGGTTTTATAATATTAAACAAGAAATATCTTTTAAAAAAGATATTCAGCGGCATTCAAATATTGACACAATGTACAAAACAATCTCTGCAATATTTATTTCAATGTTTGGAGATTCTACTAGTACAGAGAACTAGATCTATGAAGGGTTGCTTGTTATTATACTAGCAGAGAAGCATGCAATGAAAATGACTTGGAGTAGAAGAAGCAGTTATTGAAATAGTTCAAGTTGCTTTTATAGGAAATCACTTTTAAAATGTACGATGTCAAAGTAATGTTTTAAAACTATCTCAAGTTAGTTCATTATTTTACCTATTATAAAATGTACATGAAAGCGCGTATATCTGTATTGATATGAAGATAAGTAATTGAATACACTTTAAAGCATAAAGTTTTTGTTTGTGTAGAGTCTGTAATTCCTTAAAGAACGGTATTTATTTAGCCTAGATCAACGCTTTAATCGACTTGTGTGCATCATCATTAATGACATTATTAACTGAATCTACATGTATTTTTAAAACAATATAAAGTTAGCAACTTCAACCTACGTCTATGAGCCCAAGCCCCATGTGATAGAGCCGTAGCAATAGCCTTCATGAAGTAGCTTTATATCAAAGAGGGCCAACAACCAGAGCCTTGGTGCTGTGGCCGGGGATAGTAATTAATACTATTAATACCACTACTCTAATATACTAAACAACCCTTCTTCTTTATTTCCTATAGCACTGCCTGTGAATTATGGTGGTTTCGGCAAACTACCTGTTCGTCAAAGTAAACTTTATTATCAAATGTTGTATTAATTGATAGCAAAATGATAGTAAAAGTTTGAAAATTTAATAGTGGTTTCGACAAACTGGTAATATTGCTCAGCAACCATTACCATGAGGTGATAAATATCAGTACATCAGTACTTTGATTTTATGGGAATTTCCAGGTCTTAAAATCTATTTTAAGAACAGAACTTTCGACAGTCGACAGTCTTCGGTCCCGCGTAAATAATGATTTTCTGTACTATATGGCGTTTTGACTGAACTCTAAGAAGTTTATAGAACATGTCTGTGTAACATGATGCCTTACATGTGTTGTGATTATGTTAATTATTGCATTGAATTCAATTCGACACGTTAGCAGACTGTATATCAGAATTTTACATAGTTTGGCATGTGTAGAGGCATATAAAAAGGTTGTATGCCAGTCAAGGTATTAACTAATGAAAATACCGTTTACTACTAAATACTCGTAGGTCATATGCAAATTACTAGTACAATGTAACATAGTTTTTCATTGGTGGAAAACTAGAACAAAAGTGAAAATAGACAGCTAGCCGCTGAACAAGCACTTTGACAGCATTTGCAGCGTCATAGCAGAATAAGACATTCGCCACGTATGAGATTTATTCACATTGTTATACAACAACTATAACAAATATTAAAACTTTGTTCAGCCTCAAACTCATGTTATTTCGTTTGAGAGCGCGGTTGTTTGGATCGAATCGACGAAGTGAAGCCGGTCGGCCATTTTTATGCCATCGTGACGACAGTCAGGGGGCGTTATGTTTTGCACCTGTCCGTCCGTCCTTGCGTCACGCTTTGTTATAAAGTGTTATATGTCAGTAATTTCTACACTTATACACATGAAACATCACATACACATCAATCACCATCGATGCTATCATTTGGCACCCCACCAATGCTGCCTGCAAGCCCAAGGTCAAGAAATTTTACGTGCAGTTGGTTGTCACATAACGTGCAGTTGGTTATCACAGCTTTTTCATTGTATTATATCTCCATAACCTATCTATCCGCATGGAATTGAATATACACATTAAACACCATCCATACTTTCATTACACACCCAGCCCAGGCTGCTCGCAGGCCCTAGTCAAGGTCAAATGACTTGGACATTTTATGTGCAGTTGGTTGTCACAGTTTTTTCATCATCTTATATTTCCCTAACCACTGTAGTTATTCGCATGGAATTGCATATACACATTTAATATCATCTATACTATCCTTCACCCAACCCATGCTGCCCGCAAGCTCAATGTCAAGGTCAAATGACTTAGGAATTTTATGTGCACTTGATCGTCACACTTTTTCATTGTCTTATATCACCCTAACCACTGTAGCTATTGTCACGGAATTGCATACACACATTAAACACCATCCATACTTTCATTGCGCACCCAGCCCAGGCTGTCTGTAAGCCAAAGGTCAAGGTCAAATGACTGAGGAATTTTACGTGCAGTTGGTTGTCACAGTTTTTTCATCGTCTTATATCTCACTAACCACTATAACTATTGGCATATACATGTAACTGTATATACACATTAAACACCATCCGTTCTTTCATTGCGCACCCAGCCCATGCTGCCCGGAAGCCCAATGTCAAGGTCAAATGACTTAGGAATTATACGTGCAGCTAGGCAAGCACATACACGGGGCATTGCTGTGTCTTACAGACACACCTTTCTAGAGTGTTGTTGGAGCAATGAAACGAGGCCCTCGACAGAGGAAATTCCATTGCTGCTTATGACTCCGTATATACATCAGAATTTTGAGGGATACACGACTTTTATACATGGCTATTTGACCAATCAAAATCGAGTATTTTACTTTGCAGTATAATAAATAGATGTACACTGATATCAGTACTGCATGTAGAGTGAGTGAGTGAATTGGGGGTTTACGGCACTGCGACACTGAATCATATAGCACCGATGAAGGATGAGATGATGAGAGATGATTTCAGGAAGATGATTTCGACTAACCGCTAACTGCATGTCAATGTACGTTAGCTGACATCAGTACTACAAGTAGATGTACGCCGACATCGGGTAGCTAGCGATACGCACGCTCGTAACATCAATCTGAAAGGCGAAAACATCATTATGGCAGTTTAAGGCTAAAGGGGGAGGGGCTTAGGCTTTGACAGATTTCTGTCTTGTCATGTAAGCTCTCATTCCCTCATACTGACGCATTTTCACGCCCCAGTAAAGGTCACATATATGTGCAATTAATGCTCTATTTATCAAATTGGTTTAGAAACTATACAATTCTAAAACTTTTCTAGTACATGCTCCTTTTCAGAAGAGGTTGGGGCTTAAATTAGCCCGTGAGGGAACGGGTTAAGTTTCTTGAATCGGTTATATGTGCCGTGATATAATGCTGAAATATACCCTAAAATCCACCTACAGCTATCTAGCATAACAAAATGTTCCGGGGGAGCATGCTCCTAGACTCCTCTAGCCACGGTGCGTACATTACAATTGGACCCAGCTACGCTCCTGAGTTCTTACTGTTTTTCACGATACTATCCCTTTGAATGCTGAATTATTCCACTTTATAAGCCCTAATATATTGCAGTTTTTACTTATTTCTGATTCGTAGAAGCATTTGAGAAACTGTTTGCAAATAACAGCTTGACCCTGATGAGACACCAAGTTACTCTACGTTTCATCTGGATCCAAACTGTTTGCAAATAAGAGTCAGGTCGCGCTTAGCATAAGGATCAACAGGTTATTTTATGAATTTTCATGTAAGAAATAATGGCACAATCAATATTAACAAGTCTTTTTAATAATGGGATATAGAGAAGAAAAAACGTTTGGACTAAGGCAGAAACTAAATATAGAAGCAGACTTATTCCATCAGCAAACAGAGCCGACTGTGATTAGATAGTTCTTGTAGTGTCTGCTGTTTACAAAACTCTGTAAATACAGTGGAACATGTGGTAAGCGACCGTCAAAAAGAAGTCTACTTAAGGGTCTGAAAGGCAGGTGGTTGCTATATGGGCTTTCTGCATTACTTTTACCCTGCATTATCACGCACCCGCTTTTTAAGACTCCTATGTTCAATAAATGAATGGCCACTTAGGACAGGTTCTACTATACGGAGGGATAAAGGAAATGGCCTCTCCTAGGCTATTTTAGACCCAACCTCTTTGAACGTATCTACCGAAAAGGAGCATTAACTAGAAGAAAGGAAAAAAATAGAATTTTGTAGTTTTAAACCATCGTGATAAATAGAGCATTTGCTCCTATAGGAGCAAATGCTCTATTTATCACAATGGTTTCATAAAGTGACTTTTATAGATGCACAAAAATGCGTCACTAGGAGATAATGTGTTAATGCAAAGACCTATGATAACACGTGTGTTATCATAGGTCTTTGGTTAATGATGTCATTATTTTTATATGAGTATTCACGCAGTTAAGGTTTAAATTTGCTCGAGGATTCTGAATGACAAACGGGAACCATTTTGAAATTCCTTAGCAAGTATCGTCTTTGGTATATTGCATTATCGCATTTGATCACTAAAGATAAGATGCAGCAGTTGTGGGCACAGTACACTTCTATACCAGCAAGAAATATGTTTCAGGAGATGACAGATTCCCTATATGAAAAGCACTGGAATCTGTTTTGTAAGTGGGCCTGCATGTGCTGTTGCAAAATGAAACTAAAAGATTGTATGACCTGAATCTGAACTCAAGAAACAACTAGACAATAATGCAGATACATGTACATGCATAATCTAAAATGCCCATGTTTTACTGTGTGAAGGTTTTTCTATCATTGAGGTAAAAGGTATAGGTCACGGTGACCAGAAAACGGTATGCGACACTCAACCATCCCTAGGTGTACTCATAAACTCATATAGGAAATAAGCTCCAGAAAATGTTTTCTATCGCTGTTGCCAGAGGCCAAGGTGACCTGAAAACAATGTGGCACTCCGCCATCCCAAGATGTACTCACACACCAAATTCCTTCTTAAAACAATATAGGAGATATGCTAAAGACAATGTTTTTCTATAGCTGAAGACAGAGGTCATGGTCAAGGTCACAGTGATATGAAAACGATACACAACACTAATATTCCGCACGCACGCACACCAAAATTGACATTCCTGTCTCAAGAAATATAGAAGATATGCTTCGGACAAGTTTTTCTATAACTGACATTAGAGGTCAAAATGGTACGAGACACACTGTCATCCCAAGATGTACTCACACACCAAATTTGGCATTCCTACCTCAATATTGGATATGCTTCAGACAAGAGTTTCCTTTAGCCGAAGTCAGAGATCAAGATCGAGTGACCTGATAACGACAAACAACACTCCACCATCCCAAGATGTACTCACACACCAAATTTGGCATTCCTACCTCAAATAATATAGGAGATGTGCTCCGGACAAGGTTTTCCTTTAGCCGAGGTCAAGATCAGTGACCTGAAAATGGTACGACACACAACCATCCCAAGATCACTTTAACCCTTTCCCTGTTCTGTATTCAGGCCAACTTTCAATACATACTGAATATTCATTAAAAATAGATATAAAGAAATATGGAAGGTGAAACATTGTAGACATTTTAGAAAGTAAAGAAACAGATCTATCAAATTCTATTAACAAACAGAGCAGACCCCTATCAGACGGCTCCTATAGGAGCCGTCTGATCGGGGTCTACTCTGTTTGCAAATGCGTGAAAACACGTTTACATGAGGGAAAGAGTTAATTACTACATGTATATGCTTCTAAAGCAAACTTTGGAGGCATAAAATAGAAGTCCAATTCTGGGTGTTTGTAACGTGTAGGACAAAGGTTACACAGACAGGCCCCATTGGAGCTTTCTGCACTACTTTTATCCTGCATCAAGCAGCCACCTCTTTCAAACAAATCCATGTTTATTCATTGAGTGGTCACTTTAGACAGGTTCGACTGTATATGCTATTTGCAAATCCCTCAACAATGACCATTTAGCTATCATTTTGTGTGTATAAGCACCATGGGCAATTAAGTTTCTCCTTCTGCTTAAAAAAAAGTGTTGGGCAGAGCAACAGATTTACATGCATACTAAAGTACATGTACTAAAATCGTCATTTCTCCACCAACCCCTATGTTGCGACCTCTCTTTAGAGTAGTACCTTTGAGACGATTCTAAGGAGTGGTCACAATATAGAGTTTGGTGGAGAAATAAAGGAGTTATCCTTGAAAATGTTTTAATCTATGCATCTTATCTGGACCTGTGTTTTAGGTCGTTTCCTTTTCAAAATTAGTGTCAAACACTTTGACTCCTGATGACACCCCAGGAAACTCAGCTACTTATATGGATCAAACCGTTTCCAATGGTTACCATATATATTATTTGTCATATAGCCTATATATTCTTCTTTGAATAATATGGAAAAGAAAGAAAAGAAAACAAATTCACATTACAACATCAGTTTTATTATTTACAATGTTTAGATTTAATGAATTCATGAAAAGTAATGACATGATTTTCAAGATCAGTAAGACCTTACATATACATGTAGTTCATATCTTGTAAAGTACACAATGTTAACCCTTCTCATGCTATCAAAAAATGATGCTAGCTGAAATTTTCATAGCATCATTTTTAACCCTTTCCTTCATATAAACGCCTTCTCACGCATTTGCAAACAGAGAAGAACAGAGAAGAACCAGATCAGATGGCTCCTAGAGCAGTTGTCTGATCAGAGTTTATGCTGTTAGGCTGTTTGCTAATGGAAGTTGAGATATCTGTGTTCACTTCTAAGATAGTTCCACTTCCTATATTTCATTATTTCATTTATGTAACTATTTAGACTATCACTATTTGGTAGATTTTGAAATTTAGAATAAACATTGAACAGGAAAGAACCCTTTCCATGGGAGCAAATGCTCTATTTATCATTAGTTTCAATACAAAAAATTCTAAAACTTTCTTTTTCTCTAGTAAATAGCCTTTGAGGGAATGGGTTAAAAGTTATCCAGTTGGCTGAGTTTTTGAGATACATGTATATTGACCAAGTGACAAACAGTGTGGATCCTGATGAGACACCGAGTCACTTGACCTCTCTTCTGGATCCAAGCTGTTTGCAAATATAAGCCAAGATCTGATTAACATGAGAAGGGTCAATATTAAAAAATAGCAAATGTAAGAATATTATCAGTAACCAATACAAAATCCATATTGAAACCAGCTCAATATTTGATCAAGAATGCAATGCAAAAAATGTTCAATGTTTTGTTTTTCTTTGTCAATATGATCATTGTATTAACCCTTTACGTAATGAATATTCATGTAAGAAATAATAACATGAATATTAATTAGGAGAAATTTTATAATGGCATTATGAACACGATTTTTCGATCATGGCAGAAATTGTTGAATCAGATCATATTCCATAAGCAAGCAGAGTAAATCCTTATCAAACGGCTCAAAAAAGAGTCATCTGATCTGGGTCTATTCTGTTTGAAAAGATCTCTATCAGGCAAAGGGATTATTAACAATGTATTGAAACCATTTATTTTAATTTTAGTTACATGAATATCAGTTGTAAATCTTAAAAGCAGGTGGTAGCTTAATGCAGGACAAAAATTATGTAAGAAAGCTCCTGCAGGTGCTTTTTGTGTTACTTTCATCCTGTATTAAGCATCCACCTGTTTATAAAGAATCTATATGTTTAGAAAATGGCTGCATTATTCTGTATTCTACTCACATAAATGTAATTACATGTACCAGTCATTTTACCAGTATCAAGTGTTACTTGGCAATTCAAGCCACTTTCAGGGTTCCCACAAAACAGAAAAAATAAAATTCCCTGACTTTTCACTGACTGAATTCAATTTTCCCTGACCCCATGTTAACAGAAGTTTAATTGGTCACCTATGAGCATGATCAATAAATGTTGGCCTCCGTCCTCCCAATCAGCCAGCCAATCCTTACCACCTCTCTCTTTATGACAACTATATATACAGCAGTAGTGTTTTTATCATTTTAAAAAAAAATGTTTTTGACTTTTTCATTTTTAATCGCTCAATATTGAATTTAACATGCATGATGCCAAACATGTCCTAATATGCACCCTAAGTATAGTCTCTTGAATCTTTTCTACCTCCCTTAACCCTTTCCTCCATGAATTTTTATTAGAGACTCCATCTACCGGTACTATGAATGTAAGTAAGTAAAATTTATTTTTAAGCAAAGTTAAGAAATATTTTGGCAGTAGACTAAAAGTAAAACTCAGATTTATGATATTTTTCTAAGCAAACAGAGTAGACCCTGATCAGGCAGCTCCTGCCTGATATGGGTCTATTCTGTTTGCAAAGGTGATAAAATGTGTATCTATGGTGGAAAGGGTTAATCTTTCTTGTTTTTCTGTGTAAGCTGAATTTTAAAATAGTACATACAGTGTGTAAGACACTGATATAGCATACTATTAAAATGGGTGTCAAATTGGCCGCGCTCCAGGGCTGGCTAGTTTTCTATAGAAACACATAGTGAAAACTTTGAAAATCTTCTCCTCTGATTTTCTGGTGAGCGATATCAGGGCCTTTCAGGCCCTCTTGTTTTTTAATTTAATCAAAATTTTGTACTACTTGGGATGTTTTTCCCAAATTGGGAAAAAAAGGTCCTTTTAACGGGTCTCTGTAGATGCCAGAAAAGGGTCTGCATTTTCACTGTTTTCATAATAGCAGACCAACTATTGCTGCCCTTACAAGTGAAGACAGTACAGTAGAATGTCCAATATCTAGCACTGCTGCCAAGCCTGTCCTAACAAGTGAAGATACTACAGTAGAATGTCCAATATCTAGCATTGCTGCCCTATTCTAGCATTGCTGTCAAAACAGATGTTGGAGTCTTGCAGAGGTGCCAGAATTCTCCAATGACTTTGTTTTAACAGACTTCATGATAGATATACTATAAAATTTGGATGTGAAATATACAAAGCTAATCAAAGATGTATAAAGATGCTTGGTTTAGTCAAAATTGAAGAAACTGCCTTAGCCTTTTATTTTCATTCTTTCTCCTTTTTGACATATTTCCTCAGCCCTCATCCTTTGGTTTCAAATTTCCCTGACTTTTCCCTGACTTTTGCCAAATTTCAAATTTCCCTGACCAATTAAAAAATTCCCTGACTTTTCCCTGACCTTGAAAAAAAAACTTTTTTCCCTGACTTTTCCCTGTCCGTGGGAACCCTGACTTTACTCATATCAAGGGGTAATTTCACACACTTAACCCTTTCCTCCATAAATACGCCATTGTAAAAGTCACTTTATGAAGCAATTGTGATAAATAGAGCATTTGCTCCTATAGGAGCAAATGCTCTATTTATCACAATGGTTTCAAACTACAAAATTCTAAAAAATTCCTTTTCTCTAGTTAATGCTCCTTTTCGGTAGATTTATTCAAAGTAATTGGATCTAAAAAGAGTCTATGAGGGAATGGGTTAAATCTCATATCAAATGTTAACCTTTATCTTGCTGAACAAAAATGTCTGCTGCTATAATTTTATGGATATGCAGTAATTTTACTTACTTCTGATTCGTTTACACATTTGAGAAACTATATTGAACGAATGTAAAACAGGTTACTCTGCATCTTATCTAGATCTAAGTTGTTTACAAATATAACAGTAAACTAGAGGTTTGTTTTTGTCACAAAAACAGACGTCTCCCCCTCCCATCCTCTTTCCAATATACAAGTGTAATGTCTGTAACTCCAAACTTATCAGGGTCTAATGTTTAAGTCATCAGGGGCAATAACTCCAACATTGTAAGGGGAGACAATTCAATTCAGGTACACAAAAACACATGCTAGTCAACATTCTTGTGAAGTTTGGTGACTCTAGTACTAGTGGTGTCAGAGATACATGTGACACAAAGTAAAGTTTCTCTTATTTAAGTCATAAGGGGCAGTAACTCCAAAGTTATCAGGGGGAGACAATTAAAAACCCCAGATGCACAACAACTCATGCTGGTGAACATTCCTGTGAAGTTTGGTGACTCTAGCCCTACTGGTTTCAGAGATATGTGCAGCACAAAGTTTCTCTAATTTTAAGTTAACATATCAGGGGCAGTAACTAAAGAATTATCAGGGGGAGACAATTAAAAAAAACCCAGGTGCACAACAACTCATGCTGGTGAACATTCCTGTGAAGTTTGGTGACTCTAGCCCTAGTGGTTTGAAAGATATGCATGACACAAGGTTTCTCTAATTTTAAGTAATCATATCAGGGGCAATAACTCCAAAGTTATCAAGGGAAGACAATTCAAAAATCCCAGTTGTACAACAACTCATGCTGGTCGACATTCCTTTGAAGTTTGGTGACTCTAGCCCTAGTGATTTCAGACATATTCAATGTTAATTTTAAGTTAACATATCAGGGGCAGTAACTAAAGAATTATCAGGGGGAGACAATTAAAAAAAACCCAGGTGCACAACAACTCATGCTGGTGAACATTCCTGTGAAGTTTGGTGACTCTAGCCCTAGTGGTTTGAAAGATATGCATGACACAAGGTTTCTCTAATTTTAAGTAATCATATCAGGGGCAATAACTCCAAAGTTATCAAGGGAAGACAATTCAAAAATCCCAGTTGTACAACAACTCATGCTGGTCGACATTCCTTTGAAGTTTGGTGACTCTAGCCCTAGTGATTTCAGACATATGCACAACACTAAGTAAAGTTTGTCTAATTTTAAGTCATCAGGGGCGGTAACTCCAAAATTAATAGGGGGAGACAATTCAAAAAACCCAAGAGCAAAACAACTCATGCTTGTGAACAGTCCTGTGAAGTTTGGTGACTCGAGCCCTACTGGTTTCAGAGATACGCGCAACACAAAGTTTGTATAAATTTAAGTATTCATATCAGGGGCAATAACTCAAGAATTATCAGGGGGAGACAATTCAAAAACCATAGGTGCACAACAACTCATGCTGGTGAACATTCCTGTGAAGTTTGATGACTCTAGTACTAGTGGTTTCAGAGATACGCGCGACACAAAGTTTTTCTAATTTTAAGTAATCAGGGGCAATAACTCCAAAATTATCAGGGGGAGATAATTCAAAAAACCCAGGTGCACAACAACTCATGCTGGTGAACATTCCTGTGAACTTTGGTGACTCTAGCCCAACTGGTTTCAGAGATACGCGCGACACAAGTTTGTGACGGACGGACGGACGGACAGACGGACAACTCTGGCAAAAACAATATATCTCCCCATAAATGGGGAGACATAATGAACATGTGATTTTTCAGCCATGACAGAAATTATAGTATCAGATCTGTAATACATTGTATATCATTCCATATTAAGCAAACTGAGCAGATCTTGATCAGACATCTACTCTGTGAAAAGGTTATTACTACTCTGCATTTTCAAACATACATAAATTTGAAAGATCTATTTCTTTACTTTCTAAATGGCTACAATGTTCCATCTTCAATATTTCATTATAACTATTTTGCCCATGAATATTCAGTAGGTGCTGATATTTGGATTAAATATAGGACAGGGAAAGGGTTCAGCACAGATGGGCTATTCCACTCTGATAAATCAGGGTTGAAAGGTTATGCTTTGCTCACTACCATATTATATACCCTAAATGTCAGTACCAAATCCACCTTCTCCAACAGTTTGAAAAGCTGAGTATGTCTACTCAGTAATTTTTGATAACTTAAATGAAACAAATGAATAGTGCTGACCTTGATCAAACTGTTCCTTTAGGAGCAGCCTAAGCTACTAGATTGGCTTATGTTGATCTGGGCAAATATTAAAGGTAGTAAGGTAAGTAAATTTTGTTTGCAAATCTGTCATTTGCTGAAAATTCAGTAATTTGTTTGTTCGTCTTTGTTTTTGTTTTGCAAAACCATGATCATGGAGTCACTCAGTGTATCACTGGGATCCAAACCTGTTTGCAAAAGTTATCAGAAAGTTGTACATAGCATGCAAATAGTTGATAAAATACTTCAGTTGTCAAAGAATTCAAACCCTTTCCAGATGCCATATTATTAAGTATTTAACCACTGAATTAGCAGGAAAGAGACTCAAAGGGCTTGCTGCAAATGAGCATATCACTGTCTTATCAGGATCTAAACCATTTGACACACCACTTGTTTTGAGAAGAACAAAAAGAAAGTTCATTCTCACTCTTAAAGCAGATAGTGTGTGCAGATGAAAATTATTTGGGGCCAAAAAGAGTTAATGTAATGGTTGGTTTAGGTCAACCCTGTTTAAACGGCCCTGTAAGCATATTTTGTCAAGATGTGGTCACCAAAAGTCAATGAATTCTAAGGTTTTACAACAGATGGTAGGTCAAGGCTGGATAAAAGTAAGGAAGCTCCCAATAGCTTTCTGATTTTTTCTGCATTAAGCTACCATTTGCTTTTAGCGATACCCAAGGCCAATCATTAAGTGGCCCCTGTAGTAGGGTTTGAATGTATTCCTCTAGGTCTGAGATCTTTCTTTATACACAACAATAAATGCTGACACATCAACTGACTGCTCTGGCCATCAGGTCCACATAATAAAGATGAACACAACAATGGTGGTGCTTATGTATTGCGAATACCCAAGGCCTGTTCAAGCTCCATTCTTCTTTGCTGCACCTGTACAAACAAAGAAGCCATTATTTCTGTGACAAATGGTGCAAGAACACATTTGATAAACGGGATACCAAAAAAATAATACAGTAATGTCTGGGAAAATCTAACACTACAAAAGCAGCGAAATTTATATGATGTGATTATACTGTTATGAAAATAATTTTCACTACTACTTCAAGCATCTATAAAAGTGCAGTTAAAATTCAATAAAAGTTTCAGATTCATTCAGAAAGATAATAATGAGTAATCTCCATTGGATTTGATATGCCTCTAAGTAATTGACACTCTTGTCACTAATTGCGCAAGTACTGAACCATAAACTTGCTTGCACAACAGGAAAAGGGCATTCAGACATTTGCAAAAAGTGTAGATCAAGATTAGTCACTGCATAGGTTCTCCTCTGATGATCAGGAGTTTCATGTCACAGCCCCTGTATATATACTCAGCCAATATTCAGGTTTCTGATGGTTACTATAATCATATCACAACCCCTGTATAGATACTCAGCCTATATTCAGAAGTTTCTGTAATCATATCACAACCCCTGTATAGATACTCAGCCTATATTCAAAGGTTTCTGTAATCATATCACAACCCCTGTATAGATACTCAGCCTATATTCAAAGGTTTCTGTAATCATATCACAACCCCTGTATACTCCGGTAGGCACTCAGCCTATGATCAGAAGTTTCTAATGGTTAAGGTTCCACAATAGGAAAGAATCACAATGAATATTAATGAATACATGTAGCCACTTATCTCTTCTATCCATTGATTTAACAAAATATCTCAAAAGTAGTGTAAACTCCATTTACTTTATTGCCTTCGAGCTTTTCTCTGACTTAACCAGTCGGCCATTAACGAGGGAGGGCTGTATTGTGGGCGCCTATGGGGAAACTGATAATTGATAAAACAACAGGCAGCTATTTAGCTGTATTTCCCTCACGGTAGTCTCAAACTATGAAGGTCACACTTTCTATTGAGTGTTTTATGGGAAATTGGCAATAAAATCAGCTTTTTCAATTGATTGGGAGGAAGAAAGTGGGAGGAGCTTAGTTGAAAATTTCACTCCTTTTATAAGCTCTCCATTAGATATAAATGTAATTGAAAGCTAAAGATAATTATCAGAATATGCAACACAATTGGGGTTTGTCTATTGTTTTTCATGTTTTAGACAGATGCAAATTTGAAGAAGTCCGCTTTTTCAAAATTGGGGCCGAATTACACAGTTTTCGGCATATCAAAAAGCATTGTCTCACTGAGGGATCGGTGTCGCAATTTTTCGATATTTTGCTTCTGTAACCAGGTGTGAAAATCAATATTAACTTAATGCAAGTACATGTAGTTCCTTTTCGGTAATTTAATTTCCTATCAATATCACCGATTGGGTTCTTTATTGAAATTAACTCTTAACGTCATGTGAGATTTCCCCGCAAATTCAGTGGGAGATTGTGACTTTCATGTAGGATTTCAACACTTTTAAATGTTTTTTGGCAAATATAAGAAGTTTAATGGAATATTTATAGGATCCAGATACTGCATTTTCTTTCAAGCTTTTGAGAAACTTTTGACTGAGAGTTGAACAACTTGGAGACGAGTCCTAACGAGACCTCAATTTAATTGGCATCTCATATGGACCCAAGCAGTTTCCAAATGCATGTCATTTCGCACTTGGCAAAATAAAAGTTACAAGTGTTGAATGCATATAGTTCTGAAAATACAAATATGTGAGGGGTGGGGAATGTCTACTTACTTTGCCATAGAAGTATCTGCAGACGGCCTCTTGTGACCAGGGTTTGTGGTAGTACTCTGAGTGTCTCTCCTCCTCTGGGTTACCCGTTACATCTGTCATTGTCTGCAAGAGAAAATCAAATGTCGTCACTTCTCTCTTTGTGTGTCTTAATCCTTTACTTCATGAATATTCATTTAACCACTTTATTAACCCTTTTCCTCATAGAAACACATATTCACAAACAGAGTAGACTCATTTCAGACAGCTCCTTAAGGAGCTGGCTAATCAGGGTCTGTTCTGTTTGAATTTTATAGATATGATTTTACAGTTTCCTTCATAATGAAAAATCTCCCTTTCAGTGTTCCATTTTATTGATTTTGTCCATGAATATTAATGAGTTGATAAAATCTTGAATAAATGCTTAACCCTTTCCCTCATATAAACGTGTTTTCACGCATTTGCAAACAGAGCAGACCCAGATCAGACGGCTCCTAGAGGAGCCGTCTGATGAGGGTCTGCTCTGTTTGCTAATAGAATTTGATAGATCTGTTTCTGTACTTTCTAAAATGTCTACAATGTTACACCTTTCATATTGCTTTATTACTATATGTTAATGAATATGCAGTAGGTATTGAAATTTGGCCTAAATACAGAACAGGGAAAGGGTTAATAGGGACTGGTTTAACAGAAATTAACTTAATTTCTATGACAATGAACAAGGGAAAAGGAACATTTTTAGGATTGTGTAGTTTTGAAACCATTGTGATAAATAGAGCATTTGCTCCTATGGAGCAAATGCTCTGTCTATCCCAATGGTTTCAGAAAGTGACTTTAACAGAGGCATCAATATGGGGGAATGGGTTAATGCATATCAAAAGTAAAGCAGAAAACTCCTATACCTTCACCCAAGCTATATACATACAAAATATGAATTGTCTAGCTTAAGTAATTAAGAAGTTATAAGCAATGTTAAAGTTTTGTTAATGACGGCACGCCGAAACCCATACCCGCCCGCCCAACCACCTGGTTTTAGCCAAACTATAAGCCGAGAATTTTCTCGAAAAATCTGGCTAAAAATCATCTTCCATTTCTTTCAATGCGTTTCCAACAAGCTGTATTCAAGCTGAATAATCTCACTTTGAAAATGTTTTTACTACACCCAGCCTACAGCCTGTAAACCCAAATGTGCCATTAGATAGTTACAGATAATATTCTCACCTTGAGGTCTCTTGTCTGGGAGACAAGCCAGTTATTTATGAACTCCTGTGGGTCCTTGGCAAAGCTGAGGAAGAACTCCCTGTTTGTCTTCAACTGGTTAATGGTTTCCACTGTCTCATGGATCTGTACAAATAGATGATGTATACATGTATATCTAACCCTTTCCACGTTGAATATCCATGTTATAAATATTATATTAGATTATGAAAATTTATTAATAGTTGAATTTTATAATGGCATATGAACATAGGATATTTTTTATATATTGGTAGAAACAATAGAGCCTGATCAGTTGGGTCCAGATCTGGGTCTACTATTTTGCAAAGGCATAAAAACCGTTGAATGAGGTACAGGGTTAAGATGCAACAAAGCTTAGCACACAACTATTGTTTTACCTTCTTTAAACCTATCGGTGATTATTCATGCAAAGATTCTATAAATTATGAATATTCATTATTTTAATTCTTGCATTAAAACAACAAAATAAGGCAACTTATTGACATGGAAACCCTTAAAGAATTAGATCAGTAAGAAAAAAGTCAACAGACCGACCAACACAAAAATGTTAAACAAAGGGGCATAACTCTGTGAGGAAATCACTGAGCCGGAAAACAATAATTGGATGCACATCTCCTCTTTATGATAAAGCATCATGTCAAGTTTCATTTGAATTCTAGTCAGCCATTATTGAGAAACATGGCGGAAACAAGTCAACAGACCGACCAACACAAAAATATTAAACAAAGGGGAATAACTCTGTAAGGAAATCACTGAGCTGGAAAATAGAATTGGATGCACATGTCCTGTTTATGATAAAACATGTCAAGTTTCATTGAACTCTAGTCAGTGGTTACCGAGAAACCGTGTGGAAATAAAGTCAACAGACCAACACAAACAATTAAACAATAGGGGCATAAATCTGTAAGGAAATCACTGAGGCGGAAAATAATAATTGGATGCACATGTCCTCTTTATGATAAAGCATCATGTCAAGATGCATTGAATTCAAGTCAGCGGTTACTGAGAAACCGCTCGGAAACAAAATTGTGTCTGATGGATAGGCAGTCAACCTGATTCCAGTGTACTGCAATAACTGTGTGTGTGAATGTCTTAATAAGGTGGTATTTACCTTGTTGTCGAGGTTAGCTATCTCCTGCTGGCTCTGGGTGGAGAGGAGGAAAGAATTCATCTGCTGCTTCAGTGTGTCATCCTGAATCAGAAAATAAACATCACAGGTATATGTCTAGGCTGTTCTTACAGTATACACCTTTTAAAGTGAAAGTCCCTACAATAAATGCATATTTTCAATAACATCATAAACGTTGATATGTGCTATGTTCAATCATTATTATGAAGATTATCAATTTGAACTTAAATATAAAAAATACGCCCCTGTGATACATAAACTGTTTTCATTTATACTTATAATTTTTGTTCTACAACAAAATATTATCGACCTAGGTCAAACAGTTCACGTAACTAAAACCAGGGGTGAGAATGGCCGTTGGTGAAAAAAGAGGAAAATTGGCAGGGGTCAAGGGGGCCTCCTAGGCCCCTTGCGGGACATGGGCAGCGCCCATGTGGGGGGTTCAGGGGGGCAAAGCCCTCCGAAGCAAAATGAAATATAGCTTTCCTGAGCACTTCAGGAGCCTTCTCCTGCATTTTCACTTGGGTCTGTCATTCATGTGTTTTTTTTACAATTATACTTGAGTTGCATGTCATACACAATGAGCTGTGTTTCAAACAAACCAGTTGTAGAACATGTCCATACAATTTCCATTCAGTTTATTATTGGATCCATTCAACATTGCCAGATTAATTTCTTGTCAAACACAAGCAAATTAAAACTCACACGTTTTAAAAATGAAATCAAATGGAACTCTGTGATCACAGATAAAGATGCAAAATTTGATTTAAAGTTGGCATGGTATTGTAACAGTTAACTTTCTAGACAAAATTCACCAATGTTCACATTACAGTCACAATTTCTAGTCAAAGTTCACATTCAAACTCTGATTCTGATTACTTTTTTATGTCAATAAACCATCTTCTAATTCATTAAACTGGTTTATTAAAAACAAAATATAACTTTTCTGAATCGATACATCTTGACCAGTTCCTTTAACATTACCTATGAATAGCTATTGACAGACAACTGTCTGTATCTGTATCTGTATCTATACGTCGTAGAATCCTATTAAGGCTTTTACACGACGGGTGAGAAGAGACGCCATTATAATTGGCGATGATCTCGTAGGGCTGTCTTGAAAGCCTCTACGGAATCAGCATGCACTATGCTGTTAGGCAGTTTGTTCCATTGCACCGTAGGGTCTACAAAAAATGAATTTCTGTATTGAGGGGTCTTGCCATTTGGGACTGCCAACCCTCTTGAGTTATTGCATACTTGGTTTTCTATTATATTTCTTGTATCGCAGTCTTTAAACTTGGTAGCTTTGATGTTTCTTCTCGGTTTTGCCGGCTTTGTGAATGTGGATGTCGGTAGAGCAGGTACCAAGCCCTCAACTACCTTATACATAAGTATTAGACGAAGGCTTAGTCTCCTGTCTTCGAGGGTCTCTAATCCCAGTTGTTCTCTCATCCTTGTGACTGCTCCTGTCTCTCTGTCTCTATAGTTCTTTTTTATGAATCTGACTGCACGGTTCTGAATTTTTTCCAGTTTGTCTATGTCCCCTTTGAGGTACGGATTCCAGATGGTTGCGCCATACTCCATGATAGATCTTACTACTGAAATGTATGCCGTTTTCCTGCATTTTTCAGGAACGTTTCTCAGGTTCCGTCTTAAGAATCCAAGTGTGGCATTGGCTTTTCTACATAAATTGTTTATGTGCACACTCCACTTGAGGTCTTTGGATATCTGTATGCCTAGATACGGATTATCTTGTACCTCTTGTAGGATATGGCTGTTTAGTTGGTAGAATTTGGATATCTTCTGGTTTATGGAAAGGATGTAACATTTCTTGGCGTTGAATCGCATACCCCATTTAATTGCCCATGTTTCAAGGTTTGTTAAATCTGACTGAAGTTTTTCTTGATCTTTACTATTCCTGATGGTTCGGTAAAGTAGGCAATCGTCTGCAAATAGTCGTACCGATGATCCTACACAGTCTGGAAGGTCATTTATGTGGCAGAGAAACAGGATCGGTCCAAGAACAGTTCCTTGGGGCACTCCGGAGTCCACCGATGTTTCGTCTGACTGTCGGCCTTCTACTATGGTTCGCATTGTGCGGGTTGTTAGGAAGTTTGCCAGCCAGGTATGGATACTCCCTTGGATTCCATAGTGGTGTAATTTGTGCAAGAGTTTGTCGTGTGGTACAGTGTCGAAGGCTTTGGAAAAATCTAGAATAGCGACATCTGTTTGGTGCCCCCTGTCATGTTCTTGGAGGAGGTCGTTCAGTGTTGTCAAGAGCTGTGTTTCGCAAGAGTAGCCTGTTCGGAATCCATGGTTTAGACTTGTGAGGATTCCATTGCTTTCCAAGTGTGTCATGAGGTGTCTACATATTATGTGTTCCAAGATTTTGCTTACAACAGATGTTAAAGAAACTGGTCTGTAGTTTTCGGCAAGATGCTTATCTCCTTTTTTGAAAATACTGGAGACATTTGCTGCTCTCCAATCGTTTGGGAGTTCACCAGTGTCTATCGAAGCCTGCATTATGATTTTCAGGATCGGAGCTAGGTGTACTGCGCATTCTTTAAGAATGCGGTTTGGTATGTTGTCAGGGCCTGATGCTTTAGATGGGTTGACCTTTTCCAATAATTTCTGCAATCCATTTTGATCTATTTTTATCGGTTTGACTATATCTTCTGTTTTCATGTCCATGTTAGGGAGGTCTCGGTTTGAAGATTTCGTAAACACTGACTTAAATTGTCTTAACAGGATGTCTGCCTTCCCCTTACTCTCTGACACCAGTGATGCCCCTTCTTTTAGTGGAGCAATGCCTCCTGCATCTTGCCGTTTCGATTTTACGTATTTCCAGAATGGTTTAGTGTTATTATTTTCTAAACCTTCCATGATGTTCGAGTTGATGTAGTCCTGCTCTGCCCTGCGCATGTGCCTTTTGCACTCCTTCTGGAATGCTCTGTAGTTCGACCATTTCTTTGTTTTGCGGGCTTGGTTATAAAGTCTCTGCTTCTTTTTAATCATCCTTTGTTCTCTTCTTCTTATCCAAGGTACATTATTCCTAGCTCTTATTTCTTTACTAGGTATGTTTTCGTTCATTGATCCAAATAGGTGCTTCTTAAAAGTTTCCCAGAGATTTTGAATATTTTCGCCATTTCTAAGTTGGTTTTCAATAGCATTTCTAGTATTCACTAGGTCTTCTTTTACAGAGTTCCAGTCGGCCTTGCTGTAGATGTAGCATTTTCTTGGTGCTGACTTTTGGTGTTGGACTTTTGTTTCTATATCTGTTACAACGATGTCATGGTCTGATATGCCTGGGACATTTGTCGAGGACTTAACGAGTGTCGGGTTCGTGACAAACACCAGATCTAAAAGGTTTCCTTCTCTAGTAGGCAATTCGTGAATTTGCGTTAGCGAGTTCGAAGCAATGATGTCGATTAGGCCTTGTTGTATGTCTCTGTCAGGACCTTTAGCTAACCCGGTGTTCCAGTTTATGTCCGGGCAGTTAAAATCTCCTGCCAGAATGACATCTTTGTTACAGCTCTGTATTTGCTGCAGTGATTTGTCAAGTTCTGCCAAATGTTTCTGGTGTCTGTGTGGCATATAGAAGGAGCCTACCAGTAAGTCCCTACTGTTTCTTGCCTTGATCTTGACCCATTCCATCTCTCCTTCTGTAACAAAAGATGGTTGCTCTACTGAGATTAGGGATTTTTCTACAAGTACAAAAACACCTCCAAGTGAGCTCCTGTCATTTCTGTAAACAATATAATTTGAAGGGAATATTTCGCTCGACCTGACCGCATTTGCCTCCGCATTTTTACCTGGCTTTATCCCCCTTAACCAAGATTCTGTCCCACACACTATGTCAGGTTTGAGATAATGGAGTGCCATTTCAAATTCACTCTTTTTGTCCATAACGCTCCTACAATTTACGGTCATGACTCTGAGGTTTCTCTTTGGCGGCACGTTATAGGGGTTGTCGGTTTTACTGACATTTGAACATTTCGCTGTCTCACTACGGATTGAACGATTGACCTCTCCTGCGATATTTCTTGGACTGCTTGTGCGTATGGGACTGAAAACCGAGGGAAGCGAGTCAATAGTGACATCTAGACCTGAGATCGGCTCATAGTAATTTGATGTTCCAATCTCATAAGATCTGAATGTGAATGAACTGACGTTTATGCTATCACACTTACAGCAGAGCCATTGAACGTTAGACCTGTCTAGAAGTTCATAGTCTTGTGTACACAGATCCATGCAGGATTTGTGGTGCCAGATGCTGCATCCATCACAGCAGACACCGTAGCATTCCCATGTTACTGGTTGATCACACATCCCGCATGGATAAATGTTTGCATATCGGGGACCAGGATTAAGTTCTATGTCCCCTGCTAATAATGCCGTAAGGATCAGTAAATTTGCAGTACGATTCGTTTTGACTGGTAAGCTAATAGGTCTACGTCCTGCATAACTCATCTTGATGTTTAGAAGACTATGTGAAAACTGGCCCATTGATTTCGTGTTAATAGTAAGATCTGAATTTTCATGGTATTGATGATGTTCCCATTTCCTGGTCAGGTTTGTGGCCATGTGGACCAGCAGAATGAGAGTTAGGGTAAACATTTTGACTGGTGTAGCGTAGAATAACCCACACTTACCAAGTCAATTTTCGGTGTAGCTCAGAGAAACCCGTGCTTACCAGAATATGTTTACTCTTACCTCTAGTCTACTATTGTCCCCAGCAATCCCTTCCAGCCTGCTCTGCGATTTTCCTAAGCCACGCCTTGGCGAGGGTGTTGTCTGGGTGGACACCGTCACGGTACAAGCTGTAGTTGTAACTGCCCTTTGCCTTTAGATGTTTCCCTCTGCTGCTTCTGTATTTACTGTTCACTTTCAAATCCTGCGAGAACTGTGGCGAGTTTGAGCCCAGAACTTTGTTAAGCTCTCTCACCTTCCCGTTCAGACAATACACTTGATTTTCTAAACTACTGTCTTGTTCACAGAATATATCCGGATTTTTGTGTCCCTTTGTCTGGTTCCACTTCCTGATTGAATACACAGGTGTCTCTAAAAAAGTTAGCCTGACTGAGTCTTTGTATCTACTGGCTATTTCCCTGATTCTCTGATATCTGCCAACAATATTTTCTATGTCCCCTTCTTCTGATCTGATGGTAATGTACTGTTTGTTTTTTTACAGTGAGATCACATGTTCCCAGCCAAACGTAGATCCAGATTTTCCTGTGAGTTCTAGGTTTACTGCCTATATTTCTTTCTAACCACGAAGCGCTTGAATCTGTTGTTGCGCCCCCCTTACTCCACCATACAATCTCCCTCTCGACTTGGTGAGCTACTTGACGCTGAAGCCAATTTCCCTTACTGTCTGAAAGGACAACTGGTTCGTAGATTTTCCTGCCAAGTGGAAGATCCCTTGGCCTATTGATAAACTTCCTGAATTTGTTCTCACTCATTGATAAGTGGTACCTACACTGGAGGTTTAAGTCAAATTTAGCTAGAATTGCTTCGACGATGACAGCTGTCAAGATGGCGGTACGATACAAGAATGCTAAGTGCCGGAGTTCAGATAACGATTCTCGGTATTACTAATAACCTGAAAACTGAAGTATGCGACAAAACATATATAAACAATAATATAAAACAAAATAAAGCCCTGTTTTCTCGGTTTATGATGCAGAAAAGTTGAAAATTCTTCTCTTTTTCTGTCTTTTTCGAAAAGTCCGCCTTCCGCTCGCGCATGCGCACTTCTCTTCATCACTTCTCTCCACAACTTTCTGGTGAATACTTGACATTACAGGTTTTTACCTGTGACTGGAAATCCGCTGTTTCAATAACTGGACATGTTTAATGCTTTTCAGAAGGTTCTTATATGCTACGCAGTCGCGTTTTCCGTAATTCATTTGTTTGGAACAAAGTTTACACAAGGTTCCCTCGTCCGAAGTTTACTTTCAGTTTCACGAAATCGTCGCCAATTATCACTTTTCATGTTTCTTTACCAAATGTCAACGTAATTTCTTTCTCTGGCCATCTTGGGTAGAACTTGTTTTCCACACTGTTATCGTAATCTCTGCCTATGCTTCTCATTTTTGTCTTAAATTCAGATTAATTGACAGTACAAATACAGAATTTCATATCACGGACGCCATCTTGGAAATGTTGAACGAACACTGCATAATACGAGCGTTTTGATTGGCTGTAGGACAAGAGTCTCGTTATTTGATTAGCTGAACCGAAATCTCGCTGTTAACGTGATATAAACGTTGTTAACGCGGATTTACTTGGAATAGTGAAAGAATATATCGGCAAATAATAATTTCCTGAATTATTCGCCATAACACCCCCCCCCCCCCCCCCTTACAAATTTCTCATCGGATTTACATCGATCTCAAAAACGGTCCTGAGTGAAACGAAATCCGCGGATCCGCGGAAAATTCTCACCACTGTTAAAAACACAACCCGAATAAATACTAATACACTGCTGAATAACATCAGGTCTTCGATATCTAAATGTCCAAGAAAACACCACATTATAAATCAGTGAAAACACTGATCTAGAGATCTGTTTATTTACACAGTCATAATCAAATTTATATAATAAATAATTCCATTTTTCAACGTTTTAAGTATGTTATACATTTCCTATGGATGTACACAAGCACAGACTGATAGACACAGCAAACATGTTATACTGTCCACTTCACTGGTATAAAAACTGTCTTTAAATTTAATTGTTGAGTCACTTTTATAATTTTATTTGAAAGGTTATCAAAATGAATGCCAACTTTTTATTTCTGATCAGATGTCTACATGCTTCTGTGTCTACTTAATTTAGCTGTAGGATTAACTATGGGAGACAAATCATTACATTATAAATCTACATATGAATACAGTTATCTAACATTCCAAAACACAGACAATCAAAAGTAATTCATTTCAGATATATATATGTCCAACTTAACCCATTACTCCGTAATATGCCTTTCTACACCTTTACAAACAGAGTAGACCCAGATCAGACGGCTCCTATAGGAGACGTCTGATCAAGGTCTACTCTATTTGCTTATGGTATGATATAGATATGATTCTACACTTTTTGCCATTGCCAAATATTCCTGTATCTATGTGCTATTATAGCAAATTACATTAATATTAATGAGGTCACTATATCTTACATGAATATTTATGGAGGAAAGGGTTAATATTGCTGCATGAGACACCAAGCAATATCTGTATTTAACCTGATAGATACCAGGGGTGATTGATAAGGGGTTGTATTTTAGTTTTGTTAACTGTTTGACCTAGGCCGATAATATTTTGTTGTAGAACAAAAAAAATATATAAGTATAAACGAAAACAGTTTATGTATCACAGGGGCGTATTTTTTATATTTAAGTTCAAATTGATAATCTTCACAATTGTGATTGAACTCTAAAGGGTCATAACTTCTGTCAAAATTGTTGCGGCCAAAATTCCAAACCACATGACCATCCTCACATATAGCTGGTTCATAAGCAAAAGTTTGAAGTAAATCCCTCAAATAGTGTAGGAGGAGTTAGCTGCACAAGATTTTTTCGCTATATATTATATATAAGGAAAAACTACAAAGGGCCATAACTTGTCAAATTTTTGCAGCCAAAATTCCAAATCACATGACCATCCTCACATATAGCTGGTTCATATGTAAAAGTTTGAAGGAAATCCCTCTAATAGTGTAGGAGGAATTAGCTGCAAAAGAATTGCTATATATTCTATATTTATAAGGAAAATAGTCTAGGAGGAGTTAGCTGCACAAGATTTTTTCGTTATAAGGAAAAACTACAAAGGGCCATAACTTCTGTCAAAATTGTTGCAGCCAAAATTCCAAACCACATTACCATCCTCACATATAGCTGGTCCATGAGTAAAAGTTTGAAGTAAATCCCTCAAATAGTGTAGGAGGAGTTAGCTGCACAAGATTTTTTCGCTATATATTCTATATAAGGAAAAACTACAAAGGGCCATAACTTCTGTCAAAATTGTTGCAGCCAAAATTCAAAACCACATGACCATCTTCACATATAGCTGGTTCATATGGAAAAGTTTGAAGGAAATCCCTCTAATAGTGTAGGAGGATTTAGCTGCACAAGAATTTAACAGACAGACAGACGGACTGACAGACAGAAAGCACAACATCAACATGTCTCCCTCCCCTAAAGGGGGGAGACATAATAATTGCATGAACTTGTTCCTGTGATATACCCAGCTGTGTAGCAATGTACCGCTGTGTAATTTGCCAATCTGCCATAATCATATCATGGATTATATTGATGGTATCCTTTGAGGTGACAGTTGGTAGCCTGCCAGGACAGGGGTCATGATCAAGACTCTCTCTACCACGTCTAAATTCAGCGGCCCATTTTTTCACCATGCTACAACATGGGGCATGCTCCCCTAATGTAGCTACCATGTCCTCATGAATCTCCTTAGGTGAAAAGCCTTTGAGGCCAAGGTTTTGAATAATCAAGTGATGGCCAACATTGTCCATTTGCTTAGAAGTACTCATAGTAAGTAGCTTTGAGAATCAAATTCTGGCAAACAGAGAGAAAAAAATCCTTCTGTCTCTGCAGAGTGATTATAACACCTTTTCTACATGGACATCAAATGGTATGTTTATAAGTGGTCTGGCCACGGACTTATCAATCACCCCCCCCCCCCCCCATACTCTGTCTTGTTACTGTACAGAAACTTGAGTAAATTATACTATAGACATTGAAGACAAAGGCAATTCTGCGTTGCTCATATATTTGTAATGGTCAATTATATATTTTTGATCATACTGATGCAAACTTGTGTTACGTATATTTCCTAAGTACATTGTACAGTAGATCTCTCTAAAAAATGTCAGTCTTCACAAAGTCTCATTGTCAGTCTTTTGCATGGTGTTTCATTGTCAGTCTTTGCAAGAAGGATTCACTGCCACTCTGCAACAAATGTCATCTGCTTCAATTCTTAAAATAAAACGTCTCTCATTTATTTGCAAAAAATGTAGTCAAATTGTCGAGCAGTTTGGATCCTGATGAGATATTGCATTATGTGGCGTCTTGTCTGGATCTAAAGTGTTTGCATAGGTCATCACTGTTTCACCACTAGCATTCAAAAAGTTAAAGAACTATCACTAAAGGTGATGGAATCCCCCCCCCCCCCCAGCTGCCTTGATCACAAATCAAACATGATTTGTGCCAGACTGTGCCACGGACAGACAGACATACCAACCAACACACTGACTCCTATTCACCCCCTCTCAAACTTTTACCCATTTGCGAGGGTATAAAAATATACAAGGCATAAATCAAACATTTACCACAAGGCTCAAAATACGCAATACTTACGATTTCTACATCTATGTCATAACAGGCAGTTTTGCGTGCATCTGGCCCCTCAACTGTGATCACATGGTTGATGACAATAGGGTCTGGGGGCATAAGCAGTGAGTGTAGCTTACCAGGTATCTCAGCAAACTTCATACGCTTGCACTCAAATATCTGAAACAAATGAGAAAAACAAGATTTGTTTGTGAAACACTATGCCCCGATATGGCCTTTGACCCTGAAGGATGACCTTGACCGTAACATGTCACCACTCAAATATGCAGTTTCATGAGATACACATGCATGCCAAACATCAAGTCTCTATCTCCATTGGTTCAAAAGTTATGGCAAATGTTACAGTCGGTTATTTGACCTATATATTTGACCTCTGACCTTGAAGGATGACCTTGACATATCACTACTCAAAATATGAGATACATATGCATGCAAAATATCAAGTCTCTATCTGTACTGGCTGAAAAGTTATGACCAATGTTAAAGTTGTCCTCAAACAAACAGACAAACGAACAAACAGACAGGGCAAAAACAATATGCCCCCAGATCTGATCTGAAACCAATGGAGAAACTAATGATGAGTAAAACTCAAACTCTATATTTTTTGCCTTGGGATTTTCTGCATTGCTTTCATTCTACATTAAGCAACCACCTGTGTACAAAATGCATGAATCTCCCTTTAAAACAAGATATAATTGTAATGGGTTCCGTAATACAGAATGTCCCCAAAGCGAAACAGACACCAGGTAATGATGAGCAAAATATATGTATTTTGCAACACATATATTTTGCAATCTCATATTTCAAAACTGGAAGGTTCACTATCATTTAACCCTTTCCCTCATATAAACGTGTTTTCACGCATTTGCAAACAGAGTAGACCCAGATCAGACGGCTCCTAGAGGAGCCGTCTGATCAGGGTCTGCTCTGTTTGCTTATAAAAATTGATAGAACTGTTTCTTTACTTTCTAAAATGTCCACAATATTCCACCTTCCACATTTCTTTATAATGAATATTCAGTAGGTATTGAAATTTGGCCTAAATACAGAACAGGGAAAGGGTTAACAGAAAACCTATTCAGTATGGAAGGATTCAGTATGCTAAAGGAGTTCAACCCTTTACTTCATGATATTCATGTAAGAAGTAATGACATCATGAAATAAAGCTGATTTTTGTATTCTTTGTATATAGCAGTGTGTAAGAAGGGCTCATGAATTTACAAATATCAGTCACATGTCGAAATCATGTGACCATAATATGAATGAAAGACTCACAGTACATGTATTCTCCTAGAGGCAGTTACTCAATGAATAAAGAAGTGCACATCAGATGACCTAATGCAAGTGATTAGGTAATCACGCCCATAAACTGTGAGTGGTCAGTTTGATAATAAGCATAGCGGGGGGAAATGGCTGAAGTGTCAGCTGCAACTTAATTACCCTCTGAAAGAGTGTTAATCCTTTCCCATATTGATGCGCATTTCTTGTCAATCCAAAGCGCACTTACTGGTATTCGAATTTTTTTTTTTTTTTTTAACACATTGATCCCATGCCAAGAATACTGCAGTGTCTGCAACGGTTTGATTTATAATGGCATATGTACACAGAATTATTTGGTATTGGTAAAAACTACCGGTATACTGTCAGATCTATGATACATGTAATTTCATAATCAAACAGCATTCCCTGATCAGATGGCTCCAATAGGAGCCATCTGATCTGGATCTACTCTGCTTGCAAAGGCATGAAAGGGGGTATTTATGGAGTAAAGGGTTAAATGACAAACAGACACTGATGAGGAGTTCACAGACCTGGGGCTACATTGTCAGTAAATGTGATTTCTGCAACAAAGGTTAAATTCTGATGAAATCGTACAATTTTATAACATATCCTTAATCTGTTACAACTTACAATCACATGTTTGTTACATCACGTTTTACATATGAACCTTTGACAGCTGGAAGCGGGTGTATTGGCATTTGTAGTGTACACCTAGAGTGAGTCTCCAAGGATTCCTTTGATTTGGGTCTGCACTGTTTGTCTATTAAAATCTTCAAGCCTTTCATACAGAATGAACTCTTATAATAAAACACTGATGTGCCATTCCACATAAAATATTCATTAAGTCTTTGTAAACAGCTACGTTTAAAGGGGTCAATGACACACAGGTGTTTACAAACACCTCAGAAAAGTTCAATGTACTTTTTGTACCTCTAAGCACAGAATAAAATCGCACAAAAAACATTTTGACCCACACCAGAAACCTGATCAATCTGATTATCATTGAGTGACTTAAAGTACCTTAAAGTCTCATCAAGTTCCAAACTCTTTACTTAGGTAATTTTTTTGGGGGAAAGAAATGGAAGAAAATTTAACTCATGAATTGTAGCATGTGACAGTTTTGCAGATGAAAGCTACTTAAATCTTTCTTTCATACAAACACTCTTCATGTCATTGCAAACAGTAGACCCAGATCAAATGTTAATCCTTTGCTTACTGAATTTTAAAATAGATTTCTCCTTCTTTACCCATGCCCTGTTGTATAATTACATATATCTTCACTGTGTACAAGTATTTGCTGTGAAATCACTGCTGTGGATTGCACTGGTTGCACAATCAACTTGTAAATAGTGCAGACCCTGATGAGACAGCTCCTGCAGGAGCTGTCTCATCTAGGTCTACACTATTTACAGGTAGGTTTATTGACGAATAGCAAGCGAAGGGTTAAAGGAGCAGTCTACTCTGTTTGTGTATGAGCATGAATATTGAATGGGTAAATCATGAAAGGTTAACCCTTTCCTTTTCACCCAGATCAGACAGCTCCCAGGGTTTGCTCTGTATGTTAGTGGAATTTGAAAGACCTGTTTCTTTACTTGAATATTCAGTAGGTATCGGAATTTGGAATAAACATAAAACAGGTAAAGGGTTAACTGGATTTTATACCTGAGTGAAATGACACAGTTTTTCACATGAAAGTTTGTACTCTGTCTGCATACCAGTCTAATAACCCTTTGTAAGTAAAGAGCATTTCTATAAATAACATGAGGTCACCCTAAAATAGATATTTGCCGGGAGCCATGACATTCTTTATCAAATAGCCTTGAACGAATTACTTTCCAGTACAGCAATACAAACTATGAATTCTAATGAACTACAGTAAAATCTGTCCTAAACAGCCATTCAATTATTGAACATATGAGCCTTAAAAAGCGGACGCTTGCTTAATGTAAAGCAAAGTAAAACAGAACTTCTGACCTGCATTAAGCTACCACCTACCTTAAAGACCCATATTTAAGCCTCTTTTTCATGGTCACTTAACCCTTTCCCTCATATGAACGCCTTTACATACATTTGCAAACTGAGAAAACCCAGATCAGATGGCTCCTACAGGGTCTGCTCTGTTTGCTTATGGAAATTTATAGATATGATTTCTCAGTTTACAAAATTGGGAAAAAATCCCTTTTCCATACTCAAATTTCTGTACATGAATACAGTAAATCTCTCTATAACGACCACTAAATTGTGTTAATTAGTTGGAATTTAGGGCAGGTGGCTGCTTAAAGTAAGGTGAAAGTAAAACAGAACACTCCTATACAAGCGTTCTGTTTTACTTTCACCTTGCTTTAAGCAGCCACCTGGCTTTAACACAAAATACTTGATGTAATTTAGTGGCTATTATAGAGAGGTTTTACTGTATTCATTGGGTGAAGAAATCTTGAATAAACAATAAACAGGGAAATGGTTAAGACAGGTTTTACTGTATTTAACCTACTTTACACCAAGTAATGTCTATTTTTAACCTTGTTGTCCTCTTAAATTTCTTAAAGTACAAAAAAGCTATAAGATTTCCAAACAGATAAAAACCCTTAATGTACCCAATAAATAATCACCTCACATGGATTCAAACTCTTATAAAATATAAATGACACACTGAAAAATCTCACTATGAAATTAGCTACTAACATCTTGTCTGCTTCAGGGCCAATGATAAATGTTTCCCCTTTACAGAAATGTGGGGACATACAAACGTTGTGGCTCTGATATTAGCTTAAGCAATCACCTGATGAATATTCATGCAAGAAATAATAACATCATGAACATCAATAAGTAGATTGTTTATTAACAATTTTGGTTAGGTTTCATCTAAGGAACATTCCTGCAAATTGATACTATAATCTACCCTGTGGTTTCAGAAGATTTTGAAATGTTCACAGTAGCAATACATGTATATGGAAAATAAGGTCTGCCCTTGGCAGGCATGTTCATTAATGAATAAAAAACGGCTACAACAATTTTTATAGAGGGTCATAGAAGGAATACTCTTGAACTTCGTACTGAGATGAGCTACAAAGCAGCAAAAATAAGTAACAGCTCATAAACTATTAGACAGTCCGCTCCTCTTTGGAAAAGAAATGGGACAGTGTATTATTTGTTAACCCTCTGAATGTGAGGCATGTGTGTACTGACATTTGCAAACAGTGCAGATCCAGACCAGAGAGATCCTCTAGGAGTCTTCTGATTAAGGTCTACCCTGTTTATCATTCAAAATTCTCTTGAAAACCCTTTCATGCTGTATAAACTCTAGTCTCTACTGATAAACAAAGATAGACCATCCCACATTGAGCATCCAAAGGGTTGATATAGATCGGCTATATCTTTTGAAAGCTTTCTGTTCAGCATGCCAAAGGTCATTGGGAATTTGGGATTATCCTATTCCCTCATCAGCCATTTCCAGACCCAACGGTTTTGAATACATCTATCGAAAAGGAGCATTTACTAGAAACAAGAGGGATTTTTTTTTTAGAAATGTGTAGTTTTGAAACCACTGAGATAAATAGAGGCTTTTTTTTTCTCCTATTGAGCAAATGCTCTATTTATCACAATAGTTTCAAAAAGTGAGTGAGTTGGGTTTTACGTCCGACCAACAGTATTTCAGTTATTTGCAGACGGCACCCGCATGAGACAAGTTATAGTGCTGCCTCACTGGAATACCCCTGCCGCAGGTACATGGCAAGGGCACCCCACCCAGTCACATTATCCTGACACCGGGCTGACCAGTCCTAGAACTACACCTTTACTGTCGAGCGTAGACAAGGGAGCTACTAGTACCAACTTTTATCGACTTTTGGTCTGTCGCAGCCGGGGATCGAACCCACGACCTTCCGTACCACAGGCGGACGCTCTACCACTGAGCCATGCGGCCAGTCACTTTCAAAAAGTAACTATTACAGGTGTCAATACGAGGGAACGGGTTAATAGTATTGGTTTTCATCTCTAGTTCAAAAACAGCAATATGGTTACATTACTTGGCAAACTGCTTTATTTCTAGAATAAAGCATTTCATTGCACAAAGCTAATCTTTGATCACCTTGAAAAAAGTTTAATTTCAAATCAGCATCTCATCAGGACCCAAGATATTTGATACTGGGATTGTAGTTTTAACCCTTTCCCTGTTCTATGTTTATTCCAAATTTCATACTCCTGCATATTCATAGACAAAATAATAATATTGAAATATGGAGGGTGGAACATTATAGCCATTTTAGAAAGTAAAGAAACAGAACTATAATATTCCATTAGCAAACAAGATGTGTTTGTGAAACATTATGCCCCTGATTATCGCCACTGTAAGTTTGACCCGTAATTTGACCTTTGACATTGATATTTGACCTTGACCTTAATAAGTCATAACTGAAAATGTTTGCCAGCATAAGCTGCACATGCATGCCAAGTTTAAAGAATGCATATGCAATGGCTACAAAATTATTGCCAACATTAAAGTTGTCCCCTTTTGATTGAAAAAGGGGGGGGTGTTGTTAAACATTTGTAACCCTTTCCCTGTTCAATATTCATGCAAGAAACAATGGCATCACGAATATTTATTGACTGAATTTTTATCATGGCATGCATAGAGATGGTTTGTTTTGAAATTGGTAGAAACTGTAGAACTGGATCCATTATAATTTCATTAGAAAACAGAGCAGACCCTGTTTGCAAAAGAGTGAAAACACATTTTTATGAGGGAAAGGATTAAACAAAATGGACAAAAAAAATCAGACGAAAGTTAGCAGCAGCAAATGAGTAACCCTTAACTTGACAGAGACAGCTGTTGATGCTTTTGTTGATGCCTAGCAGACCCAGATCGGTTGGCTCAAGCAGGGGTCTGCCATGTTTGTTTGTATGTTACAGAATTGCTGCTGTTTGCCATAGCAATACATTTCTTACTTCAAAATTTTAATTAAATTCAGATCATTAATATTCAAAATGGGTCAAGGCATGCAAGAATCTTCATCCAGTAAAAGGTTTAAATCATTGTAGTTTATGAGACACTATGGCAGTGGTAGATATTTGAACTCAATTTGAACTCGAGGTATGAACTTGACCTAACAGAACTGACGTTTGTATTTTGTCCTAACTCACTAGTGGGGTATGTATGCTGCAAAAGTCATGACCAGAAAATGTAGACCAATACCTCTGACTTGACCTATAGCTGGACTTGACTGGGACATAAAGCTTTTAACCCTTTCCCTGTTCTATATTTAGTCCAAATTTCAATACCTACTGAATATTCATTAACAAAACAGTTATAAAGAAATATGGAAGTTGGAACATAGTAGACATTTTTGAAAGTAAAGAAACAGGCCTATCAAATGCTATTAGCAAACAGAGCAGACCCTGATCAGACGGCTCCTCTAGGAGCCGTCTGATCTGGGTCTACTCTGTTTGTAAATGCGTGAAAACACGTTTATATGAGGGAAAGGGTTAATTCTTCCCCTGTTCAGTATTCATGCAAAAAATAATTACAACATGAATATTTATTAGCTCAAAATTTATAATGTAAACTTGTCAAAGGATTGTTTTTGCTTTGACAAACTGCAGAATCCAATCTATATCATGTCAAAGGCATACAGAGGATACCCTGGGTCTAACCTATTTGCAAATGTATGAAAGTTCTCTTCATATTTGAAGGAAAGGGCTAAATATTTAGTCAGTATTCAGACAAGTAAATAGAATTATTGGAAGGAACAAATTTGTCGCCTACTGTCAAAAGTGTGATGAACAATAGGGCCATGATGGCCATGATATTGCTCACCAGACAATCAGGAGAAAATTTTCTCAGTTTTCACTATATGTTTCTATAGAAAACTCGCCACACCTGGGGCGTTGCCAATTTTGACCCCAGGGGCATAATTTATATAACATTTGTAGAGGACCTACAGATAATGTAGGGGACCTGAACATAAAGCTATGTGCCAAATATGAAAGCTGGGGACCTATCAGTTTCAGAGGAGAAGATTTTCAAAGTTTTCACTATATGTTTCCAGCAATACATGTATGCTAAAAATAGCCACTGGCCAAAACTGATTGAAACAGCATGCTATATAGAAAACTGGCTACCCCTGAAGTGGGGCCAATTTTGAACCCAAGGGCATGATTTATATAACTATTGTAGAAGACCTAAACACGATGCTATGTGCCAAACATGAAAGCTGAGAACCTTCCAGTTTCAGGAGATTTTCAAAGTTTTCACTATATGTTACTATTGAAAACTGGCCATCCCTTAATTGGGCTGGGTCAATTTTGACCCCAAGGGCATAATATATAACTATTGTAGAAAACCTGAACATGATATGTGCCAAATAAGAAAGCTGAGAACATTCCTGTTTCAGAGGAGAAGATTTTCAAAGTTTTCACTACATGTTTCTTTGGAAAACTGGCCACCCCTGGGGCTTGGAAACTTTTGACCCAAGGGGCATAATTTATATAACATGACTTTCTGCTCTGGTGAGCTATAAAGCTCAAGACATACAGACAGATGGACAAACAGATGGAGAAGTGATACCTAAGTGTCACACAGCTCAAGCAGGTGACATAAAAAGGTGACGCTATGTTGTATGCATTAGTCGGTGTCACACTGACACAACTTTTATGCGAAGCATTAAACCAATCACGATTTTCACTTTACATTTAGTGTGTGCAATGACCTACATTTTTAGTATGTCAAAGTAGTATTAACCATCTGCACTCAGAGTTACAGGTAAGTGTCATCTGCAATACAGTAAAACTTCTCCATAACAGTCACAAAATTGTGTTAATTGGTTGGTATTTAGGGCAGGTGGCTGCTTAAAGCAAGGTGAAAGTAAAACAGAACGCTCCTATTATTACTAAGGAGCGTTCTGTTTTACTTTCACCTTGCTTTAAGCAGCCAACTGCCTTTCACACAAAACACTTGATGTAATTTAGTGGCCGTTGTAGAGAGGTTTTACTGTATTACCGCCTGCTTTGATTAAAAAAAATTTACATGCTGAACATTAGAAACACTGTGGAAACCGAATATCCATACAGATATCCAGTGTTCATGTTACATAGACAGTCTACCTTTATTGCACTATTATTTCAATATTTGACCTGGTATACTAGTGCAAATAGTACAAGACCATATCATCTCAGTCCTGAAGGCACATTTTTGTTAGGATCTTTACTATTTGCTACCCCCATTAAATTCATGTGAACTAATAAAATGGTGCAGATTGGATCTCCAAATACAATAGAACTTGTCGTGAACGCCCATTGAACATAGGAGTCTTTAAAAAAGCAGGTCGTTGCTTAATGCAGGGAAAAAATAATGCAGAAAGCTCCTTTTGACCTGCATTAAGCTACCACATGCCTTACAGACCCAAGATTAGATCTTTTTGATGGCTGCCACAAATCCAATTCACTACTGCTTGCCCTGTCAGACAATGTTTCTTTTACATAATCTGTACAAGAATTAAATAAATCATTATTCATAATGGGCAGTCTTACATGAATATACATTAACCCTTTCCCTGTTCAATATTCATGTAAGAAATAGACATTATGAATATTTATTAGTTGAATTTTTATGATGGCAAATGTACACAGGAATTGTTTTGGCTAAGGCAGAACTTGTAGAATCAGATCTATATAATATTATACCATAAGCAAACAGAGCAGACCCTGATCAGATGGCTCCTATAGGAGTCATCTGATCTGGATCTACTCTGTTTGCAAATGCCTGGAAAGTCATTAACATGAGGGAAAGGGTTAGGTAAAGGGTAAATCCAAGTAAATACAGTATCATCCAATAGATGTGTATTTTCCAGTTGGGTCAAAATCAGCCCATAGTTTACCATCTTCATCTTTATATGCCGGAAACAAATGTATCAGTCATTTGCAAACTGTGTAGACCAAGATGAGAGGGGCTCCTAGAGGAGCTCTCTGATCAGGGTCTGCACTGTTTCGCATACAACTCATATTCAGCAATGACCAATGCTGTTTTGGTGGTTTGATACATAAATATTCACAGAGGGAGAAGTTAAGTAATATAACTCCGCATACAATGGGTTGAATAGAGGACAGAGGGACCCTCAGCATATTTAGCAGTTGACTTCTGTGAAACCTAATGTTGATTCAACCTGCATGGCAGACATTTCTACTATTTCTATTCTAAATCATCCTCAGGGGTCAAGAGTAAAAATCATGAATCCTGATACGATGCTGAGAATTTTCTGTGTCTGCTCTTGATTTAAACTCTCTATGCAAACATTAACCCTTTCCTTCATATAAACACTTTTTCACACCTTTGCACACAGAGAAGACCCAGATCAGAAGGCTCCTGTAGGAGCTGTCTGATCAAAGTCTACTCTGTTTGCTTATGAAATTATAACAGACTTCAATGTCCATCAATACCAATGTATATATCATGCCATTATAAAAATTCAGCTAATAAGTATTCATGATGTCATTATTTTTTACATGAATATTCAAGAGGGAATTTCAAAATAGCATCTATAAAGTCAAACAGAAGAATAACACACTTGCCACCTGGACTTGTAAATAGTACAATTGTTGTCTAGTCTAACTGTCAATTACTTATAACGATTGCAGTCAGAAGCTGATATCAATGACTCAAGAGACACCTTTTGATGCTTTTGCAATCAGAGTAGACCCAGATCAGACAGCTCCTCTGTTTGTTTTTGGTATGATTCTGTTTTCATATACCATTAACAAAATTCAGCTAATAAGTATTTATGGTGTCACTATTTCTTGCATGAATATTCATTAACCCTTCGCTTGCTATTCAAGTCAATATACCTACCTGTAAATAGTGAAGACCCAGATGAGACAGCTCCTGCAGGAGCTGTCTCATCAGGGTCTGCACTATTTACAAGTTGATTGTGCAACCAGTGCACTCCACAGCAGTGATTGCACAGCAAAATAATTGTACACAGTGAAGATATATGTAATTATACCACAGGGCATGGGTTAAGAAGGAGAAATGTATTTTAAAATTCAGCAAGCGAAGGGTTTAGTAAAGGGCTCAATAGCAAACAAGTGAAACATTTTGGCCAAGAATCCTGGTAAAACAAGGGTGACCTGTGATAAAGGTGAATGAGGAGATATATGAACCCTCCAGGTAGTGATTGAGAACTCTCCTGGGACTAACAAATGAAATAGGTCTTACCTGTTCCAGATACTTGTCACAGTTAATGTACTCGCGCTCATGCTGGTCCTGTAACTTGTGCGTCTTGATGTACTGCCACAGGGCATTAATTATGACTGGACGAGTCTGAGTGTGAACGCCAAGTAACCGTGCCAGGCGAGGATCCAGCTTGAACTGGGCAGGCTGTATTAACAAGAAACACATTTGTTTAAGAAAGATTCATCCATTTAATGATAGACATTTGGAAAAAAGCGTAGACTCAGATCATGAGTCTACACTATTTGGTATTAAAACATACTTACTGCAAACTTTCACACTAACTTGACTGTTATTGTTTAATAATGATAGAAAACAATCCACTTTATTATCCTAGCAGTCAGAGTTGTCACAATAAAGAAACAGTTAAAGGTTTAACCCTTTACTCCATAAATACGCCTGTCTACGCCTTTCCAAACAGAGTAGATCCAGATCAGATGGCTCCTATAGGAGCAGTCTGATCAGGTTCTGCTCTGTTTGCTTATGATATAAAATAAATATGATTCTACAGTTTCTGGCACGGCTAAAATTCCAATGTCCATGTGCTATTATAACAATTAATCTAATTAATATTCATGACATCATTATTTCTGGCATGAATATTCATGGAAAGGGTTAACCCTTTACATGATAATCTCGCATTTTCACAACTTTGCACAGAATCAGAATCTGCTCCATTCGCACATGTTACAATCTGCTTCTCTACTGTTTTCCATGTCAATAAATTTCACAATCGTTTTAATACAAGAATTGTATCTACAGTAGAACCCCTTTAATGCGACCACATAATAAAACATAATAAACATAAACATGGGTGTCTTTATAAGCAGGTGGTTGCTTAATGCAGGACAAAAGTAATGCAGAAAGCTCCTCTAGGAGCTTTCTGCATTACTTTTGTCATGCATTAAGCTACCACCTGCATCTAGCACCCAGAATTATGCCTCTTTTAGGTGGTCGCATTAGCGGGTTTTTACTGTATTAATTTCCCTAATGTGCAGAGACCTGAATCAAAATTCATCAAGTAAAGGATTAAATTCATCAATTAAATACTTAATGGCATCCATGATTTCAAGACAACCTTTGCAGATACTTGGGTTCCATTTAGACAGCAAGTAATCTCATCAGGATCCAAATGCATTTATTTTTTGCAGAAAAAAGGAAAATAAAATAAATCCACCTTAAGAAAATAGAGCATGCTGTCAATGTACAAACAGAGCTTAGGTTAATCAACAAAGGCAGCATAGACAGTAGTGCTCAGAAAGAAGTTACAACAGGTGCTGTATGACCTGATTACTGGCTTTTAACCCTTACTCTGTTGAATATTCATGTAAGGAATAATGACATCATGCATATTTATTAGCTGATTTTTTTATAATGGCAAATGTACATATGTATTGTTAGAAACGGTCAGATCTATTATGATCTCATAAGCAAATAGAGTAGACCCTGACTAGGCTGCTCCAACAGGAGCTGTCTAATATGGGTCTACTCTGTTTGCAAAGGCAAGAAAAAGCTTTTGTATGAGGAAAGGGTTAACCCTTTTAACACTAAGCAAGAGCCAAAGATAAAAGGGCATAACACAAACCGACCAACAGACATACCGACAAGCTCACTCATATACCACATAAACTTTGTTTGTGGGGGTATAATGAATTATTCTTGAAAAAATGTTTAACCTTTTACTCCATAAATACGCTTTTCTAAGCCTTTGGAGCCGTCTGGTCAGAGTCTGCCCTGTTTGCTTATGATATAATAGAGATATGAATCTACAGTTTCTGCCATGGGCAGAACTACCTATGTCTATGGGCTATTATAAATTAATATTCATGATGTCATTGTTTCTTTTGTGATACTCATGGAGTAAAGGGTTAATCTTATTTATGCGTCTGACAGTGCATCATTTCTCAGCAAGAATTATTCTTATCTTATCTTCTTCATTCTGAGCTGTAGATAATGATAATAATCTAGGAGATCTAGGCATTCTTTTTTCTATATACCTCTGCTGTATCTTGTTGGTACTCATTAGAAGAGTCAACAATAAGATAAGAGTTTGGCTGTCAAATAAGAGATTTGAACAGTTCAAACTCCTCTTATCTACAGCTCTCTTCAATTCTCAAACTTCACTATCTGCAACAATCTGGGGAAATGTTTTTTTCATGACATGCAATACGTGTATATATTTCACTCATAAACTTACCTGATAATCCAACATAAGCAGAACCGTACAACGGACATTTTGATCCCCGGGCCGTTTCACCTGGAACCCATCTGTCTCCTGAGTGTTCTGGGTCCTGTGCCACTGTCAGAATAAGAAAATGAGACATGCTCATTCTTAGGCTAATATGAAATTGTCTGATAACTCTTTACTCCATATATATGCTTTTTAACGCCAATGCAAATAGGTAGGCCGTCTGATCAGGTTTAAAAAATTGGCAACTGCTGCACTAATGATGACAAATACATGTTGCAAGTTTCAATGCAATAACTAAAATGGACCTAAACTAGAAACTAGAAACTGGGCTTGAACTACAAACACATTCTTAGGCTCAACACTCAGGAATGATTCAAACATATTTCAGAAGAATTTCCTGATCTTATTCTTACCTCTACCAAGTGGTTGTCTGGGCCATACAGCTCCTTATCAAGCTCTATGACAAGACTCTTGAAGAAGGAGGAGAATTTCCTCTTCAACTTTCCTGCATCACTAAGCTTGGCGCTGGCAGCCTGTAGATAAACAAGTACAAATTTAACTGACTGCATATTTGTTAAAGCTTTATCTGGCTGCAAAAGTATGATGAGAAATCCTTGACAGACAGAATGATGGACAGACAGACAATGGAGAAGTGATCCCTAAGTGTCACCTTGCCAAACAACTGTGCCAGAGAGTCTCAATTAGTTCTGATCTCAACGAGATGTTACTCAGTATCTCAACTGGATCCAAACTCTTTGTAAAGGTCATCACACACTGGTGAAGAATGATGAAAGGCTTACAATGCCTTGCATTCGGAATGATCCTGAACCCTTCAGTGAGGGACACCGGTTACTAATATCCTTTGCAAACAGTGTAGAACCAGATGAGAGGGCTCCTAAAGGAGCCCTCTCATCAGGGTCTGCACTGTCTGTCATGTTTCACTTTTCTTCCCTTAATATTCATGGTAAGCTTAAACTTTATGAATTCTGGAACAGTCCATTGAAAATTCAGCATTGAAAGGGTCAGGGTATCAAGACATTCACCACTAAAGATTTTCATACAATGTTAAGAAGTCAGCATCAAACAAAACTCTTTTTAATTCATTAAGGACAGTTACTCACATCCTCAAGTAGTCTCCCCTCAACTCTGAGCTCCCAGGAGGGTACAGACTCCTCTGTCTCATCTCCCTCTGCTGGCTTAGCTGGGTAGAATGTGTTGGAAATGAAAATACGCAGTTTCCGTTTTTGCTGAAATAAAACCAATCAGATCAAGTTTGACATTGCTGTTTATGTTTTAATCCTTTACTTGATGAATATTCATGCAAAATAAGCTATTATGAATTTGCTAAACCAAACACTAATTAAGTGGTTACTTTGCTTTTCATTTTTTTGTCTTTCACCAAATCGCGAGTATACTCTTCCCCAAATCGTGAGTATACTCTTTGCAGAGTGAGGCGATAACTGAAGATGATGATTTGTATTGAGAAAAAATTGTTAGTATAAATTATGATATTTAACCCATTCCCTGTTTAATATTCATGTAAGGAATAATGAAATCATGAATATTTATTAGCTGAATTTTTATGATGATGAGTAATCACATAATTATGTAAACAGGATGCTTTGGCTCAGGCAAAAACTGTAGAATTAGACCTATATTAATAATTATACCAAAACTAGAAAATTGTGTTAGTAAGGCACAGCGATGCCCCCATGGTGGTGCTTGACAATGAAACAAGAGAATCGGTAAAACCAATGTCCCCAAATAAATGCTAGTTCCAAAAAGGCTTTTTTATACATATAACAAAATAACAAAAGGCAACAACTCCTGAATTATGCAATAGAGAGTGATGGTTCTTGTGCACTGCACTTCTCCACATCGAGATCAATCTACCTTTGAAGTTTCATGTTGATATCTATTAAAGTTTTTGTGGTATGCTCCGGACAAAGTTATGACGTACGCACGAACAGACAAATGGACGGATGGACAAAGCAGCGACAACCAACTGCACATAAAGCGTGACACACAGACAGGCTGACGGACAGGTGGAAAACATAATGCCCCCTGACTCGTCAATGGGGCATAAAAACCCACAGCAGACTCTAATCAGATAACACCAAAAGGAGCCATCTGATCTAGGTGTACTCTGTTTGAAAATGCGTGAAAAGGAATTTTATATGAGGGAAAGACTTAATAACTATATTACTGTAATAGTTTCACCCTTACCTTCATTGGTCGCTTCAATGCCTCTTGTATATCTAGACGTTTGCGGGTAATGGTTGCATCAAGCTTTCTCTCAAAAGCCAATAGGTCCATATAGGCCTGAGATTCCGGAACCAAGTCTCTTACCTGACAGACAAGATAAAAGCAAGAAATCAATAATTTTAACCTTTAATATCAGATTCATGCATTGAATTCAACCATTTCCCAAATGAACATTTATGCATCAAATGGTTGTTTCATAAATATTCATCAACTTGATTTTTATAATGTAAATATTTCACAGGAATATCAAATATTTATTGTTCCATAAGCAAACAGAGCAGACCCCGATCAGGCAGGAGCTGTCTGATCTGGGTCTACTCTGTTTGCAAAGGTGTCAGACAGCAACTGAATTAATCACCCTTACTTGACATTACCATCTTCTGTATCACCAGGTTTTGAAAATTGTAATGAAAGATAATTTCCCAGGAAACAATTAGCATGAAGGAAAATATTCAAATTGCCTTACCCTCTGGGGTAGAATCTTGTCTGCCACTTTCTTCTTCTTTTTCCTGTATTAACAAAGAAGCAAATTTCATATTTTTAGCTTTCCTCTTACCACCATTAATATTTGAAGACATACATGGGCAATTACCAACCAGATTCAAATGTTCCAGAACAGATTAACATCCAGATTGTCAGATAACATGTTAACCCATTCCTTCATACAAATGCTTTTCACTCGATTGCAAACAGAGAAGACCCTGGTCATATGGTTCCTTAAGGAGCCATCTGATCAGTCTGCTCTGTTTGCTTATGAAATTATATAGAACTGGTTCTACAGTTTTTACCTATACCAAAACATCTTGTGTACAAATGCCATTATAAAATTCAGCTAATAAATATTAAAGATTTCATTTCTAACATGAATATGCAACAAGGAATGGGTTAACCCTTTCGCTCATCGCTCATGTAAAGATCTTTTTATCCATTTGCAAACAGAGTAGACCCAGATCAGACGGCTCTTATAGGAGGCATCTGATCAGTCTGTTCTCTTTGTTAATGGAATTTTATAGTTCTGTTTCTTTACTTTCTAAACTGGCAACAATGTTCCACCTTCCATATTTCATTCTAGTGAATATCATTATCTATTTCTCTACTTACGCAGCCTTCATCTGTTGGGCTCGGGAGTCAGACTGACGCTTTCTGTCCATGGGCGTGCCCATACCCATACTAGGTGGTGGCATTCCTGGGGACATACCTGGACGAGGGGGCATACCTATGTACAGACAAAAAAATTTACCTTATTTCAAGTACTGATATATGTTACAAATACAAAACATAGTCCTGATTTCTGAAAGAAAGTCTTACATCCTATATGACTAAAAATGTCCTTGTTTTGAAAAAAATTACATTGAACAATAAATCCAATAAAGTATCAAATTGTTAGCAATAGATGGAGCAGGCCTGAAATGGAGTAATAGTTCCTTTCAAAGAAGAAACAAATATACTACCAAACATGATACAATGTATAAAACTTGTCAACCTTAACTCTTATCCTGATTTATCATGCAACGTCACGAAATACAGTCACTTCCTACTAGCATAATATTTTCCACGTCGACGCTGTATTTTGTGAGGTATAGTGCATGTGTACTGACCCCACTGGAATGCAAGTTTTGTTCAGCCAATAGGAGGAAAACAGAAGGAGGAAAAAGGCATTATTAAACATAAACATCAAATTAACACATTTTCTCTCCTTTGTCTCAACTATCTGTCCATATAAAAGGATTAAATCAAGTTTGTTTATGTTGTAAAAGTCGATTACGTCACTGCATGCCAACATGACGTCACGTAATACGTACTTGCGTGTATTTTCATTCAGGGGACGAAACCGCTTTAGCAATCTTTCTTTTTCTTCATTTTCTCCTTTTTTCTTGGAGTTGCATGATAAAAGAATTACTATGCTAGTAGATTGGAAGTTCAGCTGTATTTTGGCTCGTCAGAAAAGTAGTAAAATGCTCGCCAAGGCTCGCATTTAACAACTTTTCTAACTCACCAAAATACAGCCCGAACTTCCAAACTACTAGCATAGTAATTCTTATATACAAGACTTGATTTGCATTTGCATGCAATTTGATGTTTCTACAGGATCCGTGCTGTTTGACACTTGATCAATAGTTTCCAAAAAGCTGAAAAAATTGAAGTAACAGAGTTCAAACTGTTTGCAAAGGATAGAAGAAAAATCCAGTGATTGTGTGCCCAAGGTTAAAACCCGTTTTGCCCTTTCCCTGACAGAAGCAGTTTTTGGCACTTTTGCAAACAGAGTAGACTAAGATCAGATGGATCCTATAGGAGCCGCCTGATGAGAGTCTGCTGTTTGTTTATGAAATAATTTGATTCTACCATGGCCGAAGTGATCATGTGTTTATAGGCGATTATAAAAATCAGCTAATATATATTCATGTCATTATTTCTTACATGAGTATTCATCAAGGAAAGGGGTAGACTAAAATGCTTTGCATAAGATTATGTTTCAACGACATACGCAAATGTAACATAACATGCAACGATTTTGAGAAAAGACCTTGACTTTTCCTTGAACTCAATATTGTAGTATTTGTCAAGGTAAAACTATCAACAAAATGAATTGATGTTACTGGGTTTTGTGCATTCATTGCCTTACTTTTGGCAGCTACCGGTGAATTAGCCCTCTCAATGCTGGGAGCTGACATTTGCAAACAGTGTAGACCCAGATCAGAGGAGCCCTAGGAGTCCACTGATCAGGGTCTGCACTGTTTGTCATTCAAAATTCTCTAGTAAAATTATGCCTTTAATACTGATATAACTCTACTGTTACACAGACTGGTCATTCCACTTCGAACATGTAGCATTCAAAGGGTTAAGGAAGACCTAAGTTTATTTGTTTGACTGAATTGGGTGTTTACGTCGCTTTAACAGTATTAACAATTTAGCTTTAACAATTTGGATCTTGACGAGAGGCACAAAATTCTCACTGGAATTTGATCTCCTTGACACAATGATCATGGGTTTTAACACAAGACGGCCATGATAACCCTGTATCACACACCTGAGACAATAGGTCATGTGATCTATTGCATAAAACATTGGGCTAATTGTTCAAAATGTAACAAGAAATTTACTTCCTGACAGCCATATTAGTTTTTTCACAATTCCAATAATGAGAGTACTCATGGAAATGGGGCATCTAACGAATATTCATATATGTATACTAAAATAAAATCTTGTTGATGGTTTAAGATGAGAAGATACTTTCAAGTTAGTTCTTTAACCATATATGGACATTGAGTCACATTCTCTATGGCCAAGGTTTCTCCATCAACAATAACACATCAACAATATTCAGATAACGGTTTCTTTAGCAATAGTTCTGCAATATTATATTGAAATCCTGTGGTTAAAGGGATCTTTGAATTTTTCAAATCTCTGTAACCATGTAAGAAAATAAGACATAAAGTTGGCTGTCATGTTTTTGAAGATATCCCTGTGGTATAACAATAAGAAGACTCAATACCAATATTGTTCATACCACAGTGAAATGTTGATCATGGAAGAAACTGTATAACCATGTCTATGTTATGTCATAAACAAACAGAGTAGACCCTGATCAGAAGGCTCCTATAGGAGCCATCTGATCCGAGTCTACTCTCTTCGTAAAGGTGTAGAAAGGCATATTTATGGAGTTAAAGGGGTTAACAAGGAAACTTTTGACTGTAGTAAAAACCGTAGAATCGGACCTACAGGACATAAGAAAACAGAGTACAAGAGCCATATCATCTGGGTCTACTGTGTTTGCAAAGGATATAAAAAGCATGTATATGAGGGAAAGGGTTAAATAAAATCTCAGAATACCTGAACCCCTTCATTCTATAAATAGGACGGATTTTGGAAAATATTTGGATTACATGTGTATCAACTATAAATTACTCCTGAAAACCAGTCAAGACCCAAGGAGTAAGATATTCAAACTTTAAAAGACTTTACCCTAAAAAGCTATCCTTATTCTTCAAACAGTTGAGCTAAAACAAAAGCTGTTAGATACATCTGCTAAACCCTTAGACTCTTACGATGCTTTGTGTCATTTTCTGACTGAGAGAACAGTTTGTGTTTTGATGAGAGCTCAAGTCAGAAATTGGCACTTTGAACGAAAGAAAGCCATAATGGCCTTAAATTCCTTACCTGGTTCTGAAGGTAATTATGGTGTACAGGCTGTGTGAAGTATTGAGAACAACAGTATTAACCCTTTACCCCATGTATATTCATGTATGAAATAATGGCATCATCAATAATATTTAGTTGAAATTTTATAATGGCACTATGAATGCTTTTTTATCATGCCAAAAACTGTAGAATCAGATCTGCATTGTAGCATAAGCAAACAGAATAGAACCTGGTCTACTGGAGCTGTCTGATCTGGGTCCACTCTATTTGCAGAGACTTTAACCCTTTCTCTGTTCTGTATGTAGGCCAAATTTCAATACCTACTGAATATTCATTAACAAAATAGTTACAAAGAAATACGGAATGTGTTGAATTCTGGACATTTTAGACAGAAAAGAAACAGATCTATCAAATTCTATTAGCAAACAGAGCAGACCCTGATCAGACGGCTCCTCTAGGAGCCGTCTGATCTGGGTCTACTCTGTTTGCAAATGCATGAAAACACATATATATGAGGGAAAGGGTTAAGAGGTGTCTGTGTGGAGTAAATGGTTAACTTTAACAACAGCCATATAAAAAATTCTAGCCCTGCTACTGGCAACTGGTTTAGTTTTATATGTAAATAATTTTTAAAATTTGGCCTGGAGTATCTGAGATGCTATTTGAAAGATTTACAAACATTGTTGCCATTGCAACCAGAATTGTAAATTAATGTCCAAGGTTTGAAGCAATCTGGATGGGACTTTCAAAGGATCAATCCTATAAAGTTTAATTGATTTGGTCTAGTAATTTAGTTTAGCCCTGTATTCCATAAATACACCTTTCTATGCCTTTGCAATCATAGTAGACCCAGATCAGATGGCTCCTATTCAGGATCTGCTCTTTTGCTTATGGTATAATATACGGTAGATATGATTTTACAGTTTCTGCCAGGGCCTAAAAGTCCTGTCTTGATGTGCTATTAAAACAATTCAATAAATATTCATGATGTCATTATTTCATGAATGATCATAGCGTAACGGGTCAGAAAATTTGTTGACATCCACATCGGATAATCCCAATAGCTCACCGTGACAAATTCTTCTGCAGATAGTAACTTCCGGGTAAAAGCTTTAAGATGCAGAGGTATTCTAAATGCCATGGTAGCTGGTTTCCGTAAAGAAATTCTATCAGAGCGTCAAACAGTTTGGATCCTGATGAGATGCAGACTAAGATCTATTCTGCTTTTCCTCTGGATCAAATTTGCCCTAGGCATACCAAAATAAAAGCTTTATCAATTTCTGATTTCAATTTCCAAATAGAAACTGTCTATTTTGTCCTCTTTGTCCTAATTTTAGGACACAAATCTGGTGTCAGAAAATAGGAACAAATTGCATACATTTGTTCACCAATTTTGACACATACTCAATTCAGATTTTGCAATGTATACTTCAGATAATATCCAGACAGCAAAGATAAAAAGATCACTTAACCTTCAGTACTCTACTGGTAAATTTAAATCCAGATGAGCCACAAAACATCAGGAACCAAAGTGTGAAACTCATTGACACTGGTTTTTATTTTAACTCTTTCCCAGTTCTATGTTTATTACAAATGTCACCTACTGAATATTCATTGACAAAATAGTTATAATGAAAAATGAGAACATTGTAGCCATTTTAGAACTTATATATATTAAATTGCATTAGCAAACAGAGCAGACTCTGATCAGATGGCTCCTACAGGTCTACTCTGTTTGCTAATGCATGAAAATGAATTTATATGAAGGAAAGGGTTAAAGAGATTGAAGAAAAAAATTAGTTATTGAAGTTTGTGCTGGGGACATTAACTTCTACTTGACAATCTCATAGTTTCATGACTTTTCTCAAACATAGTAGACCCAGATAACTACTGCAGGAGCTGTCTATCTGATAGCGGCTTCCTTGGTTTGATTACACATTACATGATTGTGTACTACAAAATTGATTTTCTACTGTTTGCAATGACAATAATTTTCCAAATTACATGTACATATATTTTTACTATGAGAATTAATTTAATATTCCTAATGGGCAGTGTCTTTCTGAAAAATTCATCAAGTAAAAGATTGTGCCATAGTTCAATATGATGGGACTAAATCAATAAAAAGATTTAAAAGTGCAAAAACCACAAGTCTGGACAACATGAAGCAAGCTTGACAACCAACTCTCATAAACACATGCTGATGGCTAACAGGCTCTCTTACCTTCCGGAGATATGTACAATAGAACCCCTCTAAACTAGACGTTCAATTTAGTATAAATAAGGGTATTGGAGACAGGTGGCAGCTTAATGAAGGATGAGTCATGCTGAAAGCTCCTAGAGGAGCTTTCTGCATGACTTTCACCTTGCATTAAGCAGCCACCTGCCTTAAATATTTATCTATTTTCTTCTCTATTCAAATTCCGGTTTAGAAGGTTTTTACTGTATACTGACTTAAGTGGCATTGTGCATTGGAAACAAAAGACAAGAAATGAAGAACAATTTAACCTCTACAATGCTGAATTTTTAAAGTCAAATACTCCATTCATACTTAATGGTGCAGATCATTTAAAATGAAAGGAATAAACTTTCTGGAGTATTTTGAATGACAATCAAAGGCCTGACCCTGATTAGAGCACTCCTACAAGAGCCCTCCGATCTGGGTCTTCATTGGTTTCAAATGGCAGAAAACATGTTCCCCACATTCAAATAGTCACAATGGCTCAAACATTTCATACAAAATTGGTTCAGACTTCACTAAAACAACTTAAAACATGAAAATTAAAAAGATCATTTAATATCAATTCTAATTCCCATTGTTACGGAACTGGAGCAAAAAATTGAACACTCAAATATTATAACTGAATGCTCAATATTTGGAATATGAAACACAACTTTATCTCTTTGTTACATGTACATCATATCCTACTGCAAATAAACAGATTTATCAAACCATCTACACTCCAATGTTCTCAACATTCTATGCATCATAAAACAAATTGCAAACAGTATATGAACTACCGTATGTACAGTTGTGGTTAACCCTATACCTTTATGAATATTCATGTAAAACATGAATATCAATTAGTTGTATATTGTAAACGACATTTTTTCATAGCAGAAATATCAAATCTATATTGTCCTATAATCTATATTGTTCTATAAGCAAACAGGCAAGACCCTGATCAAACAGCTTCCAAAGGTGATGTCTAAACTGGGTCTACTCTGTTGGCAAAAGCGTAAATATAAGTCTCTATCAAGTAAAGCGTTAGAGCTTTTGCAAAATGATCGAGCACTGTAGCAAAACCTCACTAGAGTATATTTAATCCCTTTTCTTCATGTTTATGTCTTAGCAAACAGAGTAGACCCGGATCAGACAGTTCCTGTAGGAGCCATCTGATCACAATCTGTCGTTTGCAAAGAAAGAAAATTGTTCATATGCCACTATAAGTGTATTATCATCCATCAATTCATTATTAAAAACATGACTATCCATGAAGTAGAAGGTTAAAGCATGCATGTTGTTGCGCTTAACTCTTTGAACACCAGTTGTGAACTTGCGAGAACTTCGGCAAACAGTTTGTATCTAGATAAGATGGCCATTGAAAAATGGAAGATCAAAACTGTTGGACGATGTTTAGAGACAACAGTTATTCAGTGTGCAAAGAGTTTATGAAGAACAAAAGTAATGCAGAAAGCTTCTATGATACCGGTAGCTTTCAGACTGACTTTTGTCTTGCATGAAGCTACCAGCTGTAGTTAACATCCAGAATAAGATTTCATGTAGGTGTTTTTGTTGGTACTGTCTACTGGGCCTATCCTAACATATGAGCTAAAACTAGCAGCAGCAAAACAAATGCTTATAGCTCCTAGCTATCAAAATATCGTCCAAAGGTGGTGTGTCCAGCAAACTAAAATACCAAGCCTTGCTGCATAGCTAGCCAAAAGAAAAAGTCCTTCAAAGAAAATACAATACTAAAAGTCATACAGAAAGGGATACTCACATAAAAGCAAATGCGGGCTCCAGATATAGAGTAGGCTAAACCTTTCCCAAAACTATTTTCTTCATCAAATCCTAACAGAGGTCAAGATAAGATGCTTAAATTAAAACATTTTCAACAATAGCTCAAACAACTATACAGTGACTACTCTTTAGAATCGTCTCGAAGGGACAATTCTAAAGAGTGGTCACAGTATAGGGTTTGGTGGAGAAATGACGATTTTAGTATTTGGGTACACACCTTTATTTGTAGCTCTGCCAAGCTGTGCTCACTCATCAGAATAATCTATTTGAGGTGATTCTAATGAGTAGTCACAACACGGGTTTTGGAGGAAAATGATTTTATTATTTAAAATACACCCCTTCATCTATGGCTTTGGGTGTCTGATCTGGGTCCGTATTGTTTGCAAATACCTGAGTGTCCTCCTTCTTGTGAAACCAACTGATTTACAAACACATAAACAGTTTGCTCATTGTCAGGTTCAAGCATCTCAATTCAAAACAAGCATCACAGCAAGAAAAAAATTAACCCTTTGAATAGTAAAATCCAGTCAGCTGGCACTTGTAAACAATGCAGACCAGAACAGACAAAATCTCTGATCAGAACCCACTCGGTTTACAGCCATTTATAATCTTTTTTACATGAAGTTCATCCTTTCATAAGGAAAGGGCAAACATAAATACATTCAGTAAAACCTCTTCAAAGTATCCACTCAATTCTGGGTCAAAGGTTATAAAACTTCCGAGTCTGAGATCATTCTTAAGTATCTGATTTCAGACTCAAGCAAAACGTTTTATAACCTGGACAGGGACAGGGCTTATAGTCATAAAAGACAAAACCTAGAAAATTGTGTTGACAGGACATTGATGCCACACTAGCAATATTGTCCCTAGATCAAGCACTTTTCACTATATGTTATTATAATGAAGGAAATTTCAAAGTCTAATATATCTCTGGTAAAAATAGTCTGAGCAAAACTTCCCTTCTTTATGTACATCTACACATTCTACCTTGGAGTATGAGCTGGACAAAAGATGACTGCTATTGTACTTAGCCAAGGTAGTAGTACTACAAAACATTTTCAACAAGTATTGTGAAAATTGGGTGAAAATTGTTCTACTAAAAGCACTGACAAGGCCAATATGGCTAATTTTGGAAAATCCAATGGTTATAATTATTCTGAAGTGTCTAAATAAAGATGACGGGTTACGAGTCTTGGCCAAGATATTATTACCACAAACTTTTTCAGCAAGTTTGGTGAAGATTTTTCCACTTAGAGAGTGGACCCCCCCCCCTTTTCTGTTTTTAAAGGACCTCCTTACATGTCCACTGAGTGGTTTCTTTAAAGAGGTTCAATCACATCTGATAACACAAGTTTCCATTTCAAAAAGTCAGTGCATAAAGGGTTAACACAAACAATCAAACTGGCAAGGTGGCTTAGGGGTCGAGGCAGTCTCCCTACTTACCACCACTCTCTTTGGACTTTTGTGGCTGACTGCCTGAAATGATTCATATGGAAATGGAAATATTCTTTGACATCAGTACTAGTCCTAGACACCAGTCCTATAACCCCTGACACCCAAATTAAACACCATTCCAAAGTCTTTGACACCAGTCGTAATTCTTTGTGTACCAATCCTAATTCTTGAACACCAATCCTATTATCTTTGACACCCAAATAAGACACCAGCTTACAGCAGGTTTAACTGTATTACTGTGTTATCGTGTTATTCCCTTGTGGTTCATTTACACTGTATTATTCTAGATGTTGTCTCTGTTTTGTTATTCACTAGTACAGGGTTCATAGAGATTTGGTGGGAAAATTCAAGCACTTTTCAAGGACTTTATTTCAAAATTCAGGCACTATTAGTGACACAATCTGTCTTGCCCAAACACTGAAAAAGCCCATTCAAAAGCAACCACAAGTAGGAAATAGCTTAATTTAGAGTTTGGCTACGATTTTTGACCAATCATTAAGACGGATATTAAAAAAAATATGCTCAATTTAATTGTTCGAGATTTGGCGATACTTTCATTCTAATTCACTAAGAGTTCGAGATTTGTCGACACTAGTATTTACAAGGCACTGCGCATGCGAGGAGTTTGTTTCAAGACCCGCCCAGTCTCGTGTTAGCTTTATATGGCAATATTTACTACACTTTCACGTGGAGTGTGACAAAACCTGTTTTCGTTTGTATAATGAAAAAGAAACAAGACTTATAGTTCATAGACAAAATTCTTGAACACATTTAACCATAGCATGCATATATAATACACAAAATGAGACACAAAATGAGACACAGCTTGCTGAAATGTGTTAGATATATGATAACCCATTATCTTTCCTTCATTGTTTATAGCTTTGTTGACGTTACCTTACATCGGTTTTTAGAAGCATTCAGTACTGACCTTTAGGATTACACGGCGTTTCCTCAGAGTCTATCAGCCACTGAGTGCTGATATTAAATAACTGACGACGGAGTCTCCTTCTAAAAAATCTATCTTCAAAATAGATTTACACGAAAAATATTACTTAAAACTATTCAATTCAAAGTCAACAACAAAATCAAAGGGAGGAAATACAGCCTATATTTGGAAGTCATACTACAAGTGTTTGTGCAGGCTTTCAAATATGGCAGTGTGACGTAGTAATAGGGTATGCCAAACTCAAGTTAGTGTTTATTAAGAGAGAATTTAACGATTAAGAAGCCGCCACTCACTACGCTCGTTCTGGCTTCTTAATCGTTAAATTCTCTCTTAATAAACACTAAGTATTACTACCGTAAGTATAAGAGCAATGCAGAAGGTTCTTACGGGATCTTTCTGCATTACTTTTATACTTCAATAAGTAGTCACATATCTCCAAATGTCAAAGATTCTACTATAGTATAATTGAATGATAAGCCATAGGAAATCTATAGTAGCCAATAGTTCTGCCTGTACAGTTTTCAAGGACATTACTTTTCTGAAAATTTTCCCAGTATCTTTTAAGCACTTTTCAGGATTGGTCAAAATCTAAGCACTTTTCAAGCACTTATTTGTTTTCAAGCACTTTTCAAGGCAACCCCTGAAATTCAAGGAGTTTTCAAGACTGTGGGAACCCTGAAGTAAGTGCTTTAGATATTTAGGATCCATTTCATCCACAAATATGGATGCAAATGAGACTCACTGTCTATACAGACCGTTTGGTACACTGTATAGATGAAGGGATATAGAAGAAAAAGTAACCCTTTCCTTGTTCTATGTTTATTCCTACCTTTCTTTGTTCTATGTTATTCCTACTGAATATTCATGGACAAAATAGTTATAATGAAATATGGAAGGTGGAACATTGCAGTTACTTTAGATAGTAAAGAAACAGATCTATCAAATTCCCTTAGCAAAAAGGGCAGACCCTGATCAGACTGCTGCTATAGGAGACATCTGATCTGGGTCTACTCTATTTGCCAATGCATGAAGGTGTTTATATGAAAAAGTGTTGACATCTATAATTGCAAGAGACAAACTTTTTTCACAGGTGACAATTACTTAGCTATGAAGGACTGACACATTGAAAACAGATTGATGCGCAAATCAAAAACAGGTCAGCCATATGAAACATGTATGTTTATATCAAATTTTTGAACGTTATAATTATAACAGACCCAATTTCCTACCAAGTGATTTAATACTACTGGCCTACTGACAGGTAAACTCTACCACAACAGAACTGCATGTGTATGTCCCAGAAATTGACAAACATGCTTATACTTATCTGCACTTAACTAGAACATGATTGCGAGCTTTAACCCATTACCTCATAGGCTATTTTTAGATACAACCTCTTTGAATAAATCTACAAAAAAGGAGCATTAACTAGAGAAAAAGTTTTTTTTTTAGAATTGTGTAGTTTGAAACCATTGTGATAAATAGAGCATTAAATTGGAGCAAATGCTCTTTTTAATTATCACAATGGTTTCACAAAGTGACTTTTACAGAGTCGTCAAAAGTCGTCAATATGAAGGAATGGATTAACCTTTAGAATTCTAGAGAAATTGTCAAGTTCTCAAATTACCCTCAGCACTCTTCCAGCAAATTTGTTGTAACCTTTTTAAAGTTAGGATCCAGATGAAAAGGAAGAAGACATAATTTATTCCTTTACTCCATGAATATTCATGTATGAAATAGTGACATGATAAACATTACTCAGTTTATTTTTATAATGGTCCATAAACAAAAGAAATTTTGCCCATGGCAGAAACTCTAAAATCCTATCTATATCATACCATAAGCAAACAGAGCAGACCCTGATCAAACGGCTCCTATAGGAGCTGTCTGCTCTGGGTCTTCTCTGCTTGCAAAGGCATAGAAAGGCATATCTATGGAGTAAAGGGTTATATGCACACATGGTGTGCGGTGGTCTAGTGGTAACACGCTTGACTACCAATCCGGAGGTCCAGGGTTCAAATCCCGGTCCCTCCCGGGAATTACAGAGATGCTTTCCAGTGTCACCCGCACCTCCTCTCCACCCAGGGGTAAAAATGGGTACCTGTGAGGGTCACTAGCCGGTACTGCGGCTGCATGATTGCACCATATGTTAGCAGGGCTCAATATTGTAGGCGAATGACTCAATGACCAGGGGAGTAAATGTACAGTCGGCTGAGCGGTCCTTCTGACTAAAAGAAGCCTATAACTAGGTGCTTTACTTTTTTTTTTTTACCTTTACATAGCTCTGTAACATTTTAACCCTCAGAATTATGTCCCTATGACTTTTCCCCCGCTTTGCAATTTTCACTGCTTTGTGAAAACAAAGTGTCATAATTCTGTCAAAAATAATTACAGATGGAATTCCTTACTTTATGCACATGAACATTATCAATGTCTTTTATCTGTGAAAGTTTCAAACAAATCTTATAAGAAATATATCAGAGAAGCTAAGACATACTGATGATTCAAGATTTTGTACTATATTTTACCAAAAAACAACAATCCCAAAACAAGATGTGTTTGAGAAACACTATGCCCCCGATATAACCTTTGACCTTGTTATGTCTCCCCTAAAATTGTTTGCCTCCATAAGTTGCACATGCATGCCAAGTTTGAAGTATGTATGTGCAATGGCTACAAAATTATCGCCAACGTTAAAAGTTGGGAACAAACAAACCAACCATCAGACAGAGCAGAGCAGGATTTTGTACTATATATAGAATTAAAAAAGTTTGTGCATTATATATATATAGAGGTCAAATAGCATCTTATACAGCAAATGCCAACAAATAAACAAGAGCCGTGTGTGGCGCCAATATGGAAAGCCGTAGCTGTCTTATATGGGCAGTTTTCGTATTATCGAACCAACATGGTAATATATAGAATCATATTTTCAATATATGACTTCATTTTAGCAATATATGACACCAACTTACAATATATGTAACCAAACTATGTATATATGAAACCACTATAGTAGTGTATAGGTTCGAAATTACAATATATGAAACCAAACTACATATATATAGAACGAGAACACTAATATATAGAACCAAAATGCAATATATAGATTCATAATGACATATATGGATCAGAAACTAAATGTTCCTAAATGTAAAATGCATAAAACTCTTAAGAACTGTGCAATGATGTAAAAAAAAAAAAAACTCCCATTATTTAACTCTTGAAGAGTGCTAAATAGATGATGTGGACTCGTTGATATTGCAGTTGAACTAAGTTGTTTTTCTTAGTAGGGTTCTTCACATGAAATCTGAAATTAAATTGTAGGTAGTGTAGGTTCTGATCAGATGGCTCCTTCAAGAGTCAGCTGATCTTGACCTTCACTATTAACACTATTTAAGTGATTGCCTGTACTCTGCAGCAAGAGAACACTCAAATATATGAAACCAAATTATTCTGTGACAGAAGTTTCTGAATGAAAGGCAAGACTTTAAGATTTAAAGGAGAATAGTGTAGATCCAAACTAACCTGATCAGAGCATTTCTTTAAGAGGCCATACAGCCTTTAATTTCCAAGATGGAAGAAATGCAAAAATATTCTGCAAGAGTAAATTTACTATGCTGAAATGATAGTGATATCAGATTTACTATTACCCGAGAAGTGCAGATCCTTGTGGCGGGGCTCATATCTGAAAATGCTGAAATTGCATGCTCATATAAGGGTTTTTCAGTATGGCACTTTAGGTTGTGAGCGTTATGAAACCAAATTTTTTTTTTTTAACAAAAGTTGCTCAGTGAATGCTAGGCTTCAGTGGTGAAGGAAAACAGTGTATGCTTTTGTTTTCCATGAGAAGAATTTGAATTAGAGTAATTCTTTAAGTGGTATTTAGTTACTCCTTTAGTTTTCAAGATAGAAGGAAAGTTTAAAAAAAAATACACTGGCTGTGTAAATATACTACACTGAAGCCATTGTTGACAAAGATTTACACTAACTTGAGTGCTGCTCATTTTAATTATTTACCATTTTATAGCAGTCATCACAATAACTAAACTTGTCATTTCCATGCATGCTTAAGTTGTCATTTTCATGTTTAGCCAAAAAGGAGGTCAAATTAGAGGAAACCGTTGCGACTTAAGGGCATGTTTTGCATTTGTGAATAGATTGAGATATTAGCTCATTTAGCCTCAAGGTGACAGAGTTATTGTCGTTTATTTTTGTTGCAAAGGCCTCACTATGGTTGTCACCAATGTCAGAACAAGGTTTTTTGACAATATTTTTTCTTAATAATTGATCAATGAACATATATTTTACATCAACTGAAAGGTAATTTTTGGCGTAAATAAAAATATGTTGTTTTAAAAAAAAAACCGAGAAATAAAAAATTTATAGCCAAAAGATGATTTGGATAGGGAAATTTGCATGTAAATCTTTGCTTCTTAGGCACAGAGGAAAATACCGAAATTGAAATTTGTCTGGTTTCTTTCATTATAATGCCATAAAAAATTTCAGATATTCTTAGAATGTTTCCAACAAAATAACACCAATTTTTAACAAAAAAATTCAAAAAATTATTTTTTGAAATTTTTATGGTACAACAATTTGCATTGAAAACGCCCTATCAAAATCAAATTTTGTATGTTAAATTTCTATTTCTCAACAGATTTCCAAAAGCTAGATTATTTTTTTTACGACAAAAAATTCCTTTTCATTTGGTGTATCACGCAAGTTGATCGGCTGACAGTGAAGAAAACTATCGGCTAAAAACCTTGTTCTAAACTTCGAGATTTGGAGTATATTACAATTGCAAAATCGGTAACATGCACTGTCCGGGTTTTATATAAATACAGTACCATTTAATACCTTGCTGTTTCGGTTCAATATAACTGTATTTCCCTTCCATATATAGCAGTTTGGTTCAATATCAGTACATTTTCTAATCATATACTGTTAATATGAACCCATATAATGCTAACGTGGTTAAATATGAATGTTGTTTGGTTTCATACATTTAAATGTGAAGTCATTCATTGTTATATTGGTACCATATAAGCACATAACCAATTCATATTTTATCGGTATGAACCTATACATTGTCATTTTAGTTCCATATAGCATACATGTAGTTTCTGATCCATACATGTCATTATGAATCTATATATTGCATTTTGGTTCTATATATTAGTGTTCTCGTTCTATATATATGTAGTTTGGTTTCATTATTGTAATTTCGAACCTATACACTACTATAGTGGTTTCATATATACATAGTTTGGTTACATATATTGTAAGTTGGTGTCATATATTGCTAAAATGAAGTCATATATTGAAAATATGATTCTATATATTACCATGTTGGTTCGATAATACGAAAACTGCCCATATAAGACAGCTACGGCTTTCCATACGCCAACGCTCGTCTGATTTGGTGCTTGTCAGTACTGTTTCCTTTGACTCCTTTTTTTGCAACTAACATGAATCTTTTGAAAGCTGAAATTTCAAAGCGGAATCATCAATGGTCCATCACAGGACTCGGTATCAACAGTTGTCCATCATTGTTTTAACCCTTCGCTTGCTATTCACGTCAATATACGTACCTGTAAATAGTGAAGACCAAGATGAGACAGCTCCTGCAGGAGCTGTCTCATCAGGGTCTGCACTATTTACTGTTGATTGTGCAACCAGTGCACCCCGCAGCCGTGATTGCACAGCGAAATACTTGTACACAGTGAAGATATATGTAGTTATACAACAGGGCATGGGTAAAGAAGGAGACATGTATTTTAAAATTCAGCAAGCGAAGGGTTAACAATAAAACCCATCCAATATGAAAGGGTATAACTTGCTAGAGGATTTTGAATGACTAACAGTGCAGACCCATATCAAAAGCTCTTGAAACTCACTGATATAGGTCTACACTGTTGTAGATGCCAGTACACTTGTTTCCAACATTCAAGGGTTAAAGTCACATGAAGTTTCAATACAATACATTAATTGACGCCCCTGTAAAAGTCACCTATTGAAAACATTGTGATAAATAGGGCATTTGCTCGTACGGAGCTAATGCTCTTTTCATCACAATGGTTTCAAAAACTTACACAATTCTAAAAGATTCCTTTTCTCTAGTAAATGCTCCTTTTGGGTATATTTCTTCAAAGAGATTGGATCTAAAAATAGCCTATGGGGTAATGGGTTAAGCAGCCATCAAAAAAGGCCTAATTATGGGTCTGTAAGACAGGTGGTAGCTTAATTCAGGTCAAATGTAATGCAGAAAGCTCCTATAGTAACTTTCTGCATTACTTTTGTCCTGAATTATTAAGCAACCACTACTTTTTAAAACACCTATATTCAATAAATGAATGGACACGAAAAAAGACAGGTTCTGCTTATTTCAATATTTGCCCTCAAAACTGACCTTGTCAAAGTAGTTCAGACTAGACTGTCCAATAAGGCAGCCAATGTACATACTATCTAGGATGTGCAGAGGAAAGAATTCTTACCATATCATAAGGTAACCATAAGTGTCTATCTTAAAACTAGAGCAATGACGAAGTATTTAACAAACCCAGATTTAACCCAAACCTTACTGCAAGTTACTGCAAGTTCAAAGTGGAATAACCCTTTCCCTCATATAAACGTGTTTTCACGCATTTGCAAACAGAATAGACCCAGATCTCCTAGAGGAGTCGTCTGATCAGGGTCTGCTCTGTTTGCTAATAAAATTTGATAGATCTGTTTCTTTGCCTTCTAAAACATCTACAATGTTCCACCTTCCATATTTCTTTATAACTATCTTGTTAATGAATATTCAGTAGGTATTGGAATTTGGCCTAAATACAGAACAGTGACAGGGTTAACTGTACTGTAGTGTCCACTCAGTATGAAAGGGTTAAACTTGCTACAACATTTTGAATGACAAACAGTGCAGACATTTAAAGAGGAGCCCTTTGATCTGGGTCTACACTGTTTGCAAACAACTGCATGCATGTCTGATTAGATATAGGGCTGTAACGATACATTCGAGTATTCGATTTACTCAAATACAGCCTTGCCCGAATCGTATTCGTTATTCGTCATGTCCCGAACTGAATATTTACGAATATGAATTCATGAGTATGAAAAATGCATGATGTAAACTGAAATCACTTAAATGTACCTTAACAATAAGAAATCTACCGAAAACGCCGTCATTTCAAGGCACATATCGTACCTTTTCGTAGCGTTCTTCGTATTTCCCCACCCACATCAGATCACAGGATATTTTCACGACATTCATTGACAAGTCATAGGGTCGATATTTGATGTTGGTTTTCCGAAAAATCAAATGTCTCAAATCAAATGAATAAATATATGGGAACTTCCCATTTTACGACATCCGAAAACTGTCTACATAAACAACATGTTCAGCAACCAGCAAGCTGTTGAAATGGATTATTCTGCAAACCACACATCGGCTGTGTAGAAACACTTTGGTTTTCCGAAAACTTGATATGGAACGCCAACTATTTGCAAAATATGCTACCATGGTATTGGGAAGCTTTCAAATTTAATATTTAATTGGTTGTCATCTTTACGACAGTCGCTTATACATGCAACAAAAAACCAAAAGTACTGACAACTACTGACCACAAAATTTTGTCCATTAAATCCAAATTTATTGTACAGATGCTGGGACCAAAACCTTGATGAGGTCCATTTTGTTAGGAAATAGACTATTGTTGTAGATGGTGGAAGCTAGAAGCTAAGTTTATTTTTTTCCAGAAAACATGGACATACTTTTACTCCTCAAATAGAACATATTGTTTTTAGCCAGTATTTTGCCACACAAATAGAATATATTGTTTTTAACCAGTATTTTGCCACACAAATAGAATACCGTATATTGTTTTTAACCAGTATTTTGCCACACAAATAGAATACCTTATATTGTTTTTAACCAGTATTTTGCCACACAAATAGAATATATTGTTTTTAGCTAGTATTTTGCCACACAAATAGAATATGTTGTTTTTAACCAGTATTTTGCCACATCCATAGTCATCTCTAGTCATTGCTTGCCAAAAGAGTTGACATTTTCTGTCATTTGAATCTAAAATTCTTTGATCTTAAATGTGTGTGTGTTTGTTGGGTTTTGTTTTACTTTTGAGTAGCACCATTCCATATTTTTGAGTATCAGCTAAGTACTATAATCTATTCAGCAGAATTGACTAATATTGTTGTCAGTTATTATTAAAGTATACAATAGTCATATTCATGAGTAATTATTTGTATTTGCTACCCTGTATTTGTGACACGTATTGTATTCGCCTCTTGGTGTATTTGTTACAGTCCTAGCTAGATATAAAGTGGATCCAGATGAAAATGTGAGCAGCTTAGCACCTTATAAGGATCAACTTTTTCACAATCTGTTCATATTCTTAAAAAAATATATGTAAACAAGATGTGTTTGTGAAACACTATGCCTCCACCCAATTTGACATTTGACTCTGAAGGATGACCTTGACATGTCATCCCTCAAAATGTGCACCTTCATGAGATACACATGCATGCCAAATATCAAGTCTCTATCTCTGCTGGTTCAAAAGTTATGGCCAATGTTAAAGTTGTCCTCAAACAGACAGACAAACAGATCTGATCGGGGGGGGGGGGGGGGGGGGGGGGCATAAAAATTAGTTTATCCCATGTCATGTCAATCACTCCTAGCAACTCGGCCGCTCATCTGGATCAAGGCCGCTTATTATTTGTACATTATTTCCAAAAATGTTTCATCATATCAGAGGTGAGTAACAAGTGTGTTAAAATGGAACATGTGTGTAACCTGTCAACAAAAAATTGACGAAATATACGTGGCCAAAAACGTTCGACAGACAGATGAGCAAAAGAGAAGTGATCCCTACATATTAACATACTACAGTAGGTGACACAAATTTACAGTAGATCAGAGTATTGTTTTTCTGAAGGATAAGGGCTAAATTAAAACATAGGGCATAACTGCAGTTGCTTCTATAGGTTAACCCTTTATATCATAATTACGCCTTTTTATGCCTTTGCAACAGAGTAGATCCAAATCAGACAGCTCCAGTAGAAGCCATGTGATCAGGGTCTGCTCTGTTTGCTTATGATATAATATAGATATAGGATTCTACTAGAGGTATGATAATAGGTCAAACTATCGAGCTATTGCAATAGTTGAGCTTGCAATAGTAATAGGTCGATAGTAATTCTGAAAATCGAGAACTATTGCCAATAGTTAATTCAACAATCAATATATTTTCAATAGTTTTCTTAAGTACAGTGGATACAAATATCGATCATACGAAATTTTTCAAAAGGAAACATCTGTCTCTAAATTGAGTCTACCCTGTTTGCAAATATATGAGAACATGTTAGTGTGTATTATTTAGATGGTTAAATATCATGCATACATGTATGTATTAGTGTTGCTTTGTATGCTGTTTCTATAATCATAGAGATAAGAAAGCTGATCTTAAGTGTTGATCTAGTCATTTTGATTTGCTACCATTCTCTTATAAATCAGTTTGAGAAGAAACCTATCGTGATAGTATTGCAATAGTTTCTAAACTATTGCAATAGTATTGTGACAGTATTTTGACTATAGCAATACTATCGTGATAGTCATTTTGGCCTCAATAGTCAGCCCTAGATTCTACAGCTTCCGCCATGGACTAACATTCATGTGTCCATGTACTATTATAACAATTAATCTTAGTAACACATTATCCCCTAGTGACACATTTTTGCGCCTCTATAAAATTCACATTGTGAAACCATTGTGATAAATAGAGCATTTGCTCCTGTAGGAGCAAATGCTCTATTTATCACAATGGTTTCAAACTACAAAATTCTAAAATTTTCCTTTTCTCTAGTTAATGCTCCTGTTTGGTAGATTAATTAAAAAAGGCTGGATCTAAAAATAGCCTTATTGGGTAAAGGGTTCAAGGAGGACTTACTGTACTTTTACATTCATCCTTATCCTGCAGTCTACAAAAACTCCGATCTAGTAGTTTGGAATCTGTTCAAGCTCGTGAGAGTCCTTGATGAGACTCCAACTTACCTGGTGTCTTATCTGCATCAAAACTTTGCATAAGAAATCACCATTTTGCCACTAGCATTCAGAGAATAACTCTTTATTCAATAATCCCATCTTTTAACAACCTTGCATACAGAGTAGACCCAGATCAGACAGCTTGTAAAGGAGTTGTCTAATCAGGGTCTGTTCTGTTTACTGATATGTTACATATCTGATTCTCTATGGGTAATATCTGATTCTCTATGGCAAAGGCAATAAATTCCTTATTTTGTATTTTTAATGCAAGTATTAAATTCACAAATGTTCATTATTGTGAAGTAAAACGTTCATTGTGTTTCAAGCCCTGAAACACAAAACGGACCAAGGGGGTCATTTAGTAGTAACATAGTAAAGTTTAAACTAGTTGTACTACTTCATAAAGTTCTCAATGAAAAGCCAACCAGAAACAGACAATGTGTTGAATGACTGGGGCTGTTATATATGTCACAAAAGTGATTCCTGTATTTTCAGCAAACATACTTTTTAAAGGAAAAAATATCAAGATCCTGATCACAAATTTAGTTTTCTTTGAATCTATATCCTAGCTGCTTAAAATGGAAGAAAGTTTTACTATTGGATGCAGGGAAATGAGGGCACTGCCATTTGCAAAGTGTAAATGGTTCCTAGATGAACCCTCTGATCTGGGTCCAAATTGATAATCATTCAAAATCCTCTCACAAACTTTTGCCCTGTCATACTGTATGTTAATATCTGTTAAGACAGGGATAAAGGTGAAACCTGATCCCATACTCAAGGTTAGCGATCTTCACAGCTGACCGAATTCCATCAGATTATGCATTATGTACTTATCGAATGACACACTGACATTTTGGGAAAAATGACTGATGTTTTCAAGGATTTTATCAACAAGAGGGCCATGGTGGCCCTATATTGCTCACCTTCGAATTGTAGCACTAGACAGTCACAATCATCTCCAGAAAATGAAGATAAGAAGGCCATAGTATTTTAATATCATTCAATTTGTTCAAAACACAAGAAACTAATTAATTCTCCATATGGTTATCAGAGGACGATTCATACCAGATACCATTCTAATTGGACCATCAGTTTTGAAAAAGAAAGTTTTTAAAGGTTTCACTATAGTCTATGATATAAAGAAATGTGTATATATACGGAAACCTAGCCCCACCCCTGGTGGTCATGGTTTGATTTAGATATCAATATAGCAATTTTGATAACAAGAGGGCCATGATGGCCCTTAATCGCTCACCTGTTCGTAACAGATTTATGATTTCAATGATTGCATATTTTGAAAAATCTTGGTAGAAAACCATTAGATGATGCTAAATACTAAATATAAAGGGTCTAGACCTTACAGATTTGGAGGAGAAGATTTTTTAAAGATTTTCTATGAAAAACTGATAAGCCCCAGGGCGGGACCATTTTTTATCCGGGGGTCATAATTTGAACAATCTTGGTAGAGGACTATTAGATAATGCAACATACCAAATATCCAAGGTCTATGCCTTACAATTTCAGAGAAGACTTTTAAAGATTTTTAAGAGAAGAAGATTTTTTAAGACTTTCCTATGAAAAACTGATATGCCCCGGGGCGGGCCATTTTCAATCCAGGGGACATAATTTGAACAATCTTGGTAGAAAACTATTAGATAGCGTTACATACCAAATATTAACCCTTCGCTTGCTATTCACGTCAATATACCTACCGGTAAATAGTGAAGACCCAGATGAGACAGCTCCTGCAGGAGCTGTCTCATCAGGGTCTGCACTATTTACAAGTTGATTGTGCAACCAGTGTACTCCACAGCAGTGATTGCACAGCAAAATACATGTACACAGTGAAAATATATGTAATTATACAACAGGGCATGGGTAAAGAAGGAGAAATGTATTCTAAAATAAAGCAAGCGAAGGGTTAAAGGTCTCGGCCTTACAGTTTTGGAGAAGAAGATTCTTAAAGATTTTCATATGAAAAACTGATGAGCCCCTGGGCGGGGCCATTTTTGACCCAGGGGTAATAATTTGAATAATCTTGCTAGAAAACCATTAGATGATGCTACATACCAAATATCAAGGGTCTAGACCTTACAGTTTTGGAGATTTTTAAAGATTTTCCTATGAAAAACTGATAAGCCCTTGGGCGGGGCCATTTTTGGTCTGGGGGTCATAATTTGATTAATCTTGGTAGAGGACCATTAAATGATGCTACATACCAAATATCGAAGGTCTATACCTTATAATTTTAGAGAAGAAGATTTTAAAGATTTTCCTATGAAAAACTGATAAGCCCCGGGGCGGGGCCATTTTTGTCCTGGGGGTCATAATTTGAACAATCTTAGTAGAGGACCATTAGATAAAGCTACATACCAAATACCAAAGGTCTATGCCTTACAGTTTCAGAGAAGAAGATTTTTAAAGATTTTCCTATGAAAAACTGATAAGCCCCGGGGCGGGGCCATTTTTGGCCCAGGGGTCATAACTTGAACAATCTTAGTAGAGGACCATTAGATCATGCTACATACCAAATATCAAAGGTCTATGCCTTACAGTTTCAGAGAAGAAGATTTTTAAAGATTTTCCTTTGAAAAACTGATAAGCCCCGGGGCGGAGCCATTTTTTGCCCGGTTTGACATAATTTGAACAATCTTTGTAGAGGACAATTGCATCATGCTACATACCAAATATCAAAGCTCTTGGCTTTGTGGTTCCAGAGAAGAAGATGTTTAAGTAAATTGTTGACGCCCGCATGTACGCACAATGCACATACGCACGACGCCGGACACAGGATCATCCCAATAGCTCACCTTGGCACTTTGTGCCAGGTGAGCTAAAAAGTGACCAGGCGACTGTTCCTACAAAATGCCGTTCAAATTGGACCACCAGTTTTGGAGAATAAGATTTTAAAAGGCTTTCTATATACCGTATAACGGGGGTTTTTTTTACGTGCTGCTAATTTTTACTAATGTTTACTACCATGTCAGATTAGTAAAAAATAGACGCGTAAATTTTCGCAGAGTAAAATCGGGTGCGAGTTACAAACTCACCCTTATCCAATGTAAATGTACATCCTAGACAATACACGATCTGTATGTACACGCTTATGTGACCACTGTTATATTACGCCAGTGTTACAGGTCTAGTTTCCATCTGTATCTACAGGTTCAAAAGTTATGGCCAATGTTAAAGTCGGTGACCTTTGACCCTAAAAGATGACCTTTACCTTGACATGTTGCCCCTCAAAATGTGCGGCTTCATGAGATACACATGCATACCAAATATCAACACTCTATCTCTATTGGTTCAAAAGTTATGGCCAATTTGAAGTTGGTGACCTTTGACCCTGAAGGATGACCTTGACATGTCACCCCACAAACTGTGCAGCTTCATGAGATACACAAGTATGCCTAATACCAACTCTCTATCTGTACTGGTTCAAAAGTTATGGCCAATGTTAAAGTCGATGATTTAACCCATGTTTGACCTCTGACCTTTAAGGGTGACCTTGACCTTTACATGTCACACCTCAAAATGTGCGGCTTTATGAGATACATATTCATGCCAAATATCAAGTTTCTATCTGTACCGGCTCAAAAGTTATGACCAATGTTAAAGTTACAGACAAACGGACAATTTGACCTTTGACCCTGAAGGATGACATTGACATGTCATCCCTCAAAATGTGCAGCTTCATGAGATACACAAGCATGCCAAATATCAAGTCTCTATCTCTACTGGTCCAAAGTTATGGCCAATGTTAAAGTCGGTGATTTGACCCATATATTTGACCTCTGACCTTGAAGGATAACCTTGACCTTGACATGTCACCCCTCCAAATGTGCGGCTTTATGAGATACATATGCATGCCAAATATCAAGTCACTAGCTGTACTGGCTCAAAAGTTATGACCAATGTTAAAGTTACAGACAAAGAAACAGACAATTTGACCTTTGACCCTGAAGGATGACATTGACCTGGGCATGTCACCCCTCAAAATGTGCAGCTTCATGAGATACACAAGCATGCAAAATATCAAGTCTCTATCTTTACTGGTCCAAAAGTTATGGCCAATGTTAAAGTCGGTGATTTGACCCATATATTTGACCTCTGACCTTGAAGGATGCCCTTGACCTTGACATGTCACCCCTCAAAATGTGCGGCTTTATGGGATACATATGCATGCCAAATATCAAGTCTCTATCTGTACTGACTTAAAATTTATGACGAATGTTAAGGTTGCGTTAAAGTTACAGCCAAAAAACAGATAATTTGACCTTTGACCCAGAAGGATGACCTTGACCTGGGCATGTCACCCCTCAAAACGTGCAGCTTCATGAGATACACAAGCATGCCAAATATCAAGTCTCTATCTCTACTAGTCAAAAAGTAATGGCCAATGTTAAAGTCGGAGATTTGACCTCTGATGACCATGACCTGTCACCCCTCAAAATGTGCGACTTTATGAGATACATATTCATGCCAAATATCAAGTCTCTATCTGTACTGGCTCAAAAGTTATGACCAATGTTAAAGTTGCTGACAAACAAACAGACAAACGGACAAACAGACAGACAGACAGACAGGGCAAAAAAAAGAGCATTTACAATGCCAATAATAAATCGCTTAATGCTCCCAAAGGGAGCTTTTTGCACTTCTTGTGTTCTGCATTAAGCGTTGTCCTGTTGGTACTAGTTTAAAACTGGCCATATGGTTCCTTTCATATTTAAACTCGTTATAACGCCAACCTCATTATACCAGCAAAATGTCTGGAAACAAACACCTCCGTTATAACAAGGGTTCACTGTACTTTCAATATTTTGCAACTGGCCCTCTGCATAACTTTTCTTATTCTCACTACTGGATTTTTCTGAAATTTCTCACGATATAATTTTGACACTGGCACCTGACAAGATATATGAAAGATACATATTTTTGTTATCTCAACTACATGTTAACCCTTTGCAAAATACTGAAAGTGGGCTGGCTAATACTTAACCCATTCCCGCATATAGACGCCCCTGTAAAAGTCACTTTGTGAAACCATTGTCATAAATAGAGCATTTGCTCCATAGGAGCAAATGCTCTTTTTATCACAATGGTTTCAACACTACACAATTGTAAAATTTTCCTTTTTAGTAGTAAATGCTCCTTTTCGGTAGATTTATTCAAAGAGGTTGGATCTAAAATAGCCTATACGGGAATGGGTTAATTATAGAGTCCATCCACCACAAAGGCTTAATTTGTAAGAGGATTTTGAATGACCCGGGTATGCGGCACACAAGTCACTTAAATGTCCTTTGCAAACAGTGTAGACCCTGCCAGATGTAGGAGCCCTCTCATCAGGGTCTCACTGTTTGTCTGTTCACACTTTTCTTTCGAAAAATCTCTAAATATTCACCATAAGCTTGACCTGTTTGAATTTTGGAAGAGTCAATTTGAAAATTCAGCGTTGTAAGGGTTAAGTGTTATCCTTTACATCAGATTACAGCTGTAGTAAAGTTTAACAAAATATGACCTAGAACAAACCTTGTTCAATCAAGCGTTAAACCACAACTACACGAAGCCTTTTGTTTTGATAAAGCGGAAAATCTACCCTTAATGGTGTATCATTACTTAACGATCCTGTTGATTCAGTATGAAAGGGTATAACCCTTTACTCCATGCATACTTATGTTAGAAATGATATACATCACAAATATTAACTAGATTAATTCTAAAATGGGCTAATAACATGTGACAATTTGCCAAAGCTGGAACTGTAGAATCAAATCTATTTTATTCAATAAGTAAAACAGAGCAGACCCTGATCAGACGGTTCCTACGGAAGCCTTCTGATCTGGGTCTACTCCGTTTGCAAAGGCGTAGAAAGGCGTATTTAAGGAGTAAAGGATAATTTGCAAGAAAACTTGTGTTACTCTAGGGGTAATGTCATAGTAATGTCACAGAGCTATGAATCATTGTGTTTAACCCTTTACTCCATGAATATCTATGTAAGAAATAATGACATCATGAATGTTAATTAGATTTAATAGTTATAACACATGAACACAGGAAGTTTTGGCCATGTCAGAAATAGTAGGATTATCTCTATATTATATCATAAGCAATCAGAGCAGACCCCTATAGGTGCCATCTGATTTTGTTCTACTCTGTTTGCAAAGGCGTAGAAAGGCGTACTTATGGAGTAAAGGGTTAATCGAGATCAACCATCAGGTTTCAAAGACATCAGCTGATATAGGCCAGGCTTTTGTCACTTATCAGCATCAAGTATTCTATCAACACAAAGCAGACCTTGGTCAGATGCTGGTAGTTGATGTGGGACAATACTGTTTGTACCCTTTGCACACGAGGTATTGTCCTGTTTTATTAACCTGTCAAATTTGAATATTCCTACGTCACTGAAAGGATATATTTAGCTTGGGTAAACCTATGTTTCAAACGCTTTTCACGAAATTCACAATAAATGTACAAGTACTCGAATGAGCCAAGTAAGAGAGCGTTTATTAGCGGAAACGATCGATATCAACCGAAGCTATATATGGCGTGTTCAGCAAGCGTATAATTTGACAGGTTAATAAAACAGGACAATAATTGTCTGGAAAAATTATTGTCTGCTGCATTTTCTGCAATAATTTCAGCCATTTTCTCTTCAACTTGATGTCCATGGGCAACATGTCCAGCCCTAGGGCAGACAAACTCCATACAAAACAAGAGTGTTCAGAGGAACACATGTGTCACCCGCTCGCTGCTGACACAAAAACTTATTGTTAATATGAACAAGAGCACCGCAAGACGGGGCAATATACGCCCGAAGGCTGTTCTATAAAATTATGTTGAAAAATAAAGGAGGAGTTAGTTGCACAAGAAATTGCTACCTGAAACTATCAAAGGGCAATAACTCCAGAATGAACAAGTTTGAAATAAGTGAATAAATATCCAAGATATGAGCATGGTAAGAACAGTGTACATAGCAATCATTTTCAGACTTTCAGACTTTTTTGAACTTTGGAAAAAAAGTCGAGAAAGTTTAAACCGAACGTGACATAAGTGCGTTTAACCTTTCACCTTCAAATATGACTGACCTTAAAGGTAATGATGTAGGTCTAGTTAGCTACAGCCAGGACACAAAATTTGCTAACGCTCTATTTGTGACCTTGACCTTGAAAGTTCACAATTGGGTTTTGTATGCAACACACCTTCAAGTGATACTGAAGCCCTATTTGTGACCTTGACCTTGAAAGTTCACAATTGGGTTTTGTACGCGACACACCTTCAAGTGATACTGAACATATGTGTGAAAGAATTTTGAAAATCGGAGAAAAAATGAGTAAGTTATAGCCAGGACACGAATTTGCTAACGGACGGACAGAATTGCTAACGCCCTATTTGTGACCTTGACCTTGAAAGTTCACCATTGGGTTTTGTACGCGACACACCTTCAAGTGATACTGAACATATGTGTGAAAGAATTTTGAAAATTGGTGAAAAGATGAGTAAGTTTTACCAAGGACACGAAAATTGCTAACGCCCTATTTGTGACCTTGACCTTGAAAGTTCACAATTGGGTTTTGTACGCGACACACCTTCAAGTGATACTGAACATTTGTGTGAAAGAATTTTGAAAATCGGAGAAAAAATGAGTAAGTTATAGCCAGGACACGAATTTGCTAACGGACGGACGGACAGAATTGCTAACGCCCTATTTGTGACCTTGACCTTGAAAGTTCACCATTGGGTTTTGTACGCGACACACCTTCAAGTGATACTGAACATACGTGTGAAAGAATTTTGAAAATTGGTGAAAAGATGAGTAAGTTTTAGCAAGGACACGAAAATTGCTAACGCCCTATTTGTGACCTTGACCTTGAAAGTTCACCATTGGGTTTTGTACGCGACACACCTTCAAGTGATACTGAACATTTGTGTGAAAGAATTTTGAAAATCGGAGAAAAAATGAGTAAGTTATAGCCAGGACACGAATTTGCTAACGGACGGACGGACGGACAGACAGACAGACGGACAGACGGACACCCAGCCAGACGGCCAGACGATGGAGACCATAACATAATACACACCTTCAAGTGATACTGAACATATGTGTGAAAGAATTTTGAAAATTGGTGAAAAGATGAGTAAGTTTTACCAAGGACACGAAAATTGCTAACGCCCTATTTGTGACCTTGACCTTGAAAGTTCACAATTGGGTTTTGTACGCGACACACCTTCAAGTGATACTGAACATTTGTGTGAAAGAATTTTGAAAATCGGAGAAAAAATGAGTAAGTTATAGCCAGGACACGAATTTGCTAACGGACGGACGGACAGAATTGCTAACGCCCTATTTGTGACCTTGACCTTGAAAGTTCACCATTGGGTTTTGTACGCGACACACCTTCAAGTGATACTGAACATACGTGTGAAAGAATTTTGAAAATTGGTGAAAAGATGAGTAAGTTTTAGCAAGGACACGAAAATTGCTAACGCCCTATTTGTGACCTTGACCTTGAAAGTTCACAATTGGGTTTTGTACGCGACACACCTTCAAGTGATACTGAACATTTGTGTGAAAGAATTTTGAAAATCGGAGAAAAAATGAGTAAGTTATAGCCAGGACACGAATTTGCTAACGGACGGACGGACGGACAGACCTACTGGCGGGTAGTTGTGTGACTGCGATGCCTGTGTGACAACAAAATTTACTTATGTGACAACTCAAAAAGTGTACGCACTGCACCACACTTATGCAACAGTCACAGAAGTATTTTTAGACATCAGTCACAGAAGCAAGTTTGATTACCAAAGTCCATATGAATTCCATATGAATTACCTCAGTATTTTAGTATATCTTTTTTTTAACCTCAGTATTTTAGTAATTTTTTTAATAAGGATCAATCAGTATCCTGGTAATCCTATTAAAATAGGTGACCCAACACAAGAAATCTGCAGAATTAAATGTCTTGCATACCCACAATTCCACATACATCTGTAGCCAAAGTATGTCTGGTGTGTGAAGCACTTGTACCTTTTGGGTAACAGAGCTAGCAAAAAAGCTAATGCTCAAGGTAAATATAGGTCACAGAGGTCAAGGTCAGAGGTCACCAAACTGTGATGCAACATGCTATACTCAATGAGGCACATCAGCACATGAAGTTGAAGCTGCAGTACTTTTGTCTATAACTTTAGCCAAGGTCACAGGTCACTAAACTCCAATGCAAAATGCTGTACTCATCAAGATGCATGAGCATGTGAAGCTGAGCAACAGTAGCTGCAGTACTTATTTAGCAAAAAATAGAAAGGAGCCCTCTGATCAGTGTCTACACTGTTTGCATAGGAAAGCTGCCACAGAAATATAAGAATATGATTTGGGAGTCACACAAGAGACAAAACATGGACAACACTGTCACAGAAGTAAATAATATGACTTGGGTGTCACACAAGATATGGACAACACTGTCACAGAAGTAAAAGAATATGACTTGGGAGTCACACAAGTGACAAGACATGGACACCACTGTCACAGAAGTAAAGGAATATAACTTGGGAGTCACACAAGACATGGACAACACTGTCACAGAAGTAAAGGAATATAACTTGGGAGTCACACAAGACATGGACAACACTGTCACATAAGTAAAAGAATGACTTGGAAGTCACACAAGACATGGACAGCAGAAGAGGGCAATATGGTGAACATTTATATGAAGTTATTTTGAAATCTGGTCAGCAGTTTGGGAGGAAATGTCATTTAAAGCAATTGTGTAGTTTTGATGCAATCTCGCATAAGCTCGCCTTCCTGAAGAAAAAAACCCACCTTTAATTGATTCAAGCAGACAAAAAAATTAAGAATGACAAAAGGTTGTTTTAGATATCTACTTTAGAATCTCCAAACTGGTATTGAGAGGTATTTATACTGGTAACTTAATCACACTTGTGTAAATAAAATCCATGTAAATATGGAAATCTTAATTTCTAATAGACAATTTAAGGTAAAATTTCTCGGCAGTAAATAACACTTCGAATGGTGCAATTTTGAGGCATTGGACGTTAAATTTTGTTTAAATCTTTGATTATAAAAGAATAAAATCTGTACTTGATAAATCACCCCCTTTTGAACAAACAAAATGGGTCAAAATTGAAAAATTGGGCAGGGATTCCCCCTAGGCAGTGCCACAATGTATACACCCCTTGTAAAAGACCCTCCCAAGATGGTTGGACAAGGCAGAGATTTTATAAAGACGAGTAGGCTGGGACAGATTCCATTTATATACATCTTAATATGGAATCATACCTACTCGCAGAATAACAAGGATAGAGAATGGCAAAATTTCACTCACCTTGTTAAAGAAAGTTTTATCCTTTGTATAAAGCTGTTTAAAAAGCCTCTAACCTTGAAATTCATCTTTCATTTTTAGCATGTGCTTATTTTGGCAGTGGCAATCAGAAAAATCAACTGGCATTTAGCGAGTTAGCCATGTCGCATCTGTTATTAGTTACTAATGTCAGAAATGCACTGGCTGAATCAAAATGCCATGACGTGAAAAACCATGTATGACATATGAATATTTTCTCCAATTATACAGATTGTAAATTCAATTGCATGGTATTATGTATTTAAAAACAATCCAAATACTCGTTAAATAGGATTTCTGTAATAGAAAATCTGTTTTAAAGATTGGATACTCACGTAATCGAAGTATCAGTGACCGTAGATGCGTAATTTTGAAGTGGGTGGGGTACACGTTTTATCATCCGTTTTCATGGGAGTTTCATCGTTGCAAGACAATTAATCCTGTACCAGGAGTTTACTGTTTGATCAGCTAATGATAATTTAGCTATTCTCTCCCGTACTATAAATTGTTGAGACATACTTTACCTAAGTTTAAATTGGCCTTTCAAATTACCAACAGGGTACACTATTTGACTGTTTTCCTAGACTGGTCCAAGTGTGATCTCTATTACTCAGGCGCATACAACAAAACACATAGAAAAATGGAATGCGTCTCAACCACCCTGATCAAATGAAATAAGACACCAGTCAACTTAATGAAAACTGTGGTCTTGTCCAATCCCCATGGAACCTAACTCTGTCCAACGTTGATCAATGTGTCCAACTATCTTGTGCTGCAGTTTGTATGGGCACCAAGGATTTGTCACAGAAGTAAATTTAAGCCAGTTTGGACACATTTTCTTGTGTGACTGTCACAGAAGACAAAATTGCAGCACAAGTACCCATTTTTTCAAGGAATTCGCAGCACAAGTAGACCCTCGTCAACACGGACAGACAGACAGACGGACAGACGGACACCCAGCCAGACGGCCAGACGATGGAGACCATAACATAATACGACCCTTCGGGCGTATAAAAAGGGGAATAACTCAAAAAATATTGATGCTAGAGTTGTGGCCCTTGTGCATGACACTTCCTCTCATCATGCTTGTTCCATGTGTGAAATTTGAAAGCTCTATAAGGATTAGTTTAGAAATGACAGCCAAAAAAAGAAAGTGTGACGGACAGACAGACGGACGGACGGACAGACGACGGAAAAGTGATCCCTAAGTGACACACTGCCTCTCGGCAGGTGACATAAAAACAGCAACACAAAATAGAACTAGAATTGTCTCCGTAGAATTGTCTCCATAGAACAGAGATGTGCCACTTCTGACAATATTATCTCTAAATTAAGCATATTTTAGGTGAAAAGTTGGCGACAGGTCACTGTTAAAATCTGCTTATTTATAACTAATTTCACATTAAAGAGGAAGTCCCTACAATGAACACATATTTTAATAATACCTTAAAACTTGGTATTTGTTAAGCTTAATCATTATTATGAATCTAACCAGAAGGGAAGATGAGTGTAACTAAACAACCTTGGATTATGGTATAAACGGTTTATTTCCTGATCGACGTTTCGACCTACACAAGGTCTTTATCAAGATTCATTATTATGAAGATTGTCAGTTTGAACTTTATCGAAAAATGACCATGTGATACAAAATAAACCGATTTCAGCAATACTTATAAGTTATGTTCTACAACAAAGTATTATCGGCCTTTTCCGTTCAAATTGTCCGCGTTTTGCCGATGATCACCAGACCCCTCCATTGTTTACGTATCAGCTTTTCTCGGAAGTGGTCGGAGACACGCGAATAGCGCGAACAGATACAAAACTAAAACGAAACCTGAATAAAACTGAACCATCGGTGAATAAAATCCGGATCGTTGTTATCAAACAGATTGATGTTTTGTCATTTTCAATGTTTATTGGATAGGTTTTCTTACGATATACTACTTTACAGCATATAAAAAAATGAGTTTGGTATATTTTAGGCATTTTTAAAGTGTGTCGAATGTAGGGACCTCCCCTTTAAGGTTTTTTATGTGTAAAGTTTGAAGCAAATCCTCCAAGTGGTATATGAGGAGTTCACGCATTTGCAAACAGCATATCAGACAGCTCCTATAAGAGTTGTCTGATCAGGGTCTGCTCTGTTTGCTAATAGCATGTGTAAGATCTGTTTCTTTACTTTCAAAAATGGCTACAATGTTCCACCTTCCGTATTTTGTTGTAACTGTTTTTGCCATGAATATTGAGTAGGTATTGGAAATTTGGAATAAACATAGAAATAGTGATAAAATTTACAAAGTCACATAACTCTGGTAAATTTGGTCACACCAAGCTTTCCCTGATTTATGGTCATCTTCATATCAAAGTTATTCATCTATGACAGTTTGAAATAATGGAGTATGAGAAGCTGTACACATCTTCAAATTAAGGTTGTTCATCAATGAAAATTTGAAACAATTTCTCACAACGGTGTATGAGGAGTTGGACACACAAGGTTTTTTCTTTACTATATCATAATTATATTGTGAAGAAAATTTCAAAGTTCCATAACTCTAGTAATAATGGTCTGAGCAAAATTTCCCTTCTTTATGTGTACAGTGCTCCCTCCGAACAACGACACTTTACGGAAACACATAAAAGTGCCGTTGTGCGGAGGGTGTTGTTGTTGGGAGGGAACACTACACAGACGTATTTTGACAGATGGATGTATGCGTTGATGATTTAATAAATAGGTAGATAGATAGACAGATTAACAGACAGACAGACCTGTTTAGAATGCATAACAAAATGTTTCCCTACGTCCACGAATTGCAATCTGCAAGTTGAAAAATGAACGTGAGCGATTAGGTCCACCAGGAGTAGAATTGTTCGGAAGAACATGTTCTATTTTATTCACCGTTTCCTTCTGAGAAAACTAGAGGAAAACGGAACAAAAATCATTACGCATTTATGTTCAAATCTGACAAGAGTACTGTTGCCGTGAAGAATTTTTAGCTTTTAAGTTCAGTTTATGACCGAACTCGATTGAAATTCATTTCTGTCACAAGATCTTTTTCTAGAAGTGACAAATCGAACGCGCCTATGGTTATCGTTCTGGAACAAGGGAGAAATAAACGAATTTAACCGACAATATTTCTTTTACTTTATAAATATAGAAAACGTGTTTCTCAATTGAAATCCCATATTCTCCTAATCAGTCATACACAACAGCATATAGGTGTCAGTGTGTCATAATGGATTTACACACGAATTGTCGCTCGAGTCGCACAACGGATTAGCTATGGTTGACTGAATTATTGCTCGGAGCTAGTATGGTAACAGGCGGCCGTTAATTACATAACGATTAGTGTCATTGGGACCAATCATCTTTCACATGTTTGGTTGCTTTTGTTCAGTGTTCAGAAAATAACGTTCAGCTGAAGTACCGTTGAAGGGAGGTAAATGTTGCCGTCCGGCTACAAATATACATGTCGTTAGCCGTTGTAGAGAGGTATCGTTCGCGGGAGGGAGTTTTACTTGAAAATCGTCCGGGGGGAATACAAGTTGTCGCTATGGGGAGGGAACCGTTGTTGAGAGGTGACGGTAATGGAGGGAGCACTGTATTTTCGTAAAATTGTTGTTCATGTATGAAAGTTAAAAGTGAATCTTCTCAATGGTGTACGAAGAGTTGGACACACAAGATTTTGCAGGATGTACATAAGTTTGTTTGTATCAGGGTTTTTACGTACCTACAGGCTTTATGCCATCCACCTTGTCGGCATAAGAAGGAATAAGAATGTACGGTTTGTACATGACACAGTCCACTCATGACTGAGACATATGCCAAATTCTATTCAAATCTATCCATGCAAAAGTTATTCATTATCTCAAATGGAACTGTTTGCATAAGTAATAGCAAATGTGTTGCTGGAATGAAGACATAACCTACATACACTGATTTTCACACAGCAAGGCTCATAGTGTCCATTTTGATAAAGGGCATAGAAATTCATCCCCCATCTCTGGTGGGTGTCGTATAAACATCATTTTACTGTTTGTGCTTATTTACCTCCATATGGATGAGGTGGCATGCCTGAATGTGGCATACCCATCCTAGGTGGCACTCCCTGCATTGGTGGTCCCCCTCCTGGGTGCCCTGGTCCTGGACTAAAACCTGGTCTGGGAGGGCCCTGAAATACAGATCACTTTACTGGGTACCCTTCAATTTGTAAGTTCAAAATGTACTTTCTAAATATATTACATACACAGAGCAGTAAATAAGAAGTGTACTTAAACAATATTTTTCAAATATTTTTTATATTCTTCAGCCAAACCCTTTCTTGCTGCAACTCATTAGAATCGCCTCTCCGAAAATCGCCCTACTGCAAAATTTGTAGCACTCTTGAAACCGCAAATTTAAGATAACATAATTATGCAACAGATGGATCCAGATGAGATATGTACTAATTCAGATTCTCATCACGATCTAAACTGTTTAACACTAAGATCAAGTTTTTGGCAAAGAAATATAAGAACATTTTTTGCATTGAAGTAAACAAGAATATTTGCAGACAACAGTTGTTTAGCTTGTTAAAGGATATAACTGTAAAGAAGCACATGATAACAACATGTTGAATATTCATATATATTGAAATACAGATTGCCTTATAAGGCTGACTGCTCACTTTTTGAAAAGATAGGTATGTTCACGATCTCCTTGCATGTTCAATCATAGACGTTAACACTAACCGACTTCTATCACACAGTAAAAATTGACAACGGCTCTATTTTGATCTGTAATGTATGTTAAACTTAAACTTCTGTTATGTTCAAGCTTTTGTTTTTTTTGACTGGGTGTCAAACAGCTATAATCAAAAGGTGAAACAATGTTACTCAGCATCACATCTGGATCCACGCTGTTTGTAAATGCGAGCCAGTTCATGATTAGTAGGACAAGAGAAGAGACCAAGTAGATCGTTCTAATTACTAACTCTAAAAGTCATGTACGATGATGGCAAGCCAACAGGTGTGCCCAGTAAACAAATGAATAAAACAATAACGACCAAACCTTTGATTTATCAATATTTGATAAGAACATTTTTTTTTGTCAGTAAACCATGTACTGCACTAATTTTGATATATATAAAGTTTTACATAGAATTGTTATTAATAATCTCAAGTGTCTAAATTTGGATATACTTGGCCTTGATATATACAGTAAAACCCCTCTAAACTGGAATTCTAGTACAGAAGAAAGACACTTCTAGGCAGGTGGTTGCTTAATGCAAGGTGAATGTCAAGCAGAAAGCTCCTCTAGGAGCTTTCTGCATGACAAATGTACCCTGCATTAAGCTGCCCCGTCTCCAAGACCGATATTTATGCTAAACTCAAAGTCTGGTTTAGAGGGTTTTTATTGTAGTTTAGCTATGAAAGAAGTCAGACTACCATATCAACCTAATTTCTACCTAACATTCATCTGCTTAACCTTTCTGTGCTTTTGGCAGCCATTATAACCACTACAAACAGTCGAGTAATCATCGGATTTGCAGCCTAACAGCAAATAAAGATTATCTATGCAAATAGCTTGGGTCCAGATCAGAGGCAGAGTAACTGGACGTTTCATCAGGATCTAAACTTTTTGACATTATTATTACACTTTTGAAGAGAAATATAAGAAACAAGCTTTCGGAATGGCAATAAACGACAATGTTTGCAGGCTTCATTAGCTAATAGTAACAAGCAAATTCAAGTTTTACTTGCCTTTGATGCATACCAAAACCTTATAGATATTTTGACCAACTTTATGAATATTGGGTCAAATTACTACTTTCTACGGCAATATTTAATAACAGTGTACATGTTTTGATACTGAATGTGCCGCAGCAATGGGAAATGTGCCTCATTATATTACAAAAAGTGTAGACCTAGACTGGCTGCCATGTCTTTGCTGCCACATCTGATCCAGTCTACTACTTTTTGACATTAGTTGTAGTTTGTATACAGTTTATTCTGCTAGAGTGAATCATAACATATCTGGATTGGGTGTTGCATTGATGATGTAGTTGCTGATCTATTTCTGAACTGTTTAAATCTTGATAAGGCCCATTTCACCTTGACACTGCTTGAATATGAAAGCTGTAAAAAGCATATTGAAGTACTTAATGCAAAACAGTAATGAATGCAATACAGTATCCCTCTGCCTTCAGCAGGGGATAAGGGCAATAAATATATGATTTTTGTGTATCAAAGGGGAACAACTCCTAAAAGCAGCAAGCCATCTGAAAATGTAATACATGGGTATAATGCCATGGCAATAACAAATATTCATGTTGAGTTGCATTGCATTCTGTCAATCCGTTACAGAGATACAGCATTGGACAAAAAAAGTGAATTTTGCGTATCAAAGGGCAATAACTCCTAAATGCCGCAAGTGATCTGGAAAATTAATACACGGGCATTTTGTCTTTTGCTTTCGAAGGATCGCCCATTTTCAGAATATATGTACTTCACAACAGCAGGTGTTAAGTGCTTGTGTGGCGGCCGTAAAAAGTTGTCCATACTTCATTCTCTGTGTTGTTATACATGTATTTTCTGGTCCTTCAGGATCATTAGTTGGATGTTATTAGTTTTAATAATTGAATACTGCTTAAGCCGGTGCTAGGGGGTGTGAGTAGTGTTGCGCACTTTCAATTACTTAACTCATGAACAGACTCAATAAAACAGAGTCTGCAATTTTCCCTATTTGCATTTCTACTTTCGGTTTTGAAGGATCACCCATTTTCAGAATATTGGATGGAAAAAGTGTGATTTTTGCATATAAAAGGGCAATAAATCCTAAATGCCACAAGTGATTGGGAAAAGTAATACATGGGAACAGTACCCCTGTGATAACAAATATTCATGTCGAAATTCATTAAATTCTGTCAATCCGTTACAGAGATAGAGCATCTGACAAAAATAATATCTGATTTTTGTGTATAAATGGGCAATAGCTCCTAAATGTTGCAAGCGATCTGGAAAAGTAATACATTGAAACAATGCCAAAGTGACAACCGCACCCAAACATACACACTGCTACATATTGTCACATTTCAGTTCTGTACATGAGAACTCGGCTGGATATGTGTGATAGACAGACAGACAAACAATTCTAACAAAAACATTATGTAAAGGGAAATAACTCAAAATGTTGCTACAATAGTAATGAACTTGATGAATGATATTTCCCCTCATTATGCGCTTTCCACACCACATTTTTAAAGAAAAAAATCATAACGGCTAATAACTCCAAAAATATTATTATGTTATGGCCCTTGTGCATGACACTTACTTTCATCATGCTCTTTCCATAAATGTAATATTTCAATAGCATCAGTAGAACAGGAGTTATTGATCGGACAAAAAATGTAACAAAGCAGTCCTCGATATTTTCTCTATTAGTCACTCGTCCTGTAGGACGAGTGACTAGGAATTCTTACTCATCCTCCTGAAAAGTTACTAGTCCTACATTTTTAGGCAAACACTGTTATACCGTCAAAGTACTTGAAAATAACTTTGATCTGATTTTGTCGTTAAATCAAAAGTAGAATGGTATCACACACATATGTGGACTTGCATAGATGGGGCTTTATACCATGTTTGCTACCGTTTTCTTTTCATGGTTTTCTCTTTAATCCCTCCTCTCATCATCTCTCCCCCCACCAAAGAACGTCGTGATCTGTCGCTGATTTGCCATTTCGGTTTGACACCAGCGCGCGCAAGATAAAGCGGTGTTGATGTAAACATTTACCCCTCTTACCAGACTGGTTTCAGACTTTTTGAAACAGTGACTATCGCGACGTCGTATCTTTATTCGCTAACATACCGAACATACCCTTTGTTATACACAAAAACCTTTTCCTTTTTATTTTTTCCACCGAGTTTACATCACGTTTAGCCTTTCACTCCATTTAATCAGTTCACTTATGAAACAAAAATAATCGGCTGTTGAAAATACTGAGTCCCAGTCAGCAAGCAACAAGCACTTGCTATAGGAAATCAAGCGTTCAACGGACCGTGAGATTCAAATGTACATAACAACTGTTTGAAACGTGAGTTGACCAGACTCTCAGCTCCAAATACATTATTATTTCTCCTTCAAAAAGCTACTCGTCCTGTCAGACTTGTACTTCCAAATTTTAACTCGTCCTACACCACTTTCCACTCCTAATTACGAGCGGACGAGTGATATTTTCGAGGCCTGCAAAGGACAATAACTCAAAAACTATTGAAGCCAGAGTTATGGCCCTTGTTCATGACTATTTCAAACATCATGCTCTTTCCATGTATGAAGTTTCAATCCATTGGCATGAGCCACATAGGAGTTATTGTCCAGACAAAAAAGTGTGTTTTTTTTTTACAAGGGGCAATAACTCCAATATTAATGAAGCCAGAGTTATGGACTTTGGGCATGACACTTCCTCTCATCATGATCTTTCTATGTATGAAGTTTCATTCCAATGGCATAAGCCACATGGGAGTTATCATCCGTACCAAAAAATGTGAATTTTTTTTACAAGGGGCAATAACTCTACTTTTAATGAAGCCACAGTTATGGACCTTGTGCATGACACTTCCTCTCATCACGATCTTTTCATGTACATGTATAAAGTTTCAATCCAATGGCATGAGCCATATAGGAGTTATCGTCCGGACAAAAAAAGAGTAATTTTTTGTTTACAAGGGGCAATAACTCCAATATTAGTGAAGCCAGTTATGGACCTTGTGCATGACACTTCCTCTCATTATGCTCTTTCCATATATGTATGAAGTTTCAACCAACTGGCATCAGGCATATTGAAGTTATCGTCCGAAATAAAAAGTGTGACAGACAGACTGACGGACGGACAGACAGACAGACAACTCTCATGAAAACAATATGTCCCCTCCATATAAAAAATTAAATATGAAAGCTGCTGTAGGATCCCTCTAATCTGGGTCTACATTGCTTACAAATACCAGTAAAACTGATATCCAGCATTCAAAGTTCTGTAACACTTTTACACGAATACATGTAGAAATACTATTTCATACTAATCACTTATTACATGTATATATATTACATTGCTCATGTAATATAAAATCATCTAACATTTTAAAAAATAATCAAATTAAATAATCAAATTTTGATAACAACTGTTATTCAGAACCTGGTTAACCCTTTCCCTCATATAAACGTGTTTTCACGCATTTGCAAACAGAGTAGACCCAGATCAGACGGCTCCTAGAAGAGCCATCTGATCAGGGTCTACTCTGTTTGCCAATAGATTTTGATAGAACTGTTTCTTTGCTTTCTAAAATGTCTACACTGTTCCACCTTCCAGATTTCTTAATAACTATTTTGTTAATGAATATTCAGTAGGTATTGAAATTTGGCCTAAATACAGAACAGGGAAAGGGTTAAAGAACACTGAAAACTCTACAAGATACTTTTGTTATGTATTGTTGAAAATTTCTGATTAATAGCGACAAGAAGATTTCTTAAAAAGTTAACATATAAATTTTAGGCACTTCAATTCATCATTCATTCTTTTTTCATTAACTTATTTATACAATATTCCTTTATCGGCCATTGATCCTTCACAACTGCTGCATTTTCAAAGTGTAACTAGAGGTTTGTTTTTGACACAAACACAGATGTCTCCCCCTCCCATCCAATTTCCAATACACAAGTGTAATGTCTGTTGTAACTCCAAACTTATCAGGGTCTAATTTGTAAGTCACCAGGGGCAATGACTCCAACGTTGTCAAGGGGAAGGGGGGGGGGCAATTAAAAAAACCCAGGTACACAACAACACATGCTGGTCAACATTCCTGTGAATATTAGTGACTCTGGTACTAGTGGTTTCAGAGATACACGTGACACAAAGTAAAGTTTCTCTTATTTTACATGTGACACAGAGTAAAGTTTCTCTTATTTTAAGTCATAAGGGGCAGTAACTCAAAGGTTATCAGGGGGAGACAATTAAAACCCCAGATGCACAACTCATGCTGGTGAACATTCCTGTGAAGTTTGGTGACTCTAGCCCTACTGGTTTCAGAGATATGTGCAGCACAAAATTTCTCCAGTTTTAAGTTATCATATCAGGGGCAATAACTCAACAATTATCAGGGGGAAACAATTCAAACACCCAGGTGCACAACAACTAATGCTGGTCAACATTCCTGTGAAGTTTGGTGACTCTAGCCCTAGTGGTTTTAAAGATATGCATGACACAAAGTTTCTCTAATTTTAAATAATCATATCAGGGGCAATAACTCTAAAGTTATCAGGGGGAGACAATTTAAAAATCCCTGGTGCACAACAACTCATGCTGGTCAACATTCCTGTGAAGTTTGATGACTGTAGCCCTAGTGGTTTCAGAGATATGCACGTCACTAAGTAAAGTTTGTCTAATTTTAAGTCATCAGGGGCAGTAATTCCAAAGTTAACAGGGGGAGACAATTCAAAAAACCTAACTGCAAAACAACTCATGCTAGTGAAACAATCCTGTGAAGTTTGGTGACTCTAGCCCTACTGGTTTCAGAGATACGCATCACACAAAGTTTGAATGAATTTAAGTGTTCATATCAGGGGCAATAACTCAACAATTATCAGGGGAGGACAATTCAAAAACCCCAGGTGCACAACAACTCATGCTGGCAAACATTCCTGTGAAGTTTTGTGACTCTAGCCCAACTGGTTTCAGAGATACGCGCAACACAAGTTTGTGACGGACAGACAGACAGACGGATGGAGAGACAGACAACTCTGGCAAAACCAATATGTCTCCCCATAAGTGGGGGAGACATAATAACCCTTTCCTCCAGGAGTAGTTAGGTAAAAATTAATGACATCATGGACATTAATTAGATTAATTTGTTATAATAGCACATGGGCACAGGAATTTTTTGGCAATGGCAGAAACTATAGAATCATATCCTATAGGAGCTGTCTGATCTGGGCCTACTCTGTTTGCAAAGGCGTAGAAAGGAATATTTAAGGAGTAAAGGGTTAAAAGTAAAGCTAAATCAGTATAGAAGGCCATTTTTGGCTAAATGGATTCAGAATGTAGATCCTGATCATAAAGCTCTTGAACTCTGATCTGGATTTAAACTCTGCTAAAAATGGCTCTATGTAGTTTCAAATATGATTTTTCGATAACTGGACTGAAAAACTATCTCGCCACCTTAAAGTATTTTGAATAAACAAGGTTACTGTGACCTGTATAGTACTTAACTGAATGCTTTAACATTCTAGGGATTGCAAAGTTGACCAAAATCAAACAAACAGCTTGAGCCCGGACTGATGAGATGCCGAATAACCAGCCATCTTTATAAACCAGTTTCCAAATTGTTTGACAATGGTGATAGTTTGTTTGAATAAATGTTTAAAAAAATACTTTAGCAGATGGCAATTAAATGAATTTACTATGCATGCTAAAGGTTTTCAGTAACACTGTAAGTTATATTCATTTAAAGAAAAGAAAAAACATTGTTTACTCTTTACATGAACATTTATTTATTAACCCTTGGAATGTGAGTAAACCAGTAGACTGATCAGCCCTCGGATCAGGATCTGCAAAATCCTCTCACAAATTATACCCATTAATACTGAATGAGATCTACCTTTAAAAATTGATGGCTCTATTCAGCGCTGAAAGGGTCAAAAACTAGAAATAGGTCGACCTGAAAGTACAGCCCATTGTAACCCTTTAAATAGTTGATCAGCATTTAACCATTTGGTACGAAAATGGTATTATTTGCAAGAGGACTGCAGAACAAGATTTTCAAAGATTTAGTATATTGATTTTATCAAGACAATGATTCTGACCAATGAAGATTGGGCTAAAAATGTGCCCTCTAAAGTATTTTTTCTAAGATTTGACCTAGTCACCAACTTTTTATTCCCACCCAACCCATGATCACACTCAACCTTGATATCATCAAGACAAGCAAGTTTGAGGAAGACTGGGCTAAAAATGTGGCCACTGGAGTGTAAACTAGATTTTTCTAAGATAATGATTGAAGTTATCATTCGGGCATAAAGTGTGACTGACGGACGGACAGACAGACACAACTCTCACGAAAACAATATGTCTCCCCCATATAAATATGGGGGTAGAAATAATAATGTGACATGAGCTTTAGAGAGTGTCATATTCATTATATTAAGTCATTTCCATTGCACGCCTCTCTGCTAGTATAAAAACAAGCAACCCTTCATAGATCTAGTTCCCTGTACTAATAGCATCTCCAAACATTGAATTTAATATGGCAGAAATTTAATACCATTATTGTTTTGTACATTATGTCAATATTTGAATGCCGCTGAATATCCTTTTTAAAAGATATTTCTTGTTTTAAATGTTATTTCTACCAAAAAATATGGAAAACTTTCCCAGCCCTCTTGGTGGCCATGCTATTTTATGGATTAAAATGGCTTAACCTTTTCCTTTATATAAATGCCTTTCAACGTATTTGCAAACAGAGTAGACCAAGATCAGATGGCTCCTACTCGTATAGGAGCCATCCAATAAGGGTCTGCTCTGCTTGCTAATGGAATTTGATAGTTCTGTTTCTTTACTTTCTAAAATGGCTACAATGTTCCACATTCCATATTTCATTATCACTATTATGTCCATGAATATTTTGTAGGTATTGAAATTTGAAATAAGCACAGAACAGGGAAAGGGTAAAACACCTTTACAGGAGGGTTGCCATCAGATTATTTCTACTAAATTTATTGAAATTGGGCCCCAACAGTTTTAGACAAAAAAAGTTTCTCTTTTTTGATTAGCATGACAACCAGAGACGTTCATTGATTGCAATGACCATCAAATGACCATCCTGCTAAGTGTCATCATTTTCCCTCCAGTGATTTCTGAGAATGTTGTTTGAATGAAAAGTTCATGAACAGAATGGCCAGACAACCATAATAAGTGATCACAATAAAATAACACTGGTGTATAGTCAAACAACTAGGTCTGACGTGTCAAAGGTCAGCCGAGTCCATTTTTTAGGGAGATCAGCATTCCGCATGTTCTCGGACTATTTTTTAAACAGACGAGTTTAGTATATAAGATAAAATTGAAGGCGGAATTGTTGTCAGCAGTTTAGCGCAGTGGGTAAAGTCTTGGTACGCAGAAGACATTGCGAGAGTAGTTTTTTTTATTGAGCGTGGGTTCGAATCCCGTGTCGACCTTAAACTTTTTTTTTAATTTTGAATGAATAGTAGAGTATTATTTTATGTCATATTGTATAATTGTAATGGCCATTTATGCACATGTTCGTCTATGTTAGGGAAGGGTGCCTTTGTTTGAGTTCGAGTCCTATATTATATATCGAATCAATAATAATGATATTAATGAACTCGATGCTAAAATATGAATATCAATATAAGTTTTAGCAAATGTCTTGTACAAGTGGCTTCTTAATGCACAACAAAACTAATGCTCTTAAGGGGACTTTCCTTCATATTTTAAGCAAAAAAAATATTTAGGTTGATGCGAGACTCGAACCTGCGCCTAATAAAATGTTCGCCGATCATATACTTCTTTATGGTCCTACGACTTATCCACTACGCTATATTTCCGATAACTAATGCGCTTATTCTTTATACCTATAACTGAACATTTTCTTTTATAAATGGCACGTGGATATCCGAAATGCTGATCTCCCTTAAAAATTGACTCGGCGAACCCGTGACCCGTCAGACCTAGTTGTTTGACTATACCACTCAACCTTGGAAATTCAATAGGAGAAAGACTGGCCAGACGACTAATCCTAGGTTTGACCGATAAACCAGGTGAGGTCAAGGATCACCAGTCCAGTAAACTTGATATCTGTCCTCTGAGTGTCAAATAAGTGTGAGCTCATAGAAATTGATTGCATCCTACAAAAACATACTGACTATAAATACCTCTCCTATTTTGATTTCTCATAATATTTTGTAAATCTTTGACACTTCTATACTGTTTAAGTTGTGCAGACAGGATAAATTTTCAATTACACTGAGTGCAATTGTTGAATAAATAAATCATATTCTCAGTTAACTGCACTAGGGTTTGGAGGTGTCAAATGGGGGGGGGGGGATTCATTAATCTTTTCCTTAATTTAAACACTTCTTTCACACATTTGCAAACAGACTAGAACAAGATCAGATGGCTCCTAGAGGAGCTGTCTGATCAGGATCTGCTCTGTTTGCTTATATGATATAGACCTGAGTTTACAGATTGTGTCAAAGCAAAAAAATGCCTTGAAAATTTTATTTTAGATTATTCAAATTCAGGTAATAAATACATGTATTCATGAAGCTATTATTTCTTGCATAAACATTGTACACTGTAACAGGGAAAGGGTTAATTATAACTCTTTAATCTAAGAGCTATAGGTAGAGTGTACTGATCTATTCAATCTTATTTCTCAACCAAACCCAATGAGGCAATATTTAAATGAGCAGGGTTTGGCAGAAAAGTATAAAATAGTTTAACTAAATTTAATTCTTCTCTTTATCTTTACTCTGTTAACTATTTCCCTGTTGAATATTCAAGTAGGAAATAATGACATCATGAATACTTAAATTATTTTGTCATGGCAGAAACTGTAGAATCATGTCTATACTACATGATTGTATATCGTAAGCAAACACAGCAGACACTGATCAGACGGCTCCTGTTGGAGCCATCTGAGCTGGGTATACTCTGTTTGCAAAGGCATAGAAAAGCATATTTATGGAGTAAAGTGTTAAATGTCTATTCTGAGTTACACCTTGTCAGCCTGTTTTGCTGTACTTAACTAACAGAAAGGAATAAAACAAACAATTGTGACTACATAACTATAAGGTTCAACAAACATCTTTTCACTTTAGTCCATGTTTTTTGGGCTTCCAGATGGCCTGTTAGAAAATGTGTATGTCTTTTAACCATTTCCATCATAATTACATTTGTTTTCAAATGGATCCTGTAGGAGCTATCTGATCAGGGTCTGCTGTTTGCTTATAAATTATAGTAGGTCTGAATTTATGCATTCATACAATTACATACATATGCCAATACAAAACTTCTGCTAAAAAATATAACAATTGTCATTATTTCTTCCATGAATATTCAACAGGGATAGGGTTAAGAATTACTTTTTTAAATTGTATTTCTAATTCCAGTGACCTACATATATAGTGGAAGGGAACCACTAAGAAATCTTTGATACTGGGTCACATGATGATAATGCAGCCTGTGAAATTTGGTCAAAATCCCTTCAACAGTTTAACCCTTTAGAATTTACTTCCAACCCTTTCCCTGTTCTATCTTTATTCAAAATTTAACACCTACTGAAAATTTATGGACAAAATAGTTATAATGAAATATTGAAGGTGGATCATTTTAGCTGGTTTAGAAACTACAGAAATTGATCAATCAAATTGCAAAGGCATAGAAAGTTGTATTTATAGAGTAAGGGGCAAAAGAAATTGTGATGGACAACATATGACAACTTTAATGGCCAAAGGACAGTCCAGATAGCTATGTGAACTAAAAATATTAATTTCTTCTTTATGCATCAACAGAGAATTTGTTACAAACTCTGTAGTAAAAATTCTAATCCAGATTCAAACTATTTGCCAGTCTTTTCATGTTTATTGAAGAAGGAAGGACTAGTAAAAGATTACTATAGCAGACAATTTGTAGCAGACAACAGTTTTTGCAGGCAATTATCAGTTACCTTACAAAAATTTGAACAGTTTAAGCGAGTATCAACACATGTGATGATGATGAAACTGATCTTGAACGTGGACAAATTAACACTTTGAATGCTGTATATTCAAAGTGGAATAGCCAATCGTTTAACCATGGAGTCCATTTCAGCTGTAGCAAAATAATTAGCTATTCGATTTTGAATGAAAAACAGTGAAGATTTTGATCTTACAGCTCCGCTAGGTGCCCTCTGATCGGACTCTACACTCTTGCAAAATGCCGGTGCACTCATTTTCCACATTTGTAAAGTTCATAGGACAATATCTTGTTTTATTTCCAGGACCTCAGATTTACCTGAAACTTTGATGTGCCAGATTAAGGACATATGAGTTCTTATCCATTTATAGGAACAACTTCAAACGTTTGGACTTTACTATAAAGCCTGAGGACCAAAAACTTACTTAAACCACTTGCAGAATTTATATAAATGTCAACACCGCAAGACCCAGGTGAAAACTCACTGAGCGGCTTTTGAGTAAACTTAAAGCTATTGACTGACAATATATTACCAATACCGTGTGTGTCAAGAGAGGAATCAACTATAAGCATTTGCACAACTTGTTAATTGCAGTACTTTCAATTCTGGAATAAATTGAAACATGTGGCTGCTGGTATGTTCTTTTTTATTATTGCATTTTATTTTATTTTATACAAAATAATGCTAGTATGTATTTTTAACTACCGCATTTTAGTCGTTTATATGTACATTGTATTAGTGTTTTACATTGCTTTAACAGTATTTCAGTCATATCGCTATGTCCAACTAATTACAAATTTAATTTAAATTTTTAGTGGTCAATTTTTATAAAAAAGATCTTTCCATATGTTGCATTTTTTACTTTTGTTTCATAAAATTTCAAAATACAATAACAACAATTCAATTTTTAACATCAGCTTTTTTAACAATTTGAAAATCTTTATAAATACAGAAAAATAGCAAAATTGAAGATTTTGTCACAATGAAGTTAATTAATTTAAGATATAAAATGTTGGCTTACAGTCATAAATTTCTTTAAAAGGGTCAAGAAACACAGTAGTTTGTAACATTTGGCTTCCTGTTATTCTTAAATAAATAAATAATATAAACATAAAGATGAGAAAACTTCTGACACATTATTGAATTCATTTTCACTTTTTTTCACATCACAAACTTTATAAATTTTAATTTATTTTTTCTATCATGCTTGTAGTCAATTTCATTATTTTATATATATAATACAAGCCTATCAGTTTTCATTTATTTGGTCTATCAAAAATTTAGCAATTTTCAAAATTTAGCAATTTTCAATATTTTTCATATTACAAACTAATGCTGTGGGCTTAATGTGGACTTCTGCATGACTTCCATTCAATTTTTATAAAATTTTATTGACGGTATTCTAAAATCTTTTTGTCATGAATTTTCATTATTTTTCATATTTCAAACTTAATATATTTTTATTTATTTCTTATATCACACAATTTTATTTATCTTGCAAATTTGATATATTTTTATTTATCTTTTCTTTCACAATTTTATTTTCATTATATAATATACTTATACATTTTCCTTTTCATATACCGAATAAAATATATATTTAGTATTAAATTTTCATTATTTTTTATATTACAGCACTCCCAATTATTTATTATTTTCTGTTTCAATTTTAGCCATTTTTTTTTCATTTTTCAATCTTAAAATATACTATACTTTCTGGAAGAAAAATATCAAGTAATAAAACTTTGAATTTTTTTTTCATAATTATGGGCATAATGAAAAATATAACTTTCTGAAATTTAATGCCTAAAGTGGCAAATAACAAACAAATTCCAATTTTAACAAATTCACTAATATCCAAATAAAAATCCCCTCAACAGAATGATGCTTAAATTATTTTTTTTGGATTATTTCTATTGAATATCTGAAATCTCAAAAACTAGGCTACTGTTAACTTATGTCAAACTTAAAAAACAAAAACAAATTCTAACCGTCTGCATTGTATTAAAATTTTTTATGAGAACCTTCGGAAACATTTTAGATCGAGATGTCGGGGATGAGACATCATGGATTTAAGCTACAGTATTTAACACTCCAAGACTGTTTTTGACAACAAATGGAAGAAAAATGAAGTATTTGAGCATTGTAGCAGATTTCAATATTTCAACAATTGTTACGAATGCATGTTACATTATAAGGAAATCATACCTCTATACTTTAATACAGCATCAGGCTTTTAAATTCTGGCAATTTGGGGAGACTGCTTTTTCAATTGGAAATTATTCTGCTCGAAAACTCAATAATAAGGAAAGCATTTTAGTCCCATTTTTACTTATTTTGCAATACTTGTCAGCATTTTAATCAAAATTTGGTATCAATTTTCCCCCAAAATTTGGATTTTTTTTTTACCTAATTTGTATTGGGAATTAATTTTTAACGGACCTGTGTAGACACGAGAAAATTGCATGAGCTTCTTGAAACATACATTATAACAAATACCGAATTTAGAATAGGGATAACTGTAGATCGTTCAGGAATAAAATTGTACATTGATTCACTCATATTATGCATTAATACACCATTATGCCATTCTACACCTTTGCCAACAGTTAGACCCAGATCAGGCAGCTCCTGTAAGAGCCATTTAATCTGCTCTATTTGCTTAATGACAATACATTATATCTGATTTTACAGTTTCTGCCATGGCAAAAGTTTTCTGTTATCATAATGTTATGCCACTATAAAAAGTCATCTTATGAATATTCATAATGCCATTATTTCTTTCATGAATATTAACCCTTTCCTCCATAAATACGCCTTTCTACGCCTCTGTAAAAGTCACTTTTTGAAACCATTCTGATAAATAGAGCATTAATTTGCTCCTCAGGAGCAAATGTTCTATTTATTACAATGGTTTCAGAACTACACAATTCTAAAATGTTCCTTTTCTCTAGTTAATGCTCCTTTTCGGTAGATTTATTCAAAGAGGTTGGATCTAAAAATAGCCATGAAGGAATGGGTTAAAAGAGTACTAAAGGGTTAATGCAACATGGAAGTAATGTGTAAAGCAACAAAGGTCAGTTTCATTACTTTCAAGATTTCAATTCATAGTTGCTTGAATGAGGATATGCAGTACTTTGAAAATATTTACATAACATAAATATATTTTCATATTGACCTAGAATTACAATGTTACACTTCAATATATCTGAAGAAGTGAAAGGTAAGTTTAACACAAACTCAAAATAAACACTTCATATACATGTAGGTCGTTTGGGTGCCTGCAATGTAAAAACACATAATCGTACTAACCTTAATGACCTTCCTAGGATTTGCAAACATAGTAGACCCAGATCGGATGGCTCCTATAGGCAACAGACAGGACAAAAACAATATGCCTCCCTCCCTTTGAATGGGAAAGGGGGGGGGGTATAAATATAAAATAATCATTTTAGTATATCAATAGTAACAAATACGTATGACAATAGTGGTTTTTTGGGTTTTTTTTTACCTTTTTGAGGCCAAAACTGGACCCCATTCCCCTCTTAAAAAAGTACATGTATATATATTTACCTTAAATGAAAAAAATATCCCCTCCTGGAGTCCAATTTCAGTGACACTGATGTCAACAGAATCATTGAAATATAAAGGCACAGACATTGACTTGTAAATCTGCCCTATTAATGTCTATGATCAGGGTTTTACTGTATTACAGTAAAAAATAGAAATATCTCTTATGTACTTTGTTTCTCTTAGTTTCCCCTATTTCTCCTATTTTGCTCTCATAAGGCATTTTTTCTCTATCAAAGGGCCCCACCACCAGTCCTCTAAAAATGAAAAAAAATCCACTAAACAAAGCTGACCTTGATCTATCTTATCTGGGTCTGCTCTGTTGCCCAAATCTACACAATTAGCCTTATGCATATGGGAAAAGTGTATAGGCATTTGCAAACAGTGTAGATGCAGATCAGAGAGATCCTATAGGATCAGAATCAGCACCGCAGCTTGTCATCCTACCTCCTCTCACAAATCATATCCTCTTATGCTGAATGGAGGATATCATTAAACCGTTACTCCATAAATATTCATGTAAGAAATACATGAATATTAATCAGATTAGTTGTTACAATAGCTCACGGACACAGGAATCTTTGGCAGAAACTAAACAACCATATCCATATTATATCATAAGCAAACAGAGCAGACCCTGATCAGACAGCTCTTACAGGAGCCATCTGATCTGGGTCACTCTTTACAAAGGGGTAGAAAGGTGTATTTATGGAATAAAGGGTTATTTTTTAGCTTTCCCTGTTCAGTATTCATGGTAGACATAATGATGTCATTCTGCTTTGACAAATTTTTTAGAATTATTTCTATATCATGTCAAAAGCAAATAGAGCAGACCCTGATCCAACTGCTCCTAAAGGAGATGTCTGATCTGGGTCTACTCTGTTTGCATATGCGTGAAAAGGTGTTTATTATATATGAGGGAAATGTTGAAGCAACTAGAGGTTTGTTTTTGTCACAAAAACAGATGTCTCCCCCTTCATCTCCTTTCCAATTCACAAGTGTTACGTCTGTAATGTCTGTATCTCCAAAGTTACTGAGGTGCACAACTCATGCTGGTCAACATTCCTGTGAAGTTTGGTGACCCTAGTGTTTTCAGAGATACATGCAACACAAAGTTTCTCTAATTTTAACCCTTTCCCTCATATAAACGTGTTTTCACGCATCTGCAAACAGAGTAGACCCAGATCAGACGGCTACTAGAGGAGCCGTCTGAATAGGGTTTGCTCTGTTTGCTAGTAGAATTTGATAGATCTGTTTCTTTGCTTTATAAAATGGCTACAATATTCCATATTTCATTATAACTCCTTTTCCACGAATATTCAGTAGGTATTGAAATTTGGACTAAAATAGAACAGGGAAAGGGTTAAGTCATCAGGGGCAATAACTCCAAAGTTATCAGGGGAAACTGCAACTCAAAACCCAAGGTGCACAACAACTCATGCTAATGAGCATTCCAGTGAAGTTTGGTTACATTAGCTCCAGCAGTTTCAGAGATACGTGCAACACAAATTTGTGACAGACGGACAACTCTACCTAAAACAATATATAAATGGTGGAGACATAATGATGGACCATTTCACTATGACAATTCAAGGCCTTAACCCTTTCAACCCTTTTAACTTGATAGTCCACTCAGTATAGAAGGTTTACACCTTGCTAGGAGTATCAATGACAAACAGACTTACAGTGCAGACCTTGATGAGAGTTTAAACTGTTTGCAAATGATACTATGCACCTGGCCTGGGTTGAAAGAATTGTCATCAACAGGATCAAAATGTCAAACAGTTCAGTATACATGCTTATAAAACTTTTTGGTTGAGTCTGAGTTCGTTCTCAATTTTTTGATTGGTCAGATTTGAGCCTGTGGCTCAAATCTGGCCAATCAAAAGCTTGAGAACAAACTCAGACACAACTAAAAAGCTTTATAAGCATGGACCCAGGTCTTGATGAGACACACTCGGTTACATTTTGATCTGTAGCAAAACTAGTTGTAAAGGTCATCCAGATTCGCCTGCAGATTTCAATACTTTATAAAGCCCTTTACTCCATGAATATTTATGTAAGAAATAAAGACAACATGAATATTAATTAGATTATTTTTTTTATATAATGGTACACAGCAACAGGATTTTTTGTCCAGGACAGAACCTTTAAATTAATATCTATACTATTATTTCACAAGCAAACAGAGCAGGCCCTGATCAAACAGCTTCTGAAGGAGCTGTCTGATCTGGGTCTACTGTTTGCAAAAGCACATAAAGGTGTACGGTATTTGTGCAGTAAAGGGTTATCCCTATGTCCTCATGAGAGGTAAACCTTCAATCTGACAGGCTCTTGATACTGATAGGATACCATAATTACCCTTTAGAAGTAACTTCAAACAGACAAATTTTGGCAAATAATACTGATCCAGATCAAAGTGATCCTGAAGAACCAGTTTGATCAGGCGCGACACTATTTGCTACTACATTTATTTCATTTAAAGTTAACCCATTCCCTCATATTGACCCCTTTTAACGACTCTGTAAAAGTCACTATTTTAAAACCATTGTGATAAATAGAGCATTTCGAGGGCTTGGTGCAAAACTATTCTAACTCTTTCACAAAGTGAAGGAGTTAGAATAGTTTTTCACCAAGCCCTCGATTTGCTCTATAGGAGCAAATGCTCCACTTATCACATTGGTTCCAATACTAAACTATTTTTTCTAGTAAATGCTCCTTTTCTGTAGACTTATTGAAAGAGGTTGGATCTAATAATAGCCTATGATGGAATGGGTCAACCCTTTACTCCATGATTCATGATGAATATTCATGTAAGAAACAAGATGTGTTTGTGAAACATTATGCCCTGACCAATTTTACCTTAGACCCTGAAGGATGACCTTGACATTGACATCTCACCCCTCAAAATGTGCAGCTTCATGAGATACATATGCATGCCAAATATCAAGTCTCTATCTCTACAGGTTCAAAAGTTATGGCCAATGTTAAAGTCTGTGATTTGACCTACAGGGGTGGCGAAATCTAATTTTGGATGACTTGTCCGTTTTTGTTAAAAGCTATTTCCTACTTGTCCGTATGATGAATTAATAACAAAAACCCATAAAATTTCACTTGTCCGTTATGGCTTTGGGACAACACGGACAATACGGACGTTTGATTTCGCCACCCCTGCCCTATATATTTGACCAAAGACCGTGAAGGATGACTGTGACATGTCACTCCTCAAAATGTGCGGCTTTATGAGATACATATGCATGCCATATATATATCAAGTCTCTGTCTGTACTGGGTCAAAAGTTATGACCAATGTTAAAGTTGGTAACAAACAGACAGGGCAAAAACAATATACCCCCAGATCTGATCTGGGGGGCATAACTTGCCACCATGAATACTAATCAGATTTTTTGTTATAATGGCACATGGACGCAGTAAAATTTGGCCTTTGCAGAAACTGTCGAATCATATCTATATTAAATCTAAAGCAAACAGAGCAGACCCTGATCAGACGGCTCCTTTTGATCTGGGTCTCCTCTGTTTGCAAAGGTGTAGAAAGGCATTTTTATGGAGTAAAGGGTTAAATTTTGGTTGTAATTGATTTAATCAGCCATATAAACATGGGGGAGAGCAGAGGAGAGGATTTATGGAAATACAATTTCATCAGCGAAACAATGTAGTAAAATTTACCTTGACCGAAAAATTACACACCATAACATTGTAAACTGATTATTTGCCAAGTCTTAGATATGTGGCACAGAAACCACATACCCTGACACTGTCAACTGATTACTTGCCAAATCTAAGGTATGTGACCATGACTCAAGATAATGTTGTGAATCAAATTCTTTTTTTCATTGATTTAACTGGTTTGATTTCTTTAATATTTACTGAGGATCTCAACTGCTTCCATGCAGATTGTATACATTAACCCTTTCCCTGTGCAGTATTTATGTTAGAAATAATGACAACCTGAATATAATTATTTATCAGCACAATTTTTATAATGGCGCAATTTCTATAATGTTAACTTTTCAAAGGATTTTATTGCTTTGACAAAAACTGTAGAAACAGATCAATATCATCTCAAAAGCAAACAGAGCAGACCCTGATCAGATGGCTCCTATATATAGGAGCCATCTGATCTTGGTCCACTCTGTTTGCAAATGCATGAAAAGATGGGTTTACAGTAAAACCTCTCTAAACCGGAATTCTAGTAGAGAAGAATTTAGATACTTTTATGCAGGTGGCTGCTTAATGCAGGGTGAAAGTCATTCAGAAAGCTCCTAGAGGAGCTTTCTGAATTACTTTCACCCTGCATTAAGCAGCCACCTGTCTCCAAGACCAATATTTAAACTAAATTTTACGTCCGGTTTAGAGGGGTTTTACTGTATATGAGGGAAATGGTTAAGTGTTTATAAAAATGCTTTTGAATGTGAGACATTTGTGCACTGGCAGTTGCAGTGTAGGATTCCTATAGGATCCCTCTGATCAGGGTCTGCATTGTCTGTCATTCAAAACCATATAGCAACTTTCATACTGAGTGGACACTATACTGAAACACTCAGACGGGCTAGTCCATTCAGAGTAGGAAGGGTTAACCATTTCCCTGTTCTGTATTTAGGCCAATTTTAAATACCTACTCAATATTCATGGACAAAATAGTTATAAAGAAATTTAGAAGGTGGAACATTGTAGACATTTTAGAAAGCACAGAATCAGATCTATCAAATTCTATAAGCAAACAGAGTAGACCCTGATCAGATGGCTCCTCTAGGAGCCGTCTGATCTGGGTCTACTCTGTTTCCAAATGCGTGAAAACACATTTATATGAAGGAAAGGGTTAAGTAATTTGAACCAGATATTATTGGCACAGTAAGTGGCTGTTTATCAACAAATATCATGGCCGATATGAATGAGGCATGCTTCTGTTTCACATGACATACTTGTAATTGAATACACGATTTCAAGGCCAGTGAGCCTTTTACCAGTTGTCCTCTAATTTTGACCTCTCTATTTATTGATTTTGACTGTGGGGGAGTTTGTTGTATTACTGGCATGGTTTGTAGCCAAATTATTGCCTATCGAACACCTCCTGCAGAGACACCAAAGATATGTCTTTTAGATGAACATTAAAAAGTCTATGTCATTATGACCCATGATGAGATTACCACCACCTTTGTGATGGTCACCCGTTTGAGATTAGTAGAGTCAGTTTCTACCAATACCAAAAAGGTCCTGTGTACTAATGGCATTATAAAACTTCAGCTAATAATTATTCATTCATTCATTCATGAATGAATGAATGAATGAATGAAAGATGATGTCAATAATATTTCTTACAAGAATACTGGTATCATGAATATTTACTACCTTTTTTTTTTTTAAATGGTATATAAACACATGATTTGATTACATTCACAGACACTGTAGAATCATATCTATATTATTTCATAATCAAACAGAGTAGACCCTGATCAGACAGCTCATAGAACCTGGGTCTACTCTGTTTGCATAGGCATGAAAAGGCATCTCTATGAAGGAAAGAGTTTATAACAACTGTTGGGCAAACTTTCACTGATCTTTTTTTTCACCTGATCTTTTTAAATTAAACAAAATGTCTTGGTGAAATACTAAACTCCCGATATGACCTTTGACCTTGATATGACCTTGACCTTAATAAGTCACCCCTTAAAATGTTGGTCTCTATAAGTTGAACATGCATTCCAAGTTTTAAGTATGTATGTACAATTGCAACAAAATTATCGCCAATGTTAAAGTTTGGTACAAACTAACCAACAGACAGGGCAAAAAAAAATATGCCCCCCCCCCCCCTTTGATGAAATAACAGGATCACCTAATGTCACTGAAGAAAGTAGGTTCCTATGGTTTTGGTCTTGACCCCATCATGATATAAATGCCCAGGGGGTCGCGAAAAATTGATGATACAGAATGGTTTTCACAAAGATAGAAAGAGAAAAATCAAAATCTGTACATAAACCTAGGAGGAGTTCTCTTCACCAACTACCCTTGTTCAAATGCGGACCAACAAACCGATTGACCGACCAACTGTTTGCCCGCCCGCCAAACAGGGTGATTCTAGTATACACCCTCAAACAAGTTTGCGGGTATAAATAATAATCACACACACACAAAATGTACACTTTTTGTTTTAGCTACTGGGATGCTGTTTGCTTCTAGTACTTTTCTACAACACCCTGCAAGACCTCTACAAAGTCTACTATTGCAGATTACCTCCTGGCCCCCTCACCCTGCCCATTGTAGGAGGTTTGCATCGAATGAATGTGAAGTGGCCACATCTATCCCTAGTAGAATTAGGCAAGCAGTATGGCAAAATATTCAGTATTCGAATGGGGCCTGCTGGTCGAGCAGTGTTCCTACAGGATATGAACCACATCAATCAGGTAAAAATAAATGTAGAAAAGCTACTACTTATACCGTACCATTGCTGTAACCCTTTACCTGTTCAATACATATTCTTCACCTTATGAATATGCATGGACAGAATCAATAAAATGGAACATGGACAATGGGAATTTTTCACTGTTATGGAAACTGTTAAATCAGATCTATAAATTTCCATTAGCAAACAGAGCAGACCCTGATCAGACAGCTTCTACAGGAGTGTTTGATCTAGGTCTACTCTGTTTGCAAATGCATTAAAAGGTGTTTATTTGAAGGAAAGGGTTAACCCTTTACCTCATAAATATTCATATTACAAATTATGACAGCATGAATATCTATTAGATGGATTTTTATAATGGCATATGAACATATATAGACAGTTTTGGCCATATCAGAAACTGTAGAATCAGATCTACATAATCCACAAGCAAACAGAGCAGACCCTGATCAGACAGCTCACTTCTTACGCAAACTTCCTTTTTACCTTTCTCCAGAATCAGTGCTAGTATCATCAATATCAAAAGTGTTTAGAACAGTTACAACAAATTCGCCTAAAGTGTGAAAATGGTAAAAATGAAACAAAATATTTTGTTAAAAGGTTTTTGAAGACCCAGAGTGTAACAACCGTCCTGAAGGGATGCCAATTTTTGATATCCTCAACAATGGCGCCAGTGGCATTGGCTCATGTCCATATGGCAAGACGTGGAAGGACATAACCCACATCTTCCACCGTGGCATTGCCAAACTCTCACATGCCAGTCTCGAGGAACGGGCCAACCATGCTTTCCAACAATTCTTTGACAGGTTTTTATCACATATACTCTCAACTCTAACAAATGCCATGCAAATTGAACCACTTGTTTTGGAGAAGATGATATCTAAAGGTTTTCTATATTTACCGTAGTTACATAAAGAAATCTAGCCCCACCCTGGCGGCCAAGTTTTTTTTAGATATAAAGATTATTTTAACAATTTTGGTAGAGGGTCACAAGAAGACTATTCCTACCAAATATCATTCAATTCTGACAACAGGTTTTTAGAGAAGTTTAAAGATTTTTCTTTTGGTTGCCATGGCAACCAGTGTTCTACATGAATCCAGATTATTTTAGCAATTTTGAAAGAGCATGATGATTCTTTTAGCAATTTTGATAGAGCATGATACAAAGATAATTTTTGTAAAGTTTGGTTATATTCTACTGAGGATATACCATTTAAAGCAACTTACTGTTGACAAACAGACAAGCAGATGCCGACCGGTGGGCGATCACAAAAGCCCACCTGAGCATAAAATCATGTAGAATAATACTTTGTATTTTCTCCCACCTGAACTGTGACTTTATCAAGTCTTTTTCTGGATTTTGTAATTACAGAATCTCAGAAACTATGCAAGGAAAAGAGTACATTCCCCATGAAGACATGTTTAACACATGTTCCGCTATATTTGGATCACTTGTGTATGGTGTTCAGCCCGAGATGCTGGGAAGCTATGAGCTGGAGTCTCGTATCAATGATCACAAGCTAATAATGAGACATCTGCACCCCTTTCACCCTATCAACCTATTTCCAGCACTCCACAAACTTCCACTGAGAGGATTCCAGCAAGTCAAGGAATGTTCCAAGGTTAGTTAATTGTTTAAACTGCACAATGTTGCTTTTCTGCTTAATTCTTCTTTGCTATCATCAACCTTTTAAAAAGAGACACTGCGATCCATGTACCTCTAGTTAAAATGACCTTGACCTCTCCCCCCCCCCCTTCCTACAAGCCCATGCTTCGTCTCCATGTTTCACTATAACAAGTTTTTTTTTCTACAAGAGAATGGCAATATACAACCATCATGAAAAGCAGATTCTAAAGTGACTTTAATCTGTATTTCTATGAGATAAATTATCAATATAACAACTAAAACCCTTTTGAGCCATTGTGGCCCTATATCAATCACTTGAACCAAATGCTACGAGGGGACAAGTTTCTAACAATCATAAATTATGTTATTAAGTTAATCATGAGAACTATATAGGATTATAAGATTTATGGTTCACACAAGATTTCCAGGAAATGGGGAATATACTGCAGACATTCAACAAGTTTGAGAAAGACTGGGACACAAATGAGGCTTCTAACTTAATTTGACCTAGTGACCTACTTTTTGACCTGGCCCCATCCATATTCAAACTCCATTGAGATATCATCAAGACAAACATCCTGAGCAAGTTTTAGAAAGATTTGTTCAAAATTGAGACTTTTAGAGTGTAAATAAGATTTGACCTACTTTTTGACCTTGTGACCTACAATTTGACCTGGCCCCACCCAGTTTCGATCTTGATGGAGACATCAGGAAGACAAACGCCGTGAGCAAGTTTCAGGACGATTTGGTCAAAAGTGTGGTCTCTAGAGTGTAAACAAGATTTTACCTCTATTTGACCTAGTTATCCAACCCGCTTTCGAACTTTATGGAGATAATATCAAGACCATCATCCTGATCAAGTTTGAGGAAGATTGGATAAAAACTGGCCTCTAGATTTTTAGTTTTGTTTGTATTGATTAACATCTGTTTCTGCTCACTATGGGCTAATTGAACGCCCCAGAGAGAGGGGAGAGGATTCAAAGAAACCCGGGCGCGATGCCCTACTCTTATTATCGACTGAGTTTCTTTGGTTCTTTTAGATGCCCAGTGTAAAGCACTGATACACCGGACCTCGGTGTATGGCTTGTAGAGTGTTTTTAAACACTATTGCTAACACACGACGGACAACAGACATCTCAGTTATTCAAGTCTCCCAAATCACCCTGAGAATAGCTCAGGTGAGCTAAAAATTACCACTCCCAGACGCGTTTAATATTATATCATTAGTGTTTGTTTAGTTCTATTCATTTTTACATTGATCAATAATTACAATGTAATTCTTGACTTGATACAGATGCCATTTGACATCTTTGCTAATAAAACAGCTAATAAATATTCATGATGTCCTAAATTCTTACATTAATATTTAACAGGGAAAGGGTAAAAGGTTAAACAAATCACTCTTGCTCAGTCTGATATTGTGGTTATTTATCCTTTTCGCTCATATGAAGCTTGCCAGATTGAGATCAGACAAGCTCCTGTAGGAGTTGTTTCATCAAGGTCTGCTCTGTTTGCTTATGAGAATGAATAGATCCGGGATAAGAAATAAATTCAATATTCATGCACTGATATTTAATATAAACCAGCCAATCCCTTTTTATTTCTCCAGAAAAAAGATGAGGTGATGCATGAGAGCTACAAACAACACAAGTCTGAATTCAATGGCAAAATAAATGACATCATTGACATCATAGTAAGCCACCAGAAAAGCAGTGACAACTACACTTTGCAAAATAAAATTCTACTAGATGACATCATGATTTCAGCATGGTCCTTTTATCTTGCTGGTGAGATTACTCAAAAAGACAACATGCCACGGACATGCAGATAAGATTAATCCTAACCTATTAAACCTTTACTCCATAGGTACGCCTTTCTACGCCTTTGCAAACAGAGTAGACCCAGATCAGATGGCTCTTATAGGAGCCATCTGATCTGGGTCTGCTCTGTTTGCCTGTGGAATAATATAGATATGATTCTACAATTTCTGTTTGACAAAAGTTTCATGTGATAATATGCCATTTTAAAAATTAATCTAATTAATATTCGTGATATCATATCTTTCACGAATATTCATGGAGTAGAGGGTAAACATCTCTCATAATTTCTCATCTACATATATGTATCCTATCTTGCTGTTACATGTACTCATTAGAATTGATTCACAGAGATGATTCTAATGAATATCAACAATACAGAGATGTGAAAAAAATGTTTTACTTGCTAGAAAGGCTAGATATGTCTCTTATCTGCAGTTCTGGGGGAGGCGGCGAATGTCCGCGCATCGAGAAATATGTGGGCAATTGTCCGGGTGGCTAAAGTCCGTTTATCCGCTGGACCAGTTGGGATTTTAAAATTTCTAGAGCCCTGATATAACTATATACATGTATGTATACAGAGTAGACTCTGGTCAGACGGCTCCTTCTTTGTTTGTAAAGGTGTGAAAAAGTGTTTGCAAGAATGAAGGGGTTAATATGGACGTCTCTAAAAACTGCTTTATGCAAAATGAAAATGCATGTACACCCTAAAAGTCTTAGAATTTAGAGACGTTTAATACTTTCCCTCTGTCCCTCATATAAACACCTTTTCACACATTTGCAAACAGGGTAGACCAAGATCAGATGGCTTCTATAGGAGCTGTCTGATCAAGATCTGCTCTGTTTGCTTATGGTATAATATACCAGTAGATCTGCTGGAGCCGAAATGCTCAGCGATCATGACAATATAAAATTAAATCTTATTAATATCGGTATTCATGATGGCATTTCTAACATGAATATTCTACAGGGAAAGAGTTAAGGTGGCCTTAGTACAGGTTCTAGAATATGTTTTGTTTTTGTCTTAGGCTGCCAAACCGTTACTGACATGATTCTGTGGAGCATAGTGTACTTAAGCGTCAACCCCGATGTCCAGGAGAAAATCCAAGATGAGCTAGAACTGGCCTTCCCTGAAGGAGATTGCAGTACTGGGATATTGACAAAGAAAGCCAGTCTTCACTACACAAGTATAAATTCTTGTTACAAATACAATACATAGGGCTCAGTCTGATCAAGAGTCTGCTTTAATTGCTAATTATAAAGATCTGGTACTACAGTTTCTGCCACAGACAAACAGCGTAGCAGGTGTTCATATCCAGCTGAATATACATGGGGTAAAGGCTTAACCCTTACTCCATGAATATTCATTTAAGAAATAATGGCATCATGAATAGTGATTTAATTATTTTTTATAATGGCACATAAACACAGGAAATTTTAGCAACGGTAGAAACTGTAGAAATCAGATCCATATTATTTCATAAGCAAACAGAGCATACCCTGATCAGACGGATCCTACAGGAGCCGTCTGATCTGGGTCTACTCTGTTTGCAAAGGTGTAGGAAGGCATATTTGTGGAGTAAAGGGCTAACAATATGTCTGCTAAGCACCAGAAAAAAGTTGTCTACTTCAGTTTTCTCAGCTGTAAAAAATACAATTCCGGGCTGTCTGCTGGCCGTCTAATGGGGTCGAAATATAGGGTTTGGAGTGAAATATGATGGCCACTGGCCGCGGAAGGAAAGTGACCGTCTAAAACAGGTGCAATAAAGACTGATTTTCGTTGGGAGGATTTCAAACTGACCGTTCAATTGATTCAATCTGATCAATATGAGGGAATAGGTTAAGAAATAAACCTAATAGACATTAGGCTGCTGCAAATTGCCACCTGTTTCATTTCTCAAACTTCTTTTTTTCTTCCTTTCTTCAACTGATAAGAGTTACATGGCATCTCATCTGAAGCTATTGTATCTGCACCCATCACAGCATAGAACAAAGCTACAGATAAGGATGCCTACCCAAATACTAAAATCGTCATTTCTCCACCAAACCCTATACTGTGACCACTCTTTAGAATCGTCTCTTCAGGACGATTCTAAAGGGTGGTCACAGCATAGGGTTTGATGGAGAAATATGGAGTTATTCTTAAAAATGTTTTAATTTACGCATCTTATCTGGAACACTGATAGAAGAATATTCTTATACCTCTTTACTTGATAAATATTCAAACCAGGGCTTTTTTTCATCAAGTGGGGAAGGGGCCTGGCCTCTACTTTGGGGGAAAAAACAGTACATTATTTTGATATAGGGGAAACAAATTTCCAATGTAAAGTCAGTTTTTGGGGAAAAGTGCATGACTTTAAAGAAATTTTCTGAGGGGAAGGGGCCTATAAACGGCCCCTATTATAGAAGGGAAAAAAGCCCTGCAAACAAGATTGCCCATTATGGAGGTTAATTAATTTTTGTATTAAAGGGGCTGTCCCATTTGACACATTTCAAAAACACTTAAAATATACAAAACTCATTTGTTTATATGCTGAAAAATAGTATATCGCAAAAAAAAAAACCATCCAATTAACGTTTATAATGACAAAACATCCATGTGTTTGATATCGCGGATCCCGATTTTACTCCCCGTTGTTTCAGTTTTATTCGGGTTGGGTTTTAGTTTCGTTAACTGTTCGCCCTATTCGGATTCTCCGACCACTCCCAAGAAAGCTATTACGTACACAATGGAGGGACCGGGTGATCATCGGCAAAACGCGGAAGAATTTAACGGTAAAGGCCGATAATATTGTGTTGTAGAACAAAAATTATCAGTATTGATGAAATCAGTTTATTTGTATCACAGGGGCATTTGTCGATATAAGTTCAAATTGGGAACCTTCATAATAATGAAATAGCATAACAAATACCATGTTTTATGATATTATTGAAAATATGCGTTCTTTGTAGGGACTTCCTCTTTAACCCGCTCCCTGTTCTATATTTAGTCCAAATTTCGATCACTGAATATTTATGGACAAAATTGTTATAATCCAATACGGAAGGTGGAAATTGGTAGCCATTTTAGAAACTGAAGAGGCAAATCTTAGAAACTAAAGAGGCAAATCTTATCAAATTCATTAGCAAACAGAGCAGACCCTGATCAGATGACTCCTCTATGAGCCGTCTGATCTGGGTCTTCTCCGTTTACAAATGCATGAAAAGGTGTCTATATGAAGGAAAGGGTTAAAAATAAGGAAATATGTTATAATGACAAACAGTAGAGAATTAGATCTATAACATATAAACAAACAGTACAACTCCTACAGGAGTTTCTGAGCTGGGTCTACTTTGTTTGTAAAGACTTAAGTTTTGTTTATAACTATTTATGTTAACGTAATGATGATGTTTGTTTCAGGGGCAACTATGTTTGAGCTGATGCGAGTCAGTAGCCCAGTAGCTATGGGTTTACCAAGGGTTAGCCCAAAAGACATACAAATAGGGGAGTTCATCATTCCTAAAGGTATAAATCCAGCTAACCCTAATTACCTCCCCTCAACAGTCTTCCCATTTCTTTCATCATTATCAACATATGCAATTTTTGGTACAAAGAGAAAGGTTTATAACCATTTTATGGCTTTACAGAGTAGATCCAGATCAAACTACTCATACAGGAGCTGTCTGACCAAGGTCTGGCTGCTCTGTTAGCTTATGAATATAGATTTGATTCTACATTTCATACCGACGTTAAAAATCCCCTGTTCATGATCATCAGATGCCATTATAAAAATTCAGCTAATTGATATTCATACATTCATTATCACCTAACCCTTTCCTTCATATAAATGCCTACACATGCATTTGCAAACAGAGTAGACCAAGATCAAACTCTGCATTAGCAAATTAGGTCACAATCTGCATGATTTAGGATAAGCTACCACACATAAAAACCCTTTTTGTCATAAATATTAATGTAAGAAATACATGTACTATCTGACATCATGAATAATTATTAGCTGAAATTTGCTAATGGCATATAACACACATTTTCTAGCCAAGGCAGATACTGTAGAATCAGATGATTACATAAGCAAACAGAGCAGACCTTGATCAGACGGTTCTAACAGGTGCCATCTGATATGGGCCTACCCATGTTTGCAAAGACATTTTATCAAGAAATTATTTAAAGACATAGTATTATTAGTAATCTGTTGAGAGGCCATTGCAGAGAAGCTTTTCTGCATAGGGATCCAAAAAGACCTCTCTGAACTGAGTTTTATTTCATCTTTCAACTGATTTATCATTGCATAATCAACAAACAACATCAAAATATGATTTCAGAAGCAACATAATTTATTATGTCTGATTATCTCCCAAGTTTTGTTGCCAAACTGCAGTTTTCCTCATTTCATTTTAAATTAATAACAAAAGTATGCCAAACAGTAGGCATGCTTATAATACTATGAACTAGAGGTTTTTGTCAAAAAAACGGATGTCTCCCCTCTAATAAAAACAATATGTAAAGGGAAATCACTAAAAATGTTATGGTCTTGATGAATGATACTTCCCCTCATTTTGCGTTTTTCACACTACATTTTTCAAGAAGAAAATGATAACAGCTAATAACTCCAAAAATACTGATACCAGATTTATGGCCCTTGTGCATGACACTTACTTTCATCATGCTCTTTCCAGAAATAAAATGTCATTCCAATAGCATCAGTCGAACAGGAGTTATTGATCGGCCAAAAAATGTAACAAAGGGCAATAACTCCAAAAGTATTGAAGCCAGAATTATGGCCCTTGTTCATGACACTTTCTCTCATCATGCTCTTTCCATGTATGAAGTTTCAATACGATGGCAAGAGCCATGTAGGAGTTATCGTCCGAACAAGAAAGAATTAAACAAATGTACAAGGGGCAATAACTCTAAATTTATTGAAGCTCGAGTTAAGGATCTTATGCATGACACTTTCTCTTATCATGATCGTTCCATGTATGAAGTTTCACTCCAATGGCATGTGTCACATAGGAGTAATCATCCGGACAAAAAATTGTGATTTTTTTTTACAAAGGGCAATAACTCCAATATTAGTGAAGCCAGAGTTATGGACCTTGTGCATGACACTTCCTCTCTTTATGATCTTTCCATATATGAAGTTTCAATCCAATGGCATGAGCCATATAGAAGTTATCGTCCGGACAAAAAAGTAGTTTTGTTTTTTTACAAAGGGCAATAACTCCTATATTAGTGAAGCCAGAGTTATGTACCTTCTGCATGACACTTCCTCTCATTATGCTCTTTCCATATATGAAGTTTCAATCAACTGGCATCAGGCATATTGAAGTTATTGTCCGGACAAAAAAATTTGATATTTTTTACAAAGGGCAATAACTCCAATATTAGTGAAGCCAGAGTTATGGACCTTGTGCATGACACTTCCTATCGTCATGATCTTTCCATATATGAAGTTTCAATCCAATGGCATGAGCCATATAGGAGTTATCGTCCGGACAAAAAAGTGTGATTTTTTTTTACAAAGGGCAATAACTCCAATATTAGTGAAGCCAGAGTTATGGACCTTGTGCATGACACTTCCTCTCATTATGCTCTTTCCATATATGAAGTTTCAATCAACTGGCATCAGGCATATTGAAGTTATCGTCCGGACAAAAAGTGTGACAGACAGACGGACAGACGGACGGACGGACAGACGGACAGACAGACAACTCTCACGAAAACAATATGTCTCCCCCATATAAATATGGGGGGAGACATAATTACTCAGAGGACAGTGTCTGAGCAGGGTCTTCACACTTTGTTATTCATCAACAGCTATGGGTATCTGTACACTGCTTTGTTAAATTTTGCCGATGGCTGCTGGCAGTGATTCCAGGTACAAAGGCAGATACCTTTTTTGCACCAAAATATCTTGTATATCTTTCCAGGCACACAGATCATGGCAAACCAGTGGACCGTACATCACTCTGAAGAATACTGGCCAGAGCCGTTTACATTCAAGCCAGAAAGATTCCTGGACAATGAAGGAAAACTGTTTTCTATGCATCACATCATCCACAAAATGTCTTTCATAGCCTTTTCCTTCGGGAAACGCCCATGTGTAGGCAAAAATCTGGCTCTGGACTTGTTCTTGATCTTCCTAGTGGGGCTCATGAAAAATTTCAAAGTCAGCCATCCAGAAGGACGCAAGCCAGACCTTATTGGAAAAATTGAATTTAATCTTGAGCCAACAAAGAATCCGATCATTTTTACAAAAAGGTGAAGTGACTGGTACATCTGTACACCCAGTACAACAAATCTACCACAGGTCCAACCTGTATCTGAGTCAAACGGAAGCAAATCGCTTACAGGAAATAAATCTGCTCAGTCTTGTCATTCCAAAAATGGCAAGCAGTTTGCTTATAATTATTGTGGCAAAAATGAGATAAAACCATTTACTTGACATGGGAAGTTTTTCTATGACAGAAGAACGAACAGTTTTACTACAAATGTATAACAAGCAGAGCTGCTGAGAGCGCACTATCCATTACATTCAGCTTTCTAATTTGTATTCCATCTGTCTTTGGAATCACCTTACAGCACACTATTGCCACAGTAACTTAGTAGTTTACACCATAAATATTCATGTTAGAAATAATATCAAACAACAAATTCAACAAGAGAGTCTGCCAAGAAACATAAATAAGATACATAATAATTTTTCAAAGAGAGATTTCTTTCTCCACCAACCATCTCCACACAAATTGTGTGACACAATACTAAAAGAGTCGTCACAACATATAGTTTGGTTAGGAAACAATGAGTTTAGTACATGTACAGTAAAACCACTCTAATGCGACCATCAAAAATATGTATAATTCTGGGTCTTGAATGCAGTTGGTACATGTAGCTTAATGCAGCTGAAAAGTTATGCAGAAAGCTCCTGCATGAGCTTTCTGCAAAACTTTCGACCTGCATTAAGCAACCACCTGCTTTTAAAGACATTTATTTCCATTCATAAAGTGGTTGCATTAGAGGGGTTTTACTGTATTACAAATACCGGTATGCCCCTTTATCTATGATTTTGCCAGCAGTATAGTAACTGTCAAACAGCAAAATGTAGAGAAAATTTGGATTTGCAAATTGCCACAATCTGTTGGTCATCATCTACAATGTATGGAGGTTCAAGAGGGAAGAATTTGAACAAAAGCACATTAAATGCAAGACAACCAATTTAAAAGCCTTTGCAGTCATTGTTTAATACAATGATATTGGTATTTCTTATGCTTCATAATCAACAATTACATGTATCAGTTTATGCTACTTATGGTTTATGGTACTTAAATTATATCTACACATGTTCTATACATTCATTGTGCAGCTATATAATATACTCCATGTATAAATGAATGACAATCTAAGACTACAGCAATGTACATGTATTCACCCTTTACTCCATATACTTTTGTCATGCCTTTGCAAACAGAGTATACCCAGATCAGATGGCTGCTGTAGTAGCCATCGGATCAGTCTCTGCTCTGTTTGCTTATGGAATTATATATACATGTATAGACATGATTCTACAATTTCTACCATGGCCAAATAATCCATTGTCCATGTGCTACCATACTTTGGGAATAATTGGCGTCGTGATATTTTCGCCACTTTGCTTCAAAATGCCTGTGTTTTATTTTGGTCAGTTTAATTTTCGCCACTCCGGGATTAAAGGGGCAAAAAATAAACACATACATGAATTGAAAGTAGAAAAGATTATTCTACCTTTGGTTAATTTCAAGTATTCAAGTTGCTTTTGTTAAAACGGATATACTAAAGTAGGAAATGCTATTTCTCTTCAGAATTATCTCTTCAAGGCAATTGCAAAGACATCAAATGACATACCGGTACATACATGTACCCCATTCCTCATAACCCTTTCCTCCATAAATACACCTTTCTACGCCTCTGTAAAAGTCAACTGTTGAAACCATTGTGATAAATAGAGTAGGAGCAAATGCTCTATTTATCACAATGGTTTCAAATTACAAAATTCTAAAAAAAATCCTTTTCTCTAGTTAATTCTCCTTTTCGGTAGATTTATTCAAAGAGATTGGATCTAAAAATAGTCTATGGAAGAAAGGGTTAAGGCATCTGCAACAAAGAGCCATACTGTTTGGCCTGTTTATACCAAAGTTTTGATAATACCAACAGGATTGACCTAGATCAGCCAGCACATTAGACATAGTACAGTATAACAATGACAAGTGTCTAGTGATGGGAATCTTCAGAAAATTTACTATCGTTATCGGTACACTAAACCGATCTACTATCGATTAATAATCGGTTTAACAGTGATATTTACAAGAACAGTGTGTATCTAATTGTCATACCGTAAATGCATACAAACATGTAATACATGTACATTATACTGGACAGTTAATATGCTATCTGCTCAGGGGACAAAAATTCACTTGTCCGCTCGTCCTGCATGTAAATTTTCTCTTCTTTGCCTATATTGCAGGACTAGTGAGCATTTTGTGTTGCCTTCTTTGTCTATATTGAAGGACGAGTGAAAATTTTGAAAAATGTTGTGCCCTGCTGCTATTTAAAGCAACATATTTATTACATGTGTTTATCTCCTGTTAGAAATAATGTTTAAAATATCTCATAAATGTGTACTGTTGTTACTTCTTGTCATCATTGCTGAATAAATTTTTCATCAAAACATTGAATTATTGTGTCATTTATTGTTGTAAACTAAGCAAAGGTTCAAGAAAATAAGTTTTAATATAAAGTGCACTCTCTATTTAACAACTTTTATTGGAATCAAGAAACAAGTTTGTTGTATGGAGGGAGTTATTGAGAGGGACCAATGTTTCATTACAAAGGATAAAGTATAGTTTATACTATTATAAAGAGCAGTCAAACTTGTATTATGCAATCACCCAAAGGACCGGGCCAAAATGGCTGCTGAATGTACAATATACAAGAAGCTTTATTTAGAGTTGGTTATGTTAAACATAATACCATTAGCTTTATAGCTATATGCCGACAGACAGAGTAAGTAAAAATTAATCAGTAAAACATGTATAACCCCCCCCCCCCCCCCCCCCCCCTCAAGACTCCCTGACTTTTTGATCTAGTGACCTCAACAACTATAGGGGTCATGACTAATCACCACAGTAAGTTTGAAGATCCTAAGCCAAACCATTGAGCAGTTATTGATTGGAAAACATTTCACCATTTAAGGTCATAGTGACCTTGACCTTTGACCTAGTGACCTAAAAAACAATAGGGGTCATCTAGTGGTCAAGAGAACAACCACCACAGCAAGTTTTAAGATCCTACGCCAAACCATTGTGCAGTTATTAACCTTCATCAATTTGGCTTTGACCTAGTGACCTAAAAAAAACAATAGGGGTCATCTAGTGGTCATGACCAACAACCACAGCAAGTTTGAAGATCCTAAGCCAAACCATTGAACAGTTATTGTCAATATTCTTTTGCGTTTCCTTTGCAGTTTTTTCAATTTAAGCTTTTAAAAAGTTGATCTTGTTCATACTAGTAGTAGTTTTCTTACATAGCAAAGTATTATTAAAAGCTTGTAATTTAATTAAATACATGAACATTTTACGACCAAACTTGTGCAGAATTGAAGAAAACTATTTTGTCTTGCACATGTTCACTACAAGAAATAGTGAACTCTTTGCCGTAAAAGAAAAGCGTACGACTGCTATATTGCATTCTTCGAAAGCAATAAAAAAAACATCAGACCTGGGACAACAATATGTGATTGTTGGAAATCTTATTGTTCACTTAGCAAAGAGGGCTGCCAAAATTTGACTGTTAACACAGCGTGTACTTTGTAGATCCAGGCTCTGGAGCTCACACAAATAAAATAGTCAACCTGGTGTTCCCATAAAAAGTCACTCCCTACACATGGAACTCAAAAAACACTGTACCACAGCTACTTCTCACAGTATTGTGTTGACGGAGTGAGTGAGTGAGTTAGGTTTTACATCCGACCAACAGTATTTCAGTTATTTGCAGACGGCACCCGCATGAGACAAGTTATAGTGCTGCCTCACTGGAATACCCCTGCCGCAGGTACATGGCAAGGGCACCCCACCCAGTCACATTATCCTGACACCGACCCGACCATTCCTAGAACTACACCTTTAATGTCGAACGTAGACAAGGGAGCTACTAGTACCAACTTTTTACGACTTTTGGTCTGTCGCGGCCAGGGATCGAACCCACGACCATTGAGCCACGTGGCCGGTGTGTGTTGACGGAAGACTGTACTAAGACCAACACTACCCTTTCCTAAACATTTTGCAAAATTATTAAAGCATATAATTTATGTAAGGGTGAAACGATTCAAAACATTTAGATTTTTTACCACACGATTTGATTATTTTCAATTCGATTCCAGTTAAGATTGTAATAGCTTAGTCACAAATAGATCAAACTTTAATAGCGATTATGGAATGAATTTATCCTGCTAATCATTTATTTAGAAGACTCCATTTGAAATCTTAGTATAGTAAGGTCAGTATAACACTTAATTACCTGTATCTATCACTAATTATGAAACATTTATCAAACATTATATTTTTAAATGTGTTCGTTGAAAATATATTTATATCAAATTCAAAATGAAAACTAAAGGGGTTGCCTTTACTTTGCCGGTCCCTGGATGTTACTTTTCTGTGTAAGTGCTGTGATGTCATTTGGTTGGTTTGCGCTAGTAAACAAATGACGTCATATTGTATTCACTACAGTCGAAAGTTTGTTCGTTGTTAGCGGGGTTCGGGGGCAGCAGCCCCCAAATGATGTATCAAACCATAAAAAGGTGCGTAGAATCCGATTTTAAGGTCAAAACTCTTTATTAAACGGCTTAATCGGTCTCTCAATCGATCTCTCTTATACAGTAAATATGCCTTATTTTCCAGTACTTTTCTGGGGACCGGCAAAGTAAAGGCGTTCCAACTAAAGTCAATTATACCGATGCAACTTTTTTCCCCACTAAATTTATATTAATGATCACTCACCAAAGATGGGCCGTTTTGACTCAGCAAAATTTGGTCTGGGGATAAAGTGGGCCGTCATGGACTGGGCCGTTTTGGAATTGCATGGACCGTTTTGACCCGCATTCCCAGAGACTTGCCACAAGTCAGTTTTCTACACACCAAGAATGTGTACCGTAATGTACGATTATGTCACTCCTTATTGGGCTACTAGCTTGACTAAAAACCCGTTACATGCGGTCGCAATTACTGAACGCACGACAAGATGTTGCCTACAATTTGTACAAAGCCAAAAACGAAAGTCACCCCACCCACTCCAGTTAGCATTACACCGCCGGTAGGTTTTTGTATTTCGGGTTCAGACACAGATTAAAAAGCAAAATAAATAACGATTCACTTACAGATGGATAGCCTTGTGACGGATAGGACCTTCCTTGAGTGGGATATCTTTGTGGCTGCTGCATTTTAATCAAGTTTCTTTGTCGGTTTTTCGACGCTAGGAAATCTCGGACCAAATCTCGTTTATAATACGCGGACAGGACTGGATGTTCTTTTGCGGGCAAAAGTCGTCATAAATGCTGAGGAAAGCACACGTTTTGTGTGTGTGTACACACAAAATATAAAAACATTATTACTGATATATATTTTAATGAAATGTGTTTGTTTTAATGAGATATAACATTTCTATTATAGATAGCTTGTATTCAATGAATATATCTTCAGCGTTTTACCGTCTTTTATCTATGTATTCGTCAAATCACTTCCGCGTTTTAGTCCACTCCGTACGATTACTCATATCCCGTAGGGGGGCGAATAGAACTATCGATATAAAATGCAAAAATATGAGAAGCTAGAGAAAATTGGTGAAGGTAGATATTTTTTTCAATATATAAATCCATTTTAGAATGAAATATCTATATTGCAAAATTGATAAATTATTCTAAAACTCTTAAATGTTAAATTCCTTATGCAACTCAAGTCGGACCCTTGATCGTTCGTAACGAAAATGAACATACAAGGGAGAATTTATTGAGGTTAGCCGTCCATGTAGCTGAGTGCTCCCGACTTGGCATCATCCAAGCGAGAGCTCTCCACATTATCCAAAATAAGGATCCGGCGACTGTAAGTAAGGACAAATGATTTGTACAGCTATGCTGGGGGAATTACATGTAGCCATACGGTCGTTTCGTCAAAATGCCAGTTCGTCAAAAAGGCGATATATAGTTTTGACGAAAGACGTATCTTCAAAATGGATATAGTACCAGATATATATGAAGAGTAATTCAATAAATCTGTTAAATGTATATGTTACTTTTGGTGACTTAAAAAACTGATAAACCGGAAAAAATAACTGATCCACAAATATATAGGACCATGAGTATTTCTCGAACAACATGCAAACAGACTTTTTCGTATGCGAAACTATTGCGTTTGGAAATGATTTGACAGACTCAGATCAATCTATGCTGTATTCAGTGAAAAGGATCCTGTGGAAATCTAAACCAAATATTAAGTAAATAATAGTATTTCTTGATCCCGATTTGATGAGTAAAATGTTTAAAATGTTTATCAAATAATAAACAAATATTCTCTAAGTGTGCAAAAATTACACATATTAGTCTTAATTGCTTTTTCACATCTACTAACTAATTGGAGACACGGGTGCGGCGGCACGAATGTGTAAAGTTTATCGGAGTGTCTATTTCCACGTATTTTTTCTAACCGGTGAAAGTGTAAAAATCACACGCATCGTGAGAAATACACAATACGGCCATAAATTCCGATAACATCCTAATAGTACATTGAAATGTATTTAATTGGACGAATAAAATAGTCATATAAGTAAAATATAGATCTTAATACTGTTTTTTTGTAGGCCCAATGTAAGCATATTCCAAAATATTCTAAAATCTGTCCCATAAATGCAAAAGTAATAAGCCTGCACAGTCCCTGTACATGTTATCAGGTGGGTGAAAGTAACGAAATAATATTCCCGTGTACATTGTGCATGGTGTAGATAAATACTACATAAATAAAACGGAATAAAACTGAAAATATAAACAAAATGAATTACCCACCTCACATATGAACCGTATGTAAGTAAAATTCCATATAACTAATAGTAACTAATGACAAATATACTCAAATCCAAAATACACTATTTCACGAAATATACCTCATGTAGTATTATCGAGCGCTTCCCACAAACTTCCGTGAAATACTAAAAAATTGAACACAAAATTCTAACTTGATTCAAAACTCAGTATGCAAGCCGAGTTTCTGTCAGCTTTGATACACACATTTCACAGTCGGTAATTACGAGTTGTTTGCAATGCAAACACCAAACAGCACGCGCGTGACAGCTTAAGTAAGGCTAACAGCGTTGGTAAGCGGACAAACGCATCAATTGGTGTTACTCATTCACACCTGTAAACATCTAACATGATTTACCTATATAAATAAATTTCATCGAATAATCTGTTTCTCACGAGGCAAAGAATATTCTCTTGATGCAATGGCTGTTCTGTACGTCGGAGACTCGATCTTCAATTATGACAGTATCCACAGTAATTCCTCCTATCATCAGACCTATATTACACCATAAGCAAACAGAGCAGACCCTGATCAGACGGCTCCTATAGGAGCCATCTGATCTGGATCTACTTTGTTTGCAGATGTGCCAAAATGCGCTTACATAAGGGAAAGGGTTAACCCCTTTCCCGTTCTATGTTTATTCCAAATTTCAATACCTATTGAATATTCATAACGAAATATGGTAGGTGGAACATTGCAGTCATATGAGAAAGTAAAGAAACAGATATATTAAATTCCATGAGCAAACAGAGCAGACTCTGATCAGAACATGAACAGACATGTTCAAACATGAGCCACGGTTCGGTACATTTTCGGTACACAACTTTTTATCTTGTAAACATAATTTTGAAGCTTACCTACATAAAAAACCCTTTTGAATTAACTTGTTTTGACTAGAATCAGTAACTGTCACAGCTAGCAGTGATGATGATTAATCTCTTAAAATTATATACATTCAAGTATTTAAGGGAAAACACTTAAAATAATGTAATACTGAACACCATGTCATAGACTATCGATGTATAGTTCTTAAAATACAAATCTCCTTCTATGGAAAATATCACTATCTAATAATCTCTTCAACTGGAACTTTAAAATAACCAACAGTGTGCTGGAAACAAGTAAACAAAGCATTGCAAACAGTGTAGATATGATCAGAAGTTTTCTAATCTTGGACTGCACTGTTTGCCTATAAATATTATACAAGTTTAAATAGTGTGACCCTGGTGTGACATGTAGGATGATAATTGAAATTGAGCCTCACTATAAGATTTCCAACCAAAGTGCATTGCAAACAGTGTAAACCCTGAGCAGCTGTCACATTCAAGTGTCACATTTTAACAAGACAGCTTATCTTGGTCCACACAGTTTTCAATGGACTATGGATGAAAATCTCAGAGCAGAGTTTAAGTATATTATATAATAATACCCAGCACATTAAGGATTAATAACAATAACTCACTTGTCTATCATCAATAATTTCTACAACAGCCAGTTTGCGATCAACGTGCTTTATACGGCACATCCGCGAAACAACGCTTACATGTTGCCATTCTGCTCTCAGACTGGCCTTCCCGAAAAGCCAAAAGACTTCCAAACTTTCGACCTGTAGCTTGTCAGTGCATCTTTCAATTTGGGAACCGTTCCAAACTATTCCCAAAATATGCACTTTCGTTTCACTCCGGAAAAGCCATGTATGTAAACCATGAGTAATGTACTTAACACGTAATCTAATTGGATATTATTTATAGAATGAACCAATCAGAGAACGGCTTTTATATTATTACGGCAGATTCGTCCCTAGACATTATGAAATTTTCGGTACATACCGTAAAGTGGAAATAAATACCGAAAACCGAACCGTAAGTGAAAAAACCGCGGTACATGTGTACCGTAAAGTACCGTTTCACCCTTAACTGCTGGTACTACTGCTGGCACTGATACTGGTACTACTACTGGTATTACCACTGGCACTTCTGCTGGTACCAGTTGGTACTGGCACTGATACTGCTTCTGGCACTGCTACTGGTACCAGTTGGTACTGCTACTAGTACCAGTTGGCACTGATACTTCTTCTCGCACTGGTACTGGTACCAGTTGGCACTGCTACTGTTACCAGTTGGTACTGCTTCTGGCACTGATATTGCTACTGTTACTGATACCAGTTGTTACTGCTACTGGCACTACTACTGGTACCAGTTGGTACTGATACTGATACTGCTTCTGACACTGCTACTGGTACCAGTTGGTGCTGCTACAGGCACTGCTACTGGTACCAGTTGTTACTGCTACTGGCACTGATACTGCTTCTGGCACTGCTATGGATTCCAGTTGGTACTGCTACTGGCACTACTACTGGTACCAGTTGGTACTGCTACTGATACTGACACTGCTTTTGACATTGCTACTGGTACCAGTTGGTGCTGCTACTGGCACTGCTACTGGTACCAGTTGGTACTGCTACTGGCACTGCTACTGCTTCTGGCACTGCTACTGGTACCAGTTGGTACTGTTACTGGCGCTGCTACTGGTACCAGTTGGTACTGCTACTGGCACTGATACTGTTACTGATACTGCTTCTGGCACTGTTACTGGTACCAGTTGGTACTGCAACTGGCACTGATACTGCTACTGGCACTGATACTGCTACTGCAGCTGGTACTGCTACTGCAGCTGGTACTGCTACTGCAACATATCATTTCAGGTACATATGGGACAGTTTTCAAAGCCAAAAACAGAGAGACACAAGAAATTGTAGCATTGAAAAGAGTGCGGTTGGATGATGATGATGAGGTATGTGAACAAAGAGACATGCAAATGACATTTAATCTTTCCCTGATGAATATTCATATAAGAAATAATGACATTTTGAATATTAATGAGCAGAATTATTTTACAGCATTATTAACCACAACGAATTTTTGACTGTGGCAGAAAGTGAGGAATCAGACCTATATAATATTATAAGCAACCAGAATAGACCCTGAACAGACCCTTAACAGACATGTATGCACATTGTGAAATAAGTGTTTTGCTCTCTAGCAGCAATTTCACTTTTACCTATGCAAACAGTTTGGATTGAGATGAGGTGTCTCTACCTGATGAAAATTCATGTAAGAAATACTGACATCTTGAATATTAATGGGATTATTGTTTTATAAAGGCAAATGAACACAGGAATAGGCCATGACAGGAACTGAAGATCTATAGTATTGCATAAACAGACAGCAGATCCTGATCTGACAGTACATGTATCATGAACGAATTATTGAGAATTCAATGAAAAATAAATTCCAGTGTTCATATGCAATTATGAAAATTATGTTAATGAATATTCATGATGACATTTATGATTACTTTTTACAAGAATATTCACCAGGGAGGATGTAAGACTTTTTACTGAATAGCTCCTTTCTCCAGCAAACCCTATGTTATGACCACTTTAGAGTCATATCAAAGAGAGATTTCTAAAGAATGGTCGAATAAGCTCCTTCATCTCTTTCCTTCATATCTTTTCTCCATGAATATTCATGTAAGAAATAAAGACATCTTGAATATTAATTAGATTATTTTCTATAATGTCATAAAAACACAGGAAACTTTGGCTCAGGCAGAAACTATAGAAATAGATCTATTTTATACTTTAAACAAACAGAGCAAACTCTGATAAGACTCTCCTCCTCCGTCTGATCTGTGTCTATTCTGTTTGCGAAGGCGTAGAAAGGCGTATTTATGGAGTAAAGGGTTAATGCCTTTTCATGCCTTTGCAAACAGAGCTGTCTGATCAGGGTCGGCTTTGTTTACTTAACCCTGTACTCCATGAATACGCCTTTCTAGTACATTTATAATACAGAAACAGATCTAATTCTGGGTTTTAACCCTTTCCCTCATATAAATGTCTTTTCACTAAAGGAGTCATGTGATCAGGGTCTGCTCTGTTTGCTAATTGAATTTGATAAATCTTTTTATTTAATATTTACTGTCTAAAATGGCTACAATTTTCCACCTTCCATATTTCGTTATAACTATTTTATCCATGAATATATATTTCATTGTAACTTTTTTAACCATGAGTATTCAGTAGGTATTGAAATTTGGAATACACATTGAACAAGGAAAGGTTAAAAGCATGTGGTAGCTTATTGCAAGATGAAAGTTATGCAGAAAGCTCCTACAAGAGCTTTCTGCATTCTTTTTCATCCTGTATTAAGCAACCACCTGCTTTTGAAGACACCTAAGTTTTTTTTCTTAACCCTTTCTTTCATATAAACGTGTTTTTACGCATTTGCAAACAGAGTAGACCCAGATCAGATGGCTCCTAGAGGAGCCATCTGATCAGGGTCTGCTCTGTTTGCTTAGGGAATTTGATAGATCTGCTCCTTTACTTTATAAAATGGCTACAATGCTCCATCTTCCATATTTCAGTGTAACTATTTTGTCAAGGAATAGTCAGTAGGTAATGAAATTTGAAATAAACACAGAACAGGGAAAGGGTTAAAAAAAAGTTGTGATAACAGAGGGGTTTTACTGTATCATTTATCATAGATTTCTTAAATATGCCTCTTGCCTAGAGCTCTGTATACCCAGTCCTATTTTACTCTGAATCTCTTGTCTTTCAGGGTGTACCCAGCTCAGCTCTGAGGGAGATTTGTTTACTGAAAGAACTGAAACACAGAAATATTGTCCGGTATGTATGACTCCCCCCTTTATAAGCGTTATCATTTTAGATCTGATAACCCTTGTCTTCATATAAACTAAAACACCTTTTCATGCATTTGCAAACAGAGTAGACCCAGATAAGATGGCTCCTAGAGGAGCCATCTGATCAGGGTCTACTCTGTTTGCCAGTGGAATTTGATAGATCTGTTTCTTTAATTTCTAAACTAGCTACAAAAGGCCAACTTATATATTTCATTTTGTCCATGAATATTCAGTAGGTATTGAAATTGGACTAGATATAGAACTGAGAATGGTTCATGTCATTGCAAACAGAGTAATGCCATCATGAACACTCGGGTAATTAATACTCATACAGTCAGTATGTCTTACATGAATAAGGGTTTAATTAATGGAATTCTTGTTATAAAAATACAAAATTAGGAAATCTGTTGCCATGGCAAATAATAGAGACGTGTAACATATAAGCAATCAGAGCAGACTCTAGTAAGATGTCTCCTACAGGAGCAGTCTGATCTGGGTCTACTCTATTTAACCCATTCCTCCATAGGCTATTTTTAGACCCAACCTCTTTGAATGAATCTACCCAAAAGGAGCATTTACTACAGAAAAGTAAAATTTTTAGAATTTTGTAGTTTCATTGTTTGAAACCATTGTGGGAAATAGAGCATTTGCTCCTACAGGAGCAAATACTCTATTTATCACAATGGTTTCACAAAGTGACATTTACAGAAGCATCAAAAGGCGTCAATATGCGGGAATGGGTTAAAAAGGGTTATACAGTAAACCTGTGTAAAGCTGTAAAAGAAAGATAATTTTTGGTTGCTAGATGGTAGCTTGATGCAGGTCAAAAATAAGACAGAAAGCTTTGAAAGGAACTGACTGCAGATTTGTTATGCAAACGGTTTGGATACTGATAAGGTACTGCAATTTTGAAGGAAAGCAAATGAACTACTGGTATTATCTGTCAGTAATGTAGTAGACATCAATTTTTACAGACGAACATTACATGCAAAGAGTTAACTCTCTGAATATGGAAAATAAAGCAGCTGTAATTGGCAAACTGTGTAGACCAAGATCAGGGACTCCTAGAGGGGCTTTCTAATTAGTATTTTCACTGTGTGTCATTCAAAATTCTCTCGCAAATTTTAGCCTTTCATACTGAATGGACTGTACCGTTAAACACTTTGAAAATTTATCATTCATGTTAACTTTGAAGGTCTTTTATTTTCCACATTTGGAGAATTACAGATATAATAGATATGTTTGGATAAGACTGGTTTTTCCGTGTGTGTTTTTTCCAGGTTACATGATGTACTGCACAGTGATAAGAAGTTGACATTGGTGTTTGAGTACTGCGACCAGGACTTGAAGAAGTACTTTGACAGCTGTAATGGCGAGATTGATCCAGACACAGTCAAGGTACATGTACAGTAAAACCTCTATAACGGCCACTAAATTACATCAATTATTTTGTGTTAAAGGCAGGTGGCTGCTTAAAGCAAGGTGAAAGTAAAACAGAACGCTCCTATAGGAGCGTTCTGTTTTACTTTCACCTTGCTTTAAGCAACCACCTGCCCTAAATACCAACTAATTAACACAATTTTGTGGTCGTTATAGAGGGGTTTTACTGTACACTGATTTGTCAACTATTGAAAATGTGGTAAACCTTTTAACAATAGACAGAACTTCAATGTCTCATTTAGAAACTATGTCTACATATAACAGGTGTATTGTTCAAATATTTTTTTTAGTCAAATTTCTACAATGTTGGTACTCATTATATTTTTGTTCAGAGAGCCAATCCTAATGAGTACCACCAAGGTACAATAAATGCTGTTTTAGCCCTTTCCTTCATATTAACGCATTTACACTCATTTGCAAACAGAGTAGACCCAGATAGGAGCCGTCCGATCAGGGTCTGCTCTGTTTGCCTATGACATGATATAGATCTGATTCTATACTTTTTGTCAAAGTTAAATATTCCCTCCAAAAAACTACATGGTAAAATTTCAGCTAATAAATATTCAGGATGTCATTATTTCTTACATGAATATTGAACAGGGAAAGGGTTAAGTGACCAATGGTCTGTTCGAAGATAGGAGTCATAGAAAGCGGATGTTTGTTTAATGCAAGAGAAAGGTAGCTTTTTGGGAGCTTTTTACATAACTTTTGTTCTGTATTAATGTACCACCTGCTTTAACCCATTACTGCATAGGCTATTTTTAGATCCAAACTCTGAATAAATTTACCGAAAAGGAGCATTAACTAGAAAAAAGGAAAATGTTAGAATTTTGTAGTTCTGAAACCATTGTGATAAATAGAGCATTTGCTCCTTAGGAGCAAATGCTCTATTTATCACAATGGTTTCTAAAAGTGACTATTACAGAGGCGTAGAAAGGCATATTTATGGAAGAAAGGGTTAAAGATCCAGAATTAAGCTCCTTTTTAGCTCCACTTTTTCAAAAAGTGGAGCTATTGTCATGACCCTCTCGTCGGCGTCGGCGTTGGTTAACCTTTTTGTTAAGGTCCTTTTCTCAGAAACCATCAAAGATATTTGGATCATATTTGGTATGTATGTTTACTATCACAAGGGGAACCCATTTCACAAGGGTAGGTAACCCTAAAAGTAATTTTGCCATAGTTATGCCCCTTTTTTGACTTAGAATTTTCATTGTTGGTTAAGTTTTATGTTCAGGTCCATGTCTCAGAAACTGTCCAAGATATTTGGTTCAACTTTGGTATACATGTTAACTATTACAAGGGGGACCTATTTTACAAGGGCAGATAACCCTAAAATTAATTTGCTATAGTTATCTCCCCTTTCTGACTTAGACTTCCACTACACTATCCAGCACTAAAGAAAGTGGAGCGCGCTGTCTGCGGACAGCTCTTGTTTTTAATTGTTGCATAAGGCATGTTTTATTGTAGGGTTTTTATAGTTGAGAAGTATAGAAAGCATGCATAATAGATTTCCCCAGTATGCCTCTTATTCAGAACTCTGCAAAACCTATTGTAGACGACATACTTTTGGAAGCATGTTGACTGCACTCTGAGTCATTTCTCAGGAAACTTCACGTTTTCAATATGAAGTCTGTAACTTTTAACTTGATGAATATTCATACAAGACTCTACCTATTATGAATAGTAACTTCTTTTTTTTTTTTTAAAAATTGTACAGGGGTGGTTGCTTAACAGAAAACTCATTGAGCAGCTTTTGTCCATTGCTTTCAATCTACATTAAGCTACCACCAGTATTTTGGAAATATTTCTTTCTCTGATGGTTATTAACTTATTATATAGGGTTTAACGGGGTCTTTAACCCTTTCCCTCATATAAACGTGTTTTCACGCATTTGCAAACAGAGTAGACCCAGATCAGACGGCTCCTAGAGGAGCCGTCTGATCAGGGTCTGCTCTGTTTGCTAATAGAATTTGGTAGATCTGTGTCTTTGCTTTCTAAAATGTCTACAAAGTTCCACCTTCCACATTTCTTTATAATTATTTTGTTAATGAATATTCAGTAGGTATTGATATTTGGAATAAGCGTAGAACAGGGAAAGGGTTAATCGTTTAATACTGGAGTCCAGGCAGTATGAAAGGATTAAATTTTATACTCAATTTTGAATGACAAACACAGCAGACCATGATATGGGGAGCCCTCTGGTCTGAGTCCACACTGTTTGCAAATATCAGTAAACCCTTTATTTAAAGAATATTTCTGCAAGACTCTACCCAAATGTTATTTAATTGAATTGTATTAAAAGTATAAATTAAGGAAATTTATCACCATGGCAAACAATAGAGAATTAGATTTATAACATATATTAAGCAAAAAATGCACACCCTGATCAGACAGCTCCTTAATCCATTCCTCCATAGGCTATTTTTAGACCCAACCTCTTTGAATAAATCTACCCAAAAGGAGCATTTACTAGAGAAAAGGAAAATTTTAGAATTGTGTAGTTTTGAAACCATTGTGATAAATAGAGAATTTGCTCCTAAGGAGCAAATGGTCTATTTATCACAATGGTTTCATAAAGCGAGTTTTACAGGCGTAGAAAGACGTACGTGTATTTATGGAGGAAAGGGTTAAAAAGCTGTCTGATCTAGGTGTACTCTGTTTTCAAAGGCATTATAAGGCAGTATTATCTAGTAAAAGGTTAGCTTGTTTTCTGCTTTCAAGGGGTCAATATATGACAGTGATGATGTGTGTGTTTGTTTCAGTCTTTCATGTATCAGCTGTTGCGGGGTTTGGCATTCTGTCACAGCAACAATGTTCTACACAGAGACCTGAAACCACAGAACCTGCTTATAAACAAGGTCAGTTGTACCACCAGAGACCCAGATAAAATGCATAATTGAAATATCTTTAACCCTTTCCCTCATATAAACGTGTTTTCACGCGTTTGCAAACAGAGTAGACCCAGATCAGACGGCTCCTAGAGGAGCCGTCTGATCAGGGTCTACTCTGTTTGCTAATATAATTTGATAGATCTGTTTCTTTACTTTCTAAGATGTCTACAATGCTCCACCTTCCAGATTTCTTTATCACTATTTTGTTAATGAATATTCAGTAGGTATTGAAATTTGGCCTAAATATAGAACAGGGAAAGGGTTAACTGTAGCTCCTTTATTTTTCCACTACGCCCTATGCTGTTAGCACTCTTTAGAATCGTCTTGAAGAGACGATTCTAAAGAGTGGTCACAACATAGGGTTTGGTGGAGAAATGACAATTGTAATACATGTATTTGAATATGCATCATTATCTGTTCCCTGTATTACTATGTTAGTACTTAAAGAATTTGTTGGTTCATAGTTTACTAACCCTTTCCCTGTTACATATTTAAGTAAGAAATAATGACATCATGATATTAATTGGATTATTTTTTTTATAAAGGCATATGAACATATAGGACATGTTGGCTTTATAGGCATAAACTATAGAATCAGATCTACATTATTCCATAAGTAAACGGCAGACTCTGATCAGACAGCTCCTAAATTAGCCATCTGATTTGGGTCTACTCTGTTTGCAAATGGGTGAAACAGTGTTTATATGAAGGAAAGGGTTCAATAATATAACAGAACCGGAGATAAAAGAGTATATTTTAACCTTGTATCTTATGACTAATTATCCCATTATCTCATAGGCTATTTATAGATACAACCTCTCTGAATAAATCTACCGAAAAGGAGCATTAAATTGAGAAAAGGAAAATTTTAGAATTGTGTAGTTTGAAACCATTGTGATAAATAAAGCATTTGATCCTATAGGAGCAAATGCTCTATTTATCACAATGGTTTGACAAAGTGACTTCTACAGAGTCGTCAAAAGTTGTCAATATGAGGGAATAGGTTATGAAGAATCGAGCACTTGATTTTACATTCATTGTACCTTAACAAGGGAACTTTCGGCTATGACAGAGACTTTACAATCAGGTCTGTTAGCAAACAGAGCAGCAGCTCCTGACCAGCATGACTTCTGAAGGAGCCATCTGATCTGGGCTTTTTGTATGACCCATCTGATCAGGGTCTACTTGTTGGAGCCATCTGATCCGGGTCTGCTTATAGGAGCCATCTGATCAGGGTCTACTTGTTGGAGCCATCTGATCCGGGTCTGCTTATAGGAGCCATCTGGTCAGGGTCTACTTGTTGGAGCTGTCTGATCCGGTTCTGATTGTAGGAGCTGTCTGATCAGGGTCTATTTCATTTAATAAGCCAAATGGAGCTGTCTGATCTGTGTCTACTCTAAGGTGTCTCAGGCAGGTAAAGGGTTAACAGAAGAAGCGGGAAATGTTTGTAGCAGACAAATTATTAAGAAATAACATGTTGTAGTTATCATTGTTTGGAATATTTGTTGTTGTTTATTTTTCAGAATGGGGAGTTGAAACTGGCAGACTTTGGACTTGCCAGAGCATTTGGCATTCCAGTCAGATTTTACTCGGCAGAAGTAAGTGCTTGATATCTTTCTTTTCAAGTTGTTTCAAATGTTTGTATGTTTTGGGCTTAATAGTTTGAGTGGGGGACACACATGCACTGGCATTGCAAACAGTGTAGACCCAGATCAGAGGGCTCCTGGAGGAGTCCCCTGATCAGGGTCTGTGCTGTTTTTCATTCATTCCTCTAACAACTTTAAGCCTTTCATACAGAGTGAACTCTGTAGCTAACCCATTCCCTATTGAATATTCATGTAAGAACTATATAATTGCATGTGTACACATAAAACTTTCATTGTTAGAAAATGTAGACAGATAATTTCGTAAACAAACAGAAGATCCTGATCAGACCGCTCCTTCAGGAACCGTCTGACCTGTGTTTACTCTGTTTGCAAAGGAGTGAAAAAGTATAAAGGAAAGGGTTAACCCTTTACTCCATAAATATGCCTTTCTACGCCTTTGCAAACAAAGTAGACCCAGATCAGACGGGTCCTATAGGAGCCGTCTGATTAGGGTCTGTTCTGTTTGCTTATTATATAATATAGATATTATTCTACAGATTCTGCCATGGCCAAAATTCCTGTGCCCATCTGCTATAATAACAAATTAATCTAATTAATATTCATGATGTCATTATTTCTTACATAAATATTCATGGAGGAAAGGGTTAAACACTGAAGGGTTGTTCCACTGTAACAATTCAGCATTGAAAAGGTCAATTTAAAACTGTTACACCACTTTCTTAACCCTTTCCTCCATAAATATGCCTTTCTACGCCTCTGTAATAGTCAAATGTTTGAATTTTGTAGGTCGAAACCATTGTGATAAATAGAGTTTTTGCTCCTATAGGAGCAAATGCTCTATTTATCACAGTGGTTTCAATACTACACAATTCTAACATTGTCCTCTTTTCTCTAATAAATGCTCCTTTTCAATAGATTTATTCAAAGAGCTTGGGTCTAAAAATAGCCTTTGAGGGAATGGGTTAACTCTAATAAGCATTTGCAAAAGTGTCCTCCTTTAACCCTTTCCCAGTTCTATATTTATGTAAAAAAATGATGACATCATGAATATTACCAATACCAAATCTATCAAGGACCTCATTGGAAATAAGGAAAATATATTCCTTTTTTGTGTTATCCTTGGAGTCTAGTGTGCATCACTTCACTTTATATGTTGCCTTACAACCCATTAACTCATAGGCTATTTTTAGATACAACCTCTTTGAATAAATCTACCAGAAAGGAGCATTAACTAGAGAAAAGGAAAATTTTAGAATTTTGTAGTTTTAAACCATTGTGATAAATAGAGCATTTGCTCCTATAGCAATATCCTATAGGAGCAAATGCTCTATACATCAGAATGGTTTGATAAAGTGACTTTTACAGAGTTGTCAAAAGTCATCAATATGAGGGAATGGGTTAATGTTTTGCCATGTTATGTACACTTTTTACCGAAATTTATCTATCTAAAGAGTTTTAGGTTCTAAAGAGTAGTCACAACATGGAGTTTGGTGGATAAATGATGATTTTAACCCTTTACTCATGAATATTCATATAAGAAATAATATCATGAATATTAATTAGGTGAATTTTTTTAATGGCGTGTAAACACAGATATTTTTAGCCACAACAGAAACTGTAAAATCAGATTATATTATTCCATATGCAAATGGAGCAAACCTTCTGCTCTTGGTCTTCTCTGTTTGCAAAGATGTTAAAAGGTGTATCTATGGAGTAAAGGATTTGTATTTTAAACACATTCCCATTTCTACGACTGTGTGTATGATTCAGGTGGTCACGCTGTGGTACAGACCTCCTGATGTTCTCTTTGGGGCCAAGATGTACTCTACAGCCATAGATATGTGGTCTGCTGGCTGTATATTTGCAGGTAAGCCTGCACAACTTCTTTTTGGGTACTTTACCTGACGAATATTCACAAACAATGCTGAATTATGAATAGTAAATAAGGTCTTGAAAATAAAATTGAGAAATTTATCGGCATGACAAATAGTAGAGAATCATATTCCTAACGTATAACCCTTTACTCCATTAATAGTCATACAAGAAATAATGACATGGATATTAATGATTATTTTTTTATAATGGTGCATGAATACAAGAGCTGTTGGCAAATGCAAAACCTGCAGAATCATTGTCTATATTATTTCATATGAGACATAGAGGGCGTATTTATGTAGTAAAGGGATAAACAAGCTGGAGCAGACCCTGATTAGACAGCTTCTACAAGACCTGTCTTATCTGGGTCTACTCAACAAAGTGGGTCTACTCAGTCAGCAAAGGCATTACATGAAGGGATTATCAAGTACATGTAATGGGTTAATACAGGATGAAAATAAGTCTGCAGAAATCTCCCACTGGAACTTTTTGCATTACTTTCATTTTCGCTTTCACTTTTTTGCTGCCAATGTCGCATGCCTATGCAAACAGTTTGGATCCAGATGAGATGCAATGTAACTGGGCCTCTCATCAGGATCCAAATAGTTTGTTGCTGTGACATTGGTTTTTGCAACAAAGATAAGGAAAAATAGCTAAAAAAATTGTAGCAGACGGCAAAAGTTGGCAGCAAAAGAGTTAAGCCTTTGTTTATCTATGTTTATTTCATAAATTATAGGAAGGTTTTAGCGCAGTTGATACTGATAGTTGAATGTTAACCCTTGTGACTTGACTGACATCTGCACACAGCTGGGATCCAATTACTTGACATCTTACCAGCAGCCAAAGTGCAATATAAAGTGCAATTTTTAGGAAATGTAAAAGTCTGTAATCTGGATCTGCAAACTGGTCCCTGCATTCATTATTTAATTAAATTATCATATCACACTTAATACTCAGACCAGTGAGAAATGTGTTGTAACTATCATTGTTGTTCACACCCTTGTGCTGCAGTGTCTGAGCTATTTTGTTAGTTTCTCACAATGTGTGTTCGCGAAAGATGACATTGGAAGTCAGTATTGACAACATTCACTTCAGTTTTGACGTTTCATTGTTATAAGGAAGAAATCACGGAAAATGTATTTCCTACATGCTAATTCGATCAGCTGTTTCTTTGCAAATGGCCACGTGTGATGTAATGCTCATGGACATAAACCAAATAAAGGATGTGGTTTATAGACAATATCAACCATTCTAAGAGCTATGCTGACACAGGTAAACTTGAATGTTCCACTGGATCGCAATCGCCCGTCATTTGCAATTTGAAATGAATCACCTTTTGAGAAATTAGCATATATATACATGTAACTAATTATACATAATACAATTACACTGAAAGTAATGACCGACCAAACAAGTGAAAGTGTAGTTACTCTGATTATGTAATAATTCACATTTTACCTGAGGTCCGGTAAGGATCTGAATATGCTATACATGTATATGTATTTGAATACATTTTGTTTTTGGTCATGGCAGAAACTAGAATCAAATCTATGCAATTTCATGTAATTTCGTAAGCAATCAGAGCAGACCCTGATCAGACAGCTCCTACAGGAGCCATCTGATCTGGGTCTACTGTGTTTGCAAAGACGTGAAAAGTTGTTCATATGAGGTAAAGGGTTAATAAGAATTATCACATACTTTATCAAGTGCAAATATTTATCACATTCAGTGATAAGTCTAGTTTCTGATTATCATAGTAATGAAACATTTGATGTTCTGCTTTCAGAGATGGCTAATGCTGGCAGACCACTTTTCCCAGGCAATGATGTTGAGGACCAACTGAAAAGAATCTTCAAGTATCCTTTCTAAATCCCCAACTTCAGTACTATTAATTTTTCATGTGATCTGGCCGTCTCTTGTGTTGACTTTGTTGCATCCTTGAAATTTTTCACACCCATGCCTTTCTTACTTTTGCGCCTCTGTTAAGGTGATAGTTGATGAATTATCCTTCCATGCCATTATCATGATGGCTGGAGACCAGAGAGTAATATTGTAACATCTGGATAACTAGGAATTTGATCAGGATCCAATCTGTTTGACACTCTGAAATGCAAGATGTTAAAAATGGTTAATGGGAAACTGAATCAGACATTTTCTATGTATGAAAATTTCCCAGGTGGCTAAAGGTTAAAGGCAATCAAATACAGTATACTTAATTCTTACATGTGTTTGAAAGGAAGATGTAACTAGCCAATGTTTCTTCCTGATTTCCAGCTGGCCTTTCGGAGCTGTAAATAAAGGTGCATAATTCATTACTTAACTCATTCTCTCCTACTGACGCCTTATTGCGTAAACTTTATTTTGTGAAACCATTGTGATAAATAGAGCATTTGCTCCTATGGTTTCAAAACTACACAATTCTAAAAAATTTCCTTTTGTATAGCTGATGCTCCTTTTCGGTAGATTTATTCAAAGAGGTTGGGTCTAAAAATAGTCTAGGGGAGAATGAGTTAATTGTCATTTCTCCACCAAGACATAGCATCGGTCTACAATCTGCATCACTTCTTAGCCTCAAAGGTAACTTAGCTCAGGGCTCAGTTGTATTTACCTTAACACATTTATAGATTACTAGGAACACCAACTGAAGAAACATGGCCAAACATAACACATCTACCTGATTACAAGGTAAGCCAACAGCTGTATATCAACCGCTGATGATTAGAACTGTAGATAAAGAAGCAAGTCAAATTCTGATGTCCTCTGTAAATGCATGCAGAAAGCTGCTTAACCATTTTCCTCATTTAAACGCCTTTTCATGCATTTGCAAACAGAGTAGACTCAGATCAGATCAGATCAGAGTCTGCTCTCTTTTGCTTGTGATATTTTTATAGATCTAATTCTACAGTTCTTGTCAAAGCAAAACATTCCCTTGAAAAGTTTAAATTATAACAAATGAGCTATTTTTATGCCCCCATAGACGATAGTCGGGGGGCATATTGTTTTTGCCCTGTCTGTCTGTTTGTCTGTTTGTCTGTTTGTTTGTCAGCAACTTTAACATTGGTCATAACTTTTGAGCCGATACAGATAGAGACTTGATATTTGGCATACATATGTATCTCATAAAGCCGCACATTTTGAGGGGTGACGTGTCAAGGTCAAGGTCATCCTTCAAGGTCAGAGGTCAAATATATGGGTCAAATCGCCGACTTTAACATTGGCCATAACTTTTGGACCAGTAGAGATAGAGACTTGATATTTGGCATGCTTATGTATCTCATGAGGCTGCACATTTTGAGGGGTGACATGTCAAGGTCAAGGTCATCCTTCAAGGTCAGAGGTCAAATATATGAGGGGGCATAGTGTTTCACAAACACATCTTGTTTCTTACATGAATTCTGAACAGGGAAATGGTTAATGTAGAATAAAATTACTTCAGGAGGCACCTGTTTCTGTATTTCTTTTGTCTTGCATTAAGCTACCACATATCTGAATCAGAATAAGACTTGCACCAAGTGGCAATCGTATAGAAGTTTTAGTGCATTTTACCTTCTTGTTCCAGCACTATCAGGTGAATCATGTGAACACGACCTGGCAGCAGGTGGTACCCAGACTGAATACAAAAGGCAGGGACCTATTGCAGGTAACTAATGATAACTCATGATTTATTTTGCCCCCCACAAACAAAGTTTTGAAAGGGGTATATTGGTCTCAGCTAATTTTATGAAACTTAGCCCATTCCCGCATATTGACGCCTTTTGACGCTTTAAATATGTAAAAGTCACTTTATGAAACCATTGTGATAAATAGAGCATTTGCTCCACAGGAGTAAATGCTCTATTTATCACAATGGTTTCAAAACTACACAATTCTGAAAATTTCCTTTTCTCTACTTAATACTCCGTTTTGATAGATGTAATCAAAGAGTTTAGATTTAAAAATAGCCTATAAAGTGGGAATGGGTTAATAGAAATTGTCAATGTGATGAGCAATTATGTGACATAGTTTTCCTCCAGATTGCATTCAAGATGGCTGACTGGCAGACATATTGAGTTTTGCAATTTCCCAGTGGAATGGACAAGTTCTACAGTATAAACTGTGGTTGCTTTAACCCTTTCCCTGTTCTATGTTTGTTTCAAATTTCAATACCTACTGAATATTCATTAACAAAATAGCTTTAAAGAAATATGGAAAGTGGAACATTGTAGACATTTTAGAAAGCAAAGAAACAGATTTATCAAGTTCTACTAGCAAACAGAGCAGACCTTGATCAGACGGCTCTTCTAGGAGCCGTCTGATCTAGGTCTACTCTGTTTGTAAATGCGTGAAAACAAGTTTATATGAGGGAAAGGGTTAAAATTCAGAAAAAAAAACGATTCACTTGTTGAAGAGCAGTGCATGACAATTTTTTCCAAATCTGATTCAAGACGACTGATTGGCAGCCATATTTTTCTGATCAGAAAACGAAATTCATTACACCTGATCTTTTACAGCATGATAAGGTTTAACTTATACTATACTATGTACAAATCTTTGATGAGACGCTACATTCATCTGAATCCAAACTTACACACTAACCATTGTTTGAAAAGAATTGTCAAAGAACATGACAGGTTCTAACCCTTTCCTCCATAAATACACCTTTCTACGCCTCTGTAATAGTCACTTCTTGAAACCATTGTGATAAATAGAGCATTTGGTCCTTATAACTTATAATGGCATAATGGATTGTTATCATGGCACAAACTGCAGAATCACATCTATATCATTTCATAAACAAACAGAGAAGACTGACCAGACAGCTCCTACCAGAGCTGTCTGGTCTTGGTCTACTCTGTTTCCAAAGGTGTCTCTGTCATATAAAGAATTCACCCTTTACTCCATTGATATGCCTGTCTATGCCTTTACAAACAGAGTAGACCCAGATCAGATGGCTCCTGTAAGTCTGCTCTGGTTACTTATGATATACATGTAATATAGACATGATTATATAGTTTCTGCCACAGCCAAAAAATCCTGTGTCTATGTGCTAGTTTAACATTTAACTCATTCTCTCCTAGGCTATTTTTAGGACCCAACATTTTTTAATTAATCTACTGAAAAAGAGCATTAACTCTAGAAAAGGAGAGTTTATAATTGTGTAGTATTGAAACCATTGTGATAAATAGAGCATTTGCTCCTATGGAGCAAATGCTCTATTTATCACAATGGTTTCACAATGTGAATTTTATAAAAATGCGTCATTAGGGGGGTAATGTGTTAATCTAATTGATATTCATTAACTCATTATTATGTCTCCCCCCATATTTATAATATATGGGGGAGACATATTGTTTTCGTGAGAGTTGTCTGTCGGTCTGTCCGTCTGTCCATCACACTTTTTGTCCGGACGATAACTTCAATATGCCTGATGCCAGTTGATTGAAACTTCATATATGGAAAGAGTATAATGAGAGGAAGCGTCATACACAAGGTCCATAACTCTGGCTTCACTAATATAGGAGTTATTGCCCCTTGTAAAAAAAATTCACACTTTTTTGTCCAGACGATAACTCCTATATGGCTCATGCCATTGGATTGAAACTTCATATATGGAAAGATCATGACGAGAGGAAGTGTCTTGCACAAGGTCCATAACTCTGGCTTCACTAATATTGGAGTTATTGCCCTTTGTAAAAAAAATCACAATTTCTTGTCCGGACGATAACTCCTACATGGCTCTTGCCATCATATTGAAACTTCATACATGGAAACAGCATGATGAGAGAAAGTGTCATGAATAAGGGCCATAACTCTGGCTTCAATACTTTTGGAGTTATTGCCCTTTGTTACATTTTTTGGCCGATCAATAACTCCAGTTCGACTGATGCTATTGGAATGACATTTTATTTATTGAAAGAGCATGATGAAAGTAAGTGTCATGCACAAGGGCCATAACTCTGGTATCAATATTTTTGGAGTTATTAGCTGTTATCATTTTCTTCTTGAAAAATGTGGTGTGGAAAGCGCATAATGAGGGGAAGTATCATTCATCAAGTCCATAACATTTTTAGTGATTTCCCTTTACATATTGTTTTTATTAGAGGGGAGACATCTGTTTTTGTGACAAAAACCTCTAGTTTCTTACATGAATATTCATGGAGTAAAGGGTTAAGACAGTATGACTTTTTTTCTATTTTACAGAGACTTCTGGTGTGCAATCCCAGTGGTAGATTGTCAGCAGACGAGGGCTTACAGCACAGTTACTTCAGTGACCTGAGTCCCTCAGTGAAGTTTCCATCAGACCCCTTCTGACAGCATTATGCCATCGCGAGCTGTGTTGTGTAAATGTTGTCAGTTGCAGTTGTCTCCCTTAGCTATGTAAAGTTTACACTAAAGCAGTGTATGAGGTTACAGAGGATATGTGCTGACGTTGACCTTAAAGTCAAAATTAATATGAAAGATGATACAGACTATTGCAGAAGTGTAAGCTGCTAGAAATACCAAGACTTTTTAGTCAACTATACGAAGGTATAGAGAGCTATTCTACTCACTTATACAGTTAGGCAGCATAGCTTTTTAGGTTTTTTGACAGCAGTTAAAAGACTATAGATTTCCTCTAAAACTCGTTTCTTCAAAAACAATTGTCAGTCTCGGCCATCTGTAGCTTTTGAGTCCAGACTATATAATGTTCTATACCCCTTAAGGAAGGCAATCTGCTTACTCTCAAATGATTAACCCTTTACTTGATGAAGATTTGTGCTGCCCATTATGAATGTACAGAGTAGAGAATCAAAGCCGAAATATATACATATATAAAACAAACAGAGCTGACCCTGATGAGACAGCTCACTGATCTGAGTCTACTCAGTTTGCAAAGGCATAAAAGGATAGAATTATCAAAGATATGTTAACCTTTTACTCTGTAGATAATGTCTTTGCAAACAGAGTAGAGAGCCAGATCAGATGGTTTTTGTAGGAGCCCTCTGATTTGGGTCTACTCTGTCTGCTTATGGAATAATATAGATCTCATTCTACAGTTTCAGTCATGGCCAAAAATCTGTTGTTCATATGCTGTGTTAATGAAGCTAATTAATATTCATAAAGTAATTATTTTTTACATGAATATTCATAGGGTAAAGGGTTAACAATATTTGCATTTATTCATATATCTGTTTCTTTACACTACAGTAGAGTCTTAAGAGGCCATCAAAAAGAGGTTTAACCCATTCCTCCATAGGCTATTTTTAGATCCAACCCCTTTGAATAAATCTACCGAAAAGGTGCATTAACTAGATAAAAGGATTTTTTTTAGAATTGTTTACATGTAGTTTTTAAACCATTGTGATAAATAGAGCATTTGCTCCTATAGGAGCAAATGCTCTATTTATCACAATGGTTTCATAAAGTGACTTTAACAGAGGGGTAGAAAGGCGTATTTATGGAGGAAAGGGTTAAGAGGCCATCAAAAAGAGGTTTAATTATCTGTCAATAAGGCAGGTGGTTGCTTAATTCAGGTCAAAAGTAATGTAGAAGGCACTGCATTAAGCAACCACCTGCTTTTAACAACTCCCATGTTCAATAAATGAATGGCTGCTGAAGACAGGTTCTACTGTATGTCTCAGCTGTTTATTTGCAGTCTACAGATTAGTGGAGCTTCATGACTAGGTCTGTGTCTAGGTGAATCAAGTTGGAAGCTCAGAGGTCAAGGTAACATGTGGGTACAGTAGTACCTGCCCTAAGCGGCCATTCATTTATTGAAGATAGAAGTGTTAAAAAGCTGGTGGTTTCTTAATGTAGGACAAAAGTAATGCAGGAATCTCCTATAGGAACTTTCTGAATTACTTTTTACCTTCACATACCACCTGCATACAGACCCATAATTAGACCTGTTTTTTATGGCCGCTTAAGACAGGTTCTGCTGTACATCTTAATGTTTCCAGGCCTTTGTAACTTGTAGTAAAAGGTCTTAATCTGTTGAAAACATTCCACATCGAAGGATTGGTTTCCGAGTTCTCAACTCCTTGAATGTTGCAAGATGATTACACCATTTACTTGATAAAGATGCTTATTTACATATTTGCTAACAGAGTAGATCCAGGTCAGACAGTTCCCGAAGGGGTTGTCTGATCAAGGTCTGCTCTGTTTGCTTACAGGATATTTTGATTCTACAGTGTCTGCCAGGTGTAAAAATTTCCCCAGTTCTAATGCATTATAGCTTATTGATATTCATAAAGTCATTTCTTACATGAATATTCATATTCAAAAGGACAGACCTCTGATTAGAATCTATAATCATTTGCCATTTCCAATTTATGGATGGAATGTCAAGTAGATAACTATTGAATCATTTTGTAGTTGATCGTCTCTGTTTGCCTATAAATATTTCAGTTCATCAATTTTAAGCCTATTAACCATTTTACTCCATGAATATTTATGAAAGAAATAAATGGCATTAGGTATATCAATATGTTGAACTTTTATAATGATATGTGAAATCAGGTTTTTTTTTGGCCAAGACAGAAACTGTAGAATCAGATGTATATTATTTCATAATAGAGAAGATCCTGATCATACAGTTCCTATAAGAACGTCTGATCTGGGTCTACTCAGTCTCTGTTTGCAAAGGCGTATAAAGGCATTTTTATTGAGTAATTGGTTAGTTTAATTTGACTCAACTGTAAACTATAATGAATCATTCCACTGGAAAGCAGCAGGGAAGTAGATCTACAACACATCAAACAGCAGAACCTGATAATAAACTTGTCTGGGTCTACACTGTTTGCAGTAAAGAGGTGTAATTATCAATGAAAGAGCTTTATACAACATATACATTTACGGTATTCATATTCATTGTTTTTTTCTCAGCAATTTATTTTCAAACCCCACATAGTATTAGAGCAGCTTCTGTACAAACCACAGGGATCTATACCGCTTCATGGGGATCTATACAGCTTCATGGGGGTCTATACCGCTTCATGGGAGTCTATATGTACTATGTTTATTGTATAGTACATTATAGACTGTCATGAAGCGGTATAGACCCCTGTGGTACAAACTGTTTGTAAAAATTATCAAAGATTCATTCCAGCTATAAATGAAGGATTTAAGACTCTCTGGCACATATGAATGGTCATCATCTAGTTTAGAGGTCATTATACCCCCCACAAACAAAGTTTAGAGGTCACCCAGTCGGTCCATCTGTCAGTTGATCTGTTGGTTATCTTGTTTGCACAACTACTGACAGAATTTCAATGTAACGCTTCATTATCAAGAGGAAATGTACATATCATTACAAAGTCCTGGTGTGATGATTCTTTTTTTTTCAGAATTATGGCCCCTGATTATTGAGAATAACATTCTAACAGGTGCTTGTACGGTGGTATTAATTCGGTGATGATTTTGGTTTCATAATCTCAGTGTTGCTGAATTGATGTGTAGAAATGTGCAATAAATCATGTATATGACCTACTGTTTGTTTTCTTTCATTTCTGTCATGCTGTTGTTATGCAACATTCTTTGCTATATGACCCCTGCTATAAGAGTGAGTGAGTGAGTTTTACGTCTGACCAACAGTATTTCAGTTATTTGCAGACGGCACCCGCTTGAGACAAGTTATAGTGCTGCCTCACTGGAATGCCCCTGCCGCGGGCACATGGCAAGGGTACCCCCCCCCCACCAGTCACATTATCCTGACACCGGGCCGACCAGTCCTAGAACTACCTGCTATAAGAAAAACAACTTTTAGACTTTTCAAAACGAATAGAACTAAAACAGCTTCAACATTTTAAATGTGATGTCTATCAGGTTCTGCAGTTTGCCACCCATTAGAGCCTATTCTGTTATGATGACTTGAGTGATGGTGTAGAACGTAATTAATCCTTTCCTCCATAGGCTATTTTTAGACCCAACCTCTTTGAATGAATCTACCCAAAAGGAGCATTTACTAGAGAAAAGTAAAATTTTACAATTTTGTAGTTGGAAACCATTGTGATAAATATAGCATTTGCTCCTAAAGGAGCAAATGCTCTATTTATCACAATGGTTTCAAGAAGTGGTTATTACAGTGGCTTAGAAAGGCGTATTTATGGAGGAAAGGGTTAAATGTCACATTTTAATACGATATTATCTGGTTCTACACTGATTGTATAAGCTAATTAGTTTAATATACTTAACCCATTTGTGCCCAGTGTCCCTTGAAAAGGACATAGGCAAACATTGAGCCCTCTACTCTGGGTCTGCACCCATCAATGTCAATGACTGGTACAAGTAAATATGTTGTTTGCCGTTCCACCTCAATATGAAAAATGGATGGGTCCCTAAGTAAGATCTGGATGGGTTTTCCATAACCCTTTCCTTCAAATATTTTGAAACAGAGTGGACACAGATCAGACTGCTGCTGTAGGAGTAGTCTGATAAGGGTCGGCTCTGTTTGCTTATGACTTGATATAGACGAGATTTTACAGTTTTTGTCAAAAGGAAATTCCCTTGAATTTTTTACATTATAAGAAATTAGCTGTTAAATATTCATTATGTTATTATTATCCTCTGCCAAAGCCAGAGGGATAGTTTGTTGGGTTTGTCTGTCTGACCTTCCTTCCATCCATACATCCATCCTTCCTTCCATCCATCCAATGCCATATCTTTGTAACGGATTGACAGAATTCAATGAAATTCGACATGAATATTTGTTATCACAGGGGCATTGTTCCCATGTATTACTTTTCCAGGCCACTTGCGGCATTAAGGAATTACTGCCCTTTTATATGCAAAAATGACATATTTTTTTCTGTCCGATGCCATATCTCTGTAACGGATTGACAGAATTCAATGAAACTGTTTGCTTATTGAATAAAGATAATGTAGATCTGATTCTACTGTTGCAGCCATGGCTAAACTCTTTTGTGTTCAATAGCCATTTTGAAAAACAATACATGTATAATTAATATTCATGATGTCATTCTTACATGAATATTCATGAAGTAAAGGGTAAAAGTGGAGGAAACATTGGCAGTAAACTGTTTGCATGCTAGTGGTGCATCTGGTGTATATTAAACAGTTTGTATCAAGATGAGACACCGACTACATTTACTCCCCTGTTCATTGAGCCATTCAGCTACAATACTGAGTACTGCTAACACATGGCGCGATTACGCAGACGCAGTACAATGTACCGGCCAGTGACCCTCATAGGTACCAATTTTAACCCCTGGGTGGAGAGGAGGCAACCTCATGCGGGTGGGAGACACTAAAAAGCATCTCGAGCTGGTCTAGCCGGGATGCAATCCAAGACCCCTTGGTTATCAGCTCAACGACGAAGCCAAGCCACCACCCTTACCCTGTTGAATATTCATGTGAAAAATAATGACATCATGAATATTTATTAGCCTTAGTTTTATAATGCCATAATTATGGACACATGATGTTTAGGTATCGGTATATAAATATCACATCCTATGGAGAGCGACAGCACGTATTGTCAACCCGAGGTTGGTAATATCCACCAAGGTGTTAGCTTCGTTGGACATTACATTACCGAGGGTTGACAATACATGCTGTTTCTCTCCATAGGATGCGATATTTATTTTATTATACCGAACACAATCAATTCTGTCGGCAAAAAGATTATTCAATGGTAACAATAAACAGTTTGGAACAAGTTATATTCGGTGCTTAAATATCGCGGAACAGCTTCACATTTCTATTCATTACATGTCATAAGTACTGGCTGAGTCCTCTTTACTACCCAATCTTTACAAATCCTCCCCCAAAATAGTCACATAATGCGACATTTCCCAAATATTTAAATAAAAAGAATTGTCAAAATGATGTTTATTTATCAAATTGCAAGCATCAGAGATGTCTGTCAATGACGTCAATCAGATGATGTCACACACACAATTTAATAAGCGCTCATTGATCTAGATGTTCCATGGTAGCCTATGGGAGATTAACAATTGTAAATGAAACTGAGGTATATTATAATAGAAACTTTAGACTTAGATCTATTATAATTTCATAAGCAAAGAGAGCAGACTCTGATCAGATGGCTGCTATTGGAGTTGTCTGATCTGGATCTACTCTGTTTGCAAAGGCGTGAAAAAAGTTTGTATGACAGAAAGGGTAAAATAGATTTTCTACATAAGCCCCCTATCTTTTTTTAGTCTTTTTACAATTTTTTGTGTGTAGATGTGCACAATGTATCCTCATAGGAATTTACTGAAAGACCATTACTTGATATTGATGCAACAGTTTGCCCAAAATGAATCACCTGCGTTAATCCATTCCCTCATATTGATGCCGCTGTGAAAATCACTTTATGAAACCATTGTGATAAATAGAGCATTTGCTCCATAGGAGCAAATGCTCTATTTATCACAATGGTTTTTAAACTACACAATTCTAAAATTTCGCTTTCTCTAGTAAATGCTCCTTTTTGGTAGATTTTTTCAAAGAAGTAGGATCTAGAAATAGCCTATCAGGGCATGGGTTAAAAACATTAAATGCAGAACATGATGAACAGTACAGCATGGGATTTTTAACATACACATATATGAACAGAGCAGACCCAGGTCAGACAACTCCTGTAGGAGCTGTCTGGTCAGTGTCTACTCTGCAAAGGCATGCAAGGACAGGATCATCAAATACACAAGAGTGACAAGGTACAAAATGTTAAGATTTATTATGACTAGTATTTGTCACAGTTGGCTGTGCTGTACTGGGTACACATGCTATTGCTGGTGGACTCTGAGAACCCGGCAGTGGTGTGAAGTCCAGCACCTATAACACAAAATTTAGTTGATAGTAAACCATGCAAAATATATTGGATGGTGATTTCAGTGATTGTGAATATATATGTGCATGTAGAACAGATGCTTTTTTCTAAATAAAGTAGGACCTCCCCTAAGAGTCCATTTATTTATTCAACATAGGAGTCTTAAAAAGCAGGTGGTTGCTTAAGCCTTTTCCTGTTCTATGTTTATTCCAAATTTCAATACCTACTAAATGTTCATGGACAAAGCAGTAATAGTTAAATATGGAAGGTGGAATATTGTAGCAATTTTAGAAAGTAAAGAAATAGATCTATCAAATTCCCTTAGCAAACAGAGCAGACCCTGATCATACAGCTCCTACAGGATCCGTCTGATCTGGGTCTACTCTGTTTGCAACTGCTTGCAAAAGCATTTATACATGTATTAGGAAAAGAGCTAATGCAGGACAAAAGAAATACAGGAAGCTGCTGTAGGACCTTTCTGCATTACTTTTGACCTGTATTAACCCTTTCCCTGTTCAATATTCATGTAAGAAATTATGACACCATGAATATTTATTAGCTGAAGTTTTATAATGTAAACTTTTCAAGGATTTTCTTTTGGCTTTAACAAATACTGTAGAATCATATCTATATAATGTCAAAAGGAAACAGCAGACACTGATCAGACGTTTGATCTGGGTCTACTCTGTTTGCAAATGCGTGAAAATGTGTTTATATGAAAGAAAGGGTTAAGCTACCACCTGCCTTAATTAGACTGGCTGCTTAACCCTTTCCCTGTTCTGTATTTAGGCCAAATTTCAATACCTACTGAATATTCATTAAAAAAAAATAGGTATAACCAAATATGGAAGGTGGAACATTGTAACCATTTCAGAAAGTAAAGAAACAGATCTTTCAAATTCCACTAGCAAACAGAGCAGACCCTGATCAGACGGCTCCTCTAGGAGCCGTCTGATCTGGGTCTACTCTGTTTGCAAATGCGTGAAAACACGTTTATATGAGGGAAAGGGTTAAGACAGGTTTTACTGTAATGTATATATTCGTATTGGGTGGATTCTTTCATTACTCTTCATCAAGTAAAAATTTAAACCTTTACCAGATAGAGAAAAGAAAAATGTTAGAATTCTGTAGTTTTGAAACCATTGTGATAATTAGAGCATTTGCTCCAATGGAGCAAATGCTCTATTTATCACAATGGTTTTATAAAGTGACCTTCACAGAGGCGTTGAAAGGTGTATTTATGGAGGTAAGGGATAAACAAGATGCCCACAGCATTTAGCAAAAGCATTTAAATCTAGTAAGAATCACAACCACCTCTTTGAATATAAGAGCTTCGGGAAAACTTGTGTTTTTGTATGTTTCGAAGAATTTTGCATGATCGAATTTGAAAGGATTTTTTGTCACAATTGAAGTATTGTGTACATTTTTGTGTCATATACTTGTCTTTAGCAGAGAGACACCAAAGGATCACTGCTCTGTTGTCTGTTTGTTTTGCCTGTAACATTTTTCATTACACTTCTGCTAGCAGGTGACCTGTTTCTTCAAACACTCTTGATTAGATGTGCACATGACAGACCGTTAGGCCTTTACTTGATAGAGATGAATTTTTGACATCTTTGAAAACAAATTAGACCTAGATCAGACAGCTCCTGATTGCTTCTATGGTACAAATTTTAACACTTGCAGTGCGGGACATGAGTCACTAAAATAATAAATGTCCTATGCAAACAGTGTAGGCCCAGATGAGAAGTCTCCTAGGGGAGCCCTCTCACCAGGGTCTGCACTGTTTGTCATGTTACCAGTTGCACTTTTCTTTAGAAAAATCCCTGAATATGTACCTTAAGCTTGACCTGTATGAATTTTGGAATGGTTTTTGAATTCAGCATTGTAAGGGTTAATACAAGAACTAAAAGAACTAGAACTGTCACTGAAGGTGATTAATACCCCCACGAACGTGACAGTTCGAAGGGGCATAACTCTGTAAGGAAAAAGATAAACTGGAAAACTATAATTGGATGCGCATTTCCTCTTTATGATAAAGCATCATACCAGTTTCACTGGATTCCATTCAGCGTTTACTTAGAAACAGCATGGAATAAGAATCAACAGAAGGACCAGCACAAAACTTTTAAAAAAAGGGGCATAACTATGTAAGAAAATAAACAATCTGGAAACTTAAACTGGATGTGCATGTCCTCTTTATGACAATGCATCATGTCAAGTTTCATCCGAATCCAGTAAGCAGTTGCTAAGAAACGGCGCGAAAAGAAGTCAACAGACTGACAAACAGACCAAAATTCAAAGTGGCATAACTATGTAAGGAAACATAAACTGTAAAACTGTTATTGGTTGGGCATCTACGTTTCATGATTAAGTATCATGTCAAATTTCATATGATTCAAGTCAACAGTCGCTGAGAAACCGTGCGGAAGAAAAGTCAACAGACAGACCAACACAAAATTTTAAACAAAGGGGCATAACTCAATAAGTAAATGAGCTGGAAAATTACAATTGGATGCACATGTCCTCTTCATGATTAAGCATCATGTAAAGTTTCATTGTATTCTAGTCAGCAGTTACTAAAAAATCGTGCGGAAACAAAAGTCAACAGACCAACACAAAAAAGTTAAACAAAGGGCCATAATTCTGTAAGGCCAAAGGCTCAAATCTGACCAATCAAAAACTTGAGAACGAACTCAGACTCGACTAAAACGTTTTAGAAGCATGGATACTGATCTGGTCCACCCTGTTTGCAGAGGCATAAAAAGGCATATCTATAGAGTAAAGGGTTACCATAAATATTGTTTAGTCATTGTAAAAATATATTTGTGTTCTTACCCTCCAGGAGGTTTCTCATGTTACAGTAGTTGGTGCCATAGTCCAGGATTGCATACCAAGTTTCAGATGTGGAATAACCCTGAAGTGCATAATCATGTACATGCATGATAGGTTAGGCTGCATTGTAGTCTAGTATTGCAGGAGTAATGTTGAAGGTTCTAATCCATTCAGTCAAAAGGCTTGAATTTTTTTTTTTAATTTTACTTTTAATGCATCTTTTCCCATAGTACAAGATTCCTTCTATATCTTTTATAACACAATGTCATTCAAAATCCTGTAGCAAATTTGTCATTTAAAACTTTCCTTCATACAAGCATATTTTCACACATTTGCAAAAAGTGGACCGGCAGATCGAACGGCTTCTATAGGAGCCATCTGATCAGGGTTTGCTTTGTTTGCTAATGTATTTTGATAGTTCTGGTTCTTTACTTTCTAAAACGGCTACAATGATCCGCCTTCCATATTTAATTATGACTATTTTGTCCATGAATATTCAGTAGGTATTGAAATTTGTAATAAACATAGAACAGGGGAAGGGTTAAACTCTGAGTGAGCACTGATGGGCTGTTTCACTCTGCTAATTCAGTGTTGAAAAAGTTAACCCATTCCCACATATTGACGCCTTTTGACGCTTCTGTAAAAGTCACTGTGTAAAACCATTGTGATAAATATTTATCACAATGGTTTCAAAACTACACAATTCTGAAATTCACCTTTCCTCTAGTTAATGCTCCTTTTTGGTAGATTTAATCAAAGAGGTTAGGTCTAAAAATTGCTTAAGTGGGAATGGGTTAATTCAGAACAAAATGTCCAGAATACTTTCTGGTACATACATGGACAGTACAGCTGTCAGCAGTGGCGCCGTGGCTGAATGTGAACTTAATATCATCGACATAGTGATGAACTGGTGTCTGGTGTGTCAGTGAGAGAGAGCCGGACAACTGGGTAGATAGCTGAAATAAAAAGAAATAACCATTGCTGGGTATTCCTTAACAGAAAATTATTCTCTGTCTGAAACAGTTACTCTCTGTAACATCATTTACAGTATACATGTATATACTTTAGGTAAAATCCCAGTGGACCACCATCCAGTCATTAACTGATTTATATATCACTGATTTTTGCAACATTTTCCAGTAATCAAACTGAATAATCAAAGAGTAAACTCTCCTGTAGGGTGAATTAAACCCATTACTCGATAAATACTTATCAAATATGCTTTAGTTTTAACACCTTTACAAACAGTAGACTCAGATCAGACGGCTCCATTAGGATTCATCAGATCAGGGTCTGCTCTGCCTCCTTATGGAAATATATAGATCTGATTCTACAGTTTCTGTCATGGCCAAAACATCCTGTGTTCTTGTACAATCATAAACATTAATATTCATAAAGTCATTAAATCTTACATGGATATTCATATGAAAAGGTTAAAGAGCTTATACCTAAACACCTAAATACGGTATTACATTACTTTGTCCTTAGAAAAATCCCAACTTGAGAGATTAGGCCAGGAAAATTACTGTAGGTAAGACAATTCCAGTCCCGCAAGTATAGTCATCATGCCACTAAATATAATGTACAGTCATGTATACCCGAAAAGACCCCTGTGGCCCGCTTTCCAGCCAGTAATAGCACAGTGCTGCTCAACTCTTTCCCGCATATAAATTAAAGCTTTTCACACCTTTGCAAACAGAGAAGATCCAGATCAGACCATACGGGAGCCGTCTGATCAGAGTCTGCTGTTTCTTCAGTTTCTGCTGAGGCCAAACAATTCTTTGTTCATTGGCCAATTCTAAATATCGATTAATAAATATTCATTCTGTCATTACTTCTAACATGAATATTCAATAGGAAAAAAGTCTACTTTGCCACATCGCTAAAGAGCCTTTACCTGTTGAATATTTAAGTAAAAAATAATGACTTTGTGAATATTAATGGCATTATGAACAAGAGAATGTTTGATCATAGCAAAAGCTAAAGAATCAGGGTCCATGCTTATAAAACTTTCAGTTGAGTCTGAGTTCGTTCTCAAGTTTTTGATTGGTCAGATTTGAGCCTTTGGCTCAAATCTGACCAATCAAAAGCTTGAGAACTCAAATCTGACCAATCAAAAGCTTGAGAACGAAACTCAGACTCAACTAAAAGCTTTATAAGCATGGACCCAGATCCTCCCAAGTGCGTGATACTTACTGACACTGGTTCCCTATGTGTGATACTTGCTCCTTACAAGTGTGTGATACTTACTGACTCTGGTTCCCTATGTGTGATACTTGCTCCTTACAAGTGAGTGATACTTACTGTCTCTGGTTCCCTATGTGTGATACTTGCTCCTTACAAGTGTGTGATACTTACTGTATCTGGTTCCCTATGTTTGATACTTGCTCCTTACAAGTGTGTGATACTTACTGACTCTGGTTCCCTATGTGTGATACTTGCTCCTTACAAGTGTGTGATACTTACTGACTCTGGTTCCCTATGTGTGATACTTGCTCCTTACAAGTGAGTGATACTTAATGACTCTGGTTCCCTATGTGTGATACTTGCTCCTTACAAGTGAGTGATACTTACTGACTCTGGTTCCCTATGTGTGATACTTGCTCCTTACAAGTGTGTGATACTTACTGACTCTGGTTCCCTATGTGTGATACTTGCTCCTTACAAGTGAGTGATACTTAATGACTCTGGTTCCCTATGTGTGATACTTGCTCCTTACAAGTGAGTGATACTTACTGACTCTGGTTCCCTATGTGTGATACTTGCTCCTTACAAGTGTGTGATACTTACTGACTCTGGTTCCCTATGTGTGATACTTGCTCCTTACAAGTGAGTGATACTTACTGACCCTGGTTCCCTATGTGTGATACTTGCTCCTTACAAGTGAGTGATACTTACTGACTCTGGTTCCTATGTGTGATACTTGCTCTTCCAATTGAGTGATACGTACTGTCCCTGGTTTCCTATGTGTGATACTTGCTCCTTACAAGTGCATGGTACTTACTGACCCTGGTTTCCTATGTGTGATACTTGCTCCTTACAAGTGAGTGATACTTACTGACCCTGGTTCCCTATGTGTGATACTTGCTCCTTATAAGTGAGTGATACTTACTGTCCCTGGTTCCCAGTGTGTGATACTTGCCCCTTGCAAGTGAGTGATACTTACTGACCCTGGTTCCCTGTGTGATACTTGCTCTTCCAACTGAGTGATACTTACTTTCCCTGGTTCCCTGTGTGTGATACTTACTGTGTACAGACATTTCTCTCCGGCTCCATTAGGGCAGTTGCTATCTGTATGCCATGTGTTAATCTGACTGACCAGCTGCTGTTTTACCATATCACAGGACATGGAAAATGACCTAAAAGTAAAAAAAACACCAAAAGGTTGAAATACTTTAACCAGGGGCATAGCTAGCGATACACACTTACGCACGTGCATAACATCAATCTGAAAGGTGAAAACATTCAATACATGAATTATGGCCAAAATGGAACAACAAAAAAACAAAGAGGGGGGTGGGGGTGTTTAAACAGTGGCTATTTTTTTATGTCTTACGAAGGCAGGATATTTTAGTCCTAGCAGGAACTGTTGAATCAGATATATATTATACTATCAGCAAACAGAGCAGACCCTGATCAGAGGCTCCTACTGGAACCATCAGATCTGAGTCTACCCTGTTTGCATAGGTGTGAAAAAGCATTTGTATGAGGGAGAGGGTTAACTCTTTGAGCACTCAGTAATTGTCTGCAAATGTTGTCATCCCCTACTAATTATTTAACCCTTTACTCCATAAATATGCCTTTCTACACCTTTGCAAACAGAGTAGACCAAGACCAGATGGCTCATGTAGTAGCCATGTTCTATTATAACAAATAATCTCATTTATATTCATGATGTTATGTTTTCTTACAAAAATATTCATGGAGTAAAGGGTTAAACTATTTCTGCCATTATGTCTTAAAAATCATGATCAAAGTGTCAAACAGCTTGGATCGTGACGAGGTGTTCAAGTACTCAGCTTTACCTCAACGTCTATATGAAAAGAGTAAAATAGAGTTTTTATTAACCCATTCCCTCATATTGACAAATTTTTACTCCCCTGTAAAAGTCATGTATTGAAACCATTGTGATAAATAGAGCATTTGCTCCATAGGAGCAACCTTCCAGTTGGCTTGCGGTAGGTCGGTGGTTCTATACTAGGATGTTCTTCTGTGCATGAAACAATTAATGCAATTTGTTCCATGCACAGAAAAACCTCTGGGGTCTTCCTCCACCTGTAATTAGCTGGACGTCTTGATATGACTGAAATATTGTTAAAACGATGTTAACCTGATAAAAACCAAACCAAACCATAGGAGCAAATGCTCTATTTATCACAATGGTTTCAAAAAACTACACAATTATAAATAATCTAGTAAATGCTCCTTCCTAGTAGATTTATGTGAAGAGGTTGGGTCTAAAAATGGCCTATGAGGGAATGGGTCTACTCTTTCACTGCTAGTTTTTTAGTACAATGTATATTGAACTACAACTCACCAGTTTAATTTACAGGAGGCATGAAGTGGCCCAGCGATGGAAACTCCAACAACACAAAACAAAACAGCCAAGCAGTGGAACAGACCCATTATTTCTTTTGTTTCAAATTGAATCTAAAGGAGCCCCTGCTACTGACTAGCTTTATATACTGGTATTCCAAAGATCAAAGATAAGACATACAGTGTTCTAGATAGCTCTTAGATAGAACCCGTCTTAAGCAGCTATCCAAAAGAGGTATTATTATGGTTCTGTAAAGCAGGTGGTAACTTAATGCAGGCCAGCAGTAATGCAGAAAGCTCCTATAGGAGCTTTCTGTATTACTTTTGCCCAGCATTAAGCAACCACCTGCTACTTAAGACTCCTACATTCAATAAATGAAAGGCCGCTCAAGGCAGATTCTACTGTTGTGTTCTAGATATCCCATATGACATACATAGTTAAACCCCTCTTAACCAGATGCTCCAATTAGTATTAATGTCGGTCTTTATGGGTAGGTTGCAGCTTAATGGAAGTTTCTGCATGACTTTCACTCAGCATTAAGCAGCCATCTACCCATAAAAACCTAAATATTTCTTTTTTTAAAATTCCATTTTAGAAGGGTTTTACTATAAATAAGGCATTTAAATGTTGTTCCTTATTCTGTCATAAAAAACAGTTCCACATTAAAATGTTTATCATCTGTTATTTGAAACATGATTCGGTCAGACCCTCACAATATGCTAGGTTACAGCTGATTTCAAATGTCAGTCATGTTCGGACAGAAATAGAAGAATGGTCAAATATTTACATAATTGTGGGACATAGCTTTTAACCTTTGAATGCCGAATTTTCAAAGTGAAATGGTCTATCAGTGTTCTACCCTTTCCTTCATATAAATGCCTTTTCATGCATTTTCAAACAGAGTAGACCCAGATCAGACATCCTATAGGAACCATCTAATCAGGGTGAGCCTGCTCTGTTTGCTTTTGACATGATATAGAAGGGTTAACAGTATAGAGTCCATTCAGTAAATAAGGCCCAAATTTGCAAGAGGAGTTTACAGTAAAACCTCTCTATAACGGCCACTAAATTGTGTTAATTAGTTGGTATTTAGGGCAGGTGGCTGCTTAAAGCAAGGTGAAAGTAAAACAGAACGCTCCTATAGGAGCGTTCTGTTTTACTTTCACATTGCTTTAAGCAGCCACCTGCTTTTAACACAAAATACTTGATGTAATTTAGTGGCCTTTATATAGAGGTTTTACTGTATATGACAAACTAGTGCCTACACTGATCAGAGGCCATCCACGAGTTTTCTGATCTGCATCTTCACCCTTTGCAAATGCCAGCTAGTTCACTTAATTGTTTCTTGCATTCAAACAGTGGTATTTTGCTGCCATATACTACAACTTACTTAAATTTCCTCCATTTTGATTCAAAGTACTCAAAGTACAGTAAAACTTCTCTATAACGGCAACTAAATTACATCAATTATTTTGTGTTAAAGGCAGGTGGCTGCTTAAAGCATGGTGAAAGTAAAACAGAACGCTTCTATAGAAGCGTTCTGTTTCACTTTCAACTTGCTTTAAGCAGTCACCTGCCCTAAATACCAATTAATTAACACAATTTGGTGGCCATTATAGAGAGGTTTTACTGTCTCCAATATGTTCGGATCCTGATGACACACTGAACTTCTCAGCATCTCAGTTTGATCCAGACAGTTCTCTATGTTTATTTCAAATTTCAATACCTCAATATTCATGGACAAAATGGTTTATAATGAAATGTGGAAAGTGGAACATTGTAGCCATTTTAGAAAGTAAAGAAACAACTCTATCAACTTCCATTAGCAAACAGAGTAGACCCTGATCAGACAGTTCCTACAGGAGCCATCTGATCTGGGTCTTCTCTGTTTGCAAATACCGTATGTGAAACACGTTTATCATGTGGGAATGGGATAAAACACAGCATTTATTCATGGGCATATCAATATCACTTGCACAAATTTATCTCATGCATGTTTCCGGCCTCCTTTGTTGTCATTTTTATTATTTTAACCCTTTCCCTCATATAAACATGTTTTCACGCATTTGCAAACAGAGCAGACACAGATCATATGGCTCCTAGAGGAGCCGTCTGATCAGGGTCTGCTCCGTTTGCTAATGGATTTTGAAAGATCGGTTTCTTTACTTTCTGAAATGGCTGCAATGTTCCACCTTCTATATTTCTTTATAACTATTTTGTTAATAAATATTCATTAGGTATGAAATTTGGAATAAACATAGAATAGGGAAAGGGAAAAAATTATACAAAGACTGTAAGGAACTACTCTATTTACTTTGGTCACAGACAAGGCCCAGATTAAAAGTTTATCACACTTGATAGTGTCAAAGAGATAAGGGTGTTCTGAAGTTTGACCCAAGACCCTGTTCTGTAAATTCTTAAGTTCACATTTGTTAACGCGTGATGGGAGACTTCTTTATGTAACCTGTGATGGTAGCCCTTTACTCCATAAATATGTTTTTTATGCCTTTACAAACATAGGACACCGAGATGGCTCTGTTTGCTAATAATATAGATCTGATTCTACAGTTTATGCAATGATACAAAATTATCTTGTTAACCCTTTCCCTCATATAAACGTGTTTTCACGCATTTGCAAACAGAGTAGACCCAGATCAGACGGCTCCTAGAGGAGCCGTCTGATCAGGGTCTGCTCTGTTTGCTAGTAGAATTTGATAGATATGTTTCTTTACTTTCTAAAATGTCTACAATGTTCCACCTTCAATATTTCGTTATACCTATTTTGTTAATGAATATTCAGTAGGTATTGAAATTTGGCCTAAATACAGAACAGGGAAAGGGTTAAACTCATAGTGCTTTTGTAAAAATTCAGTTACATGTAATTGATATTCATGATGCCATTAGTTCTTACATGCATATTCATGGAGTCAAGGGGTTAGTAATGGTTCCATCAACAATTTTCATTGTAAGTTCAATGAGTACACTTCTTATCCTAGGCAACTCTCATTTAACTATTACAATTCTGAGTTTTCAAATGGACCTTTCCAGAACTAACATTGGACTGTCTCATACTAATTCTGGAAGGGTATTTTTTCAATAAACTGTAAAATATGGCAAACAGTGCATACCCTAATCAGAGAGCTTTCAGAGAGCCTCTAAGCTGGGTCTACGCTTTTTGCAAATACCAGTACACTAGCACCCAGCATTCAAAGAACTAAAGTTATCAAAATGGTGCAGGTTTTACTCAAACTGGTAGAAAGGGGAGAATCAGGTTAGCACTAAGAGTCACATCACATGAAACAGGGTGCTCATACAAACAATTGCATTTGCAAACTGTATATTCATGTCATCAACCACCCGGAGATGACACTGTTTGCCACCAGTAACATCACTTGAGCCATTACTACTGCAAACTGTGCAGAACCATACCAGACTGTATTCAGCTGATCTGGGTCAAAACAATTTGCAATGTGGTTGAATGTTATTCCCCATTATGTAGTTCATGTTGTTGGGTTGTTGTTGTTTTTTTTGTTTTTTTTTCATTTTATTTGTCTTTTTATAACACATTTACAACTTACCCAGTTAGAGAATTAAATAACTGACCTATTGACCTTGTGTTTTTACAGTAAAACCTCTCTATAATGGCCACTAAATTACATCAAGTATTTTGTATTAAAGGCAGGTGGCTGCTTGAAGCAAGGTGAAAAAATCCCAGAAGCGTTCTGTTTTACTTTCACCTTCCTTTAAGCAGCCGTCTGCCCTAAATACCAACTAATGAACACAACTTAGTGGCCATTATAGAGAGTTTTTACTGTAATAATTTAACATCTGAATTTTGGACAAAATGTACTGGCATTTGCAATAGTGTAGACTCAGATAAGAGGTCTCCTTGAGGACCCTCAAATCAGGATCTGCACTGTTTGTCATTCAAACTTGTCTAACAAGTTTTCATACATTAGTTACAATCATCAAATGTTAAAATGACAAAATTGTCAGTCATACTATCTTTAATAAGATGGACCACAGGTGCAAGACATAATTAAAGTTCACATGCTGATAAACAATTTGCTGTAAACTGTTGTGAATTGACCCTTTCCTCCATAAATACGCCTTTCTGTACCTTTGTAATCAGAGTAGACCAAGATCAGACAGCTCCTATAGGAGCAGTCTGATCAGAGTCTGCTCTGTTTGCTTACGAAATTATATACATGTAGATCTGATTCTTAGTAACAGTTTCTGCCATGGCCAAAAGTTCCCGTGTCTGTCTGCTATTACAACAAATTAATCAAATTGATATTCATGATGTCATCATTTCGTACATTAATATTCATGGGGGAAAGGGTTATTTACATTTATGATAATCTGTACAAAGATAGATCTACATTTACAAGGCATCCAAAACTCTAATTGAATTAAAATATTTACATAACCCCTTTACCTCATGAATATTCCGACCCTGATCAGACGGCTCTTACAGGAGTCATTTTATCTAGGTCTACTCTTTTTGCAAAGGTGTGTTCATCATTTTGGTACTATACATCTTTTTCCCTCCTCTACCTCTCCATTGCCTATAATATTTAACCCTTTCCCTCATATAAACATGTTTTCACGCATTTGCAAACAGAGTAGACCCAGATCAGATGGCTCCTTGAGGAGCCATCTGATCAGGGTCTGCTCTGTTTGCTAATAGAACTTGATAGATCTGTTTCTTTGCTTTCTAAAATGTCTACAATGTTCCACCTTCCATATTTCTTTATAACTACATGTATTTTGTTAATGAATATTTAGTAGGTACTGAAATTTGTAATAAACATAGAACTGGGAAAGGGTTAAAGTACGATTGTCAGAGACTTTGAGGTAAATGAGCCACCAATTATTAGCATTTGTTTGTACCCAAGAATGGTACAAACCTATGTTTAGACAAGAATCACAATTTCTGCCAAATTTAGTCAATGCTTTTAGAAAAGAAGAGATTTGAAAAAAAATATCACTAATCATAAAAGAAAATGGGCTACCTGTTGCTGGCAATGCTTTTTATGCTCCTATTGATGATGGTCAGGGGGCATTATGTTTTGCACATGTCCGTCCATCTGTCAGTCTGTCCATCCATGTGTCACGCTTTTACATGCAGTTGGTTGTCACAGATTTTTCAATGTCTTGTACCTTACTCACCACTATAGCTATTGACATGGAATTGCATGTACACATTACACACCATCCATACTTTCATTGTGCACCCAGTCCATGCTGCCCTCAAGCCTAATGTCAAGGTAAAATGACTTAGGAATTACTTGGAAATTTTACATGCAGTTGGTTGTCACATTTACATACATTTGATGGTTGTCAGTTGTTCATCGTCACAGTTTTTCATCGATTTTTCAATGTCTTATACCTCCTTAACCACTGTAGCTATTCCAATGGAATTCCATATACACATTAAATACCATCTATACTCTCAATGCACACCCAACCCATGCTGCCCGCAAACTCAATGTCAAGGTCAAATGACTTAGGAATTTTATGTGCACTTGGTTGTCACATTTTTTCATTGTCTTATATCTCCCCAACCACTGTAGCTATTGCCCATGGAATTGCATATGCACATTTAACACCATCCATACTTTCATTGCGCACCCATCCCAGGCTGCCCACAAGCCCAAGGTGAAGTTCAAATGAATTAGGAATTTTACGTGCAGCTAGGCAAGCACCACGGGGGTATCGATGTGTCTTACAGACACAATTTTCTATTTTTATTTTGTATGAAAGTAAGCTGCAAATGGCAAATCTGTGATAACCTGTGCAAACAGTTTGGATCCTGATTAGAGTTATACAGCATCAAATCAGGATCAAAACAGTTTGATGGTATGATTATGTTTTTTAGACAAAGATGAAGAAAACTAAAATATGAAATTTTTGCAGACGACAAAACTTACAGATTTAGCCAGTTTGGCCATACTGCTTATTTTAGCATTACATGCCAGAAAAAAGATGTGTTTGTGAAACACTATGCCCCCGACCTTTGACCCTGAAGGATGACCTTGACCTTTGACCAGGGATTTTAACGTGACACATCGTCTTTGTGTGATGAACATTTGTGCCAGGTTATTTTGAAATCCATTCACAGATAAAAAAGTTATAGAAGGGACACGAAATTTTGGATGGACGGACAGATGGAAGGACAGATGGACGAACAGATGGAAGGATGGACGATGGGATTACTATATGCCCACCATTGGGAGCATAAAATAATACTGAAATGCTAGGACACAAATCTGCCTTAAAGTCTAACTAAAGGATAACACTGACAAAAAGCAATTATATATTTTTTCCACGTTTTTATTCAGATGTGAATAAATTATACAAAACAAAGTATCGTAGAACCTCTATAAAGCATCCACTTAACCCCCCCTTACCTCATGAATATTCATGTAAGAAATAATGATATCATGAATATTGATAGCATATGAACACAGGATTTGTTTGGCCATAGCCCAAACTGTAGAATCAGATCAATATTATTCCTTTCGCAAACAGAACAGACTGATCAGACTGATCCTACAGGATCCTTCTGATTGGTGTCTACTCTAATTGCAAAGGTGTTAAAAGCCATATCTATGAAGCAAAGGGTCAACCCTCTGAATGCTGAATGGAACGATCTATCATTGTTTTACTAATAAAGTGCTTTTAATCTTTAACAATTCTGTCCTTCAAAGGGATCTTCTTTGTTTGCTTATATAACAATGTACATGTACATCTGATTCTGCAGTTTCCGTCATGGCAAAATTTGCTGTGTTCATAATTATGCAATAACAAAAATTCAGCTGATTAATATTCAGTCATACTTTCTTACATGAATATTCATCCTATGATCAGGTAAAGGGTGTCTATGACATCTATGGTCCCAGAGTCTCTTATTGCACATTCATCTGCCCATATGTCTCTCCTCTCTCCATCTCCCCTCTCTTTCTCTCTCTCAAACCTCTCTCTCATTTTATAACATAAATTAACTCTTTGCACACTAGCAGTAAAACTGTGATTACCTTTGCCATCAGTTTGGATCCAGGTGAGACACCGCATAATGCTTTTCACACTTTGACCATAATTTTTTATAAAAAAAATGAGGTGTTTTTTTTTTAAGTATTGAAACAGACAATTGTTGCAGATGATAAATTACTTAATAGCGTGAAGAGTTAAAAACACAATGAAGGCTTAGAGCAGAACTATTGTAAAACCTCAATATTAAGCGTTTATATCATTGTCTTTTACTTCAATACTCAAATGCTTTCTTGCATTTCATTTTCTTAAAAACAAAAATACAGAACTAGAATAACAGTATGTCCGTAGAGTATGGATGCCCCATACTGTCATTTTCACTAAATTAAAGGTGTATAACTCTGCCCCTGTAACAACAAAGCATCATAATTCTGTCAACAATGGTTACAAATGAAATTAGTCCCTTCATGTGCACTGTACATCAATGCTCACTAATTGGGATGAAAATTTGCAAAACAAATTGCTGGTAAAAGTCACTTTGAGACAATTATTGTCAATTAAGGTGAACATTCAGAAAAAAAATGAGAATGAGTTTAATCATTTTTTTCTTATCTATGCATATTTGTTGTTATGCTATCAGAGTAGACCAAGATCAGAAAGCCTCTGAAGAAGCTGTCTAATCAGAGTCTGCTAGGTTTGCTTATATATAATAATTAAAGATCTGATTTTACACTTTTTGTCATAGCAAAAAAGATATACAAAATTGATTAATTTAATTTGAGTTCTTTAATGAAAGCAGAACCAGAACTTATATTGCTAGCTGCATTACAGATCACTTCATTTTCATGCATTTATCTAGATTTTTTAACACTAGTTTGTTGGTATATTAGCAAGGAACCAGTACTGTGTCTCATATATTGCTGATTCCCAGTTTCTCTGCTTGTTCTATGGCAATTTGCAAATTCTGGTCAAACAGGTCACATCTGAAATGGAAAATGCAACACAGAGTTGTTATTTCTTTCATGAATATCCAACAGAGAAAGGGCTAAAGGCAATCTAAGCTGATTTTGTGGCATGTTTAATTTACAAACATATCCAAGTGAAACATAAGCAGATAAATAAAATATTTGCTAACAAACAAATGGTAATTTGGTGTTCAAAAACTAATTAACTCTTTACTCCATCAGTAAGAAACAGTGAATATATTTATACTGATCAACAGTATTATCATGATGGCATTATGAACATAGGAAGATTTAACCAAGGCAGAAACTTTAAATTCAGGTCTATATTATTTCATAAGCAAACAGAGCAGACCCTGATAAAACTGCTCCTACAGGAGCCATCTGATCTGTGTCTACTCTGTATGCAAAGGCATAGAAAGGTGTACCGGTATTTATGGAGTAAAGAGTTAAAAATATTTAAATTACAATAAAAAACAGTTCATACATGACTTATCGCTGTTTGTTTGCTTGTATCAAGTTTTACATCGATTTAAACAATTCCCTGTTCTATGTATATTTCAACACGGAATATTCATGGACACAATAGTTATAATGAAATATGGGAGATGGAACATTGCCGACATTTTAAAAATAAAGAATCAGATCTTTCAAATTCCTTTAGCATCCTATAGGAGACATCTGATCTCGGTCTACTCTGTTTGCAAATGCACACAAACATGTTTATATGAGGGAAAGGGTTATACACCCTTTCCCTCATATAAACTGTATTTCACACATTGGCAAACAGAGTAGACCTAGATCAGACGGCTCCTAGAGGAGCCGTCTGATCAGGGTCCGCTCTGTTTGCTAATAAAATTTTATGGATCTGGTTCTTTTGTTTCTAAAATGGTTACAATATCCAAGCTTAATGCAGGGTATTTGACCTGAATTAAGCTGTCACCTGCTTTAATTTGACCTCTTTTAGATGGCCAGTTAACCCTTTCCTCCGTCTTTCCATGCCTCTGTAATGATCACTTTCTGAAATCATTGTGATAAATAGAGCATTTGCTAATGCTCTATTTATCACTATGGTTTCAAACTACAAAATTCTAAAAAAAAATTATTTTTCTCTAGTAAATGCTCCTTTTGGGTATATTTATTCAAAGAGGATGGGTCTAAAATAGCCTATGGAGGAAAGGGTTAAGACAGGTTCTACTGTATTCGGCAAACTAAATGTTAAACAAGAGATGCTGAATCACTCCAGATGGTCTGCAAAGGTAATCCTTAACCCTTTCCCTCATATAAACGTGTTTTCACGCATTTTCAAACAGAGAAGACCCAGATCAGATGGCTCCTAAAGGAGCCATCTGATCAGTGTCTGCTCTGTTTGCTGATAGAATTTGATAGATCTGTTTCTTTGCCTTCTAAAACGGCTACAATGTTCCACCTTCTATATTTCTTTATAACTATTTTGTTAATGAATATTGAGTAGGTATTGAAATTTGGCCTAAATACAGAACAGGGAAAGGGTTAATTTGCTGCTAGTGTGCCGAGGTGAACATACCTTATAGGCATGTCTAATGAGTAGAAAGGATTCTTGAGGGCGAAGTCGGAGTATACTTCATACAGTTTTTTCAGCAGCGTATCCACTGCTGCTTGACGGGTATCAGCTATCACAATGAACTTTAAACCTGTGAACAAAGGCAAAATACAATACAATCAGTTCATGGGTTTTCAGTTGCGTTTACTCTTAGCATGCTAAGAACCTGTCTCCCGTAAAAAAACAAACATTAACCCATTCCCTCATAGGCTATTTTTAGATCCAACCTCTTTGAATGAATCTACCCCAAAAGGAGCATTTACTAGAGAAAAGGAAAATTTTAGAATGTTGTAGTTCGAAACCATTGTGATAAAAAGAGCATTTGCTCCTATAGGAGCAAATGCTCTATTTATCACAATGGTTTCATAAATAGACTTTTAAAGAGGCGAAGAAAGGCGTATTTACGGAGGAAAGGATTAAATGCACACATAGATGTGGTAGAGAGAAAGACCTGAAATTATCACCGAATACAAGTAGTATCCCCACACAAGTGCTTCACAGAGTATATATGATATTTTGTTATAACAATATGTACAACACAGTTTCAAAATGAACTTTCCCATAAATTTGTTGACATCCAGTTAACAGTTGCCGAGAAATAGCCCAGACAAGAAAACCCATCAGACGAACCTACCAATAGACAGACCAACCGACCATCATAAAGACTTTTATGACATATCCTAAATACCAATCTACCCCCACTTAACCCTTTCCCTCATATAAACTTGTTTACACGCATTTGCAAACAGAGTAGACCCAGATCAGACGGCTCCTAGAGGAGCCGTCTGATCAGGGTCTACTCTGTTTGTTAATGGAAATTGATAGATCTGTTTCTTTACTTTCTGAAATGGCTACAACGTTCCACCTTCCACATTTTGTTATAACTATTTTGTCCATGCATATTAAGTAGGTATTGAAATTTTGAATAAACATGAATGAATGAATGAATGAAAGACTTTATTTAAAGAGGGTTACCCGGTTAGTCAACAGACTAATCTACCCCAGGGCCCTCTAACACAATCATTTCATACAAAATATTTAACAACAGAACTATAATAAGAATATCTGTAATTTAAAAGACAGGACAGAGTAGCCATATAATGCACATTTTAATCGATTAAAGCAAACCGAATGCGAATACTAGTTTGAAAAAGTGAAATATGGCATTATAATACCAAGAAAAGAAACTTCCACAGAAATTGTCAAATCTGGGATTACTCAATTCTTAGCCTCATGTAATACTCTGTACACAGTCATGTAACACATGAAAAAAATCATAGTGATATATATTAGAAAACATAGTCACAAAACTGGTTTATCAAAACAACACTTTATGTATATGCTATGGAAAGGTATAAAAATATTGTTCACATATTTCAAACATGGCAAACCCAGCTCAGAAACTCCTGCAGAGTTTTTTTTCTGAAATGGAATTGTTCTGTTCGTTAATGTTCAAGACTAAATTTGTAAATCGTCATTGTTACACTGGTTGTTTTACACTGAATTACAATAGAAGAAACTTTGACCTCACAATAGAAATGATTTTGAACAACAGCAGTCCTTTCAAATCTATGTAGGTTTTGAAAACTTGACAGTAATTAGCAGTATCAAATTATTGTTGATATTTGTTTTTTAAGATTATTCTAAACAATGCAGATACAGATGCGTGCTTTGGAAAGCTTTCGATAGTACCTTCATTGTTCAATAATGGTTGTGTTTTGAAGAAAAAAGGCTAAAATTGATTTAAAACTAGAGTTACATAAAGTCTTTTAGAAAAGGAAAATGGTTATGAACAACAAAATAGCAAGATATGTACATATAGTGTTAAGCGTGTATGGCATCTTGAAATAGTGGCTCAGAACATGCAATATTAATTCAGCGCTCTGTATGAAAAAGACGGAGCTGAATAAATAACACCTACGGTGTGAACAATTGGTCTTTAGAAGATGAATGAATGAATAAATGAATGAATGAAAGACTCCATTCAACCAGGGCAGCTCAATTAGTCACTATGACCAATCTATATTGAGGCGCTTAAACGAAAGCATTTTATACACAATACAAAACAGTAAAACACAGATCTATATGCACAAGAAATCGATGTTCAGACATTCGGTAATGTTGAGTCTGGATAATTAATAATTGTTGTCTGCTTCAATTTTTAGCCTACATCTATTCTTTAAGGACACGCATTTGGATCCTGATAAAACTCCCGAGTAACTTGGCGTCTAATCTGGATCCAATCTGTTATCATAGATTTGATTTGCATCTAAATACAAAACGTAGTTAATAACTTAATATAGAGCTATAATATCAAGTGATTGCACACAAAAATGAAACGCATTTATAAATACCATCTGAACCCGATTCAGGACAGGGAAAGAGTTAATTCATGATCTCATGGAACTGCCTTTTCAAGCCTTTGCAAACAGAACAGATCCAGACCAGGGTCTGCTCTGTTTGCTTATGAAATAATATAGACATGAATCTACAGCTTCTGCCACTGTATAACATTCTCCTGTTCACAATGCCATTATAAAAATTCTGCTACCTGTAAGTAATATTCATATGAATAAACCAGTGTTACAGATAAGGGTGCGTACCCAAATACTAAATCGTCATTTCTCCACCAAACCAGGATTTGGTGGAGAAATAAAGGCGTTATTATTGAAAATGTTTTAATTTACGCATCTTATCTGGAGCTCCGATAAATGTTCATGAAATTAAGAGTTATTCTTTATTGATGGGGTATGAAGACACAAGATGAGAGAGTACTCTAGGCACATGCAGACTCTTATCTACTTCTTTTACCTCTAGAAGCGAAACTTTTTATCCAGAGAGCAAATGCTCTATTTATCACAGTGGTTTCAAAACTACACAATTCTAAAAAATCCTATTTCACCCTTAGAGGTCTAAAAATAAAATGTGGTAATGGGTTAACAAACTGCTGCCGAATTGTTGAACAGTTGGCATTCAGACGAGATGTCAGATTACTCTGCATAGAGTCAGGATTCAAACTGCCTGCATAAGTGATCAGGAATTTGTCACCAATGTTCAAATACATGTAGATGAATATCGTGAATATCCATCTAACAATTCATGAATTCAATTATGATCAGATACTGCTCTGTTTGCTTATGAAATGATAAAGTTCTGATTCCACAGTTTCTGCTATGACTAAACATTACTATTTTCATATGCCATTATAAATTTTATACAGCTTATTTATATTCATGATGTCATTATTCCTTACACGAATATTCAAGAGGTAAAGGGTTAACTAAGTGATACTTTTATTATGCAACAGAATTTCTGCCATAGCAGAGAGTGTAGATTCAGAACTATCATATAATTAACCCATTCCACCATATGCTATTTTTAGACCCAATCGCTTTGAATAAATTTACCGAAAAGGAGCATTTACTAGAGAAATGGAAACTTTTAGAATGTTGTAGTTTGAAACCATTGTGATAAATAGAGCATTTGCTCCTATAGGATCAAATGCTCTATTTATCACAATGGTTTCAAGAAATGACTATTACAGGGATGTAGAAAGGCTTATTTATGGAGGAAAGGGTTAAAGCAAACAGAGCAGACCCTTGTCAGACAGCTCTTACAAGTAAATGGACAAACAAGTTTGTGACAAAACTGTCCACCATTAAGCATTTTAAACTGTTGGTACCTGTCATAGTCTGCTGGCAGTGTAGCTTGAATGTGTCGGTTTCCAGAACTTCAATACCTGATGACCTGGGCTCTGGGGACAGCTGGGAACCAATGGCAAACAATCTACAAGATAAGATACAAATGTACAATGTAGTCAAAATCAATAACTCCATGAATATTCATGTAAACCATACAATGTAATGGCAAACAGACATGGCAGAAATTGTACATTCAGTTGTATATTATTCAGTAATAAGCAAACTGAGCAGACCCTGTTCAAACTGTTCCTAAAGGAGCCATCTGACATGTATCCATGGTAATAAAGATTTTTAGTTGAGTCCGGGTTCATTTAAGTTTTTGATTGGTCAGATATGAGCTCTGATTACATTTTTGAAGAGGAACATTACCTTTTATAATTGCAAGAGATGGTAATTGTATTACAGATGTCATGTAGTACTTAGCACACAGTAGTTAATGCCTTTGCAAATGCAGTAGACCCAGAATAATAGAATTATGATTCTACAGTTTCTGCAGTAGCCAAATTAATATACCATTATTTTTTATTTAAATCCAATTTAATCCAACCCTATTCTTCATATAAAAACCTTTTCATGCTTTTGCAAACAGAGAAGACCCGGAATCAGATGGCTCTCATAGGAGCCATCTGATCAGAGTCTCCTGTTTTCTTATGGAATGATAAAGATCTGGGTCCATGCTTATAAAGCTTTTAGTTGAGTCTGAGTTTCGTTCTCAAGCTTTTGATTGGTCAGATTTGAGTTCCCAAGCTTTTGATTGGTCAGATTTGAGCCAAAGGCTCAAATCTGACCAATCAAAAGCTTAAGAACAAACTCAGACTCAACTAAAAAGCTTTATAAGCATGGACCCTGGTCTTTTCTATTTGCAAAGGCGCTAACAGGTGAATTTATGGAGTAAATGGTTACTCCATATACTACTATAAAAAATTGCATTTTATTCTTCCGATTTGTCCAAAAAAAGAGAAACAATTGATCAATTGTCAAACAGTTTGGAAACGGAATCAGATGCCAAGTTACTGATATGGATAAAAAAAAATGTTTGCGAAAGTATCCGGTTGCAAGAAGGGGTATAATCGTTACATGGTGTAACACTGAAAATTTGTAAGGTTTATATATGTATAGTGCCTGTTGTGAGAAAATCAACTTTTGTACATTGTGAAAACAGTGCAGACCCAGATCAGCTGATGCTATTGAAATACTGTGTATGATCACTTTGTGCAAGGTGAGCTAAAAAAATTTGTAAAAGAGTGAAAACTGTCTACAGTAACCCAGAGGTCCAGGTAAGAGGCGTACATTAAAACATGTTCAAGAATAGCTCCTTTATTTCTTCTGACCACTCCTAAGACGATTCTAAAGAGTGGCAGACCACCCAAAATAAGTCTAGTTGTGGTATTTTAACCCTTTCCCCCATGAATATCCATATCAGAAATAATGATGCCATAAATATCAAAAAGATTAATTTGTTATAATAGCACATGGACATACAGTACTGTAGGAAGTTTTGGCCATGGCAGAAAATGTAGAATCATATCTTTATTACATGTATATCATAAGCAAACCAAGCAGACCCTGATCGTACGGCTCCTAGATCTGGGTCTACTCTGTTTACAAAGGCAAATAAAGGCATATTTATGGAGTAAAGGGTTAATGCATGGCATCAGTTTGCAGACAGATCCTCTAGGAGGTTTCTGCATTACTTTCATCCTGCAATAAACAATCACCGATACTCATTGATCCCCGTGTTTTTTTCATTATGTAGTCGCTATAGGCAGGTTATACTGTTTAGTTTAAAAATCACTAATCATAATTCTTGGCCATAGTTCTTTTATGTAGTACAATATCTACTAAAGATTATGTGTAAAGTGGTCTTTGAAAAACAAAGGAAAAGAGAGAAATTTCATAAGAATTGACAAAATATGTCATCAGTATCAGCAAAATATTTTGCCTACTAGCAACGCAGATAGTGAAGATCTATGCAGATCAATTGTGTGTCAAAAAAATTTGGGTATACACTGTTTGTGAATGTTCTGGTCAAATTACGCTTTACTCCATATATATGGCTTTTATCGGCTTTGCAAACAGAGTAGACCCAGATCAGACAGCTTCTGCAGGAGCCATCTGATCAGGGTCTGCTCAGTTTGATTATGGTATAATTTAGATCTGATTCGACAGTTTCTGCCATTACCAAACTTTCCTGGGTTCAAGTGCCATAATAAAAATTCATCTAATTGATATTCATGATGTTGTTCTTTCTTACTTGAATATTCAACAGGGAAAGGTAGTTAGGGGTTAACAAGGATGCTAAAGATTCAGACCAGGTAATGCTTGAGATGTATCAAAGTAATTGGTGTTCTAACAGATTCCAGACTATCTTATACTTAGTTCATGTTTATACCTTTTCTTCATATAAACACCTTTTTATGCATTTGCAAACAAAGAAAACCTAGATCTGATCAGGATCTGCTCTGTTTCTTAAACCCTTTCCCTATGTTTATTACAAATTCCAATACCTACTGAATATTCATGGACAAAATAGTTATAATCAAATATGGATGGTGGAACATTTTAGCCATTTTAGAAAGTAAAGAAACAAATCTTTTAAATTCCATTAGCAAACAGAGCAGACCCTGATCAGACGGCTCCCCTAGGAGCTGTCTGATCTGGGTCTACTCTGTTTGCAGATGCGTGAAAACACGTTTGTATGAGGGAAAGGGCTAATGGAATTTGATAGTTCTGTTTCTTTACTTTCTAAAATGGCTACAATGTTCCACCTTCCATATTTCATTGTAACTATTTTGTTCATGAATATTCAGTGGGTGTTGAAATTTTGAATAAACATAGAACAGGAAAAGCGTTAAAACATTGAATATATTTAACCCATTCCCTGTTGAATATTGATGTTTGTTTGTATCGAGGTTGTATGTCGCTTTAGCAATATTTAAGCAATATTGTGATATCCAGCTTATTATAGGTACAGGAAGACACAAGAGGTTTTTCCGTATATAGAACAAATTGCATTGTTTCCTGCACAGAACACTTGAGAAGAACAACCAACCTACTGCTTGAGTATTCATGTACATTGTATAAAGAAATAATCACATAGACTAGTGAATAACATGTAGCGTACTTATTATAATGGTACACAGGATTGTTTGGTATCTACAACAGTTTATTAAAAGGACCCATTCCAAATGTATAATAGGTAAAAAAAAATAATCAAAATTTTGGTGGGAAATCCCAATAGTGACCAAATTTTGATTTAAAAAACACACCATAAGTTAAAATGGGACCAAAAATGCATTCCAAATCACTGAAGTTTATTCACAAAAAAATCCCAATCATTAATATAAATGTATTTATCCCAGTATTTCCAGACAAAGGCCTGTATTGGTAATTATAATCTCATGAGCAAACAGAGCAGACCCTGATCAGACAGCTCCTACTGGACCAATCTGATCTGGGTCTGCTCTGTTTGCAAAGACATGAAAAGGCATTTGTATTAGGGTTTAAGAATACACGTATAAGAAAAAAATCTACCATTTGATAATTTAAGAGGAAATTGTTTGCAGATGTCAAGAGACAATCCTTTAAACATGGAGAAATTTTCATGCATTAAAAGTATTTTCTGCTTTAACCCTTATCATACTATAAAAATGATTATTTCTGCAGAAAATTGTACCTAATGCTGATTCATTCAAGCTTTTGAAAAGCAACTTAAAATATGGATGGTGGAACATTGTAGCCATTTTAGAAACTTAAGAAAGAGACCTTTCAAATTCCATTAGCAAACAGAGTATACCCTTATCAGATGGCTCCTATATGAGCCCTCTGATCTGGGTCTTCTCTGTTTGCAAGTGCATGAAAAACATGTTTATTTGAAGTAAAGGGTTAACTCTAACAGTATGTATTTTTCATAAATTGCTCAGTATCAAACAGTCTTGACTGGGTTGGTAATGACTACCGATAAATAATAGTCAATCACGACCAAAGACTTACGAGTGAAACATACTGGCCAGCATAATTTTCTCATTGGTTGTCAGCTTTGGTTTGCCAAACTTGATGTTGATTGGATAATTTTCCTCTGTATTGATCACCTCCATTACATCACGGCCATCTTGAAGAATTTTCCCCTCAGCTGTGATGCCATTGATTGCAAGAAGAGTATGGCCAACTGTTTTGAGCAATCAAAAATATCAATGTAAAATAGAGCTACAGATAAGAAAATTAAATAGAAATTTATGATGTACAGAAAACCTCTTCATGTATGAAATTCATGTATGAAATAATGAAATCATGAACATTTGAACATAAATTAAATGAAGTTGTATACACTGACATACGTACAAAGGAATGATTGGCCACAGCAGAAACTGTAGAAACAGATCTATATTATTCCATAAGAAAACAGAATAGACTCTGATCAAACGGCTCCTACAGGAGTTGTCTGATCTGGGTCTTTTGTATTTTCAAAGATGTTTTATATCAGGTAAAGGATTAACTCTGTCCTCCATGAATATTTATCTAAGAAATAATGATGTCATGAATATTAATTAGATAAATTGTTATAATAGCACACGGACACAGGAATATTTGGCCTTGGCAGAAACTGTCATATCTGCTTTTTATTATAAGCAAACAGAGCAGACCCTGATCAGATGGCTCTACTCTGTTTGCAAAGGCGTAGAAAGGTGTATTTATGGAGTAAAGGGTTAAAGCACTCACAAACAAGAGATATGGGTCACAAAGGGATGTGGTAGCTTAATGCAATATATGAAAGTTATGCAAAAAAGCTCATATAGGAGCTTATTTCATTACATGTACTTGCATCTTGTAGTTAGCAACCACAGTAAAACCTCTCTATAATTTCCACTAAATTACATCAAGTATTTTGTGCTAACGGCAGGTGGCTGAATTTAGCAAGGTGAAAGTAAAACAGAAAGCTCCTATAGGAGTGTTCATTTTTACTTTCATCTTGCTTTAAGCAGCCACCTGCCCTAAATATCAATTTATCAACACAATTTAATGGCCATTATAGAGAGGTTATACTGCACCTGCTTTTAAAGATGGTTATTAATATAGCGATCATTATAGATAGGTTCTCCAGTATGTCATTTTTTTTCTTTGCTTTGCTCATTACTATCACCTCTCTGATGCAAATCCAGATATATATATTTAATATAAGGATCTCAAATGGGATTAGATTTTCTTCAGCTTGGCTTAACATTTGGTCTAAACGAATTGAGTATGCAATGGGTATTCCCCCTTCACTTCAAGTTCACTATTTCAGAGCTGACCCATCTCTGACTGTTCTGTATGGGCTGTCAAACACTTTTAAGACCATTGAAATTTGAATGTGCAATTGGTATCATACTCCAACTAGAAATCCCTTGTAATGCTCCCCTGAATGTGCTTGCAATGCTGTTAGTTCTACATATGCATAATGGGTTGGGATTAGAAACTGGGTAAAGACTAAAAAGATTTTTGACATTACACTCCATAAAAACGCCTTTATCACCTATTTAAACATACTAAAGGAGCCATCTGATCAGGGTCTGCTCTGTTTATGAAAAAAATGTATATCTGCTTCTACATTTCTCCCAAGGTAAAACAATTCATTAAATGTGCAACTAGTATCATACTCCAACTAGACATCCCTTGTTTTTATGCAATGCTCCCGGGACCCCTGAATGTGCTTGCAATGCCATTAGTTCTTCATAATTATGCATAATAGGTTAGGACTAGAAACTGGATAAGGACTAATACACCTTTAACACATTTGCATACAGACTAAACCAAGATCAGATGGCTGCTATAGGAGCCATCTTATCCATCTGCCTGTAGTGTAGGAACCGTCTGATCAGGGTCTGCTGTTTGCTAATGATATAATGTAGATCTGATTCTCTAGTTTCTGTTTTGGCGTAAGTTTCATGTGTGAATATGTCATTCTAGAAATTGGTCTTATTAATATTCATGGTGTGATTTATGATTGTTTCTTTCATGAATATCCATGGAGTAAAGGGTTGAATAATTTCGCAAGGGGAGGGACAATCTTACCCTTTATGCCATCCCTCTCTCCAAAAGCTACCACGATTTTCTCATCAAACGGTTTCAGTGTTAGCTCCAGTGGGTAACTGAATGTCTTTTCTACTTCTGGACGTGGAATACTGTGGTCATTCTGGTATATTAAGCCCCCGGCTTTGTTGATGATGTAGACACTAAATATTGTCATTTTGTTGACATGTTCATGGAGGTTGAAGAGTTACATGGCAAGGGAGCTAACCAATAAGGCCGAGGCTATTCGAACGGCGACCCGTGTACCGAATGTATTGGTATTTGCAAAAAGTGTAGACTCAGATAAGAGAGACCCTTAAAGAGACCACTGACCTGGTCTAAACTGTTTGTCATTCAAAACCATTTAAGAAATCACCATTAAAACTCTTAATAAATTAGGTACATAGCTGCAACATATAGGATACAAAGTGAATTGCCATTTCCCTTATAAATGTCCAATGCGTGACGTATGATCTCTCATCTCTCTCTAAAACAACTCATCTAGAAATAGATAAGCAGTCGAACGCCGCTGATTACGTAGCGTCTGACCAGGATCCAAACTGTTTGCGAAATTGCCTTTAATGATAATCGTATTTAAGCGGTGTTAGCGCTGAAATAGTTTAACCATTTCTGGCATGATTAATTAATATACCGTGACTTTGGTCTGCGATGTTTCGATCTATATGTCTGTGATAATTATGTGTGATGATATATATAAGACTGTGGTATATATGTAGACTATATTGAATGTGAATTTAAATGCTTACTTTTAATAATCCCGGTCTGAACCTAAATCTTACTACGATATTTCAAGTACTAACTTCTAATAAATAGGAAATGAGCTCTTTGCTTAATGGGTTATCCTTAGACCTTAGCATTTATAACTTATATAGCACATGCACAATGTTAAATTGTTAATGCCGAATCTGCCCATGGCAAAAAAACTTGATCAAATGTTTGTCTGTCTGTCAATGGCAATTTTTTTAACCATGATCATTTACTGTCTGTCTGTTTGTCAATAGCAAAAAACAAAACAACTTTAGTCATGATCACATGCTTGTCTGCCTGTCAAGATCACATATATCTGTCTGTCAATGGAAAAAAAGCATATGACCACATGTCCGCCTGTCTGCCTGTCTGTCTGTCTGTCAATTATAATGGCAAAATATTTAGCCTTGATCACAACTTTTGTGTAGGATAATTTGTATGAAGAAGTCCATACATAAAACCTCGGTGATCATTCATCATAAAAAGGTAGTAAAGTCAAGCAGGCACAGGGCTCACATACAAGATGCAACCACCACCAGCATGTCACAAACACACACGCGCGCGCACCTCCTGTAGGAACTTTCAGCATTACTTTAGACCTGCATTTAGCTGTCTATATATTTGCATAGTTATATACATTTAAGAGCCATTCTGTATTGTAAGTATTGGAAGGAGTGAACTTTTAGTTCGATTTATCTCGATGTTCGATTTCGAGACATCGACGTTCAAGTGTATGTGAAATGAATATTTAATTGATCAAACTTGAAAATAGTAATTTTAGTGGCGGACAGATGCCAGGTCTTAATTGTTTTACTATGTAATTGTGTTTTTTTCATAGACATATAAATCTACATATGTACATGTATGTATATATGTCTCTGGTTTTTCAGACATCAAACAAAATCCATAGAATCATACAATTGTATGTTTTCTATCATTGATGCTGGTCAACATTTATCGACATAGATCTAATTTATAGCACATAGCATTGACGAAGAAAATATAATTAATAGATTATCTATCCAACCTCCTACGCAGTTATCTCCCTAAATCGCTACGCTGAAGAGATCCCTGCCACCAAAACTCCCCACAGTGATCTCCCTTGTCACTACGTGCGGTCATCACGATCTCGTCAGCGTACTACGTTGGAGGTTGTCCTGCCACCACAACATTCACGTGACCATGGTGTACACCATCAGCCTCCAGCGCAGTTATCTCCCCTAATCGCTACGCTGAAGAGATCATGATGACCGCACGTAGTGACAAGGGAGATCACTGTGAGGAGTTTGTACTCTATCATGCAAGGACGGATATTGATACCGGGATGCACTATATCGAAAAATACTCTTTTTAACATCTATTATCAGAGATATATATGTAACCAGGGTAGAGTACATAACAAAACGCTAGTGGAATTCGTTGTGTGTACTCTCCAACAATATTTATAGAATAGTAGAGTCGTAGAGTAATGAAGTAGAATAGGGTCTGCAAACAGATAAACAGAATATAAATTCAGAGAAACGACTATTTCTAACAAATGTAGTAAACGCAGCGCTGTCAAATAAGTCAAGCGATTCAGTATAACTAACTAATAAACAAACCAAGTAAACTCACCAGCTAGAAGAGTTAGAGCCAGAATGAGAGCGGGAGCTAAAGGAGGTGTTGCACGTTAACTCATGTCATATGTGACTAAAGTAGCCACGTTATCCTCGCACGCATTTCACATATTTCACATATAATTAATTGCCAGATATGGACTTGTCCATATAAACAATTCGTTTCTTAGGCAATATTAGTTATGTTTTCCCTAATTGGAAAGATAGTGCCTTGCACTTATAGGTTTGTATACAGTATTAGTTTGAGAAAGTTTTTGGTATGCATATAATTAAGGCTAAACAATCTTTATATGTACATTAGGTTAAAATATCAATTAATACAGACAGCTGTTAACCATAGTTTATATACATGTTTAACGCCACTGATCCTCAATAATTAAAATGCTATTCTCAGAATACTGTTGGAAAGCATGATCCGTGACGATCAAACTAAGTAAAATTAGTTAATATTAACTAATTTTTAGAAGCCAACTGTCAGCATTAGCAGTTTGGAGTAAGCTTATCCAAACCCCAAGCTAATTTAATAACTGATATATAAGTGCCTCTGTCAGTTTAAGCAGTCTGGACTGAATTTACTTGTCCGGACCCCTACCTATTTCGAATTTAATCGTTGTTTAAAGGAGTTGACCGAGGGTGCCAGTACTATATCATTAGGAAGTTTATTCCATAATTTTATGACCCTCTGACTGAAGGTGGTCCTTCTTAGTTCAGTGCGTGAGCGCTTAGTATATATACCCTCAGAGAGTTACCACGTGTATGCTGCAAATATTGATTCAGGGGGAGTTGGGAAGAGTCTCACCTTATCAACATTATATATTCCATGTATTATTTGGTATCAGATCAAGCGGAATCAAAGGTGTCCGACGCATGCTTGGACTCACACCCCCCCCCCCCCCAAAAAAAAAAAGAAAACAAAAAAGAAAATGAGATCGAAGTATGTAAAACTAGCCTAAAACTATCTATTTGAACCTTAATCCACTCAGAAAAACAAGAAAAACACGATCCGGAAAAAAAATTCCTATCGGGTCTATATATCAATACATATATAGACCCGAAAGAAAATATTTTTCCGGGTCGTGTTTTTCTTGTTTTTCGGAGTGGTTTAAGGTTCAAATAGATAGTTTTAGGCTAGTTTACATACTTCGATCACTTATTTTATTATTTATTTATTTTATTTATTTTTTTTTGGGGGGGGGGGGGGGGGTTCCATTGGTGAGTCCAAGCATGCGTCGGGCACCTTTGAGCGGAATTCGACAAATGCTATATAGTCTGTTTCAAGATAAAGCGCTGGCAACAGTTCAGGGGATCTAATTCTGAAAATGGGTGATCCCTCGAAAGCAAAAGTAGAAATGCAAAAAGAGAAAATTGCAGACTCGGTTTTATTGAGTCCATTCATGAGTAGTAATTAAAAGTGCAACACTACTCACGCCCCCTAGCACCGGCTTAAGCAGTATTCAAGTTTCAAAACTAATAACATGAAAACTAATGATCCCGAAGGACCAGAAAATATAACAACACTGAGAATGAAGTACGGGGCGACTTTTTACGGTCGCCACACAAGCACTTAACATCTGCTGTTGTGAAGTACATATATTCTGAAAATGGGTGATCCCTCGAAAGCAAAAGTAGAAATGCTGGGTTACATATAAATCTACTTAGTAGGTCTGTATATGGCTCTATTATTGTCTAATACTACACAAGAGGAGTAATATGTAGCACTAAATACAGATATTGTCTTTTTAAACTGGAGCGCCAGTGAAGGTTTGAGAGAGTATTCACGGGAGCTTACTGAACAACATCCCCCATCGTGCTCCAGAAGTTGCTTCCCTTGTTTCGCCCTGACGCAACTCGTCCCGCGTGGGGCGCTGCAAATTCGGACCAAGCGCCACATCCTTTGCTTGGACTGATCGACCCGACCATAAAAAAATAGAGCAAAAAGTGAAAAATACATGGCGATGCAGCGTTAATACACTTAGTACGTACGTTTCCAGGTAACATACTAATAGTTTGTGATCGTAGACAATGCCCTTTGTGGGTGTAATCTAGAAAGTTTCTTCATTTTTGGTGACAAACTAAATTATGTTGGAGGCGCCTGTTTTACGCCATTCCCCACCCACGGCTTTCGTACGGGTGAAGTCAGACGAGATTTATTCAACGTAGTCCTTTTCCCTGATCGGTCTTTTAAATGTTTACAAAGTACAAGTCTTTTATCGAAAGTGAAAATGACATGTCTCAGTGATTCAGGGGAAGAAGTACAATAATATACCCAGTATTGAATAGGATCAAATCGCTGAATTCGGCCTTGGGCTAGTTTATGTCGGTCCGAGACTGTTTTCGAAAGATCGGATAATTTATTTGACTGAAATTCTGTTTGATTTTATTGCATTTACTGCAAATGCCACTAAGTAACTTAAAGTTTAGTAACTTAAGTGTGTGTAAGTACTAATTAACAGGCACAGGCGTTGGGGCTCATGAAATATTTCTAAAATAAGTTAAAATAAAATGTCCCGAAATTGACGTTTTGTAACATTTGGGGAAGGATCTACCAAAAAAGAGCGTCGGATTCGCTGCCGAATAGGGATTTTAGTGAAATCGAGCACTTGTTCGCCAACTATATTGTTTCCGAGTAAATAAAAAACATGGTTTTCTGATGGTATTTGCCCCTCGTACTAGCTTAAACGTAGACAAAGTATGGGATATTTGGTACCAGCGTGTAGATAAAACATTTTTCTTTCTATATAATCTATGTTTTGTGGGAAAATTCCCCTCCGATCGAAAATAATTGCAGTTGAAGCGGAGCACCCGAGGATCGGATGGCCCAAGAGTTATTTGCCTTTCTCTTATATAGAATATACGAAATTTCAGCTTTGTCTCAAAACGCCCCAAGCTTTATTTTTTTCTCATAACGCCCCCAGCTTTATTTTTTCGGACCCAAATGTTACAAAACGTCAATTTAGCGACATTCTAACTTATTTTATACATATTTCATGAGCCTAAGGCCTGTGGTAACTAGTAAGTAAGTATTGTACATACTGTATATGACAGTTATGTTTTTCATTTTATATGTTTTCAGATCAGAAGAAAAAGGATTGCAAAGATGGCAACAGCCGAAGAAGTGCCTACTCTTCTGTTGCTGTCTGGTGAGGGGTCTGCCTTGCCAGAGACTTCATACACCCTATCTTCGGCTGAGGTGGATGTCATCTCCACTGCTGTCAGCATGGCTGAGCTTAAACCCATCATCATGTCAGTTGGAAATTCAACCTCAACCTCGACAGAGACTCAGGTGGAAGAGGTTTCCGAGACGGTATTGGCCAGTCACCTGATGTCAGAGAAACCTAATATAAAGGCTAAAAGTCAAGGGAATAGGGAGACTTTTTCTGATAGGTAGAGAAAAGAACTTCATACTGATAAAATGTTTGGCAAACTGTTGCTTTTAACCCTTTCCTCAATAAATACACCTTTCTACGCCTCTGTAAAATTCACCTAGGTTGAAACCATTGTAATAAATAGAGCACTTGCTCCTATACTTTCAAACTACTGTACAAAATTCTAAAACTTTCCTTTTCTCTAGTTAATGCTCCTTTTCGGTAGATTTATTCAGAGTGGTTGGATCTAAAAATAGCCTATGAGGGAATGGGTTAAATGGTCTCAGTTTCATTTTAATCATACAATGCAGCACATTTTCTGCCAATTCAAAATGCAATCAGAAAATAACTCAGTTGAGATACGGAATTGATATGCAGACAGATTACTGGATATCTCATCTAATTGCATACAATGTTTATTTTGCTCATTTTTACAAAGACGTACTAATATTGTCATGTATTAAGTCTCTTATACAAAAAAGTTTGTTGGAAAACTTGGCTATAATAATAAAGCAGAATTATAAGTGTATATGTTCAACCTTTTACTTGATCAGTATACAAAGATCTTTAGAAAGTTCCTATAGGAGCTGTCTCAGTGTCTGATTAGGGTCTGCTGTAATTGCTTATATGTTATAGATCTGGTTCTCTACTGTTTGGCTTATATAGCAATAATTATACCCCACACGACAAAGTTGCACAGGGGATATGCTTTAAGAATTGTCATGAATAAAAGCTGGGATGAGCAATTTGTCATGGGGAAACACTTGTTTTCTCTGACAATTTGACGGTGTGAGACATGTGAGCTTGCTCGCTAAAGTTCTTAATTTTTCATTTTTTTTTAATTATTTTAATTTGAATTCATTATGGACAGAGTTTTATGATTATATTCATGTTAGAAATAATGACATCGTGAATATTAATTAGAAGCATTAATTATAGTGGCATATGAACGCAGAAAGTTCTGGCCATGGCAGAAACTGTATAATTAAATCTATTTCATAAGAAAACACAGTAGACCATGATCAGATGGCCGTTATAGGAGCTGTCAGATCCGAGTCTTCTCTGTTTACCAAGAATGAAGAAAAGGGTTAATGAAGTAATTTTGCTCAAATGTGCCATAGTTTTGCTCTCCAACAATAATTATTTTGTTCATCTGCCACATCAAATATAATAGTTGCAGAGTTTATGCGCCAAAAATGTTTGAGTACAATTTCATTTTCCCTCTAACAGTCTGTATTGCATACCAGTATAACCAGTAAATGAAGTTTGTTTCAAGTTAGGTATTGCTGAAACTTGAGCCCCTTTCCCTGTTGAATGTCGGAGATGTTTGTTAGCTGAATATTTATATTGTAGTTAGAGTGAGTACATTTCCATGCCATCATGTTTCCTACAACACCCTGTATTACACACTACCAGTAATTGAAGTTTGTTTCATTCAAGTTAGCTATCATTAAAACTTTAGAAATATTATTTTGTAATGTTGTAGTGAGAGTGGAGTTACATATGAGATAGTGAGGGGAGGTACAAGGAGGGGTGGAGACAAGCTGATAGACAGTCTAGGCTTTACCTACAATCTCAAGGTAAATAGTACTTAGTCCTTTAAAACACAGGGAAACAAGGTATCTGGTATTTGTAAACAGTATAGACCAAGACCAGAGATCATCTGGAGCAGACTTATGATCAGGATCTGCACTGTTTGTCATTGGAATCAAAATCCTTGAGCAAATTCAATCCTTTGCAACTGAATGACAATGAACTGGGGAGTTCTCTTGCTTTTGCAAACTGTTTGCATTTAACCCTTTCCCTGTTCTATAATTATTACAAATTTCAATACCTACATATGACGCAATCATGCAGCCACAGTACCGGCTAGTGACCCTCACAGGTACCCATTTTAACCCCTAGGTGGAGAGGTAGGGGTGGGAGATGCTGAAAGCGTCTCTGAAATCTGGGAGGGTCTGGGTTTGAATCCTGAACCTGCGGATTGATAGTCAAGCGCGTTACCACTAGTCTACCACACATCACAATATTCATGGACAGATTTACTTAGCATACCTTTATGAGTTTTGTTAATATCATAGTTCTGAGGTAAAAATTGGCCATGCCCTGTGTATATAGACTTCTTCACATCAGAAACTACAGTTTAAATCAGAGATAAGATGAAGCCAGTGTGAGTGTATTGGTAATCACCCTTGGCCTGATCAGTAGAGTAGAAATTGGGTTTAGACAAATAACACACACTCATTTTAGATTGAGAAAACTATGTGGATAATTCTGAAAATGCAGTAAGCTCTTAAAGCTTTTTTTCATATCTATGCCCTGCATTAAGCTGCCAGCTATCAATATAGAGCCTATCATTATATCTGTTGTGAAGATCAGCTTAATACAAATTCAAGTGTTCTATGCTCCACCCATTCTTTCAGCACTGTCATGTTGTCTGCTTCAGAATTGTTGTCTGCTTGTTTAAGTTTGTTCACACTGTTTTTAATACATATCAGTCTTTCAATTAGCTCTTGTATAAACCACATATGAAGTTACATATGTGTCAGACCAGAATCCAAACTGTGTGCTAATTTCAGTCAAGTCATGCTCAGCTGTGATAGGGTTATAACACTGAGTTTCTGTCATCTGTTAGAAATGTTGTCTGCTGTCAATGGCCCTCTTGTCTATAGAAACATATAGTGAAAACTTTGAAAATCTTCTCCTGAATCTACAGGGTTTTCAGCTTTCATATTTGGCACATAGCACCATGTTATGGTAATCTACAAAAGTTATATAAATTATGCCCCTGGGTTCAAAATTGGCCTGCCCCAGGGGTGGTCAGTTTTCAATAGAAACGTATAGTGAAAACTTTGAAGATCTTCTCCTCTGATTTTCTGTTGAGTGATGTCAGGGCCATTCTGGCCCTCTTGTTTAAAAGTAGCTTTAGGTTAATGGGTAATATAACTTATATTACCTTATATTATAAGGTTCTTATATCACTGTCAGAACATAAAAGTGATAAAAGATGACAATATTGTTGGAACAGTCATCTATCTTGTTTTTGAATTATATATAAGAATATTTTCTGTCTTTGTTACTTGAAAATAGCAAGGCAAAGGAAGCAAGAATGTCACCTACTGGTGGTGTTCTGTACGGAACAATCGTCTGCGTTGTCCAGCTGCTGTTATTCAGAGAAATGGTGTATTTATGCGCGGCAAACGGAAACATGAGCACTTCTTTGGCCAGTCCACACCTAAGAATGAGACACAGGTGACAAGGAAGACAGTGACGCACAGGTCACCTACGAAAGCAGAGTCAAGGTTGGTGATACAAGACATACACAGAAGACTGAAACTTGTAATAGCACAGTTTGGTTATTGTTCCAATATAGTAATGTGCCATTTTGGTACAAGCAGAATCTCTTTAATACTTTACTTAATTAACCCTTTCCTCCATAAATACACATTTCTACGCCACTATAATAGTTACTTCTTGAAACCATTGTGATAAATAAAGCATTTGCTCCATAGGAGCAAATGCTCTATTTATCACAATGTTTCAGAACCTCACAATTCTTAAAAATTTCCTTTTCTCTAGATAATACTCCTATTTGGTAGATTAAGTGGAAGAGGTTGTGTCTATAAATGGCCTATGAGGGAATGGGTTAAAGAAAATTCATGCAAGTCCATGTCCATTATGAATTTTAATTTAACTGTTAGCAACACCTAAATTGATGAACTGAACCCTGTCAGTTCTATTAGATCTCTATAATGTGATATTTAATTTCAAATACTGAAACTGTTATAATTTGTATTTATCTGTCATATACTTTTATAGTGTCGACTGAAAACAAGTCTGCCTTTTAGCCAGACCGGAAATCATGTACATCGTAACATGTACAGTGTATAACGGTTCTTTGCAAACTCCCATCACCTTTGGAATGTGAATAAACATCAGTTATAATTATTGTTACACGTCTATATGACCTTATTAACATGTTTAAAACTTTGAAAAATGCACATTCTGTTGCAATTGCTGTAAAAAGAATAAAAATATGATTTTGTTTTTAAATACAACCTACACAAATAGTTTCAGTTATATTGCTATAATATTATTACGTACAAGCCATAAGGTCCATCCATAACATACTACAAAGGGGGCAAATGTTTGCCCATCAATAGCCACTAAGGTGGGGTGGGGAGGAAATGTCCGCCTATTGATAAATGTGTGGGAAAATGTGTGGGGGACTAATGTCCTAGATTCTACAAGAACAATTATGTAGGCTGTATGAAACACATGTACCTAACCCATTGCCATGTTGTGAAGAAAGTGGGCAGGGAATGTTTTCTTGCCGGTTGAGGTTTTATTAGTCGGGTTGGCTGATATTTTTCCACACCTTTTCACACGTAACTGGGAGTAATTATAATGGATCAGTATGTTGTACAGACTGCCGACTGTTTGTTTCTTGTGTTTACATGTAACCAATCTGTCTATTATGGCCCTTAAAATCAATTAGAAAGGACCACCTGTGGATTAAAAGAGCATTGTGCAACAGACACTTGTGTTGATTGTACAACTATTAAACCCCTCTATCACCTATGTGTGGATGTGTGTGTCACGTTGCAGCCAACATGATTAGCCTGGTTATCAAACAACGATTTTTAAGGACTGAAGAAAACTTATTTTTTATATATATGTATTTTTGTACTATTGAAATAGTAAAATGACACTTGGATATTTGTTTGGTATCCCAATATCCAAATAACCATTGCTATTGTTAGTTTATCGTAAAGATGAAAACAAAAATAAATTTAATTTTTATACGCCCGTTTGAAAAAACGGGACGTATTATGGAATGGCGCTGTCCGTCCGTCTGTAACATCTCTAACTCAAGTTCCCCTTGGTGGATCCTTCCCAAATTTAACCACAATGTTTATCTAGACATGCTACAGTAGCCTGCCAAGTCCCGGTTCGTATATCCAAGGTCAAGGTCACACAATTGGACTTAGAATTTGCGTTTTAGCAAAAATGTTAACCTACCCGTCTGTCTGTAACATCTCTAACTCAAGTTCCGCTTGGTGGATCCTTCCCAAATTTAACCACAATGTTTATCTAGACATGCTACAGTAGCCTGCCAAGTCCCGGTTCGTTTATCCAAGGTCAAGGTCACACAATTGGACTTAGAATTTGCGTTTAGCAAAAATGTTAACCTACCCGTCTGTCTGTAACATCTCGAACTCAAGTTCCGCTGGGTGGATCCTTCCCAAATTTAACCACAATATTCATCTAGACATGCTACAGTAGCCTGCCAAGTTCCGGTTCGTTTATCCAAGGTCAAGGTCGCACAATTGGACTTAGAATTTGCGTTTAGCAAAAATGTTGACCTACCCGTCTGTCTGTAACATCTCTAACTCAAGTTCCGCTAGGTGGATCTTTCTCAAATTCAACCACAATGTTTATCTAGACATGCTACAGTAGCCTGCCAAGTCCCGGTTCGTTTATCCAAGGTCAAGGTCGCACAGTTGGACTTAGAATTTGCGTTTAGCAAAAATGTTAACCTACCTGTCTGTCTGTAACATCTCTAACTCAAATTCCACTTGATGGATCCTTCCCAAATTTAAACACAATGTTTATCAAGACATGCTACAGTAGCCTGCCAAGTCCCGGTTCGTATATCCAAGGTCAAGGTCACTTAATTGGACTTAGAATTTGAGTAAGCAAATACGTTAACCCCAGTTTATGTTGAACAAGACCTCGACGGACGTATATTGTGCCCACTGGCACTCTTGTTTATATTTCAAGCTGTATGTATTCAGATTTCCAGGCAGTTGGATTTTCATGATTTAACTGTATTTTCAGCCATATGTACAGAGGCACAGGTGGTTTTACAAACAAGGTGAACAAAATGAAGGCTTCAGATGGTATGGAGTATCAGTTGATCATTGGTGGGTCCAAGGCAGGGATGGATTTGCTGAAAGATGGACTCGGCTACACATTTACTCTGAAGAAGGTAGTGGGAGCTTTTGTTGGGTTTTAACCAGTAGTTTCTAAGAAAGATTTTGGTCATTTGATTGGGGTAATCGGACGTTTCAGCCTAGGACATTTTGGCCAGCTATTTGTTCAAAGTAGGACATTTTGGCCAAAAGTGAAAAATTGTATTAAAAACCAAATATTGAAAAATAAAAATCATAAAGTAATCCTTTATAAGGTAAATATTGATATTTGGTCCATTAAGTTTTTGTTTATACAGATCATGATATTTAGGCCTAGGACATTTTGGCCAGCTGTTTTAAAGTAGGAGGTTTCGGCCAAAATTGAAATATTGTATTAAAAACCAAATATTGAAAAATAAAAATCAAAAAGTAACCCTTTATACGGTAAACAAGAGAATCAGTAGAACCGATGGATGCTCCCCAAATAAATGCTTGTTCCAAAAGAGCTTTTTATTTGTATATATAATACAACATAACAAAGGGAAATAACTCCCTAAATTATGCAAAAGAGAGTGATGATTCTTGTGCACTGCACTTCTCATCAAGATCTATCTACTTATGAAGTTTCATGTTGGTACCTATTACAGTTTTTGTTAAGCTCAGGACAAAATTTAAGTATGAAAAATAACAAAGGGCAATAACTCCTAAATCATGCAAAAGAGAGTGATGATGTAATGCACTGCACTTCTCCTCGTCGAGATCTATCTACTTATGAAGTTTCATGTTGATACATATTATAGTTTTTGTGTTATGCTCCGGACAAAATTTAAGTATGAAAAATAACAAAGGGCAATAACTCCTAAATTATGCAAAAGAGAGTTATGATTCTTGTGCACTGCACTTCCCCTCATTGTGATCTATCCACCTATGGAGTTTCTTGTTGATACCTATTATAGTTTTTATACACCTGTTTGAAACAACAGGACGTATTATTGAATGGCTCCGTCTGTCCATCCGTCCGTCTGTCTGTAACATCTCTGACTCAAGTTTGCTTGGTGCATCCTTCTCAAATTTAACCACAATGTTTATCTGGACATGCTACAGTAGCATGCCCAGTCCTGGTACGTATATCCAAGGTCAAGGTCACACAATTGGACTTAGAATTTGCGTTTAGCAAAAATGTTAACCTGTCTGTCTTTCTGTAACATCTCTAACTCTTTGTTCTGCTTGGTGGATCCTTCTCAAATTTCACCACAATATTTATCTGGACATGCTACAGTAGCATGGGTGTTTCCCGGCACATATATCCAAGGTCAAGGTCGCACATTTGGACTTAGAATTTGGGTTTAGCATTTGCGTTAAGCAAATATGTTAACCTCAATTTATGCGGAACACATTTTTTGTAAGTCCACTTATTTACATAACCCTTTGCGATAAAGCTTTGAAAGTTGGGACACCATCACAACCTTCACCTGTACGCAAGAATACATAACTCTTGTCAAGCAATTTTGACAGAATTATGCCCCGTTTTAACTTTAATAGAATATTTGGTTAAGATTTTTGTTAAAGTCCACTTATTAACATAACCCTTCGAGATAAAGCTTTGAAACCTGGAACACTTGTTCACTATCACAAGCTTATTAACATGACCCTTTGAGATAAAGCTTTGAAACCTGGAATACTTGTTCACCATCACAAGCTTCACCTGTACCCAAGAGTACATACCGGTAACTCTGTCCAACATTTTGACATAATAATGACCCTTTTTAACTAACTTAGAAGTTTTGGTTAAGGTTTTTGTTATATAAAGTCCACCTATTTACATAACCCTTTGAGACAAAGCTTTGAAACTTGGAAAACTTGTTCACCATCAGAAGCTGCATCTGTAGGCAAGAGTAAATAACACTGTCAAGCATTTAGACAGAATTATGGCCCTTTTTAATTTAGAATTTTTGGTTAAGTTTTTTGTTAAAGTACACCTATTTACATAACCCTTTGAAATAAAGCCTTGAAACTTGGAACACTTGTTCACCATCACAAGCTTCATCTGTTTGTAAAAAAAGGAATGTATTATGGAATGGGGTTGTATGTCTGTAACATCTCTAACTCAAATTCTGCTTGGTGGATCCTTCTCAAATTACACCACAATGTTTATCTCGACATGCTACAGTAGTATGGGTGTGCCCTGGTGTGTATATCAAAGGTCAAGGTTGCACAATTAGACTTAGAATTTGCGTTTAGCAAATATGTTAACCTCAGTTTATGTTGAACAAAGCCTTGACAGGCGTATATTGTGCCCAATGGCACTGTTGTTTTCATTGTTAGATTGCAGCACACTACTGACCAGATGTTTTAATAACTTTTGAAAATAAATGTGGTTTCCATCCTGATGAGATCCCAGCTTACTTTATTAGTATCCAACTTGTTCAGTTCTTACCTTGTACCTATTATGTATTTATCCAAAATTTAAGAACATAAAGAACCAAATTTTTGACATTGATCAATAGGAAATAGGAGACATTTTTACAGAAGTTTTGTTCAGTAGACTTAGGTAATAAGTAAGACAGGAATAAATAAAAAAAAATGCTCTATTTATCAGAATGGTTTCAACACTACACAATTCTAAATATTTTCTTTTCTCTAGTAAATGCTCCTTTTGGGTAGACTTTTTCAAAGAGGTTAGGTCTAAAAGTAGCCTAAGTGGGAATGGGTTAATAGGAAAATATATGAATAAAAGGTAAACTCTTTGCACAATAGTAGTGAATTTGTTCTTAATCTCATCTGAATAAGTCATATGCAAACAGTCTGGATTCAGATGAGATTCTGAGTAACTCTGATTACATTTTTGAAGAGGAACATTACCTTTTATAATTGCAAGAGATGGTAATTGTATTACAGATGTCATGTAGTACTTAGCACACAGTAGTTAATGCCTTTGCAAATGCAGTAGACCCAGAATAATAGAATTATGATTCTACAGTTTCTGCAGTAGCCAAATTAATATACCATTATTTTTTATTTAAATCCAATTTAATCCAACCCTATTCTTCATATAAAAACCTTTTCATGCTTTTGCAAACAGAGAAGACCCGGAATCAGATGGCTCTCATAGGAGCCATCTGATCAGAGTCTCCTGTTTTCTTATGGAATGATAAAGATCTGGGTCCATGCTTATAAAGCTTTTAGTTGAGTCTGAGTTTCGTTCTCAAGCTTTTGATTGGTCAGATTTGAGTTCCCAAGCTTTTGATTGGTCAGATTTGAGCCAAAGGCTCAAATCTGACCAATCAAATGCTTGAGAACGTTCTCAGACTCAACTAAAAGTTTTATAAGCATGGACCCTGATTCTACAGTTTCTGTCTGAGCTTAAATATCCTGTGTTCATATTCGAGGGCTTGGTGCAAAACTATTCTAACTCCATCACAAAGTGAAGGAGTTAGAATAGTTTTGCACCAAGCCCTCGAAAAATTATGCAAGTATAAAAATTAATGTCATTAATATTCATGATGTCATTATTTCTTACTTGAATATGCAACAGGGAAAGGGTTAATGTTCATGATGTCTATGCATATTCATGAAGTTAAAGATTAGTCAAACATTTTAACTTGTATTTGTTAGTGGGTTTTTTTTCTAGCTTTATCTATTGAAAAATTAATTAGTTCAGAGGTCTGACTCATATAAGTACTTTCGTAAACTTTAGGCCTCGGCGGATGGATTCAAGAGGCACTGGCGATGTTCTGTTAGGAACAAACACCTACGCTGTTTTGCCACTGTCATACAGATGGGCAAGAACTTCACACAGGGCCCCACAGAACACAGCCATCTTCCTGGCTACAACAGACCACTGTAAGTGTAACCTCTTTAACCCTTTTCTCCAGAGATGCCTTTTAATGCCATTGCAAACAGAGAAGACCAAGGTTAGATGCTTTGGTAGGAGCTTATGGAACCATATTAGAGATGCCAATAATCCGTTTTTTCACTAACCAATTAATTGTTCATTCTTTCAACCTGTTAATCGGAAGATTTGTGACTATTATTCAACGATATTACAAATTTGACAAAGTTAATGTGTGTCTGGATACCTCATAACAGTGGACTGCAAGTGTATTGGCCCCAGATGTTTAAGATATTGTTCAATTAAAACAGGTTTTCAAAAAAATCCGACCACTGAATGAATGTAATGACTATGGTTTTCTCGAAGATAAGTCAACAGACCCAACAACTATCAGCGTTTCAGCTGTCAGATTTTCATCAAGGGAGATAATGCAAATGCACTTCCGTCAAGTTCTGTTCTGTGACACGAATCTCGATTTCGATTGCATTTGAAAATTATTATTTTCAACCTGCAGCTGTATCTATTAAAACTCAAAGGTATAGAGTTTACACCTATTTTATCTGCCGTAACGTGTGTTTAGCAAAGGAATTCTACCCACATGGCTACACATTGACAGCTCGGATAGTTCGTTGTTGCTTGCGTACAGTTTGTAACTAGAATGAATTCATCCTGCTTCACCACTCGGAACTCCTCAGCTATTTCCTGAACTCGGACGGAATACGACGAGTTGCTAAGAATGCTTCTTCACAAGTTCTTTAACTAAACACAAATGGATGAAGCGAGTAACTTGAGCAAAACAGGTGTTGATCCATTTGAGTGGATATTGTCATTCGATTGAAACAATATGCAAACAACAAACTGCTCCAAACGATAAAGCGGTTATCAAAACAAAATGTGCTTGATTGGCGCTTATCTATACTGGTGACACCTTAAACCTACTGATGCTATCACTAGTCTGCCTTGAGGGCTTGTTTGTCACAACAGGGCGGCAATCTTTATGATAGTGATGGGAAGAGAAAGTTAAATCTTAGGGATTTTAGTGTCATTATAAAATGAATGACACTAACATTTTTAATATTTATTTTTTTAATTCAGTTAATCGAATATCCGACTGATAAAACGGTTAACTGTTGACGTCCCTAAATTATATTATATAGATCTTGGGCCTTTTTCTGGCAATTTTGGGAAACATACATTTTTAATAACTGGGAATTTTTTTACTTGTAAAACTCAATGATTTGGAAAGCATTTTTGGTCCCATTTTGACTTATTTTGCATTATTTTAGCATTTTAACCAAAATTTGGTCTTAATTGGGAAAAATGTTACCTATTTTACATTGGGAATGGGTCTACACTATTTGATACTGTGTCGGTCTTATTATCAGTATGGTACCAGTTTGACTTGTTAAGCTTTACAAACCATTAGAGAGGGGAGACTTTTCCAGTTACCCTGACCAAACACTGTGTCAGAAACAAAGCGTCTAATCAAGATCTACACTGCTTACAATTCAAAAAAATTCTTGCAGGAATGACAATGAGAGTATACCCACCTCTAAAGCCATGAAGTCAGCAATGTTTGGAGAAGATGGGGAGAGTTCAGGCTTTGGCAGTTCCTCAAACAACTACTCCTTTGGCTATGCTTCAGCTAAACAGAAACCAAGGCTTGTTAGAGAAAGAAAACGGGTAGGAAAATATATTGAATAGTGTTAGTCAGCATGAGAAATTTAGCCTTGGAATTGTTTTTGTATATTTAACCCTTTCTTTCATACAAACGCCTTTTCATGCCTTTGCATATGCAGTAGACCCAAATCAGATGGTTCTCTAGGAGCCGTCTGATCAGAGTCTGCTCTGTTTTTAACCGGGTTTTGCACGGAAAATCCTGTATTGAAATGGTGATGGACGGGTGGGCAGTCGGACGGGCAGCTGCCAATCTTGTAAGCACAACTCCTCTTAAACTGTTAGACAGATTTTCATATAACCTTGCATATAGCAAGGACACAATATGTAGATGTGCATATTGTCGGTTTTTTCCCTTCTGCAATACATGGTTACTCGGATTTCAATGAATCTTTTAACAGAGTGAGAAGGCAAGACATCATATGAAGATGTGCATGAAGGATGATCTTTACATATTTCAGGGGAGATAATTTGACTTCAGGATTTATTCCAGATATTTTTGTATTTTGAACTTAGAGCAACTCCTACATGGGTAGTAAAACTTTAACAGTAATGTCCCATGTGTAATGCTTCATGATATTCTTTTACAAAACATGAACTTAGCCATAATAGTACATGGAGTTTGGGTACTCAATTCATGAGCGCAACTCCTAAACCCTTTAAACGAATTTCATTTATCTTTGAAAGAATGTTCCGCATATAATGCCATTGTGCATCTTTTATTTTAGATTTTTATCAAACTATTTTGTGGTCTCCTAACGCAAGACATAGACTTAGCCAAGACTATACATGATAAGCAGGGGTATCCGATAAAGAGCTTTGCACGCAGTTAATAGTGAAGGAAAACCCGGTTTGATGTTGTGTTGACATTTTCTTGTCTTATTATAATATAATAGATCTGACTGTACAGTTTCTACTATTAAATACCCAATAAACATTCAACAGGGAGAGGGTTAAGGCATATTTGTTTTGATAAGATTTAACACTTTCCACCATATAAACACATTTTCACATTTGCAAACAGAGTAGACCCATACCAGATGCTCCTATAGGAGCCGTCTGATCAGGGTCTGCTCTGTTTGTTTATGAAACTCAGATATGACCCTATAGTTTCTATCAATATAAAAAATATCTTGTGTACATATGCCATTATAATAATTGAACTAATAAAATATTCATGATATCATTATTTATTACATGAATATGCAACAGGGAAAGGGTTAAGAAATAACATAATTCTATGTATTGCATTTGTAATGTGATAGTTAAACTTTAACAGCTATTTGGATGGAGACCATTTGAATAGGATTATTTCATACTTGTATATAAGAATTACTAGGTTAGTAGTATGGAATTTCAGGTGTATTTTGGCGAGTTAGAAAAGTGTTTAAATGCGAGCCTTGGCGAGCATTTAAACACTTTTCTGACGAGCCAAAATACACCTGAAATTCCATACTACTAACCTAGTAATTCTTTTATCATGCAACCGCCATCCATGACAAATTAAAATGAAAACATTGAGATGGTCCCGAAATATTTTGAAGGTGTTGACCCTCACTAACGAAATATACGTCATACAGTGTATGTGACGTTTTGCGCGTATAAATACATTTTGTTGCACAGGCTAATAACCGCTAACTCAAAGAATCCCATTCTAGCCTTTAAATAAATGGGTTCAAACAACTTTCAATGCATGCCTAACAAACCAAAATGATATTTGAAGTTAAGCTTTACACCAGTATCTCATTTCTAGTTTACTTCTTTGTCTTTCCTTTCCGCCTTGATTCGATTGAATTGTAACACCCGCCATGTTGGTTTTGTGTCGAAAGGATGTGTAGACCATTTCAACACACGTAACGTTTGAAATTAACAATGTATCGGACTTGACAATATTGTGAATGGTATTTTGGCATATATTTGCGAAGTCTCGACCACAAAATAATTCGGTTATAAACATGACAACCTGGGTAGATGAGCTAGATGTATTCGGAACTATGGCCATGTGACAACAGCGAACCGTTCATTTCTGCCAAATCGTGAAGTTCTGACGTGAGTATAATACTACAATTGATTATTTATTTTTTACAAAGAATTGTACTAGTATTATTTTTTCAAAATAATTTCCCGGGATTCAAAGACTGACACAGTCAACGCTTTACAGCTAGACCCACATTTTTAGGCTTACGATTCAGATTGGGATCCATAATATTTTGCCACTAGCACCGAGTGACCGACTCCTCACCGATCAAGTAGAAAATTGGAAATCCGTTGTAAAAATATACAGAACTATAATCGATTATTAACTGTTCTACAGAAATCCGTAGGCTCCCATGAGAGGGATCGAGCTTTAGTTAAGTTGCCTTTTGCAAACAGTCTAGACCCAAATCAGATAAATCCTGTTGGAACTGTGATCGTGGTCTACGTTGTTAGCAAATAGGCATTAGATTGATCTAAATCTGTTATACGTTACTATGATTGCTCTGTGAAAACAACAGTGTGCTATATGATTTATCCGCGATACAAGTGATACAAAATGGGTCTAAACTGAAAGTAGACATGTTGTTATGAGAAATTAAACAAAAACGACATGAACATGTAATATTCTATTTTAATTAACAATTTATTAAGACTCGATAAAAGGGATGGAGTCTAACTTAAATATTCAATATGTAAAGGTTTCACCCTTTATGTCACACATGAATCTTTGCACACCTTTGCAAGCAGAGTAGACCCAGATAAAACAGTCGCTTTAGGAGCTGTCTGATCAGGATCTGCTCTGTTTGCCAATAGTATAGTGTAGAGCTCAGTGTTTACTATTTGCTAGTTACATGTAATGTAAACAAACTGTCTGTGTCTGTGTAGAAATACAGGTAATATCATTTTAATACATGTACTTATGTAGTCAAGTGGGCTGATTTTCACTAAAACACAGAGCAGTTGATTGCTGTACTCATTATGGTCTCTCAAATGATTGAGTATGTGGATACAGACTTTGTAATGTACATGTATTAACATTAAACAGAAAGAAATAATTAAAATACAAGTAAATAATTGCAATACACAGCTCCAACAGTTAAAAAAATAGCTTAGGTTCTGAGAAGACAGTGATAATAAAATGTCCAATAAGAAATCCTAATACAATAACAACCAATAATTGTTTTTGGCCAAAAGATTTTTTTCTTTAATTCATTTCAGTGTCTTTCTCATTTGAAGAATGTGCTAGCTGAACTGTAAAATTTTGAATATTCAAAGTTGCACCAAAGAACATTGAATTCAGTTCTTTAAAAGTCTGTGATTTAACTACTTCAATATTTGCTGGACAATTTCCTGATGCTGCCATTGGTGTTGATTCTGAATTTGCTGGAGTTGAACTAGATTTGTTAGAGTTTTGTAATATAAGGGAAAGCTCTTTTTGTCTTGTTTCAGACAGGTCACTGTAGTTTGCAATTGATTTTTCACTCTTATGTCCAGTTATTTGCATTATGTCTCTTGTTTCGATATTACTGTCACGTAATTTTTGCACCGTCCGCTTTCGGCAACTGTGATTTGTCAGGTTCTTGCTTATGTTTATATTTGCCTTCGTAGCCATTGTTTTCATTAGCCGGCCCAGCTTCCTTTCGCCAATTTTTTGTCGTTTGAACCATATGTCATTTTCTTTATTTTCAGAATGTGGCACTGTCCTGGTTGCGAGGTAAAAGGGGTCATCAGGGTTGCTGAATCCCTCTGGACGAAGACTGGTATACTTTTTATAAAGTGCGATTGGGCATCTTGATGGTTCAGCAGGAATAGCATACATTCGAGGTACAGTGTCTCTGATATCATTTGCAGTGCCATTTCTTGTTTTTGTTATTCTCTCATTAAATTCAAGAAATTCACTTCCATCTGCTGAGTTCTTAAGAGAAATGTCACCCCATTTTAATTTTAAGTGTTCATCAACACCTCTTAGTCCGAACAGAACAGCATTGTTTAGCCATAAGCTATTTAACATAGACTCAGCTGACTCACATCCCAGCAATTTATTTTCATATAAAATGTCAACCTCAGTATCAGTAAGACAGGCAGCTCTTTTAGGCTTATTACCTTTTCCCATTTTTTTCAAGTAGCTTTGTTTACATTTTAAGGCATCTCTTGTTAGAATGAAGGCATCACTTTTGTCATTCATTATTTGTACTCCATATTTATGCCGTTTCAATTTTCTATCAATGGAACCCAGAATTTGCCGAAGTGTTGACGGTTCATACTCATGGCCATTTTGTTTCCTCACAGAACATACAAAATTTGCTAGTATTTGGTCCAGCTCATCGGGTGGGATATTTTCCATTGGTCTTATTTCACCTTTAAATATCAAAAAAATTTGAAAAATGTTTACTTCTCTGATTGTTTTCTTGAGTGTGTTCTTGTTTTCCATTTCTTTCATAAATGCAAGAATTTCATCATCTGACATGTTTTTGAATTGATTATTTTCAGTTTCTGGAGGAGGAGGATCATAAACAACAGCCTGCTGTGGTGATCTGTTTGTGTCCATAACTACATGTTGTCCAATTTCCAACTGGTGTATTACCTTTTCATTTTCTTCAATGAATTGTGATAACCATGCATCAGTTTCGTCAGCTTCTTCAAAATCAAAATGCTCAGTGTAATCAAAAAAACTTTCATCAGCTACAGTGAAATCGGGATACTGGACAGATGACATTTTACAGCAGACGTCAGATTTGTTTGAGATACAGTCTAGTGCTAGCATCTGATTTAGTTATATAATTTACACAGGAAATATAGAAATGTAATTAATATGACCTTTTTATCATTTTTACTTAATAGTTTGAACTATTAATAAAATTATTATGCCTTGCGATATTTTTATTTGTTGTTATTATCGGCCGGGTTCTATGTTTATTGAAAGATATTTTAAGAATATAGAATAACCAAGTCTATATTTAGAATATTGGGTCAAGAAAAGTAGTTCCGGCTGATTGAGGTCAGATGCACTGTACCTCACAAAATACAGCTTCGACGTGGAAAATATTATGCTAGTAGGAAGTGACTGTATTTCGTGATGTTGCATGATAAATACTGTATCAACTGTCTTGTACATTATGTTTTGGCCAATCTGACAGTTAATAGTGTCCCGTACAGATTGAAAATGTTGAGAAAAATGAAAAAGGCCATGTGTAAAGGGGAGTATTTCAAATACTTAACATTGTCATTCTCCCCCAAAGGTCGTAACTGAGGGTTTGGTGAAGAAATAAAGGAGCCTTGCTGACAAAATATTTGATTTATATAATACATATTACCTATGCTTCTGCATGTGTTTATGTATATACATGTATTTGAATTGGTTGATGTCTAAAACAAAAGATTAATCTAAACTCTTTCCATCATATAACAGCCTTTTAACACCTTTGCAAACAAAGTAGACCCAGATCAGACAGCTCCTGTCTCTTCAGGGTCATCTCTATTAGTTATGGAATTAAATAGATGTGACAACATAGATTTTGTTTTAGATACAAAGCAGGCCAGTGTTTAAATCTGGCTGATAATTGCTAGCTAAATGTTAAGAGTTAACTCTTTACCTAACAGAGACACACTTTTGATGCCTTTGAAAAAAAGAGTAGACCCAGATTAGACAGGTTCTGTAAGAGCTTATCAGATCTGCTCTGTTTGCTTTGAGAATGATAAAGATCTGAATTTATAGTTCCTGCCTTGGCAAAAAATGTCTGTTTCATATGCCATCATACCATTTTAAAAAATCTGAAAATTGATATTCATGATGTGATTACTTGTTTCATGAATGTTCATCACTCATCAGGTAAGGGTTAAACCCTTTACCTATTGCATATACATGTAAGAAATAATGAGATCATGAATATATATATATTTACTGAATTTTTTATAATGGTACATGAACATATGTTTTACCTGAGCAGAAATTGTAGAATCACATCACATTCCTTGAGCAAACTGAGAAATTGCTGTTTAAGGAGCCGTCTGATATGGGTCTACTCTGTTTGCAAATGCATGAAAAGGTGATTATATGAAGGAAAGTTTAAGAGACAAGCGAAAGCAGTGTAAACCTGTTGATTAACTTCATTGTTCTACTTGGAGCAGAAAGAGCACCAGACGTTTCTTGGCCCCAGCTGTACGATCAACCTGACCAAATGTGATGAACATGACTGCAACTGCAACCTTGTGCACTGTCCATTTTGTGATGTCCACCACTTTAAGCCAGCCAAGGCTGGACGTGTACAAGACCATCTTGAAATGACCCACTTTGCTCATGGAGTCCAGTATGATGGTCAGTAAGAGTGAGGTTGACTTTACTGAATTTATACCTTGTATTGATTAAACTACAGCACATACCTTTTGCAAACAGCAGACTCACAGCTGAGACTGCATGATTTGACTCTTATCAACATCTCAAGTATGCTGTAGCCCAGTTTGACAAACTGTATAGACTATTCATGGGTGCAAGGGTAGGTCTTCATTTTCACAATTAGTGAACCTAAAAAGTTTTCTTTAACCCCTTACCTCATTTATGGCATCATGAATTTTCGTTAATTGATTTTTTTAATGGCCATTGACCAACAAATTGTTTGTCCATGGCAGGAATTCAGTTTATTTGATTTCATAAGCAAACAGCGACCCCTGATTAGATGGCTCCTACAGGAAGCTGTCAGATGAGTCTAATCTGTTTGCTGAGGCTTGTAAAGGTAAAGTGTAAATGGCACTACAACTCATTTACAAACCATTTTTAGCTCACCTGGCACAAAGTGCCAAGGTGAGCTATTGGGATGATCCTATGTCTGGCGTCCGTCGTCGTGCGTATGTGCGTCGTGCGTACGTGCGGGCGTCAACAATTTACTTAAACATCTTCTTCTCTGGAACTACAAAGCCAAGAGCTTTGATATTTGGTATGTAGTATGATGTAATGGTCCTCTACAAAGATTGTTCAAATTATGTCCCCCAGGCCAAAAATGGCCCCGCCCCAGGGCTTATCAGTTTTTCATAGGAAAATCTTTAAAAATCTTCTTCTCTGAAACTGTAAGGCATAGACCTTTGATATTTGGTATGTAGCATCATCTAATGGTCCTCTACTAAGATTGTTCAAATTATGACCCCTGGGCCAAAAATGGCCCCGCCCCGGGGCTTATCAGTTTTTCAATAAAATCTTTAAAAATCTTCTTCTCTGAAACTGTCAGGCATAGACCTTTGGTATTTGGTATGTAGCATGATCTAATGGTCCTCTACTAAGATTGTTCAAATTATGACCCCTGGGCCAAAAATGGCCCCGCCCCAGGGCTTATCAGTTTTTCATAGGAAAATCTTTAAAAATCATCTTCTCTGAAACTGTAAGGCATAGACCTTTGATATTTGGTATGTAGCATAATCTAATTTGTCCTCTACTAAGATTGTTCAAATTATGACCCCTGGGCCAAAAATGGCCCGCCCAAGGGCTTATCAGTTTTTCATAGGAAAATCTTTAAAAATCTTCTTCTCTGAAAATGTAAGGAATAGACCTTTGATATTTGGTATGTAGCATCATCTAATGGTCCTCTACTAAGATTGTTCAAATTATGACCCCCAGGACAAAAATGGCCCCACCCCAGGGCTTATCAGTTTTTCATAGGAAAATCTTGAAGAAATCATCTTCTCTGAAACTGTAAGGCATAGACCTTTGATATTTGGTATGTAGCATGATCTAATGGTCCTCTACTAAGATTGTTCAAATTATGACCCCTGGGCCAAATATGGCCCGCCCCGGGGCTTATCAGTTTTTCATAGGAAAATCTTTAAATATATTCTTCTCTGAAAATGTAAGGAATAGACCTTTGATATTTGGTATGTAGCATCATCTAATGGTCCTCTACTAAGATTGTTCAAATTATGACCCCCAGGACAAAAATGGCCCCACCCCAGGGCTTATCAGTTTTTCATAGGAAAATCTTGAAGAAATCATCTTCTCTGAAACTGTAAGGCATAGACCTTTGATATTTGGTATGTAGCATGATCTAATGGTCCTCTACTAAGATTGTTCAAATTATGACCCCTGGGCCAAATATGGCCCGCCCCGGGGCTTATCAGTTTTTCATAGGAAAATCTTTAAATATATTCTTCTCTGAAAATGTAAGGAATAGACCTTTGATATTTGGTATGTAGCATCATCTAATGGTCCTCTACTAAGATTAATTAAAATATGACCCCAGGACCAAAAATGGCCCCGCCCAAGGGCTTATCAGTTATTCATAGGAAAATCTTTAAAAATCTTCTCCTCCAGAACTGTAAGGTCTAGGCCCTTGATATTTGGTATGTAGCATCATCTAATGGTTTTCTACCAAGATTATTCAAATTATTACCCCTGGGTCAAAAATGGCCCCGCCCTGGGGCTTATCAGTTTTTCATATGAAAAGCTTTAAGAATCTTCTTCTCCAAAACTGTAAGGCAGAGACCTTTAATATTTGGTATGTAGCGCTATCTAATAGTTTTCTACCAAGATTGTTCAAATTATGTCCCCTGGGTTGAAAACTTCCCCGCCCAGGGGCATATCAGTTTTTTATAGGAAAGTTTTTAAAAATCTTCTCTTAAAAATCTTTAAAAGTCTTCTCTGAACTTGTAAGGCATAGACCTTAGATATTTGGTATGTTGCATTATCTAATAGTCCTCTACCAAGATTTTCAAATTATGAACCCAGGATCAAAATTGACCCCGCCCTGGGGCTTAACAGTTTTTCATAGGAAAATCTTTAAGGTCTAGACTCTTTATATTTAGTATGTAGCATCATCTGATGGTTTTCTACCAAGATTTTTCAAATTATGCAATCTGTCATTGAAATCATTAATCTGTTACGAACAGGTGAGCGATTAAGGGCCATCATGGCCCTCTTGTTGTAAATTCTTTATTGAAAGAAGTTTGTTTTTCAAGGTCAGAGCTAGTTATGTTGCATCAGAGTATAACAACACAAAAAATACCCCAAAACGAATCAAAATTTTATTTTTTGCTTTTACCTACATGTTGAATATTGTTCATCACACATTGTTATACGCCCGTCTTCAGACGGGACGTATTATGTTGTGGCGCTGTCCGTCCGTCCGTGAACTTTTGCTTGTCCGCTCTCTAACTCAAACAAATGCAATCCAATCCTTTTCAAATTTTGTCAGCATGTATATTACCATAATGTCTCAATCAAGTTTGATAACAAGCAAGATTGGCCCAGACACTCCAGAATTATCTCCCCTTAGTTTATGAAATTCCTTGAATTTTAGCTTGTCCGCTCTCTAACTCAAACAAATGGAATCCAATCCATTTCATATTTTGTCAGCAAGTATATTACCATAATGTCTCAGTCAAGTTCGATAACCAACAAGATTGCCCCAGAAACTCCAGAATTATCTCCCCTTAATGAATTTCCGTGCATTTTTGCTTGCCCACTTTCTAACTCAAATAAATGTAATCCAATCCTTTTCAGATTTGGTCAGCATGAATATTATCATAATGTCACAGTCAAGTATGATAGCCAGCAAGATTGTCTCTGACACTCAAGAATTATCTCCCCTTACTTTATGAATTTCAGTGAACTTTTGCTTGTCTGCTCTCTAACTCAAATAATTGTAATCAAATCCTTTTAGAATTCGGTCAGCATGTATATTACTATAATGTCTCAGTCAGGTTCGATAAATAGCTAGAATGCCCTTGATACTCCACAATTATCTCCCCTTACTTTATGCCACCTGATATGGAGTAATGGCCTTTCAACTTCCACACATTTGATGGGCGTATATTGTGACATTTTGGCACTCTTGTAGTGTTTCAGCCTATGTTTTAGTAGGGACATGTCTAAGTAGACACCATTTCCAGTAACCATGTGTTAGCCGAAATAAGTGTCTTGATTAATATTTACTCGTCTAAATGTACAGTCGGCTGAGCTGTTATTCGGACAGAAAGTAGACTATAACTACGTACTTTCCTTTATCTTTTTTTATACGCCCGTTTGAAAAAAACGGGACGTATTATGGAATGGCGCTGTCTGTCCGTCTGGTTGTCTGGTTGTCTGTCCGTCTGTAATATCTCTAACTCAAGTTCCGCTTGGTGGATCCTTCTCAAATTTAGCCACAATGTTTATCTAGACATGATACAGTAGCCTGCCAAGTCCCGGTTTGTTTATCCAAGGTCAAGGTCACACAATTGGACTTAGAATTTGCGTTTAGCAAAAAATGTTAACCGGTCTGTCTGTCTGTAACATCTCTAACTCAAGTTCCGCTTGGTGGATCCTTCCCAAATTTACCCAAAATGTTTATCTAGACATGCTACAGTAGCCTGCCAAGTCCCGACTCATTTATCCAAGGTCAAGGGCGCTTAATTGGACTTAGAATTTGCGTTTAGCATTTGCGTTAAGCAAAAATGTTAACCTCAATTTATGTGGAACAAGTCCACTTATTTACATAACACTTTGTGATAAAGCTTTGAAACTTGGAACACTTGTTCACCGTCACAACCTTCACCTGTAGGCAAGAGTAAATAAATCTGTCAAGCATTTTGACTGAATTATGCCCCTTTTTAACTTAGAATTTTTGGTTAAGGCTTTGTTAAAGTCCATTTATTTACATAACCCTTTGAGATAAAGCTTTTAAACTTAGAACACTTGTTCACTGTCACAACCTTCACCTGTAGGCAAGAGAAAATAACTCTGTCAAGCATTTTGACCGAATTATGCCCCTTTTTAACTTAGATTTTTTGGTTAAGGCTTTGTTAAAGTCCATTATTTACATAACCCTTTGAGATAAAGCTTTTAAACTTGGAACACTAGTTCACCATCACAATCTTAACCTGTAGACAAGAGTACATAACTCTTTCAAGCATTTTGACAGAATCATTCCCCTTTTTAACTTAGAATTTATGGTTAAGGCTTTGTTAAAATCCATTTATTTACATAACCCTTTGAGATAAAGCTTTTAACCTTGGAACACTTGTTCACCATCACAAGCTTTACCTGTAGGCAAGAGTACATAACTCTGTCCAACATTTTGACAGAATTATGCCCCCTTTTAACTTAGAAATTTTGGTTAAAGTTTTGGTTAAAGTCCACTTATTTACATAACCCTTTTAGATTAAGCTTTTAAACTTGGAACACTTGCTCACCATCACAAGCTTTACCTGTAGGCAAGAGTACATAACGTTGTCTAACATTTTGACATAATTATGACGCTTTTTAGCTTGGAATTTTTGGTTAAAGTCCACTTACGTATTTACATAATCCTTTCAGATAAAGCTTTTAAACTTGAAACATTTGTTCACCATCACAAGCTTCATCTTCATCTCAAGCATTTAGACACAATTATGGCACTTTTTAATTTAGAATTTTCGGTTATGGTTTTTTGTTAAAGTATGCCTATTTACAACCTTGAAACTTGGTCGCAAAATTGGACTTAGAATTTGAATTTAGCAAATACGTTAACCCCAGTTTATGTTGAACAAAACCTCGACGGGCGTATATTGTGCCCACTGGCACTCTTGTCTAAAAGAGTTTTTGTTTCACACTGTTGTAAAGCATAATGGCATCAAATCTTAGGAGGAAATATTAACTCTTTCCTCCATAAATACGCCTTTCTACACCTTTTCAAACAGAGTAGACCCAGATCAGACAGTTCCTATAGGAGCCTTCTGATCAGGGTCTGCTCTGTTTGCTTATGGAATAATACAGTAAAACCTCTCTATAATGGCCACTAAATTACATCAATTATTTTGTGTAAAAGGCAGGTGGCTGCTTAAAGCAAGGTCTGCACATTATGTGGTCAGTTTAACCTATTCCCGTATAGGCTAATTCTAGCCCCAACCTCTTTCAATAAATCTACCGAAAAGAAGCATTTACTAGAAAAAATAGAAATTTTAGAATTGTGTAGATTTGAAATTTTCTATGGAGCAAATGCTCTATCACAAATGTTTCAGAAAGTGACTTTTCTATAGGCATCAATATGAGGGAATGGGTTAAAGTCCAATATGAATCCAAAATTATATTTTATTGAAACTGCGGTTCAAAATCTAGTGTCAGAGTGTTAAACAGTTTGAATCGTAATGAGATGTCGAGTTAGTCGTCACAAACTGGTCCACAGTGGTGAAAGAATTCAATCAGCTGCCATGTTTAAAGTCATGCTTGTGCTTGTAAATTTTACTACATGTACTTCCCACTTTCAGTATTAATTAGATTAGTTGTTATAATAACACATGGACGTGGGAACTTTTGGCTATGGAAGAAACTGAAGAATTGTATCTATATTATATCATAAGCAAACGGCAGACCTTGATCAGACGCCTCCAATGGGAGCCATCTGATTTGGGTCTACTCTGTTTGCAAAAGTGTAGAAAGGCATATTTATGGAATAATGGGTTAAGATGATATTTTTCACAAGCTTTGCTTGTTTTTTCCAGACCTGATGATTGTCAAGTGTTTCCAGGACTGTAGTTTGGAGCGAGACTTTGGACACTATCACTGCGTCTTCTGTTTTCAACAGCTCATTAAACGAAATGCCTATGCCAGACATCTCCTCAGACACATGCGAAGAATGGTGAGGCTGGCCATATATTGTCAGAACTTCTGAACATGTTCATTAATTCTTCTGTTTAGAGAATACTTAACCCATTACCTTACAGAGGCAACTTTTGTCACGTTTTCACACAGAGTAGTCCCAGATCAGATGGCTTCTGTAGTAACCTTCTGATGAGAGTCCACTGTGTTGACTTATGAAATGATATAGATATGATTCTACGGTTTCTTCCATGACCAAAATTTTCCTTCTTAGCTCGTCTGTTTTTCGAAGAAAACAATACAAGTTATTGTCATAACTTCAGCATCTGTGTCATGTCATTGTTGTTGTCGTCCGAAAACTTTATTGTTGGCTATTTATAATTACTTCTTTACTATTCATGCAAATTGTTTGAAACTTCACACACTTGTTCAATGTCACAAGGGCTACAGTCGAGTACAGACAAGTGTTGGCACCTGGATTCAGTGCTGTTGTTCATTATGCCATTATAAAATCTCAGACAATTGATAGCTTCATAAGGCCATGACTTTTTACATGAATTCTCTTCTCACAGGTAAAGAGTTAATAAATAAACATGCATGTGTTTAAACATAGTTGGCTGCTTAATGTAGAATGGAAGTTTGATAACTTTCTGCATAATATTTGTGCATCATTAAGTTACCACTTCAGAGTTAGAACTCATGTTAGTACGGAGAGGATCATTATAAAAAATACTTGAACTTGTTAAAGTTAACCCTTTTCTCCATGAATATTTATGTAAAAAAATAATGTCATGAATATTAATTTCAATAATATTATATCACAAGCAAACAGAGCAGACCCTGATCAGATGGCTCCTATAGAAGCTGTCTGATCTTGGTCTACTCTGCAAAGGCATAGAAAGGCGCATTTATGGAGGAAAGGGTTAAGTTTAATTTTATTTGTTAATTTATCAAAATAATTTTATACATAGATATAGATATGCTGGACTTTTGCATGGTAGCGTTTGGCATGGAAATATAGTAGACATTTATCATAGACTTCCTATAGAATAAATCTCTTGCTCAGAGTTCAATATTTGAGCATAATTTCTACACCTTTCTTGACTCTTCCTTTCCATTGCAGGGTATCCCAGAGAGACTTTTAGTTTTGCCAGACTCCAAGTTTCCTGATGTCATCAATGCATATGGTAAGGTATTGGCCTTGCAATATCTGGCTCTAAAATTTGACATTTCTTTCAACATTAATTGGGCAATTTTAACCTATTAAGACATAGGGCTGCAACGATACGCCCATGTAGCGAATACGAATACGTATCACGATACAGTATAGCGAATACGAATAAATATTCACGTATACGAATACAGTTACATAAACATGCTATGGCATAAGCTAATAAGAGTTACTTAAGCCAAAGCATGTCCAGACTGAGTCCATAGTTAGGATTAGGAATCTTTAAGCTTATAATGAAAATGCTACTGGACATGTGCTGATAAGCAAGGGAAAAGTATGAGTTATTATATATATTATAAATATTTAATTGGCAAAGTCATATAAACTAGAAACACTGAAAAGAAACTTGTTCAAAAGTAAACTGGTCCAGTCCTATTGTAGTCTTTTACTCTTTAGGCAATATGCATAAAACTTTAAAAATAATACTGATTCAAATTCAAGGACCTTTCAAGCACCATCAAAATACAGTGCATTACACTGTATCTAATTGAATTCAGCCGGCTGGTTTCGTCCATTTCTGGTGAATCGTGAACGAACTCAAATAAATTTGGTCAATAAATTTTGGGTACGTTCAGACATTGGGGCGCTCCGATAACTAACAGCTAGAGCCAACAACTAGCAGTATTACTTCATTTCGTGGTGGCACACTTTACAAACAGTGATTTCATTGTTGGTTTTTCCTTCTGATCCCGACAGAAACCCTAAATGATTCCAGACGGCGCTTTTATATTTGGTTGGAGTCTGAAAATCTCTTTCGGCCCGACATTTTTATGAAACAACAGTTTGCGGTTGTCGTAAAAACTAAGAATTAGCCCTATCAAAACAAACTTGTTTTCGGTAATTATTTCGTGTATTTGAACCATTTGACTACTTTTCTGCAAAAAGTAAATGCAAGAGTACAATTATTAATCCTGTTGAATCCAACAGGACCAACACACGGTGTCGTGATTTGTAAACATAAGAAGTCATCAAGAGTCATCTCCCTTGGTGTCACTGCGAAAAGACGTTTCGCGGCTGGAATGTTTCGCTCATATTTCTGGCGAAAATATGTTGTTTTTCTTTTAATTTTGTTAATTTCCTATATGTCTAATTGTATTCGTCAATATTCTGTTCTTTGGGTAGCGAATATGATACACTCACCGCCAGAAACGATATTCGAATAATTCGAATACGTTAGTGTATCTTGACAGCCCTATTAAGACAGTATAGATCCAGATGAGACCCCGAGTAACTTGATGTCTTATTAGGATCCAGACTGAATGAACCCTCACACTGTATATAATAAGTATTTACTTGATAATCCCACCATTCTACAGTAGACATGGATCAGACCATTGATACTCTATGGTTTACCATTGCATTTAATTTACTTCTTTCAATATTTTAATTGAATTAATTGAAAACTGTTTGATTATCTGATTGCATTTTGGTAGAGAAATTTAGTATAGCTGGTGACGTCACAAGATGATGCAATTTTCTATCTGAGTCTTAGTTCATTCTTCATGCTTCTAATCGGCCATAATCAGTCATATACTTGAGAATAAACTCAGACTTACTTGAGAATAAACTCGGACTCTAGCAAAAAGTTTTACAACCTCGGGCCATGTATTTTGGAAATCAAGTGGATTAAAACTTGTGCAATCAAAATTTTTCTCAACATGCTAATGGCTTAATTTCATTTGACAGGCTTTGAGATCCCAATCTGTAAGAAGACCACATGTGACCAAGTGAACAGAGACCGGCACTATCATTGTCCCCAGTGTCAAGTCATGTGTAAGGAGAGAAGTCTGACTGTTAACCACCTATGGCGCTGCCTGCAGCGGGCCCGAGACGACCCATTGTCTGATGATGAGGAAATGTCCTCTGTCATTGATGACAGCCTCTTACAAGTAATAACAGCAATAGGTTTTTACCTGAGTTAGCCTTCAGAATGTTGAGCAAATTACTCAATCTTTTAATGCTTTTTGGCCTCACAGTAAAGAACACAAACAATTATTCTCATTATCAAGATATAATAAAATAAACTCCTTGTAACGTTTTTCCCTGGATCTTTAACACTTTTCTTCATATAAATGTTTTTTCATGCATTTGCACACAGAGCAGACCCTGTTAAACGGCTCCTATAGGGCCTACTCTGTTTGCAAATGCATGAACAAGTTGTATAGACCCTATAGGAGCAATCTGGGTCCATGCTTATAAAGCTTTTTAGTTGAGTCTGAGTTCGTTCTCAAGCTTTTAATTGGTCAGATTTGAGTTCTCAAGCTTTTGATCTGACCAATCAAAAACTTGAGAACGAACTCAGACTCAACTAAAAGTTTTATAAGCATGGACACTGATCAGGGTCTGCTCTGTTTGCTAATGGAATTTGAAAGATCTCTTTCTTTACTTTCTATAATGACTACAATTTTCCTCCTTCCATATTTCGTTGTAATATTTTGTCTATGAATATTCAGTATGTATCGAAATTTGTAATAAACACAGAACAGTGAAAGGGTTAATTAAATATGGTTACATCCGAATATTGTTACAAGCAGACTGACATGTCATAAGGAAGCAGTTCGAATATTGTGCTATCAAGAAAACTGGTTACAAAATGTCTGAAACACTGTTTAGTTCACAAATATTTAACATCAGTATTATGAATGCAAGATAATTTGATTTAGGTGTTGAGTCATTAACACCAATTAAATAATAAGCAGCTACACTATTTACATACACATCTGCTGGTACTGCAATGGAGAAACCGAAACTGGAAATGTTTTCTCATGCACAAATTATTTATATCATTTATCTGATCTTGATTTGGTAAAAAATTGTGTGTTTATCATGTGTTTATTAATATTTCGGATACATTCTGGTATAGACAGGTTCAAATCTGACCAATCAAAAGCTTGAGAACAAACTCAGACTCAACTAAAAAGCTTTATAAGCATGGACCCATATTCTACAGTTTCTGTCTTGGCCAAAGTCTCCTGTGTTCATATGCAATTATGAAACATTCTTGGATTTGAATTGGTATGCTCAACTGACGAGGTTGCTGCTAGCTTGCAAAGATTTAATCCCTTACTCCATAAATATACCTCTTTTAACACCTTTGCAAACAGAGTAGACACTGACCAGAAAACTCCAGTAGGAGCTTCTGATCTGGGTCTGCTCTGTCTGCTTATAGGACAATATAGATCAGATTCTAGGGGTCTACCATGGCCCAAAACTCTGGTGTTAACCCTTTCCCTCATATAAACGTGTTTTCAAGCATTTGCAAACAGAGTAGACCCAGATCAGACGGCTCCTAGAGGAGCCGTCTGATCTGGGTCTACTCTGTTTGCTAATAGAATTTCAAAGATCTGTATATTTACTTTCTAAAATGGCTACAATTTTCCATCTTCCATATTTCGTTATAATCATTTTATCTATGAATATTCAGTAGGTATTTGGAATAAACACAGAACAGGGAAAGGGTTAATGCGCAGTTTCATCTAATTGATATTCATGATGTCATTATTTATTACAAAAAAATTATGAAGACAAGATTTAATTATGTGTATATGTGACCATGTGTGTTTCAGCTGCATTTCACACATGTGAAGTCATTCCATGACATCCCAGTTACCAAGTGTACAGCAGAGGGCTGCTGTAATGGCAAGTACCACTGCCCAATGTGCCCCAAAGTCATCTTCACACCGACTTACCGGCAGCATCTGATAGCCCACTATGTTGCCCATTGGAAACAGAGGGTAGTTTACAAAGGTTTGTATCTTCACATATTTCAACGAATCATATGATAAGTTTTTCTCTCGTTATTTCAATTTTCATTACTGGGTGAGCACTGTCTGGTTAGCTGACTGAGCCACAGGATTTCTTGTAAACAGAGTAGACCCAGATCATATGGCTCTTGTAGGAGCCGTCTGATCAGGATCTGCTCTGTTTGCTTATGAAATAATATAGATAAGACTATAAAGTTTCTGTGATTACCAAAAATTCCTGTGTTCATGTGCCATTATAAAAGCAAAAACTGTAAAATCATGTTTTTATTATTCCACAAGCAAACAGTAGATCCTGATCATTTATCCCCTTCTAGTAAGGGTTAACTCTGTTTGCAAAGGCATCATAAAGTGCCTTATGAAATAAAGGGTTAATACAAGAATTAATAGTCCTAATGGGTGTAGCCTTATATGTATAACTGGTTTCAGGCATTCAGAGATCTAACTAAACTGTAAGAAATTTGTGTTTTATATTGTCACAATGTCAGGTGTTTTGTACTGGATATTTAAACCTTTCCCTCATATAAACTCCTTTTCACACATTTGCAAACAGAGTAGACCCTGATCAGACGGAGTCGTCTAATCCGGGTCTGCTCTGTTTGCTTATGAATTTATATAGATGTGATTTTATAGTTTCTGCCAAGGTAAGAAAATCCTGTGTCCATGCACCATTATAAAAATTCAGCTAATAAATATCCATGATGTCATTATTTCTTACATGAATATTCAACAGGGAAAAGGTTAATGCAGCCTGACATTAAATTTTTTAGCTTGTCTAAGTTTCGAAGAAAACACTGAGCTATTGGAACTCTGGTGACCGTATCGTTGTTGTTGTCGTTCGGAAACTTTAACGTTGGTTATTATTTCTTTACTATTCATGCAAATTTGATCAAACTTTACACACTTGTTCACCATCACATAGTCTCCTGAAGGAGCCTTCTGACCTGGATCTACTCTGTTTTCAAAGATGTCAAAAGGCATCTCTAGCAGGTAAATGATTAACTCTTTGCCTGTTAGTAATTGTCCTTACTCTTTTCAAGAACCATGACCAGAGTGTGAATTGGTTTGGATTCTCACCTGGATCTAAACTGTTAACAAATGTCATCATGAATTCACCCTATAGACTGTAGTTAGCAGAGGTCCAGATAAGATGTGTAAATATGTTCAAAAATAGTTCCTTTATTTCTGCACCAAACCTTATACTGTGACCACTCTTTAGAATTGTCTCAAAGAGACGATTCTAATGAGTGGTCACAGTATGGGCTTTGGTGCAGAAATGACGATGTTAGTGTTTGTGTACACTCCTTTACCTGTAACTCATAGTGTATTGCAGTGACTCCCATTTTTTCAGGTTTCGGTCTGCTGAAATGTTTCCACTTCTGTGATGGAATAGACCGGACCATGTGTAAGACTAGGTACCATTTTCACTGCCCCATATGCTGCAAGATCATTCTCACCAAGGCTTCATTTGAAGACCACCTGAAGAATTGCCATATGTTTAGATTTGGAGAGCATCTGTTGTCAATGTAAGTCCATATCAAATTAGCCATTTACTTCATGAATAGCGTGACTGTCCCTTTAACCCTTTCCTATTTCATGTAAGAAATAATCACATCATGAATATTACTTATTTTTTGTAATGGCATATGAACACAAGACATTTTGGCTTAGACAGAACCTGTAGAATCATACCATAAGCAAACAGAGCAGACCCTGATCTGGGTCTACCCTGTTAGCAAATGTGTGAAAAGGTGTTTATATATGAGGGAACGTTTATTCTTTTAGTACTAATAGAAGACAAGGCAGCGTATTGCTTCTTTCTTTTTTTTTAAACAAATAAGTAGAGTCAGATCTGTAACACAAAAGCAAATAGAGCAGACAGAAGATGTCTGATGTGGGTCTACTCTGTTTACTAATGTGAAAATATGTGTCTCTATCAAGTAAATGGTTAACCCTTTACTCCATAAATATGCTTTTCTATGCCTTTGCAAACAGAGCAGACCCAGATCAGACAGCTCCTATAGGAGCCGTCTGATCAGGGTCTTCTCTGTTTGCTAATAATATAATAAAGATATGATTCTTCAGTTTCTGCCATGGCTAAAAGATCCTGTGTCTATGAACTATTATCCCAAATTAATATTCATATGTATTGAATATTTATGGATAAAAGGGTTGATGCTTTGCCCAGTTAAGCATGTGACTTTTACACAACTCCTGTCTGTATCAATGGACAGTATAAAGTTTTCCCCTATTTACTTTAGTCATGGAGTAAAGGATTAAAACAAAATATTAACCCTTTGAATACGGGAAACAAACTAACTGGCATTTGCAAATTGTGTATACAGAAATCAGAAGAACTGTTTGCTATTCCGTAATTCAAAAACCTTTTCAGCGTCATTAACCCTTTCATACATTTATCGTTACTACTGTTGGAGTAACATTCCAGTTTGAAAATTCAGCATTCAAAAGGTTAATGCATTATAGGTTGGATCCTGACAAGATTCCAGGCTATTTTGTTTGTAAAGGATTTATTAGTGTCAGAAAAGAGTAGGATATGTCGAGATGTAGTAGATGGAATGAGTTGTCACTGTGTATAAAGTTGGATGATAAATTGAGCTCCTGCTATATGAAAACCAACTTTTACGCTTTACAGTGTAGAACCACACCAGCTGCTGCATTTAATATGCAGTTTCTGATCAGGCTTTTTACTGTTTGTCGAACAAGTCAGAAACAGAATAGTTTCTGATTAGTGGCAAATAGTGTTGAACCTAATCAGAGACCAAGTTTTAAATGTGGTGGCTGATCAAGCGCTTCATTGCATGCAAAGCCTAAAGGTTTGTTATTATATTGTGAGGCTGAAATACTGCAGGAAGTATAGAACTACTCTGGTAAAACAACTAGTCTGGGTTTACATTCTGTTCAGAGCCTGGAAAACATTTTTTCTTGTGGAAAAACTCATACAGATTATTTTGTCTTTGCAGCGAAGCCACTGACATAGATTCCACAATTGTCGAGGAAATAACCACATCACAGGAGACTGGTCCTCTGTCTGAGAATGTAGAATTTATGGAAGACCGGCTTACGGCTCAGGCTATTGCCTACGATGCTCTCAAACAACTTGAAAAGCAAAAGTTGAAAGCTGAAACATCACTGTTCCGAAGTGGGAGAACAAGGTCTCGGGTAGTGAGTGATATCATGAATTCAACTATTGCTGAGATTAAGAAAGAGATATCAGACACCATGGAGGATGAAGATATAGATGATGATGACGATGATCTGGACTCTTCTGTAGAGAAGTCGACAGGAAAAAGAGGAAAGAAGAAGACGGGCAAAAAGGGTGGCAAACATAAAGAAGAAGATAATGATGTTGAAGAAGATGAGGAACCTTTAACAATCCTGTCAGATTCAGAGGTATTATTTATTTTTCTGCATTTACCCTTTATTTCATGAATATTAACCCTTTACTCCATAAATTCACCTTTCAATGCTTTTGAGTAGACCCTGATTAAGTAGATAAATTTTTATAATGGCATATGGACACAGGGCATTTGAGCTCAGGCAGAAACTGTAGGACCAGATCTATTATAACTTCATAAGCAAACAGAGCAGACCCTGATCAGACTGCTCGTATAGGAGCCGTCTGATCTGGCCAGTGGGTCTACTCTGTTTGCAAATGTGTGGAAAAAGCGTTTATATGAAGGAAAAGTGATACAGTCAAACCTGGTCTAACTGCCACCTTTATAAGAGCGCCACCTGTATATGAGCGCCACATTCAAACAGTCCTGTGCAAATTCACTTTATAAACTTACTGTATAAGATGGCCACCTGTTCAACGCAGCCAGCGGCTGCATATAATCGGCCCCAACAGCATTTTTTATCTGTATAAAAACGCAGATATTCGGCGTGCGGGGCCGCGTTTTACCTATGCGGAAGTTATCGATTATTTCCCTTTGCTAAAAATACTCTTTAAAAAGGAGGTAGCGAACAAAATCTCGCAGTTTCACGAAGGAAATGTTTCTTTCGGCAATTTCTTACTCTACTTTCTGGGACAGGTACATTTAAATTGTTGGATATTTTTGCTTTATCGTAGCATGCTAGAAATGTTTAAGACAAATACACATTTCTACGCCTCTGTAAAAGTCATGTTTTGAAACCAATGAAATAAATAGAGCATTTGCTCCTAAGGAAAACAATGGTTTCAGAACTACAAAATTCTAAAAAAAATTATTTTCTCTAGTTACTGCTCCTTTTCGGTAGATGTATTCAAAGAGGTTGGGTCTAAAAGTAGCCTAGGAGGGAATGGGTTAAGAAGTCAGAAAGACAAATAAGTCAGACGGGCAAATAATGCAGACCCAGATCAAACTGCTTCTGAAGGATCAGTTTGATCAGGGTCTACATTATATGCTACTATAAGTCAATCTAATTTATTGTTATTAGAATGGTGCTAAATTGGCTTAATGCTCATGAACAGACTCATTGAAACCGAGTCTGCAATTTTCTGTTTTCACATTGCTATTTTTGCTTTCGAAGGATCTCATCTTATCAGAATGTATTTACAATAGCAGATGTTATTACTCTTCACAATAGCAGATGTTAAGTGCCTGTGTGGCGGCCGTAAAAAGCCGCCCCATACTTCATTCTCAGTGTTGTTATATACAGTAAAGATTGTTTATAACATTTGGCAAGGGACCGTGGTAAAGAAAACGTTATAACAGAAACATTATAAATATTTTATCTAAGCAACAAGCTACCTGTGTCCATTGAGCCTTTCGCACACTTCCGTTAATCTTAAACGTTTTATCAAAGGAAACATATTAATCAAGAACATTCTATCAAATCTTTACTGTATTCTGGTCCTTTGGATCATTAATTTCAGAGCTTTTAGTTTTAAAAATTGAATACCATTTTAAGCCGGTGCTAGGGGGCGTGAGCAGTTTTGCACTTTTAATTTCTGCTCATGAATAGATTTCGATAAAACCAAGCCTGCAATTTTCTCTTTTCGCATAACTGTTTTTGCTTTTGTTAGAATTAATTCAGCTCAAAAAACCTGAAGAAGAAGAGGGAATATTGGGTGTTCAAAAACTTGCAGTAATTAGGGATTACAGATATTTCACCTGTGTTCAGCCATTGTTTCAGACAAGGTCATGCAAGACTTGTTCCATTGTAAGATATTGTAACGCGAGCTTCGCTCTTCTCGCCTGCGTTAATATATTAATATGGGGCGAACCGATCACAAGACAGTACAGTGCAGTTTAAAAGTGGTCTTCATTTATTATTACAGTAGATCTCTAGATCTAGATCTAGAACCAAATAATTATATAAATAGCTTATGGATACTGTTGTTACTATTGTTCTTATAATAGTAGATTCTATATTATATCTTACATTTCCGCTGGACGGCACTTGCTATTTTTGGTATGGTGAATTTTGATAGTGAATTTCGGATGTTGATGGTTGGCCAAAAGATTGAAAGCTGACATTTTCCGGTGAAACGCTTCCTTTTATATCTTCCCGGGCAGTGATACTCGGTACTCAGCCCGAGTAGTACTCAGGCTCTCTTTCCAATGAGAATTCTGCCTTCAGCGTATCTATCATTCTCATCCAATCAGCAACGGTGCGACAAAATCCGTAAAGAGTACTGCTCCGCCGTACCAAAAATAGCTCTCAGTGCGGATTTCGTACCATAGCTAAATATATGAATTTATACAAACTAACAATTCTTATAGTCATAAAATAGCTTACGCTTAGTTACTTCGACAAATACTATGCACAATGTGAAACTACATTGTCCTGGAACAAATAACATATTCCCCAGTTCAGTCAGCGGGATGAATCAAATAGGAAAATGGCGACTGTTCAAAGTAAACATGTATCTTAGTCTTTGGAATTAATACTGACTGCTCTCATTAAAACTAGGTAAGACCCTATGAAGCATTAAGCTTTCTTATGCATTACTACATATAACAGATCTGCATATTCATAAATATTACGATATTAGCGGTAGTAATGGGTTTTCGTGGGCAGTGAAACTTTCAATGTGAGATTCTCTTATGAACGAAATATCTAAACGAAATCGGACATAAGGGTACCTCACATTACACTTCCCCCTCCTTTATTATATAATCCTCCTGGATTATGTTTAACATCAAACACCGTTAATATTTCAGTATAACTATTCAATATCAGTGATTGGGAAACATATTATTATTTTTATGTGCCCTTAACAGACAGTTTAACAAACATTAATGGAATATTTTTACATTCCTATGTAACTTTTTTAAATAAAACAGTTAACACAACATAACAATGACCCATGGTCATTGAAACCTGAGACATAATAAACTTTAAAGTTTAAATGTAAAATGGCACATTACTCTAGGTTTCCCAGTCACTGAACAATGAACATATATTTAAAAACTGGATAAACTGGTTAAAACATATCTTGACAAAACAACTTTTAGCATTAAGCTTCTTATGTCCTTATGACACAAATTCAACAGAATTCTTTCTGCTAAACTCTCAACTTAATGTTCAATGAGTCTAATTTCTCAGTAAGAAAATCAGTGTCTGACCACCTGTCCGTGTTTTCAATTGACTTTAAAATTGATCTGGATAATTTGTCAGTTCCTATTATACCCTTTGCAATGTTCCTTATATACTGGTAGTTATAATACCTCATTTTTGAGTCAATTTTGTGTTTCTTTCCCTCAGGTCTCGGATGCGCTGCTCCTTCCAGGGCTAGAAAGTTATACTTATCTAGGAGCAGTCTCCTTGTTAGATCGGGGAACTTCCCGCCTCGCTGTTCTAGGAACAGGGCTGCATACTCATGTGCCATTAACTTCTGGTCTGCTGTCATGGCTCTCCAATTTGATGGAGGCCATGTCAGCGTTCCGTTCTCTCCCTCTACTTTCATCTCTTCTATCTTGCTCCAATCCCTCTGTGCTGGAGGACACATGGGCATTGCTCCTCTCATTAATATTTTTGTTGCTCGTAATCTTAGGTTGTCACTTGATCCCGACTCTAACGTTTCCTCCTCTGACTCGCTATCTGACTCCTCACTCTCTGAGCTACTCTCTCCTAACTCAATGTTATCTTCATAGTCCTTAAATCCCTTCTCTTGTTCTGTCCCTTCTACTCCTAACTTTTCTCTTTTCTTTCCTTCCTCCTCCAAATTATCATCGATCTTTCTCTTTTTACCACCTACATGTACTCTCCTCTCCTGGCTGTTCCTCCTTTCCTTAGCTTGATCATCCCGATGCCTGTTGCAACTCTCCTCTGTTCTCTCTACACTCCTGACTCTCTCCTGTGATTTATCACCTCTCTGGTTCCTCTCCTGAACCTTTTCAACACTTTTATCTCTCTTACTTAATTGTTCCTCTGTATTCTTATCTCTTGCCTTCTGAGATGCCTCATCTGCACTCCTTTCTCTTCTGTCAATTCTCATGCCTTCATTATTTATCCTCCCCCCATTACTTTCCTTGTCTTGTTCTCTCCGGCTGTTATCTCCTGTTTGATCTATTTGTACCTCATGACTTTCATCCTTCTTTTCACTTCTTGTCTGCTTGTCTGTCTGATGCTTCCAGCCCTTGTTAAATCTCTCCAACCACACTACTTTGTCTGTCATCTTCTCGGCCCAATCTCTCATAACTGCCCTTGCCCTACATGCCTCCTCACTTTGGTATGGTGCAATATAGTCTACTATTTTTGTATAGTCACTTGGGTATTTTGCGTAATAAAAACCCACACCACGACTAAAGTGACAGTCTTGGACACCTTCATATTTGTGGCTGTTGAACGCATGGGTTTTCAAGTCTGCAACTCTTGTAAAAGTTTTCTCCCTCCTGGTGCACCAGGGGCAAATTACTGTCATCCGTGTATGGGCTGGTCCAACAAGGTGTTTCTTCAAGGCTGCCCATGATGTAAACATCGCATCGCACAACCAACAGGATTCCCTGGAGAGTACACACAGAAACACATATTTACTATTGAGATCATTTTGTACAGATGTAAGACAAAGTAATTTATTGATCGGTTCGCCCATTGATGAAAACATTTACAGCGGTCTTCTGTTACATCGGCGCGAACCTAACAATATCAGCCTCTGGCAGGATTAACAGCGTTTTTGCAAATAGAAATACAGTCTTTCAAAATAGTGTCATATATAATCATTTTTTTTTTCTTACACATTTATTCACATATATGTCAAATTTATACAGAAATGTATGTTTAATTAACACATAACAGGAAAACAGGTATTCATAGAATTGTTTCTATAGAAAACACTTCAGAAAGTATTCAGAAAGTATCTGCTACATTCTGGTTAATCTTGCTAATTCTCTTTTGATCCATGAAGGAACCACTTTCCCCTGATATGGATACAATCGGTCAATGTGATAAGCCTTTGCTTTACCAGAAGATGTCTGCTTTACCAGACATATAAGGTCATCTATTTTCCTTGTTATAACAAATGGTCCTTTCCACTTGTTGATCAGTTTTGAACTAACACCTATTTTTCTAGTTGGATTGTGGAGCCAAACTAGCTGCCCCGTTCTGTAGCATTTCCCTTTAGAAGTGCTATCATAATGTCTCTTCTGATACATGGCTGAAGCTTTTAGGTTCTTTCTTGCTAAATCATGACACTCTTTCAATTTTTCCTGCAGATTAGAAACGTAACTTTCTTGATCAGTATCTGTTTGTTCTTCTTTTGGGCGACCTATAAAAGCTTGCATTGGCAAGGTTATTTCCCTTCCCAATGTCATTTTGTTTGGTGTGACTTTTGTACTGCTCTGAAGTGATGATCTATATGCCATCATTACTTGTTGGAGATGAACATCCCACGAATTCTGGTTAGATTGACAGAAATGTTTTAACATAGAGATCAATGTACGGTTGAACCTTTCAATGAGACCATTTGCTTGGGGTCTCATAGAGGTGGCACGTGTTTTCTCTATTCCTAGCAAAGTACATAATTCTACCATGAGTTTTGATTCAAAACATCTGCCTTGGTCAGAGTATATTTGCAAAGGTGTACCAAATCTGCATATAAAATTGTCAATTAGCGCTTGTGCCACTGTTTTTGTCTCCACGTCTGGTATCGCCACACTTTCTGTCCATTTTGTAAACCAATCGGCAATTACCAAGATATACCGATTTCCTCTGCTAGAAACTTGTAGTGGACCTAAAATGTCCATCATAACTCTCTCCATGGGCTCTCCAACTAAATATTGTCCTAATGGTGCTTTGTTTGCTGCACGAGAAAGTTTCTGTGCTGCACACTCATTACATTGAATGCAGTGTCTGCGTACTGAATCTGCCATTCCTGGCCAGTAGAATGCTTGGCGAATTTTGCCTAATGTTTTCTCTATACCTAAATGCCCTGAACTTGGAAGATTATGGTGATAATTCATAACCTCTTCCTGGCTTTCTTTTGGTGTAACTAATTGAAACACTGTATCTCCATTTTCATCAAACTTTCGGTATAACATTCCTGCTTTAACTTCTAAACGGTCCCATTGACGCCAAAGTGTTTTCAACTCTGACGTTTCTGAAGAAATTTCAGACCAATTTGGCCTTTCTTTGTTTCCTTGAAGAGCTAGTTTGACAGGCCCTATGCTATGGTCTGCATCTTGCCTTGTTTGAACTTCAATAGGATCCCAACCACTCAGTAATAGTTCGTTTTCTGTAAGTTCTGAATTATGTTTCTTCAAGGCTTCATTTCTAGTGACTGCTCTCACTTCTTCATGAGAAACAGGCACATCCTGTATCTCGTTTTCTACTTCAAATTCTTCTTGAAGTTCTTGCTGGCGTTTACATGATTTACATGGTCTTCTTGAGAGTGCATCTGCATTACCATGACTTCGACCACTACGGTGTACTACCTTTATGTTGTATGTGTTTAGCTCTTGCAACCATCGGGCTACTTGTCCAGAAGGAACCTTCAGAGATCTTATCCAGCTGACTGCTGAATTATCAGTTCGAACTAGTATCTCTTGACCATAGAGGTAGTTATGGAAGTGTTTCAGAGCTGTTATTACAGCCAACAGTTCTTTTCTGGTTATGCAGTATGATCTCTCATGAATATTCATAGACTTGCTCATATATGCTATAACTTTCTCGTCTCCATCTTGCACCTGCGAAAGAACTGCTCCAACCCCTTCGTTTGAAGCATCAGTATCCAGTATGAATACTGATCCTGTTACAGGGTAAGCCAAGATTGGTGTAGTTGTAAGAGCTTCTTTTAACGTGTCAAATGCATCCTGGCATTCTGTGGTCCAGTTGAACTTCTTGTTCTTTTCGCATAGTTTGTGCAAAGGCTGGGCTATATCCGAAAAACCCTTTACAAACCTCCGGTAGTACAAGGCTAGTCCTAGAAAGCTTCGAACTTCTTTTACTTTAGAAGGTTTAGGCCAGTCCTTTACGACTCTGACCTTTTCTGGATCAGTCTTTACACCATCTTCAGTGATTATATGGCCTAAGCATTTGGCTGACTTCTGAAAGAAGATACATTTGGAAGGCTTCAGTTTCAGTCGTGCCATCCTCAACCTGTGGAACACATGTTCCAAGCGTTCGAGGCATTCGTCTATCGCTTTCGCTGGTGTTATGATGTCATCCATGTACAATAATGATTCTTTCCACTGCAATCCTCTTAGCACATCTTCCATTAACCTCTGAAAAGTTGAAGGGGCATTGACAAGGCCAAATGGCATAACCCGGAAGTGGTACAGCCCCTGGCTAGTTGAGAACGCTGTCTTAGCTTTATCGGTTTCCTCCATCTCTATTTGCCAGGAACCCGAACAGAGGTCCATACAATTAAACCACTTTGATCCAGAAAGGGCATCAAAACAGTCATCTACCCTTGGGATAGGATATGCGTCTTTGACAGTGACGTCATTTAGGCGTCTGTAGTCAACACAGAATCTAGTTGATCCGTCTTTCTTGGTGACAAGCACTGCAGGTGAAGACCATGGGCTTTTCGAGGGCTCTATTACGCCCTTCTCCAACATCTTTTCCACTTCTTGAGTCTCTGTATTTCTTTTCCCATACGGTTGTCTCCTAGGAGGTAGGCGTATTGGATTTGCATTACCTGTGTTTATTGTGTGCTTCACTCTGTCTGTACAGCCAAGGTCATCGGAAGATTTGGCAAAAACATCTTGATACTTTAACAGTAATTTTGCAAATCTATCTCTATCTGTCTGACTCAGGTGACCAACGGACTTGTCAAACATTTCCTTCAAGTGATCTGGAAGAACGGCTTCTTGGTCTATATTAGTTACATTAACAGAATTAGCTGCACAACGTTCAAATTCAATTTCCTCTTGGTCATCTTCTTCTATCTCATAACAAAGTCCTAGCTCCAGGCCTTCGGTTATGGTAGTGTTCTGTTCTGAGTGATTCAGAACTCCTATAAACAAATTGTTATTATGTGGCGTGATTATGCCTGGCATTATCTTGAATTCACCACATTCTTGTGTTTCCTTTCCCTTGCTATTAATAAATGCTATTTCTGGGAGTATAATTGACTTGGGTACCTCTACTGGTACCAACATGCAGCTGTGTGATGGTATCTCTACCATTTCTTTGGCTATTACTCTGCATATTCCCTCAGAGCTGCCTGCTGTGCAACAGTGTATGCTACTTCCATCTTTAGTATAGAGATCCAGCGATTCCAAATCCCAATATTTAATATGTTTCCTAATAAAATCCTGTCCCAATATGCCTTCAAGTGAGATGTCACACACAGCCTCAAAATCGCCTAGATTTAAAAGAATATCTGCATAGCCATGCACCTTGATCTTTGTGTCATCAACACCCTGGATAGAAACTTCTCTCTGGTAGAGTTGAATATTGTCTGTTCCCCTACATCTATCATAAGTAGCTTTTGACAGGAGCGTAATAGTTGCCCCACTGTCAATTAAGAAATTTATTTCTTGTTTTTCAATAAACCCTCTGGTATAAAACCCATTATCCAGGCTGCCTATGTTACTATCCATGTGTCCAAATTTCAGCTTTGTGTTTGGTGGTTTTGAAAATTTAGTCTGGCTAGGTCGATTTGAATCAAAACTCACCACATCACGACCTACTGATGTGATGGACTCCCGTTTCCCTGGTTCCTAGAGGACTTCCACCCATTTGGGTTTTTCTTGGGACAATCTCTGTACAAATGATCGCTCAATCCACATTGGTAACATGTTCTAGAAGAATTCAAATTCCTTGACTGACCCCTAGTCTCTAACTTCTGGAGACGTTGCTCTATCTTTCTAAGGCTACTTTTTATCCCCTCAATTTCATCCCCTTGCTTCCCACATTCACGCTTATCAATGTGGCTATTTTCGCCTGATGAAAATCCCGAGCTAGATACACTTCGAACTTGAGACCTAGCATTCACATCCGTCTTCCCCATCACCTCTTCATAGCGCTCAACAATCTCTACTGCCTCCCTAATGGTCCTACAGTCTCTGTCCATGAGCCTGCACCTCATCTCAGGCGAGACATTCTTATAGAATTGTTGCAAGGCTAGCATCTCTTGTGCCTCCCTGTCTAAGGTCACATATGCTTTTTGTGAATACAGACGGATCTCATCCCCGAATGCCCCTATTGTCTCGTTTCTCCCCCTAGCTCTATTCTGTAGCTTAGAAATCCAGCGGCTCTGTTGCCGCTTACTCCCAAAACGCTGTCCTAAATTAAATATCAAAGACCTGTATAAATTCTTCTCCCCATGAGGCAGGGAACTATAGTGGACCCTGGCCTGCTGCTTCAAAGAAGTTGCCAAATAAAGTAACTTTTCTCTTTCGGACCATTGGCACAATTCAGCGCACTCTTCAAAGTAAGAGATATATTGGTCCCAGTCCTCTTCTCCTGTGTATGGATCTGGTTTTATGTGTGGAGTCGCCTTGTGTCTTAGGTTACCGTTTCCTCTTTCCCTTCTGGCATATTCATGATCCCCAGCATCCTCCATGTCACCCCTGTCATTCTCTTGTACAGGATCTGCTTGTTGGTTATTAAAATTGAAATTGATTTCAGAGTCGGAATCTGACATTTTTATGATGGTAGTTGAGCTTTCAGTATAATATCCAAACTGATTCCAATCTCCTACTAGATCTATGTAAAAACAGTTGTGTTCTCCTAGTGTTTTCCTAATAATTAGCTTTGAAATTTGATCTCCTTTTAGAAACAGCAGTTTTCCATCCAGAAAATAAACACCTGTGCCTTGTAACTTAAACGTGACAAATCTTCAACAGGTTCACTCACCAATCCTTTGTTCGTTGGTCCTTAAAATTCTCTTACTGTTGGCACCAATAGACCACCATATGTGAAAATGACGTTGACAACGTGTTGTTAAGATACGTCACCAAAGCACGACAATATCCGCACACTTGCCGTACACGTAAAATTCCGCACAGTACGTCAAAAATCCGCCCACTCTATTCCGCACGCATATACGGATCCGTAAAAACGACGTCCGCTACAAATCCGCATCAAACGTCAAAATTTCGTATTTTCCGGTTTCGTACAGTACGCCGCTAGGTCTAATTCAATCTGGAAGAATCCGCCCAGAACGATATAAATCCGTACTCTCGGGATTCCGTACGATACTGCCTACAGTCTAGCCTTTAGTAGATCTAGTTACTTAATCTCTTCAGAATGTTCCCTCGAAATTTGCCGAATTCGGAGAAAAAAACATCAAAGTTCTATTTTCTCAATCTGTTAAAATTAGATCTATACTCGTTCGTTGTGTTAAAAATATATTAACATCCCCGCTTCTGACACCAATTGTAACGCGAGCTTCGCTCTTCTCGCCTGCGTTAATATATTAATATGGGGCGAACCGATCACAAGACAGTACAGTGCAGTTTAAAAGTGGTCTTCATTTATTATTACAGTAGATCTCTAGATCTAGAACCAAATAATTATATAAATAGCTTATGGATACTGTTGTTACTATTGTTCTTATAATAGTAGATTCTATATTATATCTTACATTTCCGCTGGACGGCACTTGCTATTTTTGGTATGGTGAATTTTGATAGTGAATTTCGGATGTTGATGGTTGGCCAAAAGATTGAAAGCTGACATTTTCCGGTGAAACGCTTCCTTTTATATCTTCCCGGGCAGTGATACTCGGTACTCAGCCCGAGTAGTACTCAGGCTCTCTTTCCAATGAGAATTCTGCCTTCAGCGTATCTATCATTCTCATCCAATCAGCAACGGTGCGACAAAATCCGTAAAGAGTACTGCTCCGCCGTACCAAAAATAGCTCTCAGTGCGGATTTCGTACCATAGCTAAATATATGAATTTATACAAACTAACAATTCTTATAGTCATAAAATAGCTTACACTTAGTTACTTCGACAAATACTATGCACAATGTGAAACTACATTGTCCTGGAACAAATAACATATTCCCCAGTTCAGTCAGCGGGATGAATCAAACAGGAAAATGGCGGCTGTTCAAAGTAAACATGTATCTTAGTCTTTGGAATTAATACTGACTGCTCTCATTAAAACTAGGTAAGACCCTAAGAAGCATTAAGCTTTCTTATGCATTACTACATATAACAGATCTGCATATTCATAAATATTACGATATTAGCGGTAGTAATGGGTTTTCGTGGGCAGTGAAACTTTCAATGTGAGATTCTCTTATGAACGAAATCGGACATAAGGGTACCTCACATTACAATATCTCTGACATTTTACAGATATTTGACCTCTGTTCTACATTGTTATATTACAGATATTTGACCTCTGTTCAGCCATCGTCTCTGATAAGGTCGTGCAAGCTCTGAAATCACCAGCTGCTGTGAAGTCTGTTCTCGGCAAGATCAGTGGACTGACCAACACCAAGGTTACCATGGTGAAGAATGACACCCAATACCTCATGTCAGGAAACCTAGAAGACCTGATGGAGGCCAAAAAGTTACTAGTCAAGGTAAGTAGGGTTGGTTGGTATGAGGATAATTAGAATAATTAGGATAAAAGAATCATATCATTTCATGAATATTCATTGACTGCATTTTTGTAAAGGTACATAATCAAGAGAACTTTTGGCCACACCAGAAACACTATATAGAGTTATGGAACATTGTGGCCCTTTTAGAAACTAAAGAAACAGATCTGTCAATTCCATTTATAGCAAATAGAGCAAACCCTGATCAGACAGTTCCTATTGTCTGATCTGGGTCTACTCTGTTTGCAAATGTGTGAAAACTAATTTATAATAATGAAGGAAAGGGTTATATGAGGTACAGAGTTAACCATTTACTTCATAGTTACACTATTTTTTTTTTTTTCATATGCCACGATAAAGTTTAGGTCCCCAGCAGGGATTTGGCTTAATGGGAGATAGATAGATAAAATCACATCTACTGTAATGTGCGTTGGGAGAAAATGGCATTTGGATATTTTTAAATACACTGGAACCTCGATATCGAAAACTTTAAGGCACCATGCAAATTACTTTGTGATAAAAGGAGTTTGAGTAAGCCTATTTCTAAGTTGGAAACTTTCTCAATGTGACAGTTAAATGTAGGAACTTTCAGCATTACTTTCGAATTGCATCAAGCTGTCTCATATCTTTATTGATATGTGCAGTGGTGAATTTTAGAACAATGCTGTATCACAAATTTTTATGCCCCCAACGGCGGGCATATAGTAATTGCATTGTCCATCCTTCCGTCTGTCTGTCCGTCTGTCCTTCCATCGAGTTTGAAAGTGGGTCATATGGGGTCATAAACTAGGTCACTAGGTCAAATGGTAGGAAACCTTGTGAACACGCTAGAGGTCACATTTTTTAGCCCTGATTTCATGAAACTTGGTCAGAATGATTGTCCTGATAAAATCTTGGAAGAATTTGAAAATGGGTTAAGTGAGGCCAAAAAGTAGGCCACTAGGTCACATCTTAAAAAAATATTGTTTAGTTGAGTTTGATGATGGTCGGGGCGGGATCAAAAAGTAGGTCACTAGGTCAAATCTTAGAAAAATCACTCTAGAGGTCACATTTTTAGCCCAATCTTCATTGGTCAGATTGATTGTCTTGATAAAACTAATATTCTAAATCTTTGAAAATCTTGTTCCCCAGATCCACTATCAACATTGTTCCCTTAGGTCAATATTGGCCCCATCTTTGGACTACCCAGCTATAATCTTAAATCTATGGTAATCAGGTGAGTGATAAAGGGCCTACTAGGCCCTCTTGTTTAACCATTTTGGTGTGGGAAACAAGTCAGTTATGTCCTTTACAAACATTGCAGATGAGAGCCCTCTTATCAGGGTCTACACTGTTTGTCATGTTACACTTTTCTTTACAAGAAGCCCGGAATATTCATGGTAAGCTTGATCTCTGAATATTTGAAACTTCAGTGTTGAAAGGGTTGAAGAAAGTTCATAGTAATAAAAACTTCCAATTTTCATTTTAGGATACAACAGTAGATGACAGATGTGTTGCCATTTTTATTTCCTTTCTTTCAGTTCTGATTTTTATTTCAGGCTTTTCATAAAGATCCCAAGAAGAAAACCAAATCACTTGCTCAAGCCACACCAGTTCAGACTGCACGGGCTAAAATGCTGAAAGGCAGAGGGGCTCCAAAAACCTGCCCAGAGCCAAAGGAACAGTCTACCCAAAAAAGCTCATCCAAGTTGAAAGCAACCCAGAAGAAAGGTGGCTCATCGAAGAAATCTGATGGCACAGATGACAGTTTCCCATATTCTGAGATAAAACAAATTATTGAGGCAACAAAAGATACTCCAACTCCAAAGAGAGGGAGAGGACGGCCTCCAAAGAAGTCTCCTGCCTCTGCAAATGTGACTCCTGGAAACAAAAAAGCAGGCAAAGCAGCTACAGAAACTCCAGTTACAAATGAAGTAAGCTCTCCTCGAGGGAGATACAGCACTAGAGGTATCAGAAAGAACTACCTTGAAATGAACAGTGGAGTCACTATAAAAAAAGAACCTGTCAGTGAAAATGAAGAGGAACCAGAAAGTGAGTCTGAGGAAGAGGAAGAAGAGGTTGTGGAGACCCCAAGAACGACAAGAAGTGGACTGAAGGCCACACCAAAAAGAAAAAGACTGGACTCTCCTAAGAAATACTTAAAGAAACACAAAGGTTCAGATGAAAAGGAAGTGGCTGAGGATGATGAAGAAGAGGAAGAAATGGAGGAAGAAGTGGAAGAGGAGATGGTAATGGAAGATGATGATGATGTAGAAGAGCTAGATGATGTTGATGAAGAGGATGAGCAATACTTGGATGATAGTGAACAGGAAATGGAAGATTTGGATGAAGGTGAGGAAGGTAATGTAAGCATCCTATCTCCCAGTGACCAGAAAATTACTGACAGCACAATTAACAACCTGAAAACAACCCATGTATCAACTCTGGTGCCCATGGTCAACAAAATTGGAATGAGAAAGGTCCGAATGCCAAGGAAGAAATCGTCCAAGCCAGATGACGACAGTGATGAAGAAATAGGCAAAGAACTGGATGGTTCTGCTGAAACAGTGAAACTGAAATGCTCTCTTTGTGAAGATTTTACAGCAGAGATGTTTGCAGACCTTACAAGTCACTTGATCACTTTTCACCATGTGTATGATCCGCCACGATGTGATGTCTGCCAGAGGGACTTTGACAACATTCAAACATTGAAACTGCACATTGAGAAGAGACACGGGCCAAAGACAGAACCTAAGGTCTGGAAGTGCACAGAAGAAGGCTGTACAAAGGAATTTTCATCTCAGAATGGCCTGACAGGACATGTCAACCGTGTACATCTTGGAATGGCCAATGTTCCAAGAGACAAAAGGTACACTTGCAATAAATGCTCATACCAGTGTAACTCTATAGAAGACATTCATGAGCACAAGCGAGTGGAGCATGATGAGCCAATCAAGTGCCAGCACTGCAGCATGATATTTATGAACTATCAGAGTCTCAGGAGTCACATGTCTCTAAAGCACTCGGACTCGGGTCCAGTCACGTGTGACATTTGTAATAAGACGATAAGCCACAGCAGGTACCTGCAAAAGCACAGAGAGACTCACTTCCCATCTAAATACAGCTGCTACATTTGCGAGAAGAAAGTTCAAACCAGCTCCACCCTCAAAGCACATATGGAAACCCACAAACCGGAGTCCGAGAGGAGTTACAAATTCATCTGCTCATACTGTGGCAAGCCATTTGCCCTGAAGGCAAATTATGAAGACCATCTGAACAAACACACTGGTGCAAGGCCTTACAAATGTGAGATCTGTCAACGAGCCTTCAGCTTCAGGAGTATGCTACAGAAACACAAGACCTTTGTTCACTCCAATGAGAGACCTTATAAATGCGGCATTTGCATGAAGGGCTTCAAGTTCATGAACTTGCTGCAGAATCACATGATTACCCACACCAACAAAAGTAAGCATGTATGCCCAACCTGCTCAAAATGTTTCACAACAGCATCCACACTGAAGTTCCACCAGCAGAAATGTAAAGGAGCCACATGGAACAAAAGTCAGTTCTTGCCAGCCCAGATGCCAAACACGCTCATTCTGTACACAAACCCACCCAGCACGGGCATGAAAATTGCCTCAAGTGTTTTACAAGACCATGGGTCTATGGTTAGTGTACCGGTAATAGATAGCAAAGTAGCAGTAGAAAATGTCTCTGCATCCACTTCACAGAACATCCAGTACACAGCAATCAACACAGGCAACAAACAAGTAGATGTTGACATGCTTAAAGCAATAGCTAGTGGAAATGTATCTGAAGAGATTGTTGTAACTGATGAAATGCAAGGGGTTTCTAACTCTATTGAAATTCCAGTGGAGTCGACAGAGGAAGTGTTGGACAGTTCATCGCCTGGTGATGTGGTGCACTACTACGCCTGTAGTGAGTGTGAATCCTCCTTTGCAACATTGAAAGAAGCTGAAGATCACATTCATTCAGCCCATGGAGCCACTCAAATTAGTGTGGAAGGTGAAGGTATTGAAATTCCCATGTAGCCTATCATATGCTGAGTTTCTCTGCATCTTGTATTGATTGAAGATTTGCAAACTAATTAACCCTTTATTCCTCAGAGACGATTTGGCAAATTTGCAGAGTATACCCAGATCAGACAACTCCTGTAGGAGCTATCTGATCAGGGTCTACTATGTTTGCCTATGAAATACTATAAAGTTCTGCATTTTCTGTCATGGCTGAAACTTGATCATATGTCATACTTAACATGTGTATCTTACTGATATCTATGTCCTTTGTTTTTCTGACATGAATATTGATGGAGTAAAGGGTTAAAGGACATTTCCTGTTGAAGCAGCTCATGATTTGTCATTCTTTTGTATCCCATAACTTGATTACCCTGGATTTTTATGCATTTGCGAAAGAGTAAACCCAGGTCAAACAGCTGCCTTTGCTTAACCCTTTCCTCCATAAATACACCTTTCTACGCCGCTGTAATAACCACTTCTTGAAACCAATGTGATAAATAGAGCATTTGCTCCTATAGAAGCAAATGCTTTATTTATCACAACGGTTTCAAACTACAGTAAAACCCTGCTAATGCGACCACCTTAAAGAGATATAATTATGGGTGTTAGATGCAAGTGGTAACTTAATGCAGGACAAAAGTTATGCAGAAAGCTCCTTGAGGAGCTTTCTGCATTACTTTTGTCCTGCATTAAACAACCACCTGCTTATAAAGACAACTATTTTGTTTATTAAGTGGTCGCATTAGAGGGGTTCTACTGTACAACATTCTAAAATTTTACTTTTCTCTGGTAAATTCTCCTTTTGGGTAGATTTATTCAAAGAGGTTGGGTCTAAAAATAGCCTATGGAGGAATGGGTTAACACCTTCTCTGTTGAATAGTCATGTAAGAAATAATGACATGAAAATTCATCAGCTGATTTTTAGCTCGTCTATTTCGAAGAAATCACGAGCTATTGTCATAACTCCGGCGTCCGCATTGTTGTTGTTGTCCGAAATCTTAACATTGACCATAACTTCTTCAATTTTTCATTTACAACCTTCATTTTTGGTATGCATGTTCATCTTGACAATGCCGACAGATGAGCATTGGCACCCGCTTTGTGGTGCTCTTGTTTATAATAGCAGATGTACACTCGATGTACACGCACATTTTTTTATATCTGTAGAAAGTACTAGAAACTGTAGAGTCAAATATATTATAATGTCATATGCAAACAGAGCAGACCCTAATCAGATGGCACCTGAACAAGAGCTATCTGATCTGTGTCTGATCTGTTTGCAAAGGTGTGAAAAAGCATGTGTATGAAGGAAAGGTTTTAATAATGCATGCAAAGGGGTATATTGTAAATACTTGACCATTTATCACTTTTTATACCAGTATGCTTTAAGTGCAGTAAAACCTGTCTGTTGCAACCACTTAACCCTTGGCATGTTTAATATTAATGTATGGAATAACGGCATGAATTATGTCTCCCCCCATATTTATATGGGGGAGACATATTGTTTTCGTGAGAGTTGTCTGTCCGTCTGTCCGTCACACTTTTTGTCCGGACGATGACTTCAATATGCCTGATGCCAGTTGATTGAAACTTCATATATGGAAAGAGTATAATGAGAGGAAGTGTCATGCACAAGGTCCATAACTCTGGCTTCACTAATATTGGAGTTATTGCCCTTTGTAAAAAAAATCACACTTTTTTGTCCGGACGATAACTCCTATATGGCTCATGCCATTGGATTGAAACTTCATATATGGAAAGATCATGACGAGAGGAAGTGTCATGCACAAGGTCCATAACTCTGGCTTCACTAATATTGGAGTTATTGCCCTTTGTAAAAAATATCATAATTTTTTGTCCGGACAATAACTTCAATATGGCTGATGCCAGTTGATTGAAACTTCATATATGGAAAGAGCATAATGAGAGGAAGTGTCATGCAGAAGGTACATAACTCTGGCTTCACTAATATAGGAGTTATTGCCCTTTGTAAAAAAAAATCACACTTTTTTGTCCGGACGATAACTTCTATATGGCTCATGCCATTGGATTGAAACTTCATATATGGAAAGATCATAACGAGAGGAAGTGTCATGCACAAAGTCCATAACTCTCGCTTCACTAATATTGGAGTTATTGCCCTTTGTAAAAAAAAATCACAATTTTTTGTCCAGATGATTACTCCTATGTGACACATGCCATTGGAGTGAAACTTCATACATGGAACGATCATGATAAGAGAAAGTGTCATGCATAAGATCCTTAACTCTAGCTTCAATAAATTTAGAGTTATTGCCCCTTGTACATTTGTTTAATTCTTTCTTGTCCGGACGATAACTCCTACATGGCTCTTGCCATCATATTGAAACTTCATACATGGAAAGAGCATGATGAGAGAAAATGTCATGAACAAGGGCCATAATTCTGGCTTCAATACTTTTGGAGTTATTGCCCTTTGTTACATTTTTTGGCTGATTAATAACTCCTGTTCGACTGATGCTATTGGAATGACATTTTATTTTTGGAAAGAGCATGATGAAAGTAAGTGTCATGCACAAGAGCCATAAATCTGGTATCAGTATTTTTGGAGTTATTAGCTATTATTGTTTTTATTAGAGGGGAGACATCCGTTTTTGTGACAAAAACCTCTAGTTATTAGCTGATTTTTTATGGAATATGTATACAGGATGTTTGGCTCAGGCAGAAACTATAGAATCTGACCTTTTTTTATACCATAAGAAAAGAGAGCAGACCCGGATCAGACGGTTCCTATAGGAGCCATCTGATCTGGGTCTGCTCTGTTTGCAAATGTGTAATAAGGTGTTAATATGAAGGAAAGGGTTAATTGGGTAACATAGGGGTCTATAAGAGCAGGTGGTTGACTGAGGATAAAAAAAATTACATTCAGAGTGTGAAACAATTTAGATCCGGGTAAGATGTCTGGTTACCTAGGGTAGAACTGTTTGCATAGGTAATCATAATTCTGTCACTTGTTTTTGTTATATTATGAAAATGCTGTGAATACTGATTAGATGCTGCTCAACTGGTTGACACTAGAAAATGTAGACCTGTCGTACAAAATGGATTCGATTGTTAAACACTCATTAGATATTTGAGCATTCAAAAAGCTAATGCTAGGTTTATCTTGCAAATGCATCTTAATCCATTCCCTCATATTAACGACTCTGTAAAAGTCACTTTGTTAAACGATTGTGATAAATAGAGCATTTGCTCCTATAGGATCAAATGCTCTATTTATCACAATGGTTTCAAACTACAAAATTCTGTAGATTTATTCAGAGGTTGTATCTAAACATAGCATATGAGGTAATGGGTTAAAGAGTTAACCCTAATAAAGATGGCTTGGCATCCTTGCAAACAGAGTAGACCCAGATCAGATGGTCCCTGTAGGAACTAGGGATTACTGTTTGCTTTTTGAATTACAGTAAAACCCGCTAATGCGACCACCAAAAAGGGGCATAATTCTGGGTGGCAGAGGCAGGTGGTAGCTTAATGCAGGACGAAAGTTATGCAGAAAGCTCCTATAGGAGCTTTCTGCATAACTTTCGTCCTGCATTAAGCAACCACCTGCTTTAGACGACATCAGTGGCTGTTTATTAAGTGGTCGCATTAACAGGGTTTCACTGTATATAGATCTGATTCTAGTTTCTGCCATGGCCAAACAATCCTGTTTTCATACACCATTATGAAATATTTATGATGCCAGTATTTCTTACATAAATATTTGTTGGAAAGGGTTAAAACTGTTTTCATGAATATTGATGATTAAACAAAATTGATGTTTTTGGTCATTGCCTTTGTCAGTTTTATTCTATTCTGCTGTGCATGTTTCTGTTGATTGTAATGTATGTGTACAATGTTGACGTGAGTGACATTTGCAAAGTGTTTGGCATAACCATTTACTCCATGAATATTCATTTGCAAAAGGCATAGAAAGGCGTATTTATGGAGTAAAGGGTTGAGATAAGATGCCAGGTGACTCCGGCTTTCATCAGGATTCAAACAGTTTGCAGCCTGGTGGAATGTATCCATGGTATTTTAGCCAATCACATCTTGTGGAAACCTTTGCAAGCTTGTGATCTATTTGTGATTACCTATGTAAGCCTAAGATTCAGAATTGGTGCAACTGACAAACTTTACAGCTCAGCTACCATGTTAAAATGCATTTCACTGTTTTAATGGTAATAGACAAACTAATATTGTTTTTAACAGATCACAGCAGTGCTCATTTCAAATGAGCACTTCTGTACAGAAACCATCCTATAGGCTTTACAAATAATAAAGATCTAGATTGGCTTTCACATTGAAACGTGTCGATGATTTAGTTCTCTACCATTTTCAAAACCTTGAAGTTGGTTTTCGGATAGCAGTACTCAAATAGTGAAGACCCTCGTCAGCTATGGTGTTCCAGTGCAGTAGCTAATCTGAGTCTTCATTGTTTTCATATGTAAGAAAGCCCTCCTCCTCTATGATGTAGGCTATGTAATAGTGAACATTAAATATTAGGCCATTGGCTTTATGGTATGTTTATCTTTTATATGACAACAGTTGATATTAGAATGCATATAACTAATGTTTAAGACTTTTATGACTATCTCCATTTGTCAAATAGCAGATCATTGATAATAACTACCACTTTTAATTGTTACTATTGTAAATGTTAATATGCAGGAAGTTCTCTGTTAACCGGTGAGACCATTTTTTCATCACGGTGTACTTCAGCACTCTGGTTATTAAATGTAGACTAAACAACTATGTATGTTTAATGTCAAATGAAAGATATGTATTTGTTCTCTCTGTACATAGTATTGTTCAAATATATTTCAAAATCTGTGTGAAGAGTCTGTCGTAAATTCATAGCCCTTAGAGACCTAGAAATAACAATTTAACCATTAGAATGATGGTAACAGATTAACTCTTTACTCCTTAACCCATTCCCTCATTTTGACGACTTTGTAAAAGTCACTTTGTGAAACCATTGTGATAAATAGAGCATTTGCTCCTATAGGAGCAAATGCTCTATTTATCACAATGGTTTCAAACTACAAAATTCTAAAAAAAATCCTTTTCTCTAGTTAATGCTCCTTTTCGTTAGATTTATTCAAAGAGGTATCTAAAAATAGCCTATGAGGTAATGGGTTAAATATGCCGTTCTACGCCTTTGCAAACATAGTTGACCCATTATCACCATTGTGATAAATAAATTATCACAATGGTTTCAAGAAGTGGTTATTACAGAGGTGTATTTATGGAGGAAGGGGTTAATAAACAATTTTTTTTACCAAATTTAACACTTAAGAAAATGATATCTATGACAAACAGTGCAGACCCTGAACCAAAGGCTCCCTCAGGAGCCCTTTGATCTGGGTCTACACTGTTTGCAAAGGTCTTATATACTAAGTTCCTACATTTCCAAGGTTCACTTTGATATAGACAGTACTGTTTTGAAAATTTGTCTAGTAAAATTTAGTGTGTTTGTGTAAACCTTTCCCTGTTCAATATTCCTGTAAGAACTAATGATATGAATATTAAGTAGCCCGTTTTTTATAATCTAAACTAAGCTTAGTGTTTGCTTTGACAACAAGCGTGTTCAAAGGAAAAGATGTCACCTGCTGGGAGAAATGTCGGTAAAAAAAAGTGTGACATGGACAGACGACAGAAAATTGATCCCTAAGTGACACTCAGTCTCTCGCAGGTGACACAAAAACTGTAGAATCCTTTCTACATCATGTCAAAAACAAACTGAGTAGACCCTGATCAAACAGTTCCTATATGAGCCATCTGATCTGGGTCTACTCTGAAAATGTGTTTATATGAGGGAAAGGGTTAAATGCAACACAAGCAGTACTTCAATTATATGGACACGATATGTCTACCTCGGCCACACTTTTATATCATGCCATAAACATGGCATGACACCACACCTAGTCATGTTATAAACCTACACTGGGTTAAATCCAGTCAAAGCTAGTAGCATTCTCCGTGTAATGTTGAGCATTAGCAAGGGAGCTCCAACCCATCATTTTTAACCCATTACATCATAGGCTATTTTTAGACTTAACATCTTGTGAATAAATCTACTGAAAAGGGAGTATATAGTAGAAAAATGGATTTTTTTTTAGAATTGTGTACTTTTGAACCCAATGTGATAAATGGAGCAAATCATTATTGAATGCTCTATTTATGACAATGTCTACAAAAAATGACTTTTACATAGGCTTCAAAAGGGTTAACCCTTTCCTCCATAAATACGCCGTTCTATGCCTCACTTAAAATAACCTATTGAAACCATTGTGATAAATAGAGCATTTGCTCCTATAGGAGCAAATGCTCTATTTATCACAATTATTTCAAATTACAAAATTCTAAAAAAAAATCCTTTTCTCTAGTTAATGCTCCTTTTCGGTAGATTTATTCAAAGTGGTTGGATCTAAAAATAGCCTATGAGGTAATGGGTTAATATGAGGGGACGGATTAACCAATATCACAGCAGTGGATAGAACCTGAGATCTCCTGCTCTGGAAACCAACTCAATACCTATTGAGCTAACTAAGCCAGTGTAAAATTTACATAATTCTTTGTAATGTATGCCAATTCCATACATTTTCTTCTGACGGGGATTAAATTATGGATGAACTATGAAAATCATAACATTTGTTTTAATACAAAAATAGATTGTACATATAAATATACTTGTACAAGAAAAAGTCCCTTTTTAACTTATTGAATGCTGACATAGAATGGTCTATCCTCATTTAAAATTAAGTCCATTCTAAAAGAGTATCATCTGAGACTGAATTTTGAATGACAAACAGTGCAGATCCTAATCAGACGGCTCCTAAAAGCCCTCTGATCTGGGTCTACACTGTTTACAAACATCAACACACTTGTTTCATGCATTTAAAGGGTTAAACATACATTCAATCAGAAGAAGAAAACATATAAACAAGTTGAAAGAGAGGGGAATCTTGTAAAGATTGAGTAAAGTACATGTATTACAAAATTCAACAAAAAATGCGCATGAAATTGATTTTCCTTCCTTTTCAGATCTGTTCTTAACTTTCCAAGATAAGTTAACCCTTACAGTTCGGGACACGAGTCACAAATGTCCTTTGCAAACAGCAGGAGCCCTCTCATCAGGGTCTGCACTGTTTGTCATATAAAACATTTCTTTAGAAAAATCCCTAAATATTCACCGTGAGCTTGCCCTATTTGAATTTTGGATTAGTCCATTTGAAAAATCAGCATTGTAAGGGTTAAAGTCTCATATCCCAAACTGTTGTTCTATAACATTTAACCCATTCCCACTTAGGCTACTTTTAGACCTAACTTCTTCCGTTAAATGTACCATAAATGAGCATTAATTCGAGAAAAGGAAATTTTCAGAATTGTGTAGTTTTGAAACCATTGTGATAGCAAATGCTGTGGAGCAAATGCTCTATTTATCACAATGGTTTCACAAAGAAGCGTCAAGAGGTGTCAATATGCGGGAATGGGTTAATTTGTATTTAATTCTTTGCTCTATGAATATACATGATCCTTTGCTCTATGAATATACGGTACATGTAAGAAATACCTGGTAATGACATCATGAATATGTGGATTAAACCTTTCCTTCATATAATCGGCTTTTCATGCCTTTGCATAGAGAGTAGACCCAGATCAGATAGGTTCTATTTGTCTATTGAATTATATAGAATGATTCCATAATTTCTACCAGAGCCAAAACATCCTTTGTTCATCTACCAGTATTTTATTGGTAGAAACTAGAGTCAGAACTCAGATCTATTATACATGTACTTTCAAAAGGAAACAGAGCCATCTGGTCTAGGTTTTGTTGAGCACAGGATTAATACAAGCCTAAAGCAGATTGCAACCATATCAGTATGTAAAGTGTTCTCTAGTAAACTTCACAGTTCCTGGAGCCATACTGTGTGCACACGGAGTTGGAGGTACTCTCCTCATAACCTGGGCCTTTGTCCAATCCAGCACCTGAAGAGAAAACATGTACATGTAATGTCAAATTATTTGTTACAAGAAAACTAGAAAATGTACATTTGTTACAAGAAAACTAGAAAATGTACATTTGTTACAAGAAAACTAGAAAATGTAGATCTATCTGTAACTCATTCCCTGGTGAATATTAATGTAAAAAAGAATAATATTTCAAAGATTTATTAGCTGATTTTTTTATACCTTATAAAGTAAATTTTGCTTGTAAAAATGGTGTTCATTAGAATACTCTAGAGTAGGGCTTTCTTCCATTTCTCTTGAATATAGTATTGTCAAAGTGTCCAACAATTTAGATCCTAATGAGATACCAATTAACCCATTCCCTCATATTGACGACTCTGTAGAAGTCACTTTGGGAAACCATTGTGATAAATAGAGCATTTGCTCCTATAGGAAAGGTTTCAAACTACAAAATTCTAAAATTTTCCTTTTCTCTAGTTAATGTCCCTTATCGGTAGATTTATTCAAAGAGGTTGGATCTAAAAATAGCCTATGAGGGAAGGGGTTAATTCAGGGTCCCATCTGGATAAAAAAAAATCATCACAAATTCCTTTAATAGCTTGCAAATCCTCAACCTGACAACAGTGCAGTTCATAAACATCACTAACTAAATGGCTTCTCACCAGGATCTACTTTGACTGAAACCCATCAGTATCTACTGTTGAATTTGAAATACATTTGTACTTTAACACATTATCCCCTAGTGACACATTTTTGCACGTCTACAGATGTCACTTTATGAAACCATTGTGATAAATAAAGCATTTGCTCTTATAGGAGCAAATGCTCTATCTATCACAACGGTTTCAAACTAATTTTTTCCTTTCCTCTAGTAAATGCTCCTTTTCGGTAGATACATTCAAAGAGATTGGGTCTAAAAATAGCCAGGGAGAGAATGATTTAATTACCCTAAGTATTTGATACCCAATCTCCCCTATCCACCTGTTTGTAGAACTGAATAAATCCAATTAACCCTTTACTCAATAACTACGCATTTCAACACCTTTGCAAACAGAGTAGAACCGAATCAGATGGCTCCTATAGTTTGCTTATGAAATAATATAAATATGATTCTACAGTTTCTGCCATGGCCAAAACTGCCTGTGTCTAAGTGCTATTATAACAATATTCACGATGCCAATATTTTTTTCTTGAATATTCATGGAATCATTTGAAAACTCTAAATTAGGCAGACATGGAAACAAATTGAGTAGATCCTGATCAAGTGGTTCCCACATTAGCTGTTTGATTTGCACTACAGTAAAACCTCTCTATAACGGCAACTACATTACATCAAGTATTTTGTGTTAAAGGCAGGTGGCTGCTTAAAGCAAGGTGAAAGTAAAACAGAACGCTCCTATAGGAGCATTCTGTTTTACATTCACCTTACTTTAAGCTGCCACCTGCTCTTAATACCAACTAATTAACATATTTGAGTGGTCATTACAGAGATGTTTTACTGTATTTGTCTCAGTTTGTCCATCTGAATACTTGGGGTAATGAGGGTACAATGTAGACCGACAAAGCTTCAATTCTCAGATGAAGTGTAGCTGGTCTTGGTCTATGCAAAGGACACCAGTTTCATAAGTACATGTATATACCAAGTTTCATAGGCACCAAACCAAAATCATTTCTCCATTCAGTTTAAACTTATCCTCCATAAATATGCCTTTGCAAACAGAGTAGGCCCAGTCCAGACGGCTCCTATTAAAAACGCTCCTATTAAAAATGTCTGATAAGGGTCTGCTCTGTTTGCTTTTAATGTAATACAGCTCTGATTCTACAGTTTCTGTCTATTATAACAGATTAGTCTAATTAAAATTCATAGAGGAAATGGTTAAAAAATCAACTTTAATCATCAACTTACTCAGCTCTTTAATACTGAATTTTTATTTAAAGTGGAATTGCCCAACTTTGCTTAATAGCATAGTCCATTCTGACAATTCAGTATGAAATGCAGGTCTTTTGGCCTAAGCAGCCAACTGCTTTTTAAGTGGATGAGTTGCTTACCTACAATGAGATTCTCAAGATTGCAGTAGTTTGTGCTCTGATCAAGGACGGCATACCAAGTTTCTGATGTAGAATAGCCCTGTAAAGTAACAAATACATGCACAAAATTGAAACACAAAATTCATTGCTTGAAACTTTAGCATGTTATGTTCATTGCAAGAAACTTTAGAAAGCTGAGCAAGGTTCATTGCTAGAAATTTCAGCATGCTTAGTGAGGTTCATCGATAGAAACTTAAGCATATAATGATCATTGTTAGAGACTTTAGCAACCTCAGTAAATACTTTAGTAACCTAAGTTTCATTGTCAGAAACTTTAGTAACCTAAGTTAAGTTTCACTGCAAGAGACTTTAGTAACCCAAGTTAAGTTTCATTGCACGAGACTTTAGTAACCTAAGTTAAGTTTCATTGAAAGAGACTTTAGTAACCTAAGTTAAGTTTCATTGCCGGAGACTTTAGCAACCTGACTTAAGTTTGATTGCCAAAGACTTGCAACCTCATTGCGGGAGACCTTAAACAACCTGAATAAAATTTCATTGCCAAAGACTTAAGTAACCTGATTAAAGATTCATTTCATGAGACTTTAGCAACCTGAGTTGTTTCATTACCACATATACATAAGCAATCACCTGATTAAAGCTTCACTTCCAGAGACTTTAGCAACCTGAGTTAAAGTTTCATTGCCAGAGACTCTTATATAACTTGCAGTGAGACACTGAATGAGTGAACTTCACAAACAGTTCAAAGTTGTAATTGTTAATATGAATTAACAAAAGAAAGCATAGACACTTACTAGACAAAACAGCAGATATTATTTAACCCATTCCCTTATATGTATTTACGACTCTGTAAAAGTCACTCTGTGAAACTTTTGTGATAAATAGTTATCACAATGGTTTCAAACTACAAAATTCTAAAATTTTCTTTTTCTCTAGTAAATGCTCCTTTTGGGTAGATTCTTTCAAAGAGGTTGGGTCTAAAAATAGCCTATGGAGGAAAGGGTTAACACAGGAGACTTTAATGCATGTGGTTATGTAATGCAGAGCAAAAGTGATACAGAAAGCTCCTTTTGTCCTGCATTCTGCTACCACCTGTTTTAAAAATCCAGAATTAGACTTCTTTGGAGTGGTTCTATTAGCCAGACTGTATTGTATGTCCATTTCATACATCAGAATGCACAAACATTATATACAGTCGTGTATATTGTATGTCCATTTCATACATCAGAATGCACAAACATTATATACAGTCGTGTATAATTTGAATGAGCAACAAACTTTTTGAATGCTCGAAAGGAGCGTACAAGCATTTTCAAACAGTGTAGACCCAGATTAGTGGGATCCTATAAGAGCCCTATAATCAGAGTCTGCAGTGTTTATCATTCATATCCTCTCACAAATCATACCCTTTTACACTGAAATCGACTCACATTGTATTATTCAACAGAACGGACTATTTCATTTATAGACGTCAGCATTCAAAAGACAAAGTCTGTCAAAACTGGATGAAATAAACTTTAACTTGTAAACAGTTTGGATCTCTTTTATAACTCTTTTCATGCTTAGTAATTTTGGTGTCTGCTCATTTGTCATCTGCTGCTTAATTGTTGTCTGCAACACTTTCAAAACTATTAATTTTCATTCTGCTTTTTGTTTCGAGAAGTTGAGTCTGAATGACAAACAGTTTGGATCTCAGATCAGGCCCCACATTTGCATAGGTCATAAATGGCAGGAGAATCCGCCGCTAGCTTGCAAAGAGTTAAGCATACATCATTTGTGAAGGAAAGTTAAGAAGACCCATTACCTCATAGGCTATTTTTAGACCCAGCCTCATTGAATAAATCTACTAAAAAGGAGCATATACTAGAGAAACGGAAATTTTTTAGAATTGTGTAGTTTTCAAACCATTGTCATAAAAAGAGCATTTGTTCCTATGGAACAAATGCTCTATTCATCAATAATTTCAATAAGTGGCTTGCACAGAGGGGTCAATTAACTGGTTCAGCCACCTTCACTGTGCAGCTGAAAAAAACTATTTATCACAATGGTTTCAAAACTACACAATTTTAAATTTGACCTTTGTGTTAGTAAATTTTCCTTTTGGGAAGATTTATTCAAAGAGGCTAGCCTATGAGGTAATGGGTTAAGGCCGTCACCTTTACTGTGCAGCTACTGGTGCCATTGGTATCCAGAGTGAAAGTCAGGTCATCTTTGTAATGTTTCTTTGGAGTTTCGTGGACAGCTTTGATTTCTGTATCAGTTTCGGAGACCAACTAAGAAAAGAATTACCAATTCATATAAATAATAAACGCTTTACTTCATGAATATTCATGTCAGAAATAACTGTATGAATATTAAATTACCTAAATTTTTATCATGGCATCATAAACAAGAGAGTTTTGAACACAGCAGAAAATGTAGAGACTAGATCTATCTTATTTCATTAGCAACAGAGAAGATCCTGATTAGACGACTCCTACAGGAGTCATCTGACCTGGGTGTATTCTATTTGCAAAGGTGTCTCTATGGAGTTAAATGTTAAAAATAAAACAAGAAGGACATAGTGGTCCTGTGCTGCTCACCTGGTTACTAGGATAAGTGATCTAGTGACCTGTTATGTACATCTAGCACAATTATTCAGACTGCTGTTATTCACTGACAGTTTCACAAATTTTAACACATGTGACTTTTTCTATCAAGTACTGTACAAACAGAGTTTACCTGTTAAATATTCATGTAAGAAGTAATGACATTATGAATATTAATTAAGATTTTATATTTCATTTTTCATAATAAAATATGAACAGATGACATTTTGGTTCAGGCAGAAACTGTAATATTCCATTAGCAGACAGAGTAGACCCTGATCAGATGTTTCCTATTGGAGTCATCTGATCTGGGTCTACTCTGTTTGAAAAGGTATGAAATTGTGTTTACAGTTGAACCTCTCCTAACCAGAATTCTAGAGAAAAATTTAGATATTTTTAGGAAGGTGGCTGCTTAATGCTGGGTGAAAGTCATGCAGAAAGCTCCTAGGAGCTTTCTGCATGACTTTCATCCTGCATTAAGTTGCCACCTGTCTCCAAGACCAATATGTATACTAAATTTAATGCCTGGTTTCGAGAGGTATAAGGTATATTAAGTAAAGTGTTAATATTCTGATGAGAAGCTTTTTTAATTTACATTTCATCTTGACTGAAACCACTGGCAATATTTCCTATGAATAGCCTATAACATGTACAAATGTAAAACAGGGGTAAATGCTTTGTAAGTATTCTAAAAACAGTTTTACTCATCTGGAGACGAATTGTCTGCACATGTTTTCAACAATTTTTTTCAACTACAGTAAAACCCCTCTAATGCGACCACCAAAAAGGGGCATAATTCTGGGTGGCAGAGGCAGGTGGTTTCTTAATGCAGGACGAAAGTTATGCAGAAAGCTCCCATAGGAGCTTTCTGCATTACTTTCATCCTGCATTAAGCAACCACCTGCTTTAGACGACGCCAGTGACTGTTTATTAAGTAGTCGCATTAGCGGGGTTTTACTGTACCTTAAAGACCCAGAATTGTACCCTTTTCAATTGTTGCTTAACCCTTTCCCTCTTCTGTATTTAGGCCAATTTTCAGTACCTACTGAATATTCATTAACATAATAGTTATAAAGAATTCTTGAAGGTGGAACATTGTAGATATTTTAGAAAGTAAAGAAACAGGTCTATCAAATTCTAATAGCAATCAGAGTAGACCTTGATCAGACGGCTCCTAGAGATCTGGGTCTACTCTGTTTGCAAATGCGTGAAAACATGTTTGTATGAGGGAAAGGGTTAAGACAGGTTTAACAGTAGCTATATAGTACTTACAGAATAAAGACACTTTTCTCCCCCTGCCATACAATTGTCAGGCCCATTCCATTTCTTTATCTGGGTGATGACTGCTGTCTTCACGTCTGCCCAATTAGCAGAAAACTTCCTGTATACAATGTATAAAAGGTGTATGAGATTCTCACCGAGAAAATGGGTCTTGTGGCATTGCAAACAGTGCAGATCAAGATCGGCCACACTGTCTACAATGAGGTATCTTATATGAAGTTTTACTTAGTAGGAAATGACCACAAATTCTTAAGAGTGACAAACAGTACAGAATCTGAGCAGGACCTAACCTGATCTGGGTCTATCCTGTTTGCAAAATAATAAGAGCCATCATTTTCCCTGAGAACCTTACATTTGAACTGCACAGTACCACAAAGCTGTGTAAATAGAGTAGACCCAGTAAGGCAGCTGTGATGAAAAGGCAGCTTTTGACTGAAACTAAACTGTTTGACAATCAAAACAGCTGTAGATATTTTGCAGTCATTCATAGCTGATATATTTTGTAGACTGAGACCATAATCAAATGCCATACACGTTTGTATGGTCCTATACTCTGAAATCCTTTGCAAAATGACCCATATTCAAAGTGGAATCAGGGTCTCTCAAATAGCTATGAATTTCCACCTTTCATATTTCATTACCGGTTTGTCAATGAATATTCAGGAGGTATTGAATTTGGATTAGAACAAGGATACGATTAACCCTTAATCTGCTGAATAATTAAAACTGGCTCCTCCTTTTCTGAATATTAATTAAACAAAAAATTGTATCAAAATTTATTCATTATTGTACTGACTAAAATGAATTTTATGACAAACAAGGCAGACTCTGATCAAAGGGCTCCCTTGGAAGCCATTTGATCTGGGTCTACATTGATCTGGGTCTACACTGTTTGGAAATGTCTTATATACTTGGCAAACATTGCAGACCCTGCACAGAGCTACAGATAACGGTGCATACCAAAATACTAAAATCGTCATTTCTCCACCAAACCCTATACTGTGACCACTCTTTAGAATCATCTCGAAGAGATAATTCCAAAGAGTGGTCAAATTATAAGGTTTGGTGGAAAAATAAAGGAGCTATTGTTGAAAATATTCAATTTTAGGCATCTTATCTGGACCTCTGCCCTGCATTAACCCTTTTATCTCACAGTGACACCATTTTACACCTTTGCAAACTGCAGACTGAGTTCAGCCTGTTCCTTCAAGACCTGTCTGATGTAAGTCTGCTCTGTTTGCATAAAATTATGGAACTGTATATAATGTTTTCAATAGTTTATATCATGTCAAAATATAACATTGTTTAGGTACCTTTATGATAATTCAATCAATGAATATTTATGAAGTGATAGATTCTTGCAATAATTATTCACGAGGCAAAGGGTTAACAGTTCTACTGACAAAGTCTTAGTATAAATTAAGTGTTGCAAAACAGACGGAAAGAAATTGACCGTAGCATAGCTTTTACCCTTTATATCAGAGACATACAATTGCGTCTCTGTTTTTACATGAATTATATAAACGCCTTTACAAGTTATGTAACAATACTGAACAGAAACAAAATGCCAACAGAATTAAAAAAAAATGTAATAAAACGAACCAATTAATTTTACAGCTTGCATGCAGTGGTCCTAATTTGAATCCATCTGAGACAAAACTTGCAGAGAACACAATAATTGCAACCGAAAGTAGACTTGTTGATTTGCTCGCCATTTTGTCCGCAAGTAACCCTCATGTGATTTTCAGCCGTAACTACTCGGTGATTTCCGGTACGCTCGAAAAACCCCGAGGTGATCCGATTGGTGACTTCGTTCTCTATGTAGCGGTCGGCAATTTGTGGGTCTGTCTAAAACGTTGAAGTGGTTTGCCGAATACATAGATAAAGAAGGAAAACGCTGAAGACAAAGAAATAGAAGGATTTCAGAAAACGCTGAAGACAAAGAAATAGAAGGGTCACTGATCCATGAAATTGTGTGGGGGATTATAATGTCAACACCTGTACGGTAGAGCAGAAGCTTATTGCAGGATACTTATCAGATATATGTAGTTAGTATTACTTGTAAAAGAATGTTATATTTTGATAAAATAAATATAGATATATTATATTTTGAATTAATGGCATCACATTTATTTTAAACAAGTAAAAATGGGTGGGGGTATAAATTCTTTCTTTTTTTAAAAAAAAAATACATGTTACTTTTGATGCAGTAAAATTATATTTTGTTTGTACTGTCCATCTGATCAGGGTCTGCTCTTTGACAATTTCTGCCATGCTAAAAGCATTCCAAGGCCATGTGCTATATTAACAATATGACTAATATTGACGATGTCTTTATTTTTCACATGAAAGTTAATTCACAATGTCATTATTTTTTCACATGAATATTTATTTCAGTGAATTAGCAAACTTTTGTTTTAATAATTTATTAACAGCTTCCATGTAAAATGAGTTTAATTTTCTGTTGTGTACTAATTCTTCTTTGTCCTAAAGTTTAAGTTTTAATTCTTTTATCCAACTGTTGTCATTCTTAATTTCATGATTACTTTCATTAATATACTCACGGCTGATTTCAAACTAAATTAGATCGTCCTCTTCTGTGATGGCTGATAAGTAATTTTCCATGTCTGGTCAGATTTAGACCTTGATAGATTTCTGCGATTACCGAAGATGATGATGATGATGATGATTACTTCTTGATTATTATTAACCCTTTCCCTTATATTTATAAACGCATTTTCGCTCCTTTGCACGCACAGAGTACTGTAGGAGCTATTTGAAAAGGGTCTGTCCTGATTGCTTATGAATGATATAAATCTGATTATACACTTTCTGTCAAAGCAAAAAAAAAATCCAGTGAAAAATTCAGCTTATAAATATTCATGCTGTCATGATTACTTATATGAATATTGAACATGGAAATGGTTTAGAATAGCTTTAACTCGGTTAAGAACATCACAGGTGTAATATATTAACTCTTTCCCTCATATAAACGTGTTTTAACGCATTTGCAAACAGAGTAGACCCAGATCAGACGGCTCCTAGAGGAGCCGTCTGACCAGGGTCTGCTCTGTTTGCTAATAAAGTTTGATAGATCTGTGTCTTTACTTCCCAAATATCTACAATGTTCCACCTCCATATTTCATCATAACTAATTTGTTAATGAATATTCAGTAGGTATTGAAATTTGCCCTAAATACAGAACGGGGAAAGGGTTAAACATGCAAAATGTCTATGCATTGGTCCAATAACTGCCTGAGTATATAATTATGATGGGTTTAGTAAAATCTAATTATCGGATTAGGGTAGTTGTGATAATCTAATCAGTGATATTGCTCGTGCCCGTGTAGTGCACGTTCCTAATCGATTTATCTACATTCCAGATTGAAAAAAATAAGGTAGTTGTCATAATCCAATCAATGATCAAAATATCATATTTATATCCTATAAGTGTATCTTTGTATAACTTATGCAGCGTAGCAAACCAATGTATATCAATATAAATAATACATATATATTTCAAAACATAATCCGAATCAACACAGTATGCAATATTTTCAGAAAACAAATACAGAATAGCTATAACTCGGTTTAGAACTTCACAGATGTACAATATCAAACAAACATGGAAAATTTCTATGCATTAGTCCAATAACTGCCTGTGGGATTTTAAAATAAAATCGAATTACCGAGTACTCATAATTCAATCAATGATATTGCTCGTGCCCGCGTAGTGCACGTTCCGAAATCCTTTAACGACCCCTGATGGGCTTATCTACATTCCATATTAAAGAAATTAAGGTAGTTGTCATAATCCAATCAGTGAAATTGCTAGTGCCCAACTTCACTGGTAGCCTTTAACATGCTACTGGCTAGTAGGCAATTAACCCTTTACTCTATGTTTGCAAGGCGTATTTATGGAGCAAGGGTTTAGAAAAATTGATTTTATTTGTAAAAATATGTTATCATACATACTATCAAAACTATTTGTAATGGCAATGTGAACAACTAAATATTATGTTCGGATAAGACCACGAACACGTGCCGCATTCCAAAGAGCACAAACATATATCCAAGGAACGTAATTACAAGGCAACATTACCGGACTATTATTTCAACTGAAAATGACCAATTAATATATATAACATCACAAAAGACAGGTTTGAAAAATCTTTTGTTAAACCAAATTCAATATAGATACAAACATGTTTGTCGATCTAATTACTTTTTCACTATTTTTTTTCTTCCTTTTTTATGTACATGTATATATATTAACTAAATTTTAATTAAATATATATAATTTTTTCATTATTTACATTATAATACCCCACGCAATTTCATGGATCAGTGACCCTTCTATTTCGTTGTCTTCAGCGTTTCCTGAAACCCTTCTATTTCTTTGTCTTTTGTTTTCCTTCTTTATCTATGTATCCGGCAAATCAATTCAGCTGCTTCAGTTTCTTTTTCAGGAAACATTTCTTGGTTTTTGTAAAGCAACAATATTTTTTTTGATATAAAATATACACACACACCCCACACACATATCGATGGCTCAGCGCAAAACTAGGCTAACTCCATTTTAGAAAATTTTACAGGAGAGCAAAAAAACTTTTTTTTCTTTTTCCTATTTGATCTCTTAGTTATATTTTTATAGTTATCTATTCCTACAAAAGTCTTTAAACTTATGATAATGTTGATTTTCTTTTAAAACCATGTTTTTGAGGTTTTTAATAACTTTTTTGAGTTAGCTATAGTTTTGCACTGAAAATTGACGTCTTTTAGTTAAAAACTCAGCGCAAAACTATACCTAAGTCAAGTTAGTTATACTTTTGCACTGAAAATCAATGTCTTTCAGATAAAAACTCAGCACAAAACTATACCTAAGTCAAGTTAGTCATAGTTTTGCACATAAGATATGTAGAATATTGGAGGGTATATACTTGTAAAATAAGTACTAACTCAAGTAGGCTTTAGTTGATTATTAATATTTTCTTACCAAATTGACAAGAGAACAAAATAAAACATTTAGAACAATACATAATTGTAATTTTAAGTTCATATCTGCCAGTTCTTTGTATTTTTAACATAAAATGATAGATTAATGATAGACCTATCACATCCTTCCATGAACTGTCCCAAGATTAACAGAAATATTGTTGAACTACTGAAAAGCAGGAATACTCTTATTCTTTAAACTATGACCTGTCAGTTAATCTCAAAACCCACCCATTTATATGAATTAACTTATTTAATTATACTTTCAAGTGTATGAAGATATTTTCCCATAGCAGGCAAGGTAAAACCTTCCCCAAAAACAGATCCCATGGGGAACAGTGCAGACTCTGATCATACACTTCATGTAGCAGCTGTTTGATCAGACTGTGCAGCCAGTTTGCAAATGCATAAGAAGTATAATGTAGAAAGAATAATATGAAGAAAATGGCAAAAAAGGCTGATTGATTAACCCTTTTGGTATTGGTCTAATGCCAACCTTAAACTTTGGACCAGTTTATTTTATCAGTTACTTATGCAATTTTGGTATTTTAACAGAATCTGACTTCGAAATCACGAACAGTGCAGACCCTTATGAGAGGAGCTCTCTGATATGGGTCTATACTGTTTGCAATAATTATTATAACATGCTGTAGGGTTGAAGCTAAAGAACAGTATTTCCCTTTTATTTTGATCATTATTACTCGACATGATTTTTAAAAGATAACTCCAACCTTTTAGCGTATGACTGACAGTGTCCACCAGTATTTCTAGTTGACTGTATAACCCTTTCAGTGTGGGAAGTAAGGGTGTAGGGCATTCACAAACCAAGTTTAACTCTTGTAGACCCAGATTAGAGGTCTCCTGAAGGAACACTTTGATAAAGGTCTTCAATGTTTGTCATAATTCAAATTTTGTATAAATTTACAAGCATTGTGTCCAGAGGACATGGATGTCCTCACCTTACACTCTTGACACAAACATTTCTGAAGAATTTAACCCTTAACCCATTACCTCATTGGCTATGTATAGACTCAACCTCTTTGAATGAATACACTGAAAAGGAGGATTTACTAGAATAATGAAAATTTCAGAATGTTGTAGTTTTGAAACCGTTGTGATAAATAGAGCATTTACCCTTTCCCTGTTCTATGTTTATTGCAGATTTCAATACCTACTGAATATTCATGAACAAAAAGGTTATTATGAAATATGGAAGGTGGAACATTGTAGCCATTTTAGAAAGTAAAGACACAGATCTTTGAAATTCTGTTAGCAAACAGAGTAGAGGCTCCTAGAGGAGCTTCTGATCTGGGTCTACTCTGTTTGCAGATGCGTGAAAACAAGTTTATATGAGGGAAAGGGTTAAAGCTCCTTTGGAGCAATTGCTCTATTTATCACAATGATTTCAAAAGGTGACTTACAGAGGCGTCAAAAGGCATCAATATGAGGGAATGGGTTAACCCGCTAAATAAATTAAAACTATTCCTCCTTCTATGAATATTAATTAGGTAAATTTTCATACAAACTGAGGGTGAGCAGCAAATTATTATGCGTTGACAATAGTTTAGTTTGTGGATATGAAGATTTCCTATGGCAGACTATGCAGACTCTGATGAGAGAGCCTACACTGTTTGCTGGTGCAACTATTGGCATGCTTAGTAATCAGGTTAAGGGTTCAGTTAGAAAGGACCATAACTCTTGAACCAATCCATGGATCCAGTCAAAATTCAAGACTGACCTCTATTTTATCAGTCATTTTCCCAAAGTGGAAGGTTAAAATTCTACATTGAAAGGGTTAACAAGATTGGTAACCAATGCATTATACAGTTCTATGAATTAGAGAAATCCATCTCATGAGGCAGGATGGCATAATAAAAGTGAACATATAATGAGAGCTGGGTATCACACCTGACCTGCACAACGAAATGAGGTCTTTGAATTTTTCAGATGTAATCTTTAGATCCTCATCATATAACTGATTGAGAACAATATCTTGTACATTCAGTTCAGTATGGTACCTTCTTAACCGTTGGGGTAAATCTAGATAGTGAACTGTGCCTGCATAATCATACTGCATCATACCTGTACTTCATTCTCAGTGTTGTTATATTTTCTGATCATTAGTTTTGATGGAATAAGTTTTGAAAACTCTGAATTCTGCTTAAGCCTGTGCTAGGGGGTGTGAGTAGTGTTGCACTTTTAATTACTACTCATGAACAGACTCGGTAAAACCGAGTCTGGGATTTTCTCTTTTGGCATTGTTAATTTTGCTTTAGAAGGATAGCCCACTTTCAGAATATTAATCACAACTTTGTTTGGATGGGTTGATTCAAGTTTAAAAGATCTCACTTCAGTCCAGCGAACTTTGTTTTTGTCTGTATCAAGATCAATGTTTTTTACCATTTTTGATACAGACTTGCACTAAAATAAAGCTAAATACAGATTTTTGCGATGAGCAGCTCTGATAACAGATATCCACTAGGCAGTCGTGTAGATACAAAATGACCAACTTATCCTTTCAATACATGCATGAATCAAGTCATTTTGGTTTTGTGTATGCCCCCTTTCTAGGTACTTTTGCTCCACAGACTCGAGCTCAATTTTACAAGGCATATGGTCCATACATGACCACAACACTGAAACGTAATACTTGTTCTTATTTTGTCCCCCACAGTTATCTGAATATTTTTTTCTCCCCTTTTTGACCATTGAACTTAAGTATTCAAAGACACTGCTGGAAATTTCACATGCTCCCCTTCCCAAAGTAGACTCATTCCTAAGATAGCCATAAGCATTACTCAAGGTAGATTCAAATGCCTTAGGTGTCACTTGCACCTCTTCAAGATCAAAGAATGCTGCTGTGACTGTAGAGTCACTGTTTTCTTGTCTGTTTCTTTGTTTTCTCTGGATAACTCCTTATTTTTAATATGGCTTTCATACTTTTCTTTCATTTTTAGTTTGAGACATTTTATATGAGTTGCATAGTTAGATCACATTGATCCTTGATTGGTTAGTCAAAAGCGATATTAAAATGTGTGCTTAAAATTTGCCTGTACATGTTGAGGGAGACTGGGACTGGGAGACATGATGACATTTTTTGTGCAATTCTCTAAATAGAGCCTGTACATAAGTTCAATACTAAGTTCTAATGGCCCAGGTACATATTTTACCATCTTTTCTACAATAATGACTTTCAATAACAGGAAATGACTCAATATGTGACACTGCAAAATATATTTTATCTTCTGATATTCTGTTTGGTATAATTACTGTGACTGCCTCTATTTTCTAACTTTACAATCTGAGTAATAGTTTGGGTCTCTTTAAAAGTCACTTTTTGAAACCAAATGTGATAAACAGAGTTTTTGCTCCAAAGGAGCAAATGCTCTATTTATCACACTGGTTTCAAAACTACAAAATTCTTAAGTTTTTCCTCCAAAAACATCACAACTCAAAATATTTACAGTTTTCTGTGAATTCCGATATATCGCGATATTTCTTAGCCGATTCATATCCATATGAAAATCTCAATCAATATGACACTTCTAAATATAGCTTATGAGGTAACAGGTTAATTAACCAAAATTGTATACAGGCACATGATAAATTGATGTATCAATAAATAGTGGAAAGTCATATCTATAATGTAGAGTACTATATAATAAGCAAACAAAGCAGACCCAGACCAGACTAACTCCTGTTAGAGCTGTCTGATCTGGGTCTTCTCTATTTGCAAAGGTGTGAAAAGGCATATCTATCATGAAGTAAAGGGTTTAAATATTTTTAAACATAGGACTGCATGATAGCAATTAAGTTCAGTTATACATGTAGTTGCTTAAATTTTATTCCGCTACCAAATTATATTTTTGTTCTGACGAGGGTTTATCAACCACTCAGACCTTCAGTCCTCATGATTAATCACCTGTATCAGAACTCAAAACCTTTGTTGATTCCCCCTATCCATAATGCTTATCCCTCTACCTGTTCTATGTTTATACCAGATTTCAATAACTTATGAATATTCATGAACAAAATAGTTATAAATAGTAAAATATTGAAGGTGGAGCACTGCAGCTATTTTAGAAACTAAAGAAACATATTTCAAATTCCTTTAGCAAACAGAGCAGACACTGATCAGATGGCTACTATAGGAGCTGTCTGATCTGGGTCTACTCTGTAAAACTTTGCAGATGCATGAAAAGGTGTGTATATGAAGGAAAGGGTTAAACAGATATGATTTCTTAAACAAACTGCTGAAAGCCTTTGAAGTCAATGTCATTTCATTTAAAAACTTTTCAAAAACATTTATTAATAAGCAAATATATATATCACATTGCATAGCCTTCCTTACTTCATTTAGTAACTTTGTACACTGACATCATTTAAGCTATTGTTAAGAATTCTTTAAAATTAATCTAATTTTAAGCAAGTTTTAAAGTTTGCCCCACCCACTCAAAATCATACACAGTAAGTTACATGTGCTTTTTGACCTTCTCAAAATAGTTATTATTCTGTTGTCAAGAAGCTTCGTAATAATTATAAGTACATGTGCATCAAACAAGAACAAATTAGTTACAGAGCTCTGTTAATTTTCTTGTAAATTTCAAATTTTGATAGTAAACAAACTTCTGTAGTCATGTCTGAAGGTCAAGGATGCATGTATACTTAAATAGGTCTATTTATTGGTTTACAACTATAAAATTTACAGTAACTTTTTTTTTTAAGATGAAAAGCACCACTTTTTTTTGTTTTTTGCATAAGAAAAAAATATTAAATGAAAGAAATCAACATGTACCACTGCATTTTCATCATTATTTCTCAGTGCAAAACTATGTCTAAGTCAAGTTAGTGCACCTTTTGCACCGACAATATTTTCTAATTTATCAAATTATGAGAGCAAAACATTAGCTAACTCCACTTAGACATAGTTTTGCACTGAAGAAATTACCATTTAGACTTAGCATATTTTATAAAAAATGCAATAATTTTGAAAATACAAGGAATATAAGCAGAATATTTTGAGGGATGAAGGGGAATGTAAAAAGCCTTGAGAATTTTTGAAAAAAGCATTTTTGCCAAAATAGTGAGTTAGCCTAGTTTTGCGCTGAGCCATCGATATGCAAACACACAAAAAATAAAATAACGACAGAATTAATCAGTAGCAAACAGGGCAGACCCTGGTCAGGCAGACACACAAAAAAACGAAGTAAAATTGGAACAAAAGCAATTAAATTAAATGTAGTTATTTTAGAAATCTAATTTGTTTTAATCAAATATATTTGTTTTTCATTACAATTTCTTTTTAATGTATAATCAAACTGGTTTCAAAGACAAGAAAATCCATTAGCAAATTAACTCTTCTGTGATGGCTGATAAGTAATTTTCCATGTCTGGTCAGATTTAGACCAGGATAGATTTCTGCGATTACTGAAGATGATGATGATGATGATGATGATTACTTCTTGATTATTATTAACCAAGAAAACAAGGGATTAACAAGATTATTAACAAGAAAATCCATTAGCAAACAGAGTAGATCCTGATCAGATGGCTCCTGTAGTTGCCATATCTGATCTGGGTCTTCTCTGCAAATACTTGAAAAGGCGTTTATATAAATATGAAGGAAAAGGTTAAATAATTTAACACAGGTACACGTGGCCTATCACACGGCGGCGATCTGGATACTACACTGTTGACCGTTTACTTAAAAAAAAAAATATTCATGTGAATAAATAATGACATCGTGAATTATTCATTTTTATTTAGATTTCCCCTCAGTTTTTGCCATAGTTACTGTTTTGAAATCACGCAATTTCATGGATCAGTGACCCTTCTATTTCTTTGTCTTCAGCGTTTTCTGAAATCCTTCTATTTCTTTGTCTTCAGCGTTTTCCTTCTTTATCTATGTATCCTGCAAATCACTTCAGCTGCTTCAGTTACTTTTTCAGGAAATATTTCGTAAAGCAACAATATTATTTTTTAAAAATAAACACACCCCATACACATGTGCAAACACAAAAAACATTACGACAGAATAGATCAATAGCAGACCCTGGTCAGGCGGACACAAAAAAAAACGAAGTAAAATTGGAACAAAAGCAATTAAATGTAGTTATTTTAGAAATCTAATTTGTTTTGATTAAATATATTTGTTTTTCATTATAATTTCTTTTTAATGTATACACAAACTGATTTCAAAGACAAGAAATTCCATTAGCAAACAGAGTAGATCCTGATCAGATGGCTCCTGTAGTAGCCATATCTGATCTGGGTCTTCTCTGCAAATGCTTGAAAAGACGTTTATATAAATATGAAGGAAAATGTTAAATAATTTAACACAGGTACACGTGGCCTATCACACGGCGGCGATCTGGGTACTACACTGTCGACCATTTACTCAATTAATATTCATGCGAAAAAGTAATGACATCGTGAATTATTTATTATGTTTTTATTTTCCCTCAGTTTTTGCCATAGTTACTGTTTTGAAATAAATGTGATGCCATTAATAAAAAAAATGTATACTCAAACTTCTTTTACAAGTAATACTAACTACATATATCTGATAAGTATCCTGCAATAAGCTTCTGTTATACCGTACAGGTGTTGACATTATAATCCTCCCCCAATTTAATGGATCAGTGACCCTTCTATTTCTTTGTCTTCAGCGTTTTCAAAAACCCTACTATTTCTATGTCTTCAGCGTTTTCCTTCTTTATCTATGTATTCGGCAAACCACTTCAGCGTTTTAGTCCGCGCCGCAATTTGTGGCTATCGCAGAAAATGTTGAATCAGATATTTGTATCCCATAAGCAAACAGAGCGCACCCTAATTTGATCCTAATTAGACTATTCCAATAGTAGCCATCTGATCTGGGTCTGGGTCTACTCTGTTTGAAAAGGTGTGAAATAACAAATATATCCGGAATTTGATTAATAACCTGTTGAAGATATGACAATGTAGTTTTGCTTTGTTTTTCATATGCGGTAGTTTCAAGTCTGCCTTTCCCTTCTTAGCCCTTTTCTCCATATAAAGATGTAACGTCAAAAACATGTGCCACTTTTGAGCATTATCCATATGAATACAGTAAAACCTCTCTATAACGGCCACTGATTTACATAAAGTATTTTGTGTTAAAGGCAGGCGGCTGCTTAAATCAAGGTGAAAGTAAAACAAAACTTACCCTAAATACCAACTAATTAGCACAATTAAGTGGCTGTTATAGACAGGTTTTGCTGTAACTTACACTTACAGAGCACCTGTTGTTATACGGTAGTACAGTAGAACTCCTCTACACAGGCTGTCAAATGTAGTATAAATATCAGTCTTGGAGACAGATGGCAGCTTAGTGTAGGGTGAAAGCCATGCAGAAAGCTCATCCAGGAGCCACCTGCCTAATTTTTTCTCTAGCTGAATTCCGGTTTAGAGGGGTTTTACTGTATTATTATACATAAAAAGAAATCTGATACAGTTAATGCTGTTAATAAATATTCTTTTCTGAAAATGAGTCAAGAACAATTACTGCACTAAACCTAAATAACAGATAAAATACGGATGTCCCATGTATGATGTTACATTTTCAGCCGACTTATGCTGATTTTACTTCGTTTTGCCACAAAGCGCGTGAATTGTTGCTTAAATTGTCTGCAGTGCTGAAATATAACGTTATTTATCACATAATCTGTTGTGTGGGAGTGCCGAAACAGCGTGCCGTAAATACGCCGTCCTATCAAATGTCCCAAAACGTAAAACCGCGTTGAACTTTAAGATATAGGCAAGTTTAAAGTGGTATTATTTTGAAATGCTGTAAAATAATAATTTATTTTTTAGTGTATAAAATACTATTTTTCTGTTGATTAATATGCTATATAACATATGATAGTACTCTTATAGAGGATCTTATATGCGTGTTCATTGCAAATTGTTTTTATGAAACCCATTTGTACTGAACATGAATGTAAAATTCTTTTTATCACGTAACCCTTAAAATGCCATAGGAAGTGACGGATTACAGCGTAGTACAGCCGGATCCCAACTGCTCATTTGCATTTAAAATGCACTAGTGCATTTCCGCGATTTACGACACTCTGTTTCGGCACTCCCACACGGCAGATTATGTGGTAAATTATATTATTTGCTATCAAGAAATTAAATTGTCCACATCAAAAGTTCCTTTCATATAGTTGACGTTGCAGAACGGGTTAGATGTTGACCTTATTCTCAAATTTCTCTCTGGTCTTTTTTGAATAGGTTTTAATGATGAGGAGGTCGGGTGACAAACTAAGGGGTGTATAGACTTGTGTGTACAGTGGAAACAACACTGAAGATATACTATTGTTGGATAGAAAGGTTGCCTTCCTTGCTCTATATATGTTTAGACATTAAAAGAAGAAAAAAACCCACTGTAAATCCGAAACACTGCGTGAAAACTTACTGTCATGTGTTGAAGACGTAATTGCGACGACGTAGATAAAATAATAAATGGAGATTGAGATTTCATCCGTTTCTTATTGATTATTTTATTTGTAGATTAACGCTTCCACTTATATAGATCAGACGGCTCTTATAGGAGCCGTCTGACCAGTGTCTGCTCTGTTTGCTAATGGAATTGGATAGATCGGGGGGGGGGGGTTAGTTTTTAGAATGGCTACAATATCCCACCTTCCATATTCCATTGTAGGTATTTTGTCCATGAATACATGTATTCAGTAGGTATTGAAATTTGGAATAAATATAGAACAGGGACAGAATTAAGCTATATTTTCGCAGAATGGTATAACAATATTTTACAATACAATGTATATATATAACAGCTCAGAGAAATGTCCCTGAAATGGACAAAACAGTATTATTTCAATGCTTACGAGGAATTAAATGCTTTTTATAGATATATTACCTCTCATTTGTTTATCCAGACTATTTGCTACTTTATAACCCATTTCCTGTTTTATGTTTATCCAAAATTTCACTACCTACTGGATATTCATGGACAAAATAGTTATAATGAAACATGGATGGTGGAAATTGTTGCCATTTTAGAACTAAATAAACAGATACGTGTATATCGAAGTCCATTAGCAAACTTTGACGAGCAGACCATGATCAGACGGCTCTTATAGGAGCCATCTGCTCTGGGTCTATTCTGTTTGCAAATGCGTGAAAATGTGTTTATATAAAAGAAAGGGTTGTATATATAGTTATTTCATTTCATTTCGGTTCTGCGAAAACTACATTGGAAATATATATTGTCACATGTGTGGAACTAAAACCTAAATGTTATTAACATTCAAATCGCATTCACTGTACAATGTTTAGCAAGGTCATCTACTTCATACAAGTCTTTTCCCATTAGTGCACTGTACTTGTACAAACTTGCTTTCATCATTTTTCCCAGTAGATATACAGTATAACCTCTCTTAACCGGCCGTTAAATTTTAGTATTAATATCGGTCTTGGAGACAGGTGGCAGCTTAATGCAGGGTGAAAGTCATGCAGAGAGCTCCTCTAGGAGTCTAAATTCTTATCTACTAGAATTCCGGTTAAGAGAGGTGATACTGTAACAATACGAACTAGCACAGAATACCATTTGTGTCGGATTTCCGCTCTACCTACTTTATTCTTGATTCTACATAAAAAGAAATACCATCAGAAAACGATTGTGGCCATGGTTTCAGTTTTAGCCAGTTTGAGCTTTTCACTTGTCTACAGTGGCATAATTGCTTACACACTCACGATGTCCTAGTTGTTTGCATAACAATACGTTGTGTGTGGAAGGAAGATGTTCCCGAGCTTTAACTATTGGTTAGGTATCAACCCGTTAGTTTCTTTGACATAAACATAATTCAGACTGAACGTTTCTCTCTCTCTTTCTCTATATCTCTCTCTCTCTCTCCGTGAAATTAAAGATTCTGTGATTCGGGTAAACTTTACCACGGAGTACAGTAAAATCCCTCTAGATCGGAATTCTATTAGAGAATAATTTAGATACTTTTACGCAGGTGGCTGCTTAATGCAGGATTAAAGTCACACAGAAAGCCCATAGAGGAGCTTTCTGCATGCCTTTCACCCTGTATTAAGCTGCCACATGTACTAAATTTAACGTCAAGTATAGAGGGATTATACTGTATTTACAAATGAAACGTGATTTACTGTTTGGTAAAAGTATCATCGACACAGCCCTACCCACCAGGGGAGTGCAATACCCTCTTACATGTATCTGTTAAGTCACTATATAATTTAGTGTAAACCTTTACTCCATCTATATATATTCATACCAGAAATAATGTCATCATGAATATTCATTAGGTAATATAATATACATGTAATGCTATATGAACACATGGTATTTAGGATATGCCAAAAACAGTAGAATCAGATGTTTTCAATTCCATGAGTAATCATAGCAGACCACAATCCGACGGATTCAACAACAGACGCCAGAATCTGGGTCGTTTACAAAGTCGTATCTATGAAGAAAAAGGTTAACCATTTTTGCACAAACAAAATACATGTCGGTGTCATATTGAGTTGCTGCCGTGCATTCATCAGACTTGACATGCGGACGTACATTAATATTTTACCACACCGGCTTCGTAGTTAACTGATTATCTGTCATACTGATATAGGAAAATTAAACATCCATATATGTTATCTCAACCATTTACTCCATATATACCCGTCTGACGTCTGTGTAAATAGAGTAGATCAAGATCAAATGGCCCCTGTATGAATCGTCTGATCAGGGTATGCCCTGTTTGCATGTGGAATTGTAATAGATCTGACTCTACATTTTCTACCAATATCAAACATTCATGTGTACATATGTCAGTTTTAAAATTCACCCAGTAAATATTCACGATGCCATTACTTCTTACATGAATATTAAACAGGGAGACGGTTACTCAATGTGAAACAGAGGACTTGTGCCTTTATTACTAACTCAGCTTATCAACGGGAGACAGTGTATGAAGGTTTGTTGGCACTTGACAATTAATTAACAGACCGGGAACACCACCAACTATACGTTGAGACGCATTTTCATAGAAAACATGTTGTACGAAGTAGATCTACTGATGATAGTTGTACATGTTGCTGCAGCTGCCATGAATTCAACGTTCGTGAGATATCAAATGGCAGAATACAAGGATACAAGAATATCAGCTTTCGTGAACAAATTTTGGAAAAGTTCTTTGCCTATGTGCGCGGCTCGGTGCGAAAAGACGGACACTTGTGTAGCATTTAGTTTCCATGTTAAAGGTACATGTGAACTGAGCAGACAAACTCCAAATAAGGAAAACACTCTACCTGGTGTTGGCTGGAGCATATACATAAAGCATCAAGGTACGTAACCCCAATCATGCTCATCTTGACCCGAACGGCATTTGCAAACAGATTGGCTCCAGATGATCAACCGAGTCTCCTCTTGATCCAAACTGTTTGACACTCGCCGCATGAACGAACCGGAAGTAAGACATTATTGTACCAGATAGAGTACGAGTAACATATTAACCCTGACAAACGCTCACTTTTCAAAAGAACTACTCCAAAATTCAAACAGGTCAATCCTATGGTGAATATTTGGGGATTTTTTTTTTTAAAAAGTGTAACATGACACAAAAGTGCAGACCCTGATGAGCCCTCTCATCTGGGTCTACACTGTTTGCACGGGACATTAGTGACCCGTGTCCAGCACATAACAGTCAGTGTTTACATTTACAGCCGTGAAAAAAATGAAAACTACATCTTTTATATTTACAAGAATATAGCTACTCGCTTCTATAAGAGCTACTAGTCATCTTGTTCGGTACAGTTTTTCATTTTTGACAAATACAAAGTTATAGCATGAACCATTAACCATCTACCCCATAAATACTCCTTTCTACGCCATTTGCAAACAGAGTAGACCCAGATCAGACGGCTCATATATAGGAACCGTCTGATCAAGGTCTGCTCTGCTTGCTTATGATATAATATAGATGTGAGTCTACAGTTTCTGTCATGGCCAAACATCTCGAGTTATTGTGCCATTATGAAATAATCTAATTAATATTCACGACGTCATTATTTCTTACAGGAACATTGAAGTAGTAAAGTGTAAAAATTATGCCCAAACTAAAAACATTCGATTTTCTATCAGTGTTCTTGTCACTAATTCTCCCGGTTAGGTTATATGAGGCAGGTGGTAGCTGAAAGCAGGTCAAATGTAGTGCAGAAAGCTCCTATATGAGCTTTCTGTGTTATATTTGCCCTGCACTAACCCTTTCCATTATAGTAACGTGTTTTCGTGCATTTGCAAACAGAGTAGACCCAGCCCAGACGGATCCTAGAGGAGCCATCTGATCGGGATCTGCTCTGTTTGCTTATGGAATTTGATAGATATGTTTCTATACTTTCTAAAATGGATGCAATGTCCCACCTTCCATATTTGATTATAACTGTTTTGTTCATGAATATTCAGTGTATATTAAACTTTGAACTAAACATAGAACAGGGAAAGGGTTAAGCACCCACCAAAGGTGCCCGACGCATGCTTGGACTCATCCATAGAACCCCCCCCCCCCCACCCCCACCCAAAAAAAATAATTGTGATCGAAGTATGTTCAATTGGCCTAAAACTATCTATTTGAACCTTAAACCACTCCGAAAAACCGAGAGAAACACGACCCGGAAAAATTTTCCTATCGGGTCTATATTTGTATTGAAAGGTACCTAACTACGACATATCAGCGGCGGAAAATACAACAGTCATGTTTTTCAAAGTCTTACAGCAAAGCCAATTCAACACCGATTTTAATCAGTTTGGTCTTGATCTGTTCCAAATTCCATATGCTAAGCGACACGGTTAGTGCTTTCCTTAAATAATGCTCCGTCTTGTCGCTGCAAGACCGCGAATTTGAAAAAAAACGCTAGAGCGAAACGATGTGACTCCCGCCAGGATGTATAGACGTATATAGGGGGATCTGTATTCGTTAATCTTTTCAACAAAAACGCGTATTATGGTTAAACACTATCCAAAAACATTAAACTCGCCGCAATTAAAACGGTGCTTACTATTTCTAGTCAGCTACGGGGCGCCAGTTTTCTTTCTCCAACTTTCCTTTTGGGATGCGATCATTTTGCTGTGACCCGGCTCATAAACTATTCGATATACAAATTGACTACTACTTCCGGGCCACAGCGAATTGGCCACCTCCGTTCAAAACGAAAGTAGGAGAAAGAAAACTGGCGTCTCATAGCAGACTACAAATAGCCAGCATCGTTTTAACTGCGGTAAGTTAAATGTTTTTCGAATGTGTTTCAGCATAATTCGCGTTTTTGCTGAAAAGTTTAACGAATACTGATCCTCCTATATACTTCTTAGTCTCATTAATGCGCCGTAAGACAGCATGCTAATTTTGTGACAGGTGCCGTCTTACATCCTGGCGGGAGTCACATCGTTTCGCTCTAGCGTATTTTCAAATTCGCGGTCTTGCAGGGACAAGATGGGGCAATATTTAAGGAAAGCCCTAACCGTGCCGCTTAGCATATGGAATTTGGAGCGGATCAAGACCAAAATGATTAAAATCGGTGTTGAATTGGCTTTGCTGTAAGACTTTGAAAAACATGACTGTTGTATTTTCCGCAGCTGATCTATCGTAGTTAGATACCTTTTAGGCTAGTTTAACATAGTTCGATCACATTTTTTTTCGGGGGGGGGGGGGCTTGTTTCCATGGGTGAGTCCAAGCATGCGTCGAGCACCTTTGGCACCCACTTGCTTTTTAAGATACATGAGTTCAATAAATGAATGAGCGCTTAAGACAGGTTCTGCGTATATTAAAGGTTAAACCGTATAAGTGTATATGTTCAACCCTTTGATCCATGAATATGGGCGATTTTGCAGGTATCGGTTGTCATTAAGAAAACTAGGTGGGTGCCATGGAAACAGTTTAATTGCACATAGCTTGTCTACTTGAGTACATTCGCGATTCTGATTCAGTAGATTTTCGAAACATTTATATACCCCTGAAAAAAGTCTATGAGTACATGGTAGACCCCAATGGCCCCCAGAGTATATGGTTTTGTGGAGAAATATCAATTTTAGTATTTGAGTACGTACCGTTATCTGTTGCTCTGAAACGATGTTTCTTATTTTTGTTATTTAGATAAGTGTTCCTCAGAGCTAAGCAGCTACGACGGTTTTACGTGGGATAAAACCTCTTACTGGGATCAGTATCACGTGGCCTCTTTCGATGGTAACAGTAGTGACATTGAAATGGAAATACGGTGCACAGGCGGTGATGGACTAAATGTAACGTCAATCTGGTCGTATGGTCTCTACAAAATTAACGAAGAGGGCACATTGAAGTGTAATACAATTTATTACTACCCAGAGTCTGTAAACAAGTGTTTTGTAGCAAAAGGACAAGCCTTTGTCACTGAATGTTCTCAATCAAATCAGATGTATGCCTGTGTTTTATATTAAAGTGAACATGAAACATGTGTAATCAATGTGCAGATTTGGGTTAAAGTGTCATGACTTAATTAACTTCCGTCTAAGGAGTGATTTCATCCTTTTGGAGTGATATTGGTATGATACGAGGGATGTTCCAAAAATAATGTCACTTGCATCGGTGCTCATATAGCGGAAGTGCTTTTGTTCATTTTAATTTGCTCTGCCCTTCAAAATACTCTCCGCCAGCCAGAATACACCTTTTTAGCCGGTCAATCCATTCTTGGAAGCATTTTTCATACTCTTCAATGGGGACACCCATCAGACACTGATAAACAGCAGATCCAAGGGCATTTCTCGAATTGTATCTCCTTCCAGATAAATGATATTTAAGTTTTGGAAAGAGAAAATAGTCGCAGGGGGCCAAGTCTGGCGAATACGGAGGGTGCGGAAGGACGGTAACCTTCTCTGACTCCAAAAAGTCAGTCACAATACGTACCTTGTGAGCGGGTGCATTATCATGCAAAAGTCGGACATACTTAAGTCCTGTTTTGGGGCGGCTACTTTTGTAGTAGTTCTTCAATTTTCTCAGAACAACGTTTTTATAGAACTTGCCTGTGACCGTTCTGCCTTTTGGCACCGGGATTTGAATAGCTGGACCCTTATTAGTGAAAAAAATAGCATACAAAACCTTCTTTACCGTTCGTATTCGTTTGGCAATACTTGGGCGTCTGGCATTTTTAGTGGCCCATATTCGGTTGGAAACCTTCCGCTTTGGTTCAAAATAATACACCCAGGTCTCATCACCAGTGACTATATTGTCAAAAGCCTTTTTACTATATTTTGGGTACATTTTGAGAAGTTTTTTGGCCATTGTTACACGCGTCTTCTTTTGCTCATCCGTTAACAAATGGGGTATCCATCTTGCATTTATCTTTCTAACTTTTAGGTGTTTCTTCAAAATTGCATGAACTCTTGCTAACGACAAGTTTGTCATTCGAGCCAATTGTCTTACGGTGAATCGAGCATCCGTTTTGAGGATATTTCGGATTTTTTCTATGTTACCTTTGGTCGTAGTTGTTGCAGGACGACCTGGGCGAGCAGCATCTTTCAGTTGCTGCTGTCCAGCACTAAATTTAGCTACCCACCTACAAACAGTCCTGTGGGACATTTGGCCCTCCCCATGAATGTCACACACCTCGCGGTGAATATCTACAGCCTTTATGCCGAGTAATGACTTACCTTTTATATAGGCCCTAATTTCAAGAACATTTTCAGCTCGTTTTCCTGTCATTTTGTGTATAGTCCAACGAATAGGCTATGAAACGATGTACACTGTACCGTGACAACTGAACGTGTGGACGAGATATTTACATGTGTCACGAGCCAGTGATCACTCAATCGACACGAGGTGGTTTTATGCATGAATTGCACGATTTCCGCGAAATAAAGCACAGATGACACCATTAATGGAACACCCTTCCTACTATCATCGTGGACCAGATTTAATTGAAACATTGCTGCTTTTTCTTTCGAAGGATTTCCTACTTTCTGAATTTATGTACTTCACAACAACAGTGTTAAGTGCTTGTGTGGCGGTCACAAAAAAGTCGTCCCGTTCTTCATTCTCAGTGTTGTTATATTTTTGGTCCTTCGGGGTAATCAATTCCAATGCTTAATTGAATACCGCTTAAGCCGGTGCTAGGGATGTGAATAGTGTTGCACTTTTAATAACTGCCCATGAACAGATTCAGTAAAACAAATTGGCTGTCATTACAAATACAAGCAGAGTAACTCGGTGTTTCATCAGGATCCAATCTGTTTGCTACTGTGACTCTATGTTTGAAACATGAATGAAGAAAAGTAAAAAAAAAAAAAAACTGAAAAAATGGGGCAGATGTCAAAGTTTGCACACTATAATTTTTACGGTTGTTGAAATATTGCCTTCCGATATACCACGACAGGAGTGGATTAGTCTCATTAATGACCCGTAAGACAGCATGCTAATTTTGTGACAGGTGCCGTCTTACAGTCTCTCCGGGATAGCGTTAAAACCGAAAGTAGCTCGATATCACCATTTAGAGTACACAGATATGAACTAGGAGTAGACATACTTGTGGATCTATTAGTGCAAGTGCCAGCATCACTGCACAACGTAGAACAAAAGTAACGCAGAAAGCCCCCTCATTGTGTGTGATTATGATACACATTTTCGTATAAGAAACAATTATACCATGCCTATGTTCAACTGTCTTAACCCTTCGCTTGCTGAATTTTAAAATACATTTCTCCTTCTTTACCCATGTCCTGTTGTATAATTACATATATCTTCACTGTGTACACGTATTTCGCTGTGCAATCACTGCTGTGGGGTGCACTGGTTGCACAATCAGCTTGTAAATATTGCAGACCCTGATGAGACAGCTCCTGCAGGAGCTGTCTCATCTTGGTCTTCACTATTTACAGGTACGTAAATTGATGTGAATAGCAAGCGACCATTCATTTATTGACCATAGGAGTGTTAAAAAGCACGTGGTTGCTTAAAGCAGGGCAATTAGTGCAGAAGGATGGATCTGAACTACTTTTGACCTGCGTTAAGCTACCAGCTGCGTTACAGACCCATATTTAGCCCTCTTTTTGAAAGCCGCTTAAGACATGCTCTACTGTATTTATGTTTCTAAATATTCTTTCAGGTTACATGTATAAAATTTAGATTTAATTTAAATTTTAGACGCTCTGTATGTTGTGATGTATATAATAATACATTTTATGAATTACTATTATCTATCTCTTTATATATATTTCCAGCAAATAAGTAACCCGACAAAAGCTTAAAATCTTTCCAGGTCCCGAGGTTTTAAGTCTTTGATCAGTCTGAGATCATTATCAAGCATATTATTGGCCAGATTTTGAGAATGTCCAAATCTGACCGATCAGATACTTAAGGATGAATTCAGTCTCAGACACTGAAGTTTTACAACCTTATACCCGATCAAACCTTTGCGCCGCTATGCGCGACGTGGCTGGCAACACTTTGGATACAGACAAAACTCAGCGTCTCATCAGGATCCAAGCTGACTGACAATTGGTCATATATGACCTATTCAAACAGTTTGAATCCAGATGAGACGTCGAGTAACATGAGAAACGTCGAGTTACATGAGATGTCGAGTTACATGGGATGTCGAGTTACATGAGACGTCGAGTTACATGAGACGTCGAGTAACGTGAGAGTAACATGAGACGTCGAGTAACGTGAGAGACGTCGAGTAACATGAGAGACGTCGAGTAACATGAGAGACGTCGAGTTAAATGAGAGACGTCGAGTTAAATGAGAGACGTCGAGTAACATGAGAGACGTCGAGTTAAATGAGAGACGTCGAGTAACATGAGAGATGTCGAGTAACTTGAGAGAATTCGAGTAACATGAGACTTCGAGTACCATGAGGCATCGAGTTACAGCAGAACTGATGCAGCTGCGGTTGAACTTGGATATCTCGAACAGCAAGTGACCATACAAATTAGTTCGAGATAACAGAGGTTCGAGTCATTCGATTTCTAATTGGGCTAATATTAAAAAATCACAACTTAATGCAGGTCGAAAGTAATGCTGAACGCTCCAGTAGGAGCTTTCAGCATTACTTCTGACCTGCATTAAGCTGGCACATGTGTTTCTACATATCTGTAGTGATGCATTTCAGAACAATTCTGTGGTGTAAATTTGGAAGGACCGAACTTTAGTTCGAGTTGTCCCGTATTTCGAGTTATCCGAGTTCGATATATCCAAGTTCAACTGCATAATGTACGAGGCGATTTGGTGGTAATTACCGTCTCACCAAGGTCAAAACTGTTTTCACGCTCTGATCATGATTTAAGAAAGAAAATATTGCTTTCAAAACATTAGAAGAGATTTGATCTAAACTCTCACAGAAGATTTAATCTAAACTCTAGATATAACAGTAAGTAACAGTAACTCGGCGTCTCATCAGGATCCAAACTGTTAGTTACTGTGACTATTTTATTACACAAAAATGTAGAAGAACAAAAAAATGAAAATTGTAGCAGACGACAAAGTTTGTAAACGACAAAAGTTTGCAGCGAAAGAGTAAATGGCAGACATCGCAGTTTGATGTCGCAAAAATAAATACCGTCACGAAACACCTAAGCATGCTAAACATTAATGATTAGGTTTCTATTACTTCTATAAATTCTAAATATAAAATTCAAAATTTTATGAGGATAGCCATATCAATGTTTAACATTTTAATATTATCTTGTCATATTTTCAAACGCGGGAGGTCTGGAAGGAATCTCGCAATTGACTACATAGAAGCCAGTTCCGCACCACACTTTCCCATCCCGGAATATTTTGCCGAGACAAAACAATTGTAGAGTAAGGCATTGATAGGCATAGATAATTACAAAGCTGTACATTATATAATCAAATTTAAAGTCGTGATACATGTAGTTTTAACCCTACAACGCTGGAATTACAAATAGACTACTCTAAAATCCAAACAAGTCAAGCTTATGGTCAATATTTAGGGATTCTTCTGAAGAAAAGTGTAACATGACAAACAGTGCACATCCTGATAAGTGTTTCTCTAGGACCCCTCTCATCTGGGTCTACACCGGTTGTAAAGGACATTAGTGAAACGTGTCCCGCACAGAAAATGTGCATTGGCTAGTATAACTCATACAAATGCAGATTAGAAGTTTCTTTCGAACGTTAGAAAAGACACTTTCCAGGAGCGTATAGCTGAATCTAAATGTAATGTACAAACCGTGGCTATGGGGCTCCGGGGGTATGCTCCCCGGGAAAAATAGAAATGTGTAGTTTTTGGGATCTGTGTGTTAACACAGATACCAAATCTACCGAAACGGCGAGAGCAAATCAGCCGGTCCTCACGAAACGATTTACTCAGATGTGTAATGTAGTTAGGTAATCAGCTGAACTTATTACAAAAAGTACTATCGTGGACCGTTTTTTAAGACAAGCAGTTACTGTATTTGATCATTTTTTCAACAAATATGACGAATATTTTTAAAATGAGGCGATATTAATAATATTGGGGTATTTATGCTCACTTATACACGAATCAATTTTTGATTAATTGATCGCCGCCATTTTGAATATCACGTGACTTTACGCCATAGGGAAACGCAACCTCCAACGCAGTTATCTCCCCTAATAGACCGCAGGCGTGGTGACAAGGGAGATCACTGTGAGGAGTTTGCAAATCGAGTAGGAGAATGAAAACTTTACGCAGAATTTGTTTACCAGACACGCATTTTGGATGAGCTTGAAAATCGTAAGTACATATACATACAAACATTAACGCTTAGGTTATCATTGTCTTCTATTTATAGTTATGCTATGACTTTCGTGAACACGATTTATTATCTTGAATCTTCCGAGTTATTACAATGCTGTGAAAGAATATCTGCAGCACCTGCGCTATTAAGTTTTTAACTTATTCATCCCTGATACTTTAAGTTAAACCCCTTCCTCCATAAATATGCCTTTTTACGCCTTTGCAAACAAAGTAGACGCACAACAGGTTTCTGAACGACTCGGCACCAAACTAACCGGGTCCCTAGACAATTCGGCCCCAAAACGATTCGACACCATGGTCAACTCGGCCCCTCCCAAAAATTTACCCTAGACGATTCGGTACCTATTTATTTTCATGAGTTTTTGTTATCAAATTTACATTTTCCCTGTCAATCAAGCAATAAAATGAACTTATAAGGTGGATACAGATCATCATTATAAATTGTTATTACGGAACACAGAATTGGATTAAATCTATACCCGTAAATTTTTCGCACCAGTTTTGAAAACTTACAGGGATGACAGTTTTATTTGTTATAATAACAAATAAAACTCGTCTCAGTACTTTTTCAACTTATAAGGGCCGGCATTCTTCTTGGGGGTTTTAGACCTTAGAAATAATATGTATTATCATCACAAGGCAAACAAAAATATGAACAGTATCTTCTGCAGGGGCAATCTGATCTGGGTCTACTCTGTTTGCAAAGGCATAAAGAATTAAACTTATCATACCTGCAAGTAATTACCACCTGACTTTTAGGCATAATTAGACATGCTTTGCCAAATTGGTGGTCAATTTAAAGAGGTTTTATACTGTACAATGGTAATTTTCGTGGATCTACTCGTAGACATTGTTATAATGGTTTTGCACTAATTTCTCATGGTAGTTGTCTGATCAGGGTCTGCTCAGTTTGCTTATAATAATATTGTGTTATATAGATCAAATTCTATGGTTCTGTCTGTACCAAAATATCCTTTGTTAATAATATGCAATTTAAAAAAATTATCCAATAATATGATACCAATGATGTCATTAACCCTTAAATGAATATTTAAACAGAGAAAGGGTTAATTTATGGACATATAGTGAAATCTGAAGAAAATTTGTACAAGGCCTTCCTATATTGTTGTTATCCTGGTAATACACACTGAGAAAGTTAGACATTCTGACCAGCCAGGTGCTTTAGTATCATTTATATGCGTTTAGGCTTGTGAAAAAAAAGGTGAATGATGTGTACAATTTTAAATATAAAATGTTTTATAGTCATTTACTCAATCAACAGGCCTCTTAACCCTTTCCCTGTTCTATGTTTATTTCAAATTTAAATACCTATACTGAATATTCATGAACAAAATAGTTATATGAAATATGGAAGGTTGAACATTGTAGCCATTTTGGAAAGTAAAGGAAAAGGTCTACAAAATTCCATTAGCAAACACAGCAGACCCTGATCAGACGGCTCCTATAGGAGCCATCTGATCTGGGTCTACTCTGTTTGCATATGCGTGAAGACACATTATATAAGGAAACGGGTTAATGCCTTTGCAAAGAGCATATATATCCATATCAGATATAGTATCTATATCAATATAAGAGCTCTCAGATCAGGGTCTGCTATGTTTGCTTAAGTTATGAAATAATTAAGATGATAATACAGTTTCTAGCATGTTTAAAACAGAATTGTCTGTAGTGTCATTATAAATATTCAGTTAATATCAACTATAAATGTAATTATTACATTTGTTATTATAAATAGTAACATTTTTACGTTATAAATGATCCAATATCATTTAAAAAAATAGAGTTGTGTGGTCTGAGCAGACCAATACAGACCTAGCAACGGACCAATAACAGATATTGTGCCCGCTGCCAAGGTAATCATTCTAAATCTATATCAACAGAACCCTGATATGCGATGAAGGTCTAATTTTGCTCCGATGATGCAAATGTTATCAAAGTTCTCGTACACAGTATACCGAATAGTCCCCAAACCATGGCTTTTACAAAGACAATCCTCACCCGATTCGATTCAAATTTACATGCCCAATACATGTGCACGTACCGGTGAATAAAAAGAGCACTCTGTCCGCTCTTTCCAACGCCAAGTTTTGAATAATATGAACCCGTCATAATGACGTCATCTAATGACTGTGTGACTTGATAGTGCTGATTCTTTCAATCCTTTGAGAATCTATTGCACCTAGTACATGGAGATCCAATTTGACCCATAAATGTAATAAACAGGTTATTACACAGGTGACTATAGGGCCGCAGAGTGATATAGTCCCTTACCTTGATATAGTAACTCGGGCTAAGCCCTCGGGCCAATTGCAAGGTGGCGGGCCAATATATCACGCTGCAGCTTTAGTCACCTGCGTAATAACCGCTATTTGTTTGTTGCGGCCCTAGTCACCTGCGTAATAACCCCTATTTATTTGTTATATGAATATTTATGGTGTAGGGGATTAAGAAATATTTCCAGAAATACATTTTAATCATAAACATTAATTTTATTTGCAGGGGACAGTAATTTCGACAAGATTCCAAACAACAAGGGACCTGACACGCCAGTTTTCTAACAAAGCCCACTATGCTTTAAATGCCACAGAAATGGAGAATAATATTGCTTTATTGACAAAGAGCTTTCAATGTCGAAACACAGTAATTGTCGCCACAAAGCAAGACCAAATCAATGAAACATTTTTATCAACATCCAAACAAGATTTCCCAATACTGATCTAAGTATGAAAAGCTTGATCAGCTGGTGCTGACTTTGTGATATACGAATTGTTAAAATCTACTGAACTACTTTAGATACTAGCAGCCAGTGTTTGCTGATCTCCAGATGGAACAGTAGTTGGTTAAAGATTGTCGGAACATTGAAAAGCTTTAGACTGTGTGACTTGATAGCGCAGTCAGTAGAGTGTTAGCATGGTAAGCCACAGGCCCTGGATTCAAGTCCCAGTCGAGTCACAACTTTTTCACATGTACCAGTTTATTGCAAAACAATTTAGTCAAAGACAGTATGATGGTAATTCTAAACGGATAATTAAATAGAATATGTTGGCATGCTGAGAGAGATGGGCAGGACTCTGAAGCATGATGTTTGTCAACAACTTGGACATATTAAAAAGCAGAAAGGACTATCAGAAGCTATCCCAACGTTTTGTAAAATGAGCAACCAACATGTCTCAGAATGAACCTAATGAACTACTTGGGATACAAGCAATCAGTATTTGTTTGTCGACCCTGTAGATGATGCTCAGTTTGTAAAACCATGCAGAGTTGTCATGCCATGGTCACAGTGATCAAAACTTGATCATAGCAGTTTAGCCTTTACTCCATGAATATTCATGGTAAGAAATTATCATATGACATGAATATAAATGGGTTGAGTTTTAAAATTTTGCAACAGCATTTTTAAAACAGGGGTTTTTGGCCACAGCAGAAACTGTAGAGCTAAATGTATGTTATGTCAGAAGCAAATAGAACATGCCCTGATCAGATGACTCATATAGGCAGAGGTACAGATAAGGGTGTGTTCCCAAATACTAAAATCGTCATTTCACCACCAAACCCTACACTGTGACCACTCTTTACAATCGTCTCGTCTAGAAAATTACTGAAGAGTGGTCACAGTATATAAGGTTTAATTGGTGGATAAATAAAGGAGCTATTCTTGAAAATGTAAAGGCATCTTATTTGGAGCTCTGTATAAGAACTGTCTGATGTGGGTCTACCCTATTTGCAAAGGTGTAGAAAGGCGCATTTATGGAGTAAGGGGTTAACACAGTATGAGTGGTATATAAGGAACTAGACTGACAACACCCAGATGGTGATATATATATATATATAAGAGCTGAATATCTTTGCAAAAAGAGTATACCCATAGCAGACAGATGTGGGAGACTAGGAGCCGTTTGATTGTGTCTGCTCTTTTTGCTAATAGAATAATGTATAGATTAAAGTTTCTGCCATTACCAAAATTCCTGTTAAACGTTATATCAAGAATAATATTACAATCAATGTTCATATTGTCATTATTTCATGTAGCAATGGGTTTAGAGACATAATTTATCTGACAATGTTCAATACTTTATGTCAATAAAGACTTTATTCCATGAATATTAATATTAATTTATATGTAAGAAAGTATGACATCATCATGATTATGAATATTAATTAGGTTAATTTTTGTAAAAGCACATGGACACTGGAATATTTTGCCATGGCAGAAACTATAACCGTATAGATCTACATGTATATTATATCTAAACCCTTTCCCTGTTCATTATTCATTTAAGAAATATTGATGTATCATGAATATTTATATAAGCTGAATGTTAATATAAACCTTCTAAGGAATTTTTTACTCTGAAAAGAACTATAGAATCATATCTATATCATGTCTGACAGTCAGGTCAAGTAAAGAAGAGCAGACCCTGATCAGACAACAACTATAGGAGCCGTCTGATCAGGATCTACTCTGTTCGCAAAAGTGAAAAGGCATTTGGTAAAGCCTTTCCTCCATAAGGCTAAGGCTTTGCAAACTGTTAACAGAGTAGGTCCAGATCAGGATCTACTCTGTTCGCTCATGAAATAATATATTTAATTGCGATTCAGGACAATTGCCGATTCTCCTAGGACAGATTGCCATCGCATACAAGTATGTTAAAGTCACTTTTTTAAACCATTGTGATAAATAGAGCATTTGCTCCAAAGGAGCAAATGCTCTATTTATCTTAATGGTTTAAAATCTACAAAATAATGAACATTGTATTTTATATCCCCACAAACAAAGTTTTGGGGGGTTTACTGGAGTAACCATGTCCATCCGTCTGTTCATCTATCCGCCCGTCTGTCAGTCCGTCCATTCGTCCAGATCATAACTTCCAAAGTATAAAAGCTATTGACTTCAAACTTCATATACAGATAGATCACATGGACTGCAAATGCATTGCACAATGTTCGTAACTCTGTCTTCAGTACTTCTGGAGTTATTGCCCTTGTTTATTTTTCTCAAAATTTAGCTTGTCCGGATCATAACTTTCAAAGTGTAAAAGCTATTGACTTCAAACGTCATGTACAGATAGAACACATTGACCACAAATGCTTTGCACAAGGTCCATAACTCTGTCTTCATTATTTCAGGAGTTATTGCCCTTTGTTATTCTAGTGAAAATCTGGTTTGTCCGACTCATAGCTTCAAACATATAAAAGCTATTGACTTCAAACTTCATATTGAGATAGATCACATTCACCAAAAGTACAGTGCACACGGTTAGTAGCTCTGTCTTCAGTATTTTTGGAGTTATTGCCCTTTGTTATTTTTTTTTTTAAAATCTGGCTTGTCCGGATCATAACTTTCAAAGTATAAAAGCTATTGACTTCAAACTTCACATACAGATAGACCACACATTGACCACAAGTGCAGTGCACAATGTCCATAACTCTGTCTTCAGTGTCTTTGGAGTTATTGCCTTTTGTTATTTTTGTCAAAAATTGGCTTGTTTTAATAAACAAAGCTTTTTTATACGCCCACCTAATAAAGGTGGTCGTATATTGTCGTGGCCCTGTCCGTCCGTCCGTCCGTCCGTTCGTTCGTTCGTTCGTCCGTCAACATTTTGTTTGTCCGCTGTTTTCTGGGAAAACTATTTGACAGATATTAATGAAACTTCACACAAATGTTAAATGCATCAAGATCTGTAGCTGAGTTGATTCTGAGGTTCATTTTATTTTTCATTTCAGAGTTATGGCCCCTGTCTTTAAAAAATATGCAAATAGTTTGTCCGCTGTTTTCTGGGAAAACTATTTGAGAGATATTAATGAAACTTCACACAAATATTTAATGCATCAAGGATCTGAAGCTGAGTAGATTCTTAGGTTCATTTGATTTGTCGTTTTGGAGTTATGGCCCTTTTACTTAAAAAATAATGCAAATACATTAAAAAATAGTTTGTCTGCTGTGTTCTGGGAAAACTATTTGACAGATATTAATGAAACTTCACACAAATGTTTAATGCATCAAGATCTGAAGCTGAGTTGATTCTGAGGTTCATTTGATTTTTCATTTCAGAGTTATGGCCCTTGTCCTTAAAAAAATATGCAAATAGTTTGTCCGTTGTTTTCTGGGAAAACTATTTGAGAGATATTAATGAAACTTCACACAAATGTTTAATGCATCAAGATCTGAAGCTGAGTTGATTCTGAGGTTCATTTGATTTGTTGTTTCGGAGTTATGGCCCTTTTACTTAAAAAATAATGCAAATAGTTTGTCCGCTGTTTTCTGGGAAAACTATTTGACATATATTAATGAAACTTCACACAAATGTTAAATGCATCAAGATCTGAAGCTGAGTTGATTCTGAGGTTCATTTTATTTGTCGTTTCGGAGTGATGGCCCTTGTCCTTAAAAAATATGCAAATAGTTTGTCCGCCGTTTTCTGGGAAAACTATTTGAGAGATATTAATGAAACTTCACACAAATATTTAATGCATCAGGATCTGAAACTGAATTGATTCTGAGGATCATTTGAATTTTCGTTTCAGAGTTATGGCCCTTGTCCTTAAAAGATAATGCAAATAGTTTGTCGGCTGTTTTCTGGGAAACTGTTTGAGAGATATTGATGAAACTTCACAAAAATGTTTAATATATCATGATCTGATGCTGAGTCGATTTTGAGGTTTATTTGATATGTTGTTTCGGAGTTATTGCCCTTTTACTTAAAAAAAATGCAAATATATGCAAATAGTTTGTCCACTGTTTTCTGGCAAAACTGTTTGACAGATATTTGACAGATATTAATGAAACTTCATAAACATGTTTAATGCATCAAGACCTGAAGCTAAGTTGATTCTGAAGATCATTTGATTTGATGTTTCGGAGTTATGGCCCTTGCACTTAAAAAAATAATGCAAATCTATGCAAATATGAGGATGGCCATAACTTATTTACTTCAATTTTTTTACATGGTTAAACCTTAATATGAATTTTCACATATATTACGGGGATTTTGATATGTCATTTTATTCAAAAGTTATGGTCCTTGAACTTCGTGTGTTCATTGCTTTGTTAGTCGGTCAACTTTTAGTTTGTCTGTGGTTTTCTGGGAAAAATATTAAAATGATATAAATGAAACTTAATACAAATGTATTTAAGCAACAAAATTTGAAGCTGAGTTTATTTTGAAGTTCATTCAGTTTGTCTTTACAGGGTTATGGAACAGATAAGCGTTGGCACCCGCTTGTGCTCTGGTTTAATTACTTTCAAACAGATGCTTTACTTGCAACATATGTTTATTTGCTGTTTTATACTTTTTCTTGACATTGTCTACAATAAAATTTTCATCATAAATACATTTACTCTTTTTTTCTCCCATTTCAAAATCTGTTAACAATTTCAGGTGATTGCCATTATAGATTGTAAAACTATACAACCATTCTTGATTATCTACATGAATTGTTTGCGAGGTTCCAATATTTAATTAATTTTAAACTTATTTTTGTATACATTTATATAAATATATTTATATATAATGTTTTCAGAAGATCAAGATTTCTTGACACTGTTCAACTTATACCTTTACTAAATTATACTTCAAATTTGGAAATTGGGTTTGAAATATTTACATAAAACATGCAAAATGCCAGCTACCACCAGATAAGATTTCAGCATCTGGGAACATAAAAAATAACTCGCAAACAAACACCCAAATACAGTAGAATCTCTCTAGACCGAACAGAAAATAAACATTATTTTCGAGGATTCAAAACAGGTGGCTGCTTGATGCAGGCTGACAGCGATACGGAAACTTCTGCCGGAGCTTTTTGTATAGTTGGTCAGCATACAGCAGTCTTTAATGCCCAGTCATAATGTTTATATTCGTCCGGTTTAGAGAGGTTCTACTGAATAACACACGTTTTCTTTCCAAAAACACAGATCCCTTCAGTACTATCAGTACTTTGATTCTCCTATAGGAGCAAATGCTCTTTTTATCACAATGATTTTACAAATGCAAAATATGTCAACGTGAGGGAAGGCTGATATCTTACATGACAGGACAGAACGTTTATAAAAGATACACCCACCCTCTTCAGCCTTCGAATTTTGGTCATAATGATGTGATCCCCTTTCAGACTGATGTTAACGCACGTTAGCCACTTTCACCGCCTTGTAAAGCGGAATACATTGCAAACTCCCTTATTCGTACCATTAATGTTCTTTAACACGGGTGGCAGCTTAACCCTTTCCCTCATATAAACGTGTTTTCACGCATTTGCAAACAGAGAAGACCCAGATCAGACGGCTCCTAGAGGAGCCGTCTGATCAGGGTCTGCTCTGTTTGCTTACAGAATTTGATAGATGTTTCTTTACTTTCTAAAATGTCTACAATGTTCCACCTTTGATATTTCATTATAACTATTTTTACCATGAATATTCAGTAGGTATTGACATTTTGAATAAATATAGAACAGGTAAAGGGTTAGTGCAGGGCGAAATTCACACAGAAAGCTCCTAGAGGACTTTCGCCCAGCATTAAGCAGCCACCTACCTACAAAAAACATGAATTCTTCATTATTTAAATTTCGTAGTATCGAGTTTTACTTTAATTCGATTTGGTACCATTTTGATAACTTTGAATTAGACTGAAATAGTAGGAAATAGTGCATAAGCTGATCAAACTGTTCCTGATGGATCAGTTTGACCTGCAGGGCCTATGCTAATAAAGCTTTTTTGTTGAGTCTGAGTTTGTTCTCGATCTTTTGATTGGTCAGATTTGAGTTCTCAAGCTTTTGATTGGTCAGATTTGAGCCAAAGGCTCAAATCTGACCAATCAAAAACTTGAGAACGAACTCAGACTCAACTAAACGTTTTATAAGCATGGCCCCTGGGTCTGCATTATTTGCCTAAGTGTGCCTGTCCAAATACAGTCAAACTTGCATGAGCGACCACGTGTATTAAGCGACCAATTGTCCTAAGCGACCACTTTCAGGTCCTCCCGTGAAGTTTTGCTCTATATTTAACTTGTACTAAGCGACCTTTGTCTAACGCGACCAGCGACCGCCAAATACCTGTCCCTACAATAATTGCTCTGTTTTGTTAAGCGGTCAATTACATATTGTCGTTGTTGCATCATGACAAGCAATCGCATTCACACCTTTATACGACTAACTGTTCGAGAAACTTACCTGTCACGCCTAAATTTGACATGTTCTCAACACAAAAACATGTACGTGTTCCACTCGGTAAACTCCGTTAGTCTCCGTGCTTTTAACATTTCTTAGCGAGTAAGGTCGAACAATGTCCGAAATTAAAGGTTCATTTAGCAAATAATTTCAAACAACCAAGTATATATTTCATAAAACAAGTTTGTTGACAGGATGTAATTGCCTCTGGGCCTGTCAAACCCCTAATCCGATTAAACCTGTTGTGTAAATCAATAAATATGGCTGTCACTGTTTTCAGAAAATGAAAGGTCACATGTGATGTCGCGTGTGATTTATTGGGGTTTTAATTTTCATTTGATTGGTCAAAGAGTGCACACCCTTTTCTGCATTAGCATATAACCTCCAACCCCACACTGAGTTAGAGGTTTAGATTTCTAATGATGTTTGTTTTTCATAATTTAAAGTGAAAACTTCGGTGGCTTTGACAGTGAAAAAATTCAGTGCACACGCATCTCAATTATACACACAATTAATTTGTAACGAAAGTTATGCAGTTCAGATTTTACTGGTTCCCTTGCTATTAGGGCATCATGCGCATGATACGAGCCGGTCATCAGCTGTGTGTATTACATTCATGGCGGCATATATACGATTTAATAGTTGTCAGTTTTCACACGTAAGATTTGCATTGCATAAGGGAAAAGGCCATTGGTTATAGAGTATAATGAGCTTGGAAAGCATGTTTACAAGCAGCAGGGCAGAGTTTGAAAACAAACAAACCAAAATCAGTGATTTCTTTAAGTAATTTGTATGAAAGAAGTGACTGATTATTGGTTAATTTGTTTTAATTTCATTCAGAAATAAGACAGGGAAAGTGTTAACCCGTAACATTTAAGGCCTTTATTTGGTTCCCAGCTGGAAGGAGCTGGGAGTCAAATTCAGACATTTAAACTGCTAATTTGGTTAAAGGTAGGGAGACATATGCTGTACATATTTTTTATGAATAATCCAAATCAAACAATAAAATGGTATCTCTTTAATCTCAGAAATAACAAACGTGAAATATTTTTATGCTTTATTACATACATCTGCAGGCACATATACATGTATATAAATTAACATTGCAAACTGAAAAGAAAACATTTGCATGTTTAAGTACACATGTACATGTTTTCTTTACTACACTTGATGGGGTTTTGTATTAAGAGACCGTTTTATTAAGAGACCACTTTTTGACCGTCCCTTCGGTGGTCTCTTAATACAAGTTTGACTGTACTTAGGTATAGAGCAAGCGTTGAGTTTTGAAATGAGATAAATGTAGTATTCTTAACTCTTTGTAATAATTGTAGTTTGCAAAAATTGTCTTTAGGTACAAAGTTTTAACCCTTTCACCACCAATGTCGTAATTTTAATAGAACAGGAGCAATATAAATTAACCCTTTCCCTGTTCAACACTCATGCAAGAAAACATGACATCATGAATATTTATTAGCAAAATGTTTACAATGTAAACTTTTCAATGGAGTTTGTGTTTTGACAAACACTGTAGAGTCAGATCTATATATTGTCAAAAGCAAACAGAGCAGACCCTGATCAGATGGCACTCCTATTGGAGCTGTAATGCACCACGACAATTAGTGCAGTCCGAGATCAGACGGCACCTTCAAGGCGGCGTCTGATCAGGGATTTCACGTTTTGTCTCAATTTCTATATTATGTGCTTTATTCCTTTGCAATTTGCATTTATTTATTTCATTTCCTTATTATACCGAATGTTTAAGCAAATTTGGATTGCAGACGACAATTATAGTTTTGGCACCGAAAGGATTAAAGTGGATTTTATCCCCATTTGTTTCTTAAAAACCTAATAACTATGCAGAATAGTATCATTCCAGGTGACTCTCATCTGGCAGCTTTGCAAACAGAATAGATCCAGAACAGCTCCTGATCAGGGTCTGCTCTGTTTGCTTATGGAATAATATAGATTCTGCCAGGGCCAATAATTATTTTGTTTATTGATCATTACAAAGTAATGTATAGTAAAACCTCTCTATAACGGCCACTTAATTGTGTTAATTAGTTGGTATTTAGGACAGGTGGCTGCTTAAAGCATGGTGAAAGTAAAACAGAACGCTCCAATAGGAGCAAAGATTATCATAGTGTCAGCAATACAGAGTGCTGAAGGTTAATAGTCAAAAGTAAGTGTTCCAAGACTTCAAATTCTATGCAGTTGAACTATGCATGATTGTTACATGCAAATCACTGTTAAATGCAAATTTCTTTAGAGCCAGACACTTGTAAATAAGTTATAATTTCTTTTTCTGAAGGTCACTTGTATTGAAATGATCAGCCTTACCCGCTGCAAGTTACAGTAAAACCTCTCTATAACGGCCACTAAATTATATTGATTAGTTGGTATTTAGGGCAGGTGGCTGCTGAAAGCAAGGTGAAAGTAAAACAGAACGCTCCTACATGAGCGTTCTGTTTTACTTTCAGCTTGCTTTAAGCAGCCACCTGCCTTTAGCATAAAATACATGATGTAATTTAGCGGCCTTGGGGAACTTATTGCACGAGAGCTAATCAGCCTGGACTCTGGTGACTTACTAATGAGTCTTAAACTGCATCCAAGCTGTTTGAAAATGCAAGTCATGCTGTGGCTATCGATCAGGCGTTTGCTGCTTTATTACAAGTCATTTGATAGGATACGCTCTGATGGGCGTGCAGAACCTGATCCATAACTACACCTGTCTATGCCTTTGTGAACAGAGTAGACCCAGACCAGACGGCTTCTGTATGAACCGTCTAATCAGGATCTGCTATGTTTGTTTATGAAATAATATACATATAATTTCACAGTTTCTGCCATGTCCAAAAAATTCTGTGTTCATGTGCCACTATAAAAAAATAATCTACTTAATATTCATATTATTATTTCTTACATGACTATTCATGGTGTAAAGGGTTTCAACACGACGTCTTGTCAGGTTTTAACCTCCTTGCAAACCATTCTGGATCCCTCTGCTAATCCATCCGCCATTTCCCCACTTCCTCATGTATATTCATGTAAGATATAATGACATCATGAATATTAACTTGCGGAATTTTCACACTGGTATATGAACACGGGGCGTTTGGCTTCGACAGAAACTGCAGACTCCAATCTATACACTTCCATAAGCTGGAGTCTGAGGGATGCGTCCGTCTGATCTGGGTAGTCACTGTTTGCAAAGGCATGAAAAGGCGTCTGTGTGAGAGAAAGGGCTAAAAAGCTATGCATCACACAACCCGCGACAATGACCACGATGTGTCTATCTGTACCTGTAGTTAGTGGATCGACTGTAGTGTTGCGAGTGTACCATAGAATGTTGCACCTATAGGTAGTGAGTCCAGTGTCAGTCCACCAAAGAATGTTGAACCTAAAGGTAATGAGTCTATCATAGAATGTTTGCACCTACAGGTAGTGAAACTTCCACAGAATGTTGCACCTAAAGGTAGCGAGTCTATCATAGAATGTTGCACCTATAGGTAGCGAGACTACCATAGAATGTTGCACCTAAAGGTAGTGAGTATACCATAGAATGTTACACCTATAGGTAGTGAATCTACCATAAAATGTTGTACCTGTAAGTAGTGAGTATACCATATAATATTACACCTATTAATAGTGAATTAACCATAGAATGTTACACCTATAGGGAGTGGATAGACCGTAGAATGTTGCACCTTAAGGTAGTGGATAAACTGTAGAACGCTACACCTAAATGTAATGGGTCGACAATGGAATGCTGCATCCATCTGTGGTGATATGTCCGTAGAATGGTGCACCTATAGGCAGTTGGTCGCCCGTAGAATAAATAACCATAAGGTAGTGGATCAACTATAGAACGTTGCACTTATAGTTAGAGGATAGACTGTAGAACGACAATAGAATATTGCAACTATAGAATGTTACATCAATAAGTAGTGGCGTAGACTGTTGCACCTAAAGGTAGTGGATTGGTTGTATAATGTTGCACCTATAGGTAGTGGAACGACCGTAGACTACCTATAAGTAGCACGTGGATCGATCATGAATGTTGCACATGTAGTTAGTACTTCGACTGTAGAACGTTTGATCTATAGGAAGTGGTTCGACTATATGTTGTATATGTATGTAGTAAGTCGACTACAGAATGCTGTATCTATAGGTAGTGGATCGACTGTAGACTGTTGCACCTACAGGCAGTGTATCGACTATAAAATGATGCTCATATAGGTAGTGGATCAACTGTAGAATGTTGCACCTACATGCAGTGGATCGACTGAAGACTGTCATCATTTCTTACAAGACTATTCAACAGGGAAAAGGTTAAGTATCGGGCTAAATAGGGTGGAGGTTTAATGGAGGACGAATGTTGGGCGGACACTTATCATATAGGAACATTCTTTCTGCACTACTTTCATTCTGTATTAAGATTATGCCTTTCTATACAGTAGAACCCTACTTAAGCGACCACTTAATGAACAGAAATGATCATCTTTAAAAGGAAGTGGCTGCTTTATGTAGGGCGTAAGTAATGTATTTCCACAGGGATTTGGGGTTTTATCAATAAACTACAAAAGTATGAGTATATGTGAAAAAATAGCCCGCGTATGATATATGATTTTGAAAGTGTATCAATAAATCACATATACTCATATTTCGTGATTTATTGCTACAATTTCAAATTCCTGTGGTATTTCGTATAAAGCGTCTATCTAGCTTTAAGACCCAACATTACATTCGAATTGATGATCTCGATCATATACATGTATACTTTTGGCAGTAAATACCATGTATGGAGAAAATAGACTGATGACGGACTTTCCAGTCGACCTTTTTAGCTGGATTTGAATTAGAAAAATTCATAGTTCAGTAACAAACCTGTCTTAAAAGGGAGGTAACTGTGTATTGGACCCTGTATTCCCTACACGGATGTAGCCTCCCTCAAAACCTCACCAGGATCATCGGTCCAACAGAACACTTCAAGTAGATCTAGTTCTAGATATTCATACATGTATCGCAGTGTGAAACAAATATTTTTCTTTTTTAAAAGATTAGTGACAGCTGATTTATTCGTTCACTCATACAACTAGTGTGCAAAAGAGGTGTTTTAGTACATGTACATGCAGTCAGTCATTATATCAGCGCTTCAGATAAGATACATAAACTTAAAACATTTTCAAGAATAGCTCCTTTAATACTCCACCAAACCGTATACTTTGAGCTCTCTTTAGAATCGTCTCTTCGAGATGATTCTAAAGAGTGATCAAAGTATAGGGATTGGTGGAGAAATGACAATTATAGTATTTTGGTATGTACACCTTTATCTGTAGTTCTGCAGTATACGTGTGCCTCACGCTCCGACGCAGCTGATAGTTTGGTTTTTATCGGGTTTTATGTGGCTTTAATTACATGTAACAGTATTTCAGTTCTATCACGAAGTCCAGCTAAAATACAGGTGGAGGAAGCCCTAGAGGTTTTTTTCTGTGCACGGAACAAATTGCATTGTCTCGTGCACAGACGAAGCATCCGGGTAGAATCGCCGACCTACCGCAAGCCAACTGGAAGGCTTCCCAACATGATAAATCCAAATGCCCAGACCGGCTCACCTGGACCTTAGTCTGGTATGAATTACCTGCCCGGACACTACGTATCTTGAAGTGTTGCGGGGAACCAGTCTAATCTGGATCTATACTTGAACGGCATCCAGATATGGATATGCAATAGAGCCATTGATTAGGATCACGGGTATGATCCATGGCTAAACGTGCTTTACTCCATGAATATTTATGTAAAAAAAATATGGTATCATATGCCAACAGATTGGATCCAGATGAGATGCCGGTGTCTCGTCAGGATCCAAACTGTTTGACCCCATGTTTATCTTTTTATGAAAATTTTTGGAAAACGCCCTCTAAAAAACTTGAAGCAGACAAAATGTGTCCAGTAGAGGACAATGCTGTCACTGAAAGGGTTATAAAGATGACTTTTTATTGTGATACTTTGAACAAGGGAGCGTTTTGCCATGACAGAAACTGTACAACCATATCTTTAGTACTTCTTAAGTAAACAGTTTAGACCTTCATTAACCTATTCAATCCTAAACTATTTATAGATCCAACCTCTTTGAATAAATCTACCGAAAGGAGCTTTTACTAGAGAAAAGGAAACAAATAGAATTGTGTAGTTTTGAAATCATTGTGATAAATAGAGCATTTGCTACTGTGGAGCAAATGCTCTATTTATCACAATGGATTCAACAATGACTTTTACAGAGGCGTCAAAGGGCGTCAGAAGGAGAGAATGGGTTAAGAGTGTCTTACACTAACCTCCAATCCGAATCTACTCTGTTTGTAATTGTGTTTAATCCTTTACTCCATAAATACTCCTTTCTACGCCGTCGCAAACTGAATAGACCCAGATCAGATCCGGGTCTGCTCTGTTTACTTTTGATATAATATAGATACAATTCTAGTTTCTGCCATGGCCAAAAAGTCCCGTGTCTATGTCTAATCATAAAATTTAATCCAATTAACGTTCATTGTGTCATTATTTCTTATATGAGTATTCATGCAGTAAATGGTTAAATGCGTATCTATAAGTCAAACGGTAATACTCATATGTAGTTGATGGGGGGGGGGGGGGATAATCCTCGCTATACGAAATCAGTCATTTATGCAAATGCAAACAGTGCATAATCCTTATATATTTTATGCTTACATTGCAAACAGTATAAAACAACGATTTATGCTTTGCAAACAGTGTAATAGCCATCTTTTATGCTTTGCAAACAATGTAGAACTGTCCTTTATACTTTGCAAACAGCATAGACTCATCCTTTATGCTTTGCAAATTGTATTTTAAGCACCACCATTCATGCTTTGCAGACAGTTCAGTCATCATTTATGCTTAACAAACAGTGTAGAACCACCCTTTATGCTTTGTAAATGGTAAAGAACCATCCCTTATTGTTTGCAAATAATAAAGAACCACAACTAGAGGTTTGTTTTTGTCACAAAAACAGATGTCTCCCCCTCCCATCTTCTTTCCAATACACAAATGTAATGTGTGTAACTCCAAACTTATCAGGGTCTAATTTTTAAGTCATCAGGGGCAATAACTCCAAAGTTATCATGGGGAGACAATTAAAAAAAGTGCACAACAAATCATGCTGGTCAACATTCCTGTGAAGTTTGGTGACCCTAGTACTAGTTTTTTTTTCAGAGATACACGTGACACAAAGTAAAGTTTCTCTTATTTTAAGTCATAAGGGGCAGTAAGTACAAAGTTATCAGGGGGAGACAATTAAAAAACCCAGATGAACAACAACTCATTCGGGTGAACATTCCTGTGAAGTTTGGTGACTCTAGCCCTACTGGTTTCAGAGATACGTGCAGCACAATGTTTCTCTAATTTTATGTTATCATATCAGGGGCAATAACTCAACAATTATCAGAGGGGCAATTCAAAACACCCAGGCGCACAACAACTCATGCTGGTCAACATTCATGTGAAGTTTGATGACTCCAGCCCTAGTGGTTTTAAAGATATGCATGACACAAAGTTTCTCTAATTTTAAGTAATCATACCAGGGGCAATAACTCCAAAGTTATCAGGGGGAGACACTTAAAATAACCCAGGCGCACAGCAACTCATGCTGGTCAACATTCCTGTGAAGTTTGGTGACTAGCCATAGTGGTTTCAGAGATATGCACGACACTAAGTAAAGTTTGATTAATTTTAAGTCATCAGGGGCAGTAACTCCAAGTTAACAGGGGTAGAAAATTCAAAAACAAACAACTAATGCTAGTGAATTATCCTGTGGAGTTTGGTGACTCTAGTCCTACTGGTTTCAGAGATACGCGTGACACAAATTTTGTATGAATTTAAGTGTTCATATCATGGGCAATAACTCAATAATTATCAGGGGGAGACAATTCAAAAAACCCAGGCACACAACAACTCATGCTGGTGAACATTCCTGTGAAGTTTGGTAACTCTAATCCCAACTGGTTTCAGAGATACGTGCGACACAAGTTTGTGACGGACAGACAGACGGACGGACAAACGGACAGACAGACAACTCTGGCACAAACAATATTGTCCCCCCATAAATGTGGGAGACATAATTCATGTTTTGCAGTGTAGAGTCATCATTTATGCTTTGCAAACAATGCAGAACCACTATTTATGCTTTCCCAACAGTGTAAAACCACCAATTATGCATATAAAATAGTGTAGAACCATTTTATATGGTTTGTTAACAGAGTAGACCCATCATAGTATGGAGCCATCTTTTATGGTTAATTTAACAGTGTATAACTATATTTTATGGTTTATTAACACTGTAGAGTCATACAATATGATTTGTTAACAGTGTACACCGATTTTTTATGGATTGTTAATAGTGTGGAGCCATCTTTTATGGTTTGTTAATAGTATGGAGCCATCGTTTATGGTTTATTAACAGTGTAGAGCCATCCTTTATGGTGTACTAACAGTATAGAGCCATCCTTTATGGTTTGTTTACAGTGAAGAACCATCTTTTATGCTTTGTTAACAGTGTAGAGCATCCTTTATGGGTTGTAAACAGTGTAGAACCAGATCGACTACTGCATTTAAAACGCGACATATGTTTAGGTTATACAGTTTGTCACACAAGTCAGAAAAATAGGTCAGACTATCGTGGAAGCAAACTGTGCGAATCTGTGTCCATGCTTATAAAACTTTTAGTTGAGTCTGAGTTCGTTCTCAAGTTTTTGATTGGTCAGATTTGAGCCTTTGGCTCAAATCTGACCAATCAAAAGCTTGAGCACTCAAATCTGACCAATCAGAAGCTTGAGAACGAACTCAGACTCAACTAAAAGGTTTTATAAGCATGGACCCTGATCTGACAACGTATGCTTTTAACACGGCGTCTTCAGAGTTTACAAAACCTTAAGGTCGTTTTATCATGTTTCTGACTTCGAGGTTATAAAACTTTTAGCTTGAGTCTGTGATCATTCTCAAGCATCTGATTGGTCTGGTTCTGAGCTTGCTCAGAATCTGATCAATCAGATACTTGAGAATGATCTCAGACTCATACTCAGAAGATCTATAACCTCAAATGGTTACATCCCATACATTTTAGTAGACTAGTATCTACCTAACCTTAGGCATCGATCTTTTCTGTGTTGTGAAGATTGTTCTTGTGTGTGGGGGGTGGGGGTCTTTTGTACATTTTTTCTCTTCTTCAGGGGAAGTGGCCATGATATCTTTAAGCGTTTCATTTGTGTTAATTTAATTTAAAATATTCATCAAACAATCGTTGAGAAAATTAAAATTCAATTAAAACAGAAAGATAAAAGTACAACAAATAACCACCCTTCACATACACATAAATCATAACACAAAATCCAGTCTTAAAATCTTCAATTCGTCGTAACCCTTTCCCTGTTCTATAGTTATTCCAAATTGCAATACCTTCTGAATATTCATGGGCAAAATAATGAAATATGGAAAGTGTAACATTGAAGTCAAATTAGAAACAGATCTATAAAATAAGCAATCAGAGCAGACCCTGCATTCTCTGTTTGAAAATGTGTGAAAAAGGCGTTTCTAAATATGATGTAAAGGGTTAACATTTTCGCCGCCAAAGATATTCCGTCTGCTAAGCGTTTCGTCCGCTATTTATAGTGTAAACATTTTTTTTAAAAAAACCCATGAAGTGTCAGACAATTCGGATACTAATGAAACCACCGGGATCCAATTTGAAAAGGTTGAAACCGGCAAATTTGTTAACCCTTTCCCTCATATTGACTTTTAGCACATATGCAAACAGAATAGACCCAGATCAGACAGTTCCTGTCGGAGTTGTCTGGTCTGGGTTTGTTCTGTTTGATTATTGAACTATACAGATTTTATTCTGTTGTTTCTGTTTAAGCCAAACATTCCTTGTTCAGGTGTAATTAGTAAAATTCAGTCCATGAATATTCATGCAATCATACATTTATACTCATGGATAAAAGGGTTAAATCACTTGACTAATATGATATCCACAGTCAACTGTGAAAAGAACATACAGATTGGTAGCTTAACCTTTTATCTCATGAATATTCATATAAGAAAGCATGACTGTATGAATATCAATAAGCTTAAATTTTAGAATGGTATTATGAACCAAAGGGTAGTTCTATCATTGCAGAAAAATATATATAGAATCTAATTGTTCATAAACAAACACAACAGACCCTGATCAACCGTCCGATCTGGGTCTATCCTGTTTCAAAGGTGTTAAATGAGATAAAGGCTCAATTCACAGTGAAGTAGTTCTATGAATTACTCTTTCGCTGTAATATTTTCGTCGGCAGAAATGTTCGTCTGCTACAAGTCTCGCTTGCTTAAGTTTCGCCCATTTTCTTTCAGAACGTATTACCATAGTAACAAACAGTTTGTCAATGATTTTAAGCGACATCGCTGATCTCATTTTAACTTTTTGACGTTATCTTCTTCGTCGTCGTCGCTGGAGATGTCCAGACGATCGTCTAACATGTCTTTGGGCGCGACTTCCTCAAGCATCTTCAGAACTTCGTGTGCAGTCGGTCTTTTGGCGGGGTTCGCGTTTGTGCACTTCCGGACGACATCTCGGAGCTGGAGATATAAAATTTTGCTAGAGTTTACATCAGAAATGGGCTGTGCCACCAATAAAACCGACTTCTGAGTTAATCGCGCTTTGTCTTTCGGTGTCAGGCGATTTCATGATAACAAATGCAAAATGTTTTAGATCCAGGCGAGATGTTGAATGACCTGCCTGACCCTTGACCCAATAGAGACGGCTTGTGTTACCTTTGCAAACATAGTAGACCCATATCAGACGGCCCCTTTAGACTGATCATGGTCTGTCCTGTTTGAGTAAGAAATAACATAGTAAAATCTCCATACTTCGAAATTTTAGTAATTTTGGCTGCTTAACCCTTTCCCTGTTCTATATTTTTTCCAAATTTCAATACCTACTGAATATTCATAGGCAAATAGTTATAATGAAATATGGAAGGTGCAACATTGTTGCCATTCTGGAAAGTAAAGAAACAGATCTTTCAAATTCCATTAGCAAACAGAGCAGACCCTGACCAGACGGCTCCCATAGGAGCCGTCTGATCTGGGTCTACTCTGTTTGCAAATATGTGAAAACACGTTTATATGAGGGAAAGGGTTAATACAGTGTCATACAGAAAGCTTCTAGATGAGCTTTCTGCTTAGCTTTCATCCTGCATTAAGCTACCACTTGTCCTAAATATCGATAAAATTACTTATTACCAGTCAGAGTAAATCCTTGGAATTTGATTGGTCAGTTTGCCAAAAACTGCCGGGGTGTACAGTACCGTATTCAGCGGCTTCCACGGAGAATACAGAATAATTCAAATTTGACGCGTGACGTCATTCGTTTTGTTTTTGTTTTTAGCGTCGATTCGAAATTTCATATCGTCCTTACTCCAATAATTCTGGATGGATTGCGACCGAATAATCGATAATAAACGTAAAAAACTGTACCCCATACGTTCCTCAATTTAACACTATCAACTTATCAATACAGCGTGTTACCGTTAATGTTTACAAGTGAAGTTTCAATTCCTCTTTCGAAATTGCTCTGAGACGACGTCATGTTTGCTCTGTGATGACGTCATGTTTTCTTTGTCATTTCGTCATACAATTAGAGATCTAATGTTAGCAAAATAAGAGTTGTTCGTTTCTTAATTAGGTAAATCGGATCTCTGACTGGTAATAAATTCGTTACACGGTAATTTGGCAGGGTGTACGGGCTGGTATGACCGGGTTAGACCACGTATTTCCTTCGGCTAACGCCTCAGGAAATACGGGATCTAACCCGGTCATACCAGCCCGTACACCCTGCCAAATAACCGTGTAACTAATATTATTACGAATAATCGAGTTTTTCCTATAGATCTATTTCTACAGAATCCCTGATTACAAGGTTCCCCTTGCTAATATTGCATTATAAAGCGAAAACAGTTCATTAATATTCACAGTGTCATTATTTCTTACATGGTTAAACTATCAAAATCACTTCATAGTCGACGTAAGACTGTTTAACCATATCAGGCTATCACAAATAGAGACGACTTTTCATGCCTCTGCAAACATAATTATAGTACCTAGGCCGTCTGATCCTATATCGTATAGAACCGTCAGATCTGGGTCTACTCTGTTTGCAAACGGGGCGAGCGTTTCTGTCAAGTAACGAGTTTTATCATGCAACATTACCAAATACAGTCACTTCCTACTAGCATAATATTTTCCACGTCGACGCTGTATTTTGTGAGGTACAGTGCATGTGTACTGACCCCACTGACATGCAAGTTAAATTCAGCCAATAGGAGGAAAACAGAAGGAAGAAAAGGCTTAATTTAACATAAACATCAAATTTAACACATTTGCTCACCTTTGTCTCAACTTTATGTCCATATAAAAGGATTAAATCAAGTTTGTTTATGTTGCAAAAATCGACGTCACTGCACGCCATTATGACGTCACTAATATTTGTTGTACTGGCATTATTAGTTACACGGAAATTTGGCAGGGTGTACGGGCTGGTATGACCGGGTTAGATCCCGTATTTCCTGAGGCGTTAGCCCGTACACACCAAATTACCGTGTAACGAATTTATTACCAGTCAGAGATCCAATTTACCTAATTAAGAAACGAACAACTCTTATTTTTGCTGACATTAGATCTCTAATTATATGACGACATGACAAGGAAAACATGACGTCATCACAGAGCAAATATGACGTCGTCTCAGAGCAGGAATTCAAACGTCACTTGTAAACATTTGAGTTATTAAACGGGTATACACGTTGTACTGAGAAGTTGATAGTGTCAAATTGAGAAACGTATGAGGAACTGTTTTTTACGTTTATTATCGATGATTTGGTCGTAATCCGTCCAGAATTAATGGAGTAACGACGATATGAAATTTCGAATCGACGCTAAAAACAAAAACAAAACGAATGATGTCACGCGTCAAATTTGAATTCTGTATTCTCCGTGGAAGCCGCCGAATACGGTTCTGTACACCCCGGCAGTTTTTGGCAAACTGACCAATCAAATTCCAAGGGTTTACTCTGACTGGTAATAAGTATTTTTATTCAGGGGACAGAACCGCTTGAGTAAACTTTCTTTTTCTTCATTTTCTCCATTCTTTACTGGTGTTGCATGATAAAAGAATTACTACGCTAGTAGTTTTGAAGTTAAGCTGTATTTTGGCTTGTCAGAAAAGTAGTTAAATGCTCGCATTTAACAACTTTTCTAACCCGCCAAAATACAGCTGAACTTCGTCAGAAAAGGAGTTAAGGTAGTTCGCGCTGTTGCTCGGCAAAAATCGAAGTTTATCCAATTAACATCATATTTGGTCCAGGTATACAGAAAGTTACCGCCAACACGACTGGGACGTTTATTTTAAATTTGACGTCGGTTGCTTAGCAATATATGACGTCAAAAGCGCCCTCTGGTGTCATCTAAGCAATTCACATGTGTTGGCGTATTTCTTTATTTATTTACAAATGCCGTTGTGTATTTCAATGATTCGAAAACTGTTTTGAAGAAGAAGGATAGTTCTTCAACATGATATGCGATATATGTTTTACAAGCGTAACACTTTTGTTAAGTCGGGAGTTGAAAGTCGGGAACCCCATTTTACGGCATTCTTAAATTTATTTTTTTTCGCCATTTTCGTGGAATTCCAAAAATACTAGACGGTGAAAGTTTATAAAAAAAATTATATGTCATACTCTGTTCATTTCTTAACAGGAACAAGTAAAAAAATCAATACCTATTCGAGTTCGTTTTTTCGCTACGAGTGATTTTGCTAGGTTATCTCGTCATCATACTCGACGTCAAGGCGATGTTGAAATATATATAAAACTGTTCCAGATCTTAATTATATTATATATGCTCATTACTCTTCTTATTACACTATTTATTCATGGAAATATCAGTATGACTTGAAATTGTAATTTTAATATTCCTGAAAACTAATTGTCTTTCATCAGAAAAAATATTTTTTCTTCTATTAATAACAAATAGAGCAAACCCATATCAGACACTTCATGCAGGAGTTTCTGATTAGGGACTTCTCATTTTGTGTAAAAAAATATTTTAGAAAAGAGTACTGTACACATATAATTAATAACTATTATTTAATATGCCTTCTTAATATGTTTTTTATTTGTTTAGAGTTGTCATATTGTATGAAATGTACTTATTTTGAGGGCCTCGGGGGTAGATTAATCTTTGACTAACCGAGCTATTCTCATAAAATAAAGTGTTTCATTCATTCATTGACACATGTCGCAAATGGAACGGGTCCATGTAGGAAACTTTCCACAGGTGTTTCTTGCTTGGTTCAGTTCTATTTGAAACTTTGTTTATGTAGTTTGTATAATTATGCAGATTTCATTTTGCGTTATTGAAATGGTTTAGCGTAATATCTGCATTGGACACATTGTTTATTATGATCTGTGATTGTTATTTTTGCATATAAATGTATGAAATGTACTGATTAACAAGGCCTCGGAGTACCTATATAATGAGCTACCCTCATTAAATAAAGTATTTTAGCATGCATTCATTAATTTAGATTAATTGGGTTACTCTCAAGCCTTTCGTTCATTCAATTCAATTCGTTATAAACCTTGTGCATATAGTTTGGATCCAGATGAGACGTTGAGTAACTCAACGTCTCACCAGATTCATACACTCTTACTGCATTTTTCTAATTTTGAAGCAGATAACATTTTATTTTAACTAAAACTAAGCACAAATACACAATGAAGTAAATATTCCAAAATAGGGAATTAATATAATACATAAATACTTAAACTGCTCTGATCTAATATTTCGACCACTAAGGGCCTTTGTCAAAGATTATCATGTCAAAATACACGTCACATTTTTGTTACATGCATTCAGCCTGAATGCATGTAACAAAAATGTGACGTGTATTTTGACATGATAATCTTTGACAAAGGCCCTTAGTGGTCGAAATATTAGATCAGAGCAGTTTAAGTATTTAAGCACAAATATTTTTTCGTATTATAGTATTGACAGCGTGGGTAAATGACGTCACAAATATGTGGGATTTAATAGCGCGTGCATTTATCCACCTGAATCGGGGTCAAATGGCATTTATGCACTTCATTTGTGCAACAGTTAAGCTAAATCCAGTTTTATATTACTATTTGGATGCTAGTGGCAAATCAATACTTTGGTAACAGATTGGATCTAGATAAGACGCCAAGTTACTCGACGTTTTATAAGGATCTAAATGCGTGTCCTTGAAGAATAGATCTACAAATTGAAGCAGACAACAATTTTCAATTATACAGACACATCCTTACTTAGCGAGCAATGAGTTTATATCTTATGTTGATTTTTTGTGCGTATATACATCTGTGATTTACTGTTTTGTATTTTGTTTTAAATGCTTTTGTTTCAGGGCCTCAAGGTAGATTAGTCATTATGACTAATTGAGCTACCTTCATTAGATAAAGTACATTCATTCATTCATTCATTCATTCTTCCATGAGAAGATATGACTGGATTTAAAAGAATAAGAATTAGATCTAGATCTAAAAAATAAATAAAAAATCTGCTGTGAAAATAAATAAGAAAATAAATACAATCATTTGATACGGTGTCAAATGTTTTACTGCCAAATATTTACATTGCAGCGCAAAATGTAAAAACGACTCCAAATATAATACATGTAATTATTACAAGTTGCGTTGATTCATCTTTTACATTATGCTGGAAAACTGTTAACGCAAAATGTAATAACGACGCAAAATGTAATAATTATTGAAACGGGTCTGATTCATGAATTCCATACACGACTATATTCGCGACTTTCGAAGAGAAATGCATATACATGTACCAGTAAAATAAACCTCTTCTGGCAACAAGAGACTGGAAAAACGGAGAGTAGTATAGAGCGACGGGTCAAAAGTCGAAACTTTCATTTTATCGACATGAAACTTATCAAAGTGCACAGGATGAGGTGTAGATGTTTACCAACGCAAAATGTAATAACGACGCAAAATGTAATAAACTTTGAGGTGGGCCTGATACACACCATACAACTATATATCCACGACTTTCGAAGAGAAAGTGAATATATAACGATAACATTTACCTGTCCGACCACAAGAGCCGGAGATAAGTGTAGCTTTCTACATTAAGTTATATTTATGATCCCTTGCATAGTGTCCTGCAGTTGTCTATCATGCAACGTACATTTTGACAAGATTTGTCGATCATGGAAAGATAATCAATTAGTAGATGTGCGTAAATAGCAGTACAGAATCAATTAAATGTAGTTAAAACATTTGTTTGTTTTTCTGACGCTAACGCTAGATACATCGTTTATGCATTTTCAATGTAGATCTATATGCAAATTACAATATTAGCAAATGTTCTCAAAACGTTGTTGCTTGTTAAATGCATATTAAGTGCAAATGTAGATTTATAAAACGGTTTAAACCCATTACAGCATACACCTTTACGTCGGTCAAGACAAACAGCATACCAGTGAAACGGTTTGCGAGTAACCCGTAGGCTGAATGTAGGTAATATGATGTTTGCTACTCGGTATTTTTGGCAAGTAAAGAGAGTGTTGATACATTAATAAAACAGAGAATCGGTTGAACATGATTTTCAATGGAACTATAATGTGTTAAAGGCGTTTATATATTGTTAAAGGTTTTACCCAAAACTTAGTTTCTGTACTATATATTAATTCATAAATTGTATTTTTATTCAAATTGTATGAAAGTATATTTCAATGCATGTATTCGATGAGACTAAAATCAATAAATATTCAGAATAATAAAATTTTGCATTGTTATCTGTAAAAGTCAAGCGACAAATAGGGCAATTTATTATTTTACTGACGATCACATCGCATCAACGTCGCGTTGACGTCGAATATGACGATGGGTTGACCTAGCAGAATCACTCATAGCGAAAAAATGAACTCGAATAGGTATTGTTTTTTTTACTTGTTTCTATTAAGAAGTGAACGTTGTATGACATATAATTTTTTTGTAAACTTTCACCGTCTAGTATTTTTGGAATTCCACGAAAATGGCGAAAATAATCCAATACCAGAAAGCGGTAAAATAGGTTTTCCAACATTCAACTCTTGACGGAACAAAAGTGTTACGCTTGTAAAACATATATCGCATATCATGTTGAAGAACTATTCTTCTTCTTCAAAACAGTTTTCGAATCATTGAAATACACAACGGCATTTGTAAATAAATAAAGGAATACGCAAACACATGTGAATTGCTTAGATGACACCAGATGGCGCTTTTGACGTCATATATTGCTAAGCAACCGACGTCAAATTTAAAATGAACGTCGTAGTCGTGTCAGCGGTAACTTTCTGAATACTTGGACAAAATATGATGTTAATTGGATAAACTTCGATTTTTGCCGAGCAACAGCGCGAACTACCTTAAATGCTCGCCAAGGCTCGCATTTAACAACTTTTCTAACTCGCAAAAATACAGCTGAACTTCAAAACTACTAGCATAGTAATTCTTATAATGTAGCAACGTTAAATGTCGCATCGACGTTAGACATCGCACTTGACGTTATATGTCGCATCGACGTAAGACATCGCACTTGACGTTATATGTCGCATCGACGTAAGACATCGCACTTGACGTTATATGTCGCATCGACGTTAGACATCGCACTTGACGTTATATGTCGAATCGACGTTAGACATCGCACTTGACGATATATGTCGCATCGACGTAAGCCATCGCACTTGACGTTATATGTCGCATCGACGTAAGACATCGCACTTGACGTTATATGTCGAATCGACGTTAGACATCGCACTTGACGATATATGTCGCATCGACGTAAGACATCGCACTTGACGTTATAATATATGTCGCATCGACGTAAGACATCGCACTTGACGTTATATGTCGTATCGACGTTAGATATCGCACTTGACGTTATATGTCGCATCGACGTAAGACATCGCACTTGACGTTATATGTCGCATCGACGTAAGACATCGCACTTGACGTTATATGTCGCATCGACGTTGGATATCGCACTTGACGTTATATGTCGCAAGGCTGACGCTAAATGTCTGAACCAACGCTAAATGTCGCAAACCTGACGCTAAATGTCGCAACAAATTGTACTGCCGCTATATGTCGCAACATCAAAGCTAAAGGTTGCACATTTGTATTATAAGCATTTTTTGTAGTATTATTCCGCTAGTTTAAACTCTCGTTGTATCTCGGAACAGTGATCCAGGGTTTCCTGGAATGAACGGGGTACGACAATAACAACAATTGGATTAGAGGCAATAAGTTCTAAAAAACTTATCGAGGCCCTTCACTTTCCTGGACTAAATTATATTAAAAGGGAACGTGATTTTAATATTAACGGTTCACCACTGCTCTTCACTATATAAAATGTTTAATATGACTTACTTCGGGAGATTAAACTAAAACAGTAATACCACTGGCACTTGATCGAAACAGACTATAGTTGTGTAATATAATAGTTATATCATATACATGGTGCGGCAGCCGATTCGCCCATTGTTTCGTACCGACGTAAATTTCCGATATAAAACGCAGATCAACGCGAAATCTACTCAGCGGCCGGAAAGAAAAGACATTTATCTCTGTAGAAACGGTAAGTTCTTGTACAAGCCTCTATCGAAGTTATTTGATGATATTTCAGAGAGAAATTGGAGGAGTTGAATTGTCAGGACTTTCATTCCGTGTTAACTTCCGGTGACCTCCCCTGACCCCGAGAAAATGTTACGAGCCATTTGATTGGTTGACAATGACCCGGTTATTTCCACTGTCTGCTCGAAGTGCTACATGTAAACATAAATACTTGAATAGCTCTGATCTAATATTTCGACCACTAAGGGCCTTTTTCAAAGATTGTCATGTCAAATCAGCCATAATATCAAAGAGAACAATGTTGATCCAGCGTCATGGTGACGTTGGGTTGTTATTTGAAATGTCATGACGTCACCAAATGACGTCATGAGCGCGTCTTTCCTTGATAACATTGAAACTTCATCAAATAACAAAACATCCAAAATATTCTGACGGACATAGCCCAGTTGGATCATCATCCCTCACTAGCCTCGTCATAATGACCAGTAACCACAAGGTTTTGGCCTTCTAAGATGGTTTTTATTGCCAAGATTTGAATTTTAAAGACAAATTTGGGACAGACCGCGGAAACAACAACGCTTGACACACCTTTCTGATCTGTCCAATGAAAACGCCCATTTCAACCGAGACAGTTGAAGGTCGCTCAAACCGGAAGTTGACTAGGAATGAAAACGACGACAAAATCAAACACCATTTTCTCCTCCAAATATTATCAAATATGTTCGATAGAGGCATGTTTATGGACAAGAACTTACTGTTTCTACAGAGATAAATGTCTTTCCTTCCCGACCGCTGAGTAGATTTCGCGTTGATCTGCGTTTTATATCGGAAATTACCGCCGGAACGGAACAGGGGGGAAATCGGCTGCCGCACCATGTAGTGTATTAATGTACTGGTTGCTGTAAATAAACTATTTAGTCTTTTTCGATCAAGTGTGAGTGAGTAATACCACGATAGTGCGCTGATAAAGGAATGCGACATTTAGCGTTGATGTTGAGACATATAGCGGCAGTACAATTTGTTAAGACATTTGGCGTTACAGATAAGACAATTAGCATTAGGAGGTTTTACGACATTTAGCACTGGTTCCGATATTTAGCGACAGCCTTTCGACATAATTATAACGTCAACTGCGACATTTAGCGTCGGTGTTACAGATATATTCGTATACAATGTTATTAACACTGTGTGTCTAGGATTTTAACTCGAAAACTCACCACAGCTAAAATTTTCTCGTCTTTCTCATTTTTCACCACCTCAATCTCACTTTTCGATGATTTAGTAACGGCCGACTCCTCATACGTTGGAGGATCATCCGGAAATGACGTAGATGGCATACTGGATTCATCCGTCTTGCTGTATGCAACATTAACGTGCGCTAAAATGATAAATAAACCACTTTATAATAGATATCATTTCTGGTGTTTATGTTTCCATGCAGGCCGCTATCAAAACATGGGCGCAGACGAGGAAGGCAAGATAAGGCTGGTCTGACAACATAAAGGAGTGGACAAAACTGAGGAGGCCAGATCTCCTCACACAGAGAAGAATGTTCGCTTCTTCCGAAACAGAACCCCCTCCCCCTTCACGATGAAGCATTGGTCATGGGACGATAGATAGATAGATACTTTACCACCTGTTTTTAAAATCCAGAATCAAACTTCTTTTGGGAGGCCGTATTAGTGAGATGTTACTGTACAAATCTGAATCGATGTTGTTTGAATAGCTAAAGGGTTGTTTATTTCATGCCATGATATGACATTTATATTAATGGCAGCGTGCCAAACAACTGTCGTCTGCAAAACATGCCGTCTACACCTTTTGAAAATGGTTTTGTATTCATTATGAATAATTTTTAATCCTATTTCTCATGAATAATTAAACAAAAATCTATCACTTCATGGATATTCACCGACTGATTTTTTTTACAGTGGTGCCTAAACAATGGAACTTTTGGCCATGACAAAAAAAATCAGTTATATATATATAGTTTCAAAAGGAAATAGAAAATACCCTGATCATACATCTCCTACAGAATCTGTCTGGCATGGATCTTCTCTGTTTGCAAAAGCATGAAAAGGCGTTATTTAATGGGCTGGGTTAAAGACCGAGGTTAGAAGACTCTTGTTGGAGATGTCTGAGCAGGGCCTATACTTACGGAATTACAATTGATCTGACCCTGCAGTCTCTACTAATATCAAAGTTCCTATGCACATAATTATGCCAATGCAAAAAGTCGACTAATAAATATTCATAGTTTGACCATTTCTTACATGGATATTCAACAGGAAAAGGGTTAAGTTTTGATGAAACATCTTTCTTGACAAACTCAAGATTACACACAGGGCACATGAACACTCTCACTTACGCACACACGCACGCACGTACGTACGCACGCACGGACAGGGGTGGCACTTAATTCACCACTACCATTATTTGAATGACTGGGACATAGAAAGCAATACACACGGTATTTTCTAACAATACGAGATTACACAATTCGATTGCTATCAAACATAATTTAGTCCGTGATGCTGAACAAACGGAATGTATTCATGACATGATTCCGAAACAAAACTTTATCAATCAGATTCTAATCAAATACACATTAACCATTTGCACGCAAAGCAGTTGTTGTCTGCAAATATTGTCTGTTACGATTCTTTTCCACTTTTTCTTCAAAAACAGAGAATGGCAAATTTTTCTCAGCATTGTCTGGATCATACTACAGTAGAACCGGTCTTAAGCGGCTACCAATAACAGGTCTTGTAACGAGTCTGTAAGGCATGTGGTAGCTTAATGCAGGTCAAAAGTAATGCAGAAAGCTCCTATTGGAACTTTCTACATTATTTTTTACCCTGCATTAAGCAACCATCTGCCTTTCATTAAATGAATTGCCGCTTAAGACAGGTTCTACTGCAATGAATGAATGATTGGTGAACAGCTAATAACGGAGTAATAACATAAGACATGTATGCCGTGCATCTGCCATTTACACAGAAAATTCCCTCTATAACGACCTCCAAAGCAACTATAGGTCTAATGATGTGTCGTAGAGGCATGCCGTAGCTTAATATATTTCTCATATGCTATTTTTAGATCCAACCTCTTTGGATTAAACTACCAAAAAGGAGCATTAACAAGAGAAAAGGAAAAAAATAGATTTTTTTTAGTTTTGAAACCATTGTGATAAATAGAGCATTTGCTCCTATGGAGCAAAGGCTCTGTTTATCACAATGGTTTCATAAAATGACTTTTACAGAGGCGTCAAGGGGCGCTTTTGAGAGACTGTACTGTGAGTGATGGTGGAAGCCTTAGGGATTTGTATTGAATGCAGTGAAAATTACCTTTTTGTAGCCGATCTAACCTTTGGAAAACAACAAACAAACTCCTGATGCTCTTTGCAAATAGTTTGGATCATGATGAGACGCCGATTCACACAAATGTCTGACAATCTGACCATGCTTTACACACAGACAACTACATGTTGCCATGCATTAAGCAACCAATTGCTTTTTATGACTCCTATGTTCAATAAATCAATGGCCGCTTAGGACATGCTCTACTGTAGATCGAAACTGTTTGAAAATGTTAGAACTAAAAGGAAAATGTCTAACTACATGTACTAACAAGAGTACCGCATACGGTACATAATACGCCCACTTGCAAACTTTCTCTGATTCAACATGCCTTATAAGTGTTGACATTTTCTAATCTGTGCTTCAGATCTTGATTTCCATATTAAGGTGATACTATTTTTTTTAAAAAAAATGAAGTGAATATCTTATTAAATAAAAAATTACAGCTAATCCTCATTTTTGCAGATTTTTGTAAAGTGCAATGGCCATAACTCTGTAAAGACAAACTGAATGAACCTCAAAATAAACTCAGCTTCAAATTTTGTTGCTTAAAACATTTGTGTGAAGTTTTATTAATATCTGTCAAATAGTTTTCCCAGAAAACAGCGGACAAACTATTTGCATGTATTTGCATTATTTTTTAAGTAAAAGGGCCATAACTCCGAAACAACAAATCAAATGAACCTCAGAATCAACTCAGCTTCAGATATTGATGCATTAAACATTTGTGTGAAGTTTCTTTAATATCTCTCAAATAGTTTTCCCAGAAAACAGTGGACAAACTATTTGCATATTTTTTAAGGACAAGGGCCATAACTCTGAAATGAAAAATCAAATGAATCTCAGAATCAACTCAGCTTCAGATCTTGATGCATTTAACATTTGTGTGAAGTTTCATTAATATCTCTCAAATAGTTTTCCCAGAAAACAGCGGACAAACTATTTGCATGTATTTGCATTATTTTTAAGTAAAAGGGCCATAACTCCGAAACAACAAATCAAATGAACCTCAGAATCGACTCAGCTTCAGATCTTGATGCATTAAACATTTATGTGAAGTTTCATTAATATCTCTTAAATAGTTTTCCCAGAAAACAGCAGACAAACTATTTGCATATTTTTTAAGGACAAGGGCCATAACTCTGAAATGAAAAATCAAATGAACCTCAGAATCAACTCAGCTTCAGATCTTGATGCATTTAACATTTGTGTGAAGTTTCATTAATATCTGTCAAACAGTTTTCCCAGAAAACTGCGGACAAACAAAATGTTGACGGACGAACGAACAAACAAACGAACGAACGAACGAACGGACGGACGGACGGACAGGGCCACGACAATATACGACCACCTTTATTAGGTGGGCGTATAAAAATAACAAACTTACCCTCTACCGCTATTAATCCGCTAGAACTGTTGTCGCTGAAAATAAAAAGGGAAATATCTGAGAATAAATAAAAATGCGATGATATTGGGATGTATTTGTTGAAATCAAGTATCACTGCTTAAACATTTAACTAATGAATATTTATGTAAGAAAAACTGACATCATAAATAGTAATTAGATATTATGAATTTTGATCATGGCAGAAACATTGTAATTATACCTATATTATTCCACACAAGTAAACAGAGCAGACCCTGATCAGGCTGCTGATATAGGAACTGGATATGGATCTCTGGACACTCGTAAAAAGGCTGTCAAGGAAAGTGTTAACCCTTTCCCTCATATAAACGTGTTTTCACGCATTTGCAAACAGAGAAGACCCAAATCAGACGGCTCCTATAGGAGCCGTCTGATCTGGGGCTGTTCTGTTTGCTATTGGAATTTAATAGCTTTGTTTCTTTATTTTCTAAAAAGGCTACACTTTTCCTCCTTCCGTATTTCATAATAACTGTTTCGTCCATGAATATTCAGTAAGTATTAAACTTTGGAATAAATATAGAACTGGGAAAGGGTTAAACCTTCACTCCATAAATATAGGAACCGGTTAATCTGGGTATACTCTGTCTGCAAAGGCACATAAAGGGGTATGCATGGAGTAAATGTGTAAACCCATACTTATACTTATTGTGGATGGCTGTTGTAGACAGATTTTACTGTACTTGTTGAATAATCAGTCATTTAATTTTAGTGGATACAAATACAAAAGTATTATAATTGAGCGTTGTACGGTAAGTAATACTGATACAGTAAAATCTCGATAACTTGATTCAAACAAGAATTTCCACTGATCTTTAAGACAGGTGGCAGCATAATGCAGGGTGACAAGTTCCTACAGGAGCTTTCTGCATGACATTCACCCTGCATTAAGCAGCTAGATCTACATGTCTAAAATAGCATCATTTCTTATCAAGTTTTTACTGACATTGTTCTGTGTTTCTCCCCAAATACTTAGTTACATGTAGCAGGGCTGTATATAAGATTTTTTTTTAGAAAATCTAATAAACCCTTGACCTAATGAATATTCATGTAAGAAATAATGACATCATGAATATTAATTAGACCTAGATCATTTTTTATGATGGCATATGGTTATAAGACAATTTGGCTCATGCATGCAATATAGAATCGGATCTTTATTATATCATGAGCAAACAGAGCAGACCCTGATCAGACGGCTCCTATAGCAGCTGTCTGATATGGGTCTACTCTGTTTCCAAAGCGCGAAAACTTCTTCCTCAGTTGTTACAGATATAACGACCAATAAAAACAGCTTTTCGATGAAGTTGCCAGATTCATTACTCCGTCTCTTTCGGTTTATTTCTTGGGTAATCCTCTTTTGAATTATGATACAAACGTCAGTATAGTTGAAGTTGTCCACCGGTTTATCCAAACCTCGAAACGGTTCTAAGAAATTTGGTCGTTTTCTTCTGCTTGTGCTGGTTCTACTCGGAATCTTATACCTCTCTTCATATGTGTGTCAATCCTTTGCTGCTGTTTTTTAATTATCGTTTTTTTTCTTAAATTATTTGTACACTTGGATATTCTACTGTTCAAAATAACTGATTTGGTTATTCCATTGCTATTATTCTATTTTAATACCTCGCATTCAGTTCTATATAAAGCGAGTGCTGATGATACGGTGCTGGGAGAGAAACACAATAAGCAGTTTTGGTTTTGTTTCCACCCCCCCCCCCCCCCCCCCCCCGTTTTGTGTGTGTACAGTATTCATGCAAATATTTACAAATAAAATATGTTTAAACCAAAGCGTGAAAATGTGTTTATGTGAGCGAGAGGGTTAAAATATTGTTTCTATCAAAGTATCTTATTTGCTACAACTCGGATAAGGCCTACACACCGAAGCGAGTCAAATGGTTTGTATCAAGACAGGATTTGACTGCGACATGAGATAGTTTGATAGATCAATAGGTATCTTAAATACAGCCCTGGTCGCATAATAATATTATGTTATATTATATAAATTATTGAGTCTCTGCAACTTACGACAGTTTTATGTCAAAAGTTACAACGCTAAGTACATTGTGCACACACAATTCTTTTGCATTCTGGAAAATTTATCAAAATCATGAAAAGCGCGCGTACGGACATAAAGTCGCATCGCGTACGACGTGACGTCATTTCCGTAAACGACGTGAAACTAACCTAAGATGCTTATTTCTGCATTGTGAATTTTTCCATTTACAAAAAATAGAAAGATTAAGATGGCGGATACACCCACTAAAAAGCCAAGAACGCCAAGTAAGATTCGTTGTAAAAGAGAGTCTTTGACGGATGACTGGTTAGATATGATTCCAACAAGAGATTGTGATGAAAAGAGACATATGTCTGAAGAATATTTTAGAATTAAACATCGAAATTATGAGAACAAACCATTAAAGTCAGCACGAAGAGTTACCATGCATGGATCACGGAGTTCAGATTTTCCAAATCACAGAAGGCGACATACTGTGGCCGCTGATGGACTAACCTTTACTAGCGACAGAACAAATACATGTAACAGTAATAAGAAAAGCGCAACAAGTGTATTGATGCCATCCAGGGATTCGCTTAGTCAGAAACAGTATTCAGTAGGCAAAACCCTCTCTTCATCTGGATCATGGTCGAATGTAAACATACTTTCTCAAAATATCTACAAGTTCTGGAAAAACAGACAGCTCTGTGATGTAATACTGCATGTCAATGGAGAGAAGTTTTACGCTCACAGACTGGTGCTAGCAACAGCAAGCGACCTCTTTGCAACGATTTCCGCGGATGATAAAGAAACGATAGCAGAATATGATGTGGATGATGCCAGTGCAAAAGCAATGGAAGACATTTTGACATTTGTTTATACGTCAAAGTTGCAGATTGATAATTCTAATGTTGAGGACCTGCTATCTATTAGTCAACAGCTGAGCATAACCAAAGTGGCGGACCTTTGCGGTAAGTTCTTACAGAATGTTTCGATGAAGAATGCTGTAAAAAATCGAGAAATTGCTGAGAAATTTGGAATAGAGGAAGTTACCTCAACTATTGACAATTTCGTCCACTCTAATGTGGAGTCATTATTCACATCGTCTTCGTTTTTAAAGAGTGACTTTAATGCCGTCTATAATATCATCTCATCCGATATTCTCGTAACACCAAACGAACTTAAGATTTTCCGCGCATGCGCATCGTGGTTGGATTTTAACCGCCAGAAGAGGATGAAATATGCCGTGCCGCTAATGAGTCTTGTGCGATTCGTGAATATTCCTCCGAAAGACATAGTTGCCGATGTAGAGCCAGCTGCCTTTATTTTTGAAATACCGGAATGTAAAGATATGTTATATCTAGCATTCCGACATCACGCGCTTCAGCGTAATTTCGCCACCGAATCTGCTAAAAAGGAAAGAAGGCGATCACGTCATAAGACAGGACACAAAGAGCAGAAGCTAGAAGATGAGCACAAAGTCTCAGCAATTGAATTAAGTGACTTAGAGCGCACGAAAAACAAGCGCTCCTCGTCAGAACATTCACCACTATCCTCAATCAAATCAGAAATCTCGTTGCGGCGAAGCAACTCATCAATATCAATAGAAGAACTGAGTAAAAGACAAAGCTCCGAAAAAAGGTTCATGACGAGAAGCAACTCGGCCAAAAGTTTCATAATGCGAGACCGCGAAAAGGGACATGCTAGTGATATAAGCGCTATACCAATGAAACACGGTTCTAGGACAACAGAGTCTGTAGAGCATGGCTACAATACTAAAGGCAGTAGTTCAATTCGGATAGCACCACATATAAATGAACCAACACCCAGTCATTCAAAGGAACAATGCAACTCATTTAAATCCAAACTCCATGCAGCACGTACAAAACACTCATTGGCTGATGATCAGTTGCACGTTTCGGTAGCCAATTTCAAGGCGTCTAAAGTTTCAAGACCATCTATAATCGGTGTTACTTCAATAGATTCGTTCGGTTCACACGTCGAAACGCCACTGGACCTGCCGACCAACAAACCGCCGACCCCAAACGCATCACAAGAGAGGGACACTGGCACCAGTTATAATGAATCGCATCGCACAGATGCCGAATCACATTCAAAACAGACGCCACAGCGGTCTTCCTTGTCCGCATTCAGCAATGTCCATCACAGTCGACCATCACTAGACTCAATCCACTCTATACCGAAAGCTACAAAAACCAGCTCAGAGACAATAAAAGATGCATCTGAAACCATGCAGGATACTTCATCGTTTAAGACATTGAAAACAGATTCAATTAATTTCGGTCATAATTACTCAAATGTTGATAATAAATCACACAGTGTTCATAGACCATCAAGTTCAACTCAAAGACCTGGCACTGAAGATTTAGACAGCAGATTACAAGTTATGTCATCTGGTGAACGATCTCCATTGCAAGTGAGCAGTAAACTTTGGCGACATCTTCGTATCTGCCGACCAGAAGACTGCGATATGAAAGCACCTGACTCAACAATTCACCTAAACCACACTTCATCTGAATTAGAAACGATCGGAAACACAGATGCCCATGCAAAAGAAAGCACGCCTCTCTCCGGCAGGGAAAATGACGTGAATGTGAGTCAACAAAAAGTTAACAATCAAAGTAAGTGCTTGACAAATGTGGTTGCAAATGAAAATATCAGTAAATATGATACGGAAAACATTGGTTGTGCATTAGGCAAACTTAAATATGAAAGTAAAACGTGCGATAAACAACAGAGTGATGGCTCGTTCCGAAATCTCAAAGTCAATGCAAGTAGTGTAGAAACGTTGAGGGACACGTGTGACACTGACAAGAGCAAAGGAGTAATAGAACAATATGATATATCCACCGTGCCAAGAAGTCGTGCAAGCATGGGGAATGCCATGTCGGCAGTATGCGACAGTATAAGAAACATCGGTCAAGTTTCGTCTTCTCTGCACAGAGACCGCTCCGGCGATACCAGGTTTCCATCAACTGCAGACAGAATATTTCATTGTAGCAGTAATAACACTGATTTCAAACCGTCAACAATACGTGGAAGTCGCAAAAGCATGCACACAATTTCCCAGGTTAAATGCAACGATGGCAAAAGCATTGATAGGACATCTTCCGCAGCATTTGGCAGCAGTACAGTGGCCGGTGAAGATTATTCAAAGTCGCGTTTTAGCCATAATAGCTTCGATGAGCCCCAACTAAACGTCCGAAACTCGATTCAGTTGAGAGAAAGAGCGAGAGACAACTTGACCATGGGTTCAGACGTCGACCGAACAAAATCTGAACTGGCCCGGATGGCTGAACAACATGAACTTGAACTCGGTAGTCCATGTCGTTCTGTAGGAAATGCATGTGAACATGCTGTCGAATCTCCAAACAAAAGGTCAACACCAAAGCTGACGACTCCAATACAATCTCATCACAACCATGGTAAGAACAATACAGAGGACAAAGAAGACCTCAAAGATGCTACTAGACGTTCATGTACTGGGAATTCTTTTGTAGTAAACAAAATGGACGACCATGACAATACCGGAGGAAGTTCAAGCCATCAGTACGGTAAATCTGTTTCTAGTATGGTCGAAAAATTGTCAAGGATGTCAAATTCCAAAAGCAAGATTTCACGAAATGAGCTTGCTAAATATTCCGATTTCAAAGAGTTAAACGAGGATGAAAAAGACGAACGTGACATTTTATCGGTAAAGGACATCAGTTCAAAACTGAGCTCTAAGTCCTCTCGCCAAGTGAATAACAATGGCTTATATCATCCTTACCTGCCTCCACCACCAAGACCGAGTGTGGTTTACATTGTCGGTGGCATAAATCCTTTCGTTAAGGATGCAGATTATTCAAGTATAAGTCGGATGCTGCAACAGTTTGATCCAGAGGTGAACCGATGGAGCACAAGGCGTTTTCTTCCAACAGCTCTCCACGACTGTGCAGTTACCGTTTTAAATGATAAGCTTTTTGTAACTGGTGGACAGAAATCTTTGACACGTGACTCTACTCCAAGCCGGGACTGTTTCTTTTACGACATGAAGGAAGACGTTTGGCAGAGAATTGGTTGTCTTAATTCAGCGCGTACACGACACGCTTCTGTAGCGATAAAGAATGATGTGTATGTCGTTGGTGGGGAAGACTGTCGAGAAATGAGCACGCAATCAGTAGAACGATATAACTCCCGAGATGATACGTGGCATTTTGTGGAACCAATGAAGGAGTCACGCGTAGGACTGGCGGCTGTAGCCCACAGAGCAAAAATGATGGTCGTTGGTGGAATGATGGACATAAACACGAAACTGCTGTTAGACACTGTGGAAATATTTGACCCTAAAGAAGGTAGATGGACCTTCAAAGTGCGTTTTCCTATATGCGTCTGTGGAGCATCAATGGCTGAGCTTCATGGGGACGTATATGTTGTTGGCGGCTACGTGATTCGCAACAAGGTTCCTCTTAGCATAGACTCGGTATTCAGGTATCGCGATGAGGTAGACTGCTGGGAAATTTTCCAAACTCTTCAGATACCGCGACACGATGCCGTAACTGCGGCTATTGGTACGAGACTGTATGTGATTGGCGGCGAGAGTTCGGCTATGGAAGATCGCGCGCTGTCTGATGTTGAATGTATTGATGTCTACAGCAAGGCACATGTGCCAGGTATGAAAACGATGTTAGCATCAGCATATGGTATCAGCGGGTGTACCGCAATAAGTAATCTTTAATTAAGAGTATTCCAACATATTCAATAGACCCTGTCTATAGCGACCATATAATGAATAAACATAGGGGTCAAAGAGCAGGTGGTTGCTTCATGTAGGGTTAAAGTAATGACGAAAACTTCTAGAGGAGTTTTCTACATAGCTTTTGTCCTGCACTAAGCTACCACCTATCTTAAATCCAAATAATAAATCTTGGGTTGGGTGGTCGCTGTAGATGGGGTTTACTGTATACAGAAAAAATAAGTTAAGGGTCGTTTTGGGACTTCTCACTTCTAGAAAATGTACGTGATAAAAGTTTCGGTCACATTTCGGAATCAAATTGTTTTAAATGGTATTTAAACCATAGCTATTTATTTGGCCTTAGCAAGTACACATTTCTGTATTGTTTTTCTCTTAGACTCTTTGCCTAACATAAACGACTCTTCAATACTCATTTGCAAATAGAGTAGATCCAGATCAGATGGCTACTGTAAAAGCCATTTGATGAGGGTCTACTATGCTTGCTTATGAAACTATATAACTATTACGATCTGATCTTACCGTTTTGTTGTAGAAGATTTTACATTATAGAATCTAAGTTATTTAGAATCTCCATGAAGTGACCAATTCAAGCAAAAATAAATGTTAATTAAGAATTGGGTTAACATAGTTTAGCGCCACGGCAAAGTTTCAAACCATTCAATGTTTCACTAAAATACGTACTACACCATTGTATTTGGTATTACAAATAACCATTTAAATAGAATTTGGTTTTTATCTATATATCGTATACACCTTTCGATTTGTTTTGCAACATGGCTCCCAAACCATGAAATAAATTGTTTTCGCATTATGTTGTTTATTAATAATAGAATAGGCAATGTATGCAATTAGTCTAATTGGTAATAAAAGTTGAAATGATATAGCTTGCGTTCGTTTTGGAAATTTGGTTTTATCTATACATCATATACCGGGTATACACCTTTCGATTTGTTTTGCAACATAACTCCCAAACCATGAAATAAAATGTTTTCACATTATATTGTTTATTAATAATAGAATAGGTAATGTGTGCAATTAGTCTTATTGGTAACAAAGTTGAAAATGATATAATTTGCGTTCGTTTTGGAAACTTGTTGTGATTGTATAACCTCCCTCCTGTTTGGCGATATGTTATTCTAAAACCTTACTAAACAAATGGTGTAAAAATGCAATATGTGTATGTTTAAAACGCGTTAACCATTTCTTTCATACACACACTAGTTCGCACATAAAAATTTGCAAACAGAGAAGACTAGATCAGACGGCTCCTATATAGGAGTCGTCTGACCAGGGTCTGTTTTGTTTGCTTATAAAATTATAATAGATCTGATTCTACAGTTTCTGCCTTAGCCAAAATGTCATGTGTCCATATGCCATTATAAAAACCAATCTAAACACTATTAAAAAACATTATTACTTACATGAATATGCAACAGGGAAATGGTTAACCATTTCGCGGCTGTGTGAGACAATCTTCGCAAACAATTTCGGATCCATGTGAGACACAGAGAATGTCGGCATCTCACCAGGATCCAATTTTTTTTTTTTATGATTATGTTTTATAAATAGAAGCACATATCTTTTTTTTGCAGAGTATGATTCTTAATAGCCAATTTTAAAGGCGTTCGTAAAGACGTGAATTTAAATTTATAACTAATTTACCTCGCCATTTTAATATCCAGCGCTATTCCTCCGATTATTCACACCTGTATGAGACTAGGAATACCTGCAGAAATATTTAAACAAACCACGCCCAGGCCAATCCCGTATCCCATGAGCACACTGTACAATAGACCTGAATCAATTCCAGGAATTACTTTATGGCAACGTGTCGAGTAAACGTCGCATGCTATATATTTTGTGACACAATCAGTTCACTCTAAACATTTCCTTATAGATATGTCAACATGGACTGTGAAAATGTTACTCGAAATTGTTCGCTAGATAAATATAGTAACTAATATACTATTCTATATGAATCATTCGGAAAGCTCTCCCTTTTCTATTGTTCTGGAGAATTGGAACTTGTCTACTGAATGAAACAAATGCTGCCTCCCATGGGATAGCCCGTTAATGCATGATTAAATGGCAATCATAGATATTACCTCGTTATAGAAATAATTTGATGCTGTACTGCAACATTCAGATAATGGCCCTTTTCTGTCACATTTCCAAAGACACGTGTTTGGATAAGAGGTGTCCGTTTGGCTACACACCGTGTTAGCCTTTATCATGCCAATAGCGACCTGGATTAGAGGCTGAGTAACCAAACGTCTCATCAGGGTCCAAACTGTTTTTCACTAGTTCAATAGAGTAATATAGCTTGAGTAAATCGGAAATAGGTAAAACTTGTTCCAAATCATAGGTTGGACAGGCACCATAGCAGAATAAGTGCTAAATTAATCTGCCTGTTCGTGCCATTAGCTCAGTAAGATTGGTTCTGAATTAAAATGGTACTGGGTGCAAGTATTCATGTAAGAAATAATGACAACATGAATATTTATCAGATTTGTTTTGTAATGGGATATCAATACAGGAAGTTTTGACGATCGTAGAGAAACTGTAATATAACATTTGTACATGTATATTATTCATTAATCAGTGGGGACTGACCCTTGTTTATAAGCCGATTTTTATAACAATATATAAACATCATAATATTTAGCTATGGCAGAAACTAGAATCAGGTCTATATAATTCTACAATTGGATTAAACAAGAGGGCCAGAATCGCTCACCAGACAATCAGAGGAGAAGATTTTCAAAGTTTTCACTATATGTTTCTATAGAAAAATAGCCGGCCCTGGGGCGGGCCAATTTTGACCCCAGGGGTATAATTTATATAATTTTTGTAGAGGACTTGAACATGATGCTATGAGCCAAATATGAAAGCTGAGAACCTTTCAGTTTCAGAGGAGAAGATTTTCAAAGTTTTCTCTATATGTTTCTACTGAAAACTACCCACCCCTGGGGCATGGCCAATTTTGACCCCAGGGCCATAATTCATATAACTTTTGTAGAGGACCTATACACGATGCTATGCGCCAAATATGAAAGCTGATAACTTTCCAGATTCAGAGAAGAAGATTTTCAAAGTTTTCACTATTTGTTTCCATTGAAAACTGCCCACCCCTGGGGCGGGGACAATTTTGACCCCAGGGCCATAATTAATATAACTTTTGTAGAGGACCTGAACATGATGTTCTGTGCCAAATATGAAAGCTGAGCGCCTTCCAGTTTCAGAGGAGAAGATTTTCAAAGATTTCACTATTTGTTTCCATTGAAAACTGCCCACCCCTGGGGTGGGGCCAATTTTAATCCCAGGGCCATAATTTATACAACTTTTGTAGAGGACCTAAACATGATGCTATGTGCCAAATATGAAAGCTGACAACCTTCCAGTTTCAGAGAAGAAGATTTTCAAAGTTTTCACTATATGTTTCTATTGAAAACTGCCCACCCCTGGGGCGGGCCAATTTTGACCCTAGGGGTATAATTTATACAACATTTGTAGAGGACCTGAACATAATGCTCTGTGCCAAATATGAAAGCTGAGAGCCTTCCAGCTTCAGAGGAGATTTTCAAAGATTTCACTATTTGTTTCTATTGAAAACTGCCCACCCCTGGGGCGGGCCAATTTTGACCCAAGGGTCATAATTTATACAACATTTGTAGAGGACCTGAACATGATGCTATGTGCCAAATATGAAAGCTGAGAAACTTCTGGTTTCAAAGGAGAAGATTTTCAAAAGTTTACTATATGTTTCTATTGAAAACTTCCCACCCCTGGGGCGGGGCCAATTTTGAACCCAGGGGCATAATTTATAAAAAATTTGTAGAGGACCTGAACATGATGCTCTGTGCCAAATATGAAAGCTGAGCACCTTCCAGTTTCAGAGGAGAAGACTTTCAAAGTTTCACTATATGTTTCTATTGAAAACTACCCACCCCTGGGGCGGGGCCAATTTTGACCCCAGGGGCATAATTTATATAACTTTTGTAGAGGACCTATAGGTGATGCTATGTACCAAAGATGAAAGGTGAGAACCCTGTAGATTCAGAGGAGAAGATTTTTAAATGTTCAAATTGTTGACGCGGGACGACGGACATCAGGCGATCACAAAAGCTCACCCTGAGCACTTTGTGCTCTGGTGACTAAAAAAGCAGCGTGTGTGTGGTGTGTGTGTGTGTGTCGGGGCGGGGGGGGGGGGGGGGGGGGGGGGGTAGGGGGGGCTCCTACAGGCATGAAAAGTAAATAATTAACTCTTCAGTTTTTTTCCTTCTTGTGTTTCAAAAAAATAGACAATGAATTGAAAAGTTTGGAGTTACTCGCCATCTCATCTGAATCCAAACTCTCTACAAATTTAATGACATATTCACGATTGGTGGTGAAAGAGTTGAATTTTTGTCCGCGTTTAAAGCTGGTCATTTTTCGACGTTGGGAACTGACCTTGAGAGCATTTTCAAAATTAGGTTTAGATGAAAATAGTCCTTCGATATCAATCGACTGTTAAAGGTTGATAAGCCTTGGGGTCATTTTTCCATGGTAAGGAGGATTTCATCTGTATCTCCGAAGAATCTCCTACTTTCATTAAGCTGCCATCTGTCCCCAAGAGCGAACTTGAACACCCAGTTTAGAGATTTTTCTGTATACCACAAATGTGTGCAGTGTTCAATTGGGGAGAGATGACTTTAAAGGTAGACTAAGCAAAATTTAAGCTATAGTTCATGAAACATTATGTTATACCGGGATATGGTCCCATTTTTCCACCTCCAGAATTTGGGGAATGTAGCAAATGCTCTATTTATTAAAGTGGTTTCAAAAAATGACTTTTACAGGGGCGTTAAAAGGTGTCAATATGAGGGAATGGATTAAAAGAGGAAAATAAAAGATTAACTTTCTGACTTGAAGGAGATGATACTTTCTGCTAGCAACAATTAAATAACATGCAAGGACTTAAATATTAACTAGTACAGCAATGGCAGCATGGGAGAAGTACCGGCGTAAAAAAATACGAATTAGAAGTAATTTTGGTTGTTTTTATTTTTCATAGCTCCTTATAAATGTTAGTATCACAGTTCCAGCTCTAATACAACTATTAAGACTGTGACTAGTCAACACTGATCAGACCTATAAGTATGTCTAACTGTAAAACTATCCTGTAGGAGCTGTCTGATCAGAGTCTGCTCCCTTTGCTAATACTGTAAAACTCTGCTAATGCGACCACCTAAAAGAGGTATAATTATGGGTGCTAGATGCAGGTGGTAGCTTAATGCAGGATATAAGTAATGCAAAAAGCTCCTAGGAGCTTTCTACATTACTTTTGTCCTGCATTAAGCAACCACCTGCTTATAAAGACACCCATATTTATTCATTAAGTGGTCCCATTAGAGGGGTTCTACTGTATGTTTCAGATTCTCTTCAGTAACTGATCAGTTAAACACCTGTTTCTTTTCTGCTAATTCAACAAATTTCTTTATTTCATATTTGTATTACAAGAATGAATTAATTTTCCAAACTGGCAGAGTCCATCATAAATATTCATCAGATAAAGGATTAATGCGATTTTAATCTACCAATGACTGTTAATAAAATAGAACCTATATTTAACTCCTTGCAAGCTTATGGCAAATTGTGATTGCCAGTATGCATGCAAACAGTTTGTATCCAGATGAGATGTCACATAATACTTCATCTCATCTGGATCAAAACAGATGAAGAAGCGTGCAAAGAGTTAAAATGACAGCCTGGTGCAAAAACATTGGAGTCTGAACCCTTTTGAACATGACAAACAAGTGTACAGTGCATGTATGTCCCGTGTACAAAGGATTAACAATAAGCTAAAAATTAACAGCCACAAGAATGGTGTCCATAGGACACAGATGCTCCCCCTTCAACATTTGTTACAACCTTGCCATGTAGAATGCCTTAATATCAACTAAGTCAAAGGCCTAAACTCTAGTTATTGGTCTGATATAAAAACTAAAACTCAGATTCTCATCCCAGTAAACATTAGAGAAACCTGACATGAACAAATCTATATACCCGCCTCTCTCCTCATTTACAGGCTGGGACCATAAAATTATAAAAGTCTTAAACAATACTACTACCACATTATACGGTATATCCTTATACAATCATAGCAGATAAAGGAATTATATAATTATAATGTTTTATCTTTATCTTATTCGTTTGCAAATAAAAAAGCAGCTCTTACATCATGGATTTTCAAAAATGTACAAAAGTACTTGACATTTGGAGTATATTTTTATCAGGTTTAACTTGACTTGTGTTTTACAGCAGAAACTATTTAATTCAAACCTTTGAATGCTAAATTGTCAAGTCTTTTTACAAGATAGAATGATTCATGAGAATTTAACAATAGAATCCATTGAGTATGAAAGGGTATAATTTGCAGGAGGATAATGAATGACAAACAGTGCAGACCTCTGATCTGGGTCTGCACTGGTTGCAGAGGGCTCCTATAGATTGCAAAGGCCAGTACTACACTCGTTTCCAGCATTCAAGAGTTAAACAGGTTACTGTGTAAATGAACATGAGGGTTATTGAAAGTACAGCAAACAATTTCCTTAGATGCCTTCTAATAGGCTTTCATATTGGTAAAACCTACCTCTTGTCATAACCCTTTATTTGATAGAGACACACTTTTAATTACTTGCAAACATTGTAAGCTAATATGAGACAGCTTCTGTAGGCCCTATCTGATCAAGGTATGCTCAGTTTGCTTATAGAATTATACAGACATGACCCTGCAGCTTCTGTCATGGTAAAGCTTCTGTCATGGTATAAAGCATATCTTGTTCATAATGTCATGATAAATTCAGTTAATTAACCCTTTCCTCCATAAATATGCATTTCTACGTCTCTGTTATAGTCACTTCTTGAAACCACTGTGATAAATAGAGCATTTGCTCCTATAGGAGCAAATGCTCTATCTATCACAATGGTTTCAAACTACAAAATTCTAATTTTTTCCTTTTCTCTAGTTAATGCTCCTTTTTGGTAGATTTATTCAAAGAGGTTGGATCTAAAGATAGCCTATGGGGGAATGGGTTAATAAGTGTACTGGCATTTGCAAAATGCAGATCCAGATCCTAGAGGAGTCACTGATCAGGGTCTGCACTGTGAGTCATTGAAATTCTTTTTCAAACTGTACCCTTTCAAACTGAATGGACTCATTAAACAATGACAGACCATTCTACCTTAAAAATTCAGCATTCAAAAGGTGCAAGACTGCTTATCAACTTTCATTTGAGTGGCTGCCTTAACCCTTTCCTCCATAAACACCCCTTTCTATGCCTTTGCAAACAGAGTAGACCCAGATCAGACAGATCCTATAGGAGCTGTCTGATCAGAGTCTGCTCTGTTTGCTTACCGTATAATATAGATCTCATTCTATAGTTTCTACTTTCGCAAAAGCATCAAGTGTTTATAATATTATGCCATTATAAAAATTAATCTAATTAATATTCATGATTTCATAATTTCTTACATAAATATTCATGCAGTAAAGGGTTAAAGAGGGTTTATTGTACATGTATGTTGCATTTATCCCAGACATTCAAAGTTCACTTTAGTGTCTGTTCAGAGACATTTACCCTTTGCCTACTACAGAGAGACTTTTTACAGATCTATACCAAGTGAAAAAAAAACCCCTAACCTAACTTTGTGTAAAGGAGAACTAGTAACTTTGATCAAATGGCCTTCCAGTCATATAAGTAGCAATGCTTTTTCACACCTTTGAAGACAGAATAGACCTAGATATGTAGGAAAAAGATTAATGCAGGATGAAAGTCATGCAGAAAGCTCCTCTGCAAAGGCCAAGGTAATGAAGAAAACTCCTTTACAAAGGTTAAAGTCATGCAGAAAGCTGCCAGTAGTGGTGTAACAATACATCAAACTATCGTGATAGTTCTCTATCCCAGTTACACTATCGATAGTTATTTCCAGTTGACGATAGACTATTGCAATAGTTGCTCTGACTATCGATAGTTTCGATAGTTCTTTCATATTATTGGCATTGTGTTTTCAAGATGGCGTCGACAATCTCGGAGGTCGAGTTTGTTAAAAACAAAAGCTGTAAAACACAAGTGGCAGAGCCCAATTCATTTTAAATAATTTCCACAAACATTCTTTAGTAAGTATTTACAGCAAAGATATATCTGACACTGTGCAAATTTGCATTTACAAGTTTTCAAATCTAGGCAATAACTATTGCAATAGTATTGCAATAGTTTCCAGCAATAGCAATAGTATTGCAATAGTCAAAACTGGCCCCAATAGTCAGCCCTAGCTGCCAGAGGAGCTTCCTTCAGGACTATCACTCAGCATTAAGCTGCTACCAGTCTTAACCCTTTCCTCCATGAAACTTCTGGTAAGAAATAATGATGTCATGAATATTCATTAAATTAATTTGTTATATTAGCACATAGACACAGGAATTTTTGGCCATGACAGAAACTGTAGAATCAAAGCTATGTATATTATATCATAAGCAAACAGAGCAGACCCTGATCAGACGGCTCCTATAGGAGCCGTCTGATCTGGGTCTACTCTGTTTGCAAAGGCGTAGAAAGGTGTTTTTATGGAGTAAAGGGTTAATGGTATTTGAGTGTTCTGATTAGCTGTGAACACATCTATTAAACAAAATACTTGCTAAGATAAGCCTATGGTGACAAAATCTTTACAAATTTATATCTCAATGTCAAAACATTCAAACATACTTCTCACAAAAATAAATATACTTTCAGCATCTTTCAAACAATGTTAATGTTTTTAAAACCACAGCTAAAAGGACAAAATACATGCACTGACAAAATTATATTGAGATTCTACAGAACTCTAATCCACACTCATATAAATCAAAATAAAATAACGCCAGTCTTAATCTTTTATAAAGAAGTCTAATTATTGGGACTTTATACCAGGAGGTAGCTTAATGCAGGGCAAATGCAATACAGAAAGCTCCAAATGCAGCTTTCTTCATTACTTTTGCCCTGCATTAAAACCTTTTCAAGAATAACTTCTCCATTTCTCCACCAAAACCCTATGTTGTGACCACTCTTTAGAATCTTCTCTTGGAGACGATTATAAAGAGTGGTCACAACAAAGGGTTTGGTAGAGAAATGACAATTTTAGCACTTGAGTACGCACATTAATCTATTACTCTGAAGTTTAATAAGTACCGTAAGTTAAATCAGCTAAACATTAGTACGCTGGTACTCGTAAGCCTTTCAAAGGCAATTTTTCTTTATTAACCCTTTTACTCCATGAATATACACGTAAGAAATAATGACCTCATGAATATACACGTAAGAAATAATGACCTCATGAATACAAATACGATAAACTGTTATAACTGCATGGACAAAGAAATTTGGCCGTGGCAGAAACTGTAGAATTATACATATGTGTATCCAAATTATATCATAAGCAAACAGAACAGACCTTGATCAGACGGCTGCTATAGGAGTTGTCTGATCTGGGTGTACTCTGTTTGCAATGGCACAGAAATACTTTGTATTTGCAAGCAGAGTAGAACCCAGATCAGACAGCTCCTGTAGGTGCAGACTAATCAGGGTCTGTACTGTTTGCCTATGCTATAATATAGATATGTAATAAAGTAAATCCTCATTACAACCACAACTCTAAAGAACTTTGTAAACAACTATACCATAATCTACCACTTCATGAATATCCTTCACTGAATTCTACAATGGTACCTAAACAAGGCAACTTTTTGGTCATAATAGAAACTTTAGAATCAGTTTACATATTTCCATACACAAACAGAGCAGACCCTGATCAGACGACTCGTACAGGAGCCATCTAATCTGGGTCTACCCTTTCCACCATAAATACGCCTTTCTACGCCTCTGTAAAAGTCACTTTATGAAACCATTGTGATAAATAGAGCATTTGCTCCTATAGGAGCAAATGCTCTATTTATCACAATGGTTTCAAAACTACAAAATTCTAAACTTTTCCTTTTCCTTAGTAAATGCTCCTTTTCGGTAGATTTATTCAAAGAGGTTGGGTCTAAAAATAGCCTATGGAGACAAGGGTTAAGCCAATGGCATTGATGGTTCAGCAAGCAGTGCAGACCCTGATTATGAGGGAGCCCTCTGATCTGGGTCTACATTGTTGCTCTATGTCCTTTTTAGCCCTTTACTTCATAAATATTCATTTAAGAAATAATCACATCATGAATATTTATTGGTTTATTTTTTTAATGGTACATGAAACACTGGAAATTCTGACAAGGGCGGAGACTATAGATTCATATCTATATTATTTCATGAGCAGACAGAGCAGACCCTTATCAGATTGCTCCTATAGGAGCTGTCTGAACTGGGTCTACTCTGTCTGAATAGGTGTTATTATGCAGGAAAGGGTTAAGGGCAACTGGCCACTAATGGGTTAAACCCAAAAGACACATACAAACCATGTACATGTACTGTTTTCAGAATTTAGAGCAATTAGGGTAATGTGTTTTAGCAATACAGTACATGTACATTTTCTCACAGCATAGCTTATCATTAGAGTATACAATTATTACCAACATATAATGTACTAAGTGGTAGTATCGGCTTACAACTATTTGTAGCGCCTCTCACAATATACTGTAGAGCCTCTCTCTAGACTACCATGACAACAGAAGTCCAGTTCTGAGTCTTTCACCCTTCCCCTCATATAAATGCCTTTTCACGCATTTGCAAACAAGATATACCCAGATCAGATGGCTCATATAGGAGCCATCTGATCAAGATCTGCTCTGTTTGCTTTTAACATAATACAGATCTGATTTTACAAAATTTTGCACAGGAGCAAAATGATATGGATCCACTCTGTTTGCAAAGGCATAAAAAGTCTAGATCTATGGAGTACAGAATTAAGGCAGGTGGTAGTACTTTCATTCTGCATTAACCTATTCCCTCATATTGACGACTCTGCAAAAGTGACCTGTTGATACCATTGTGATAAATAGAGCATTTGCTCCTATAGGAGCAAATGCTCTATTTATCACAATGGTTTCAAACTACAAAATTCTAACATTTTCCTTTTCTTTAGTTAATGCTCCTTTTCGGTAGATTTATTCAAAGAGGTTGGATCTAAAAATAGCCTATGAGGTAATGGATTAACCCTTTGAATGCGATAAACAATGTACTAGCTCCTACAGAAGCCCCCTGATCAAGGACTGCACTGTTTGTTATTCAAAATCCTCTTGCAATTACTTCTCTTTCATAATAAATGAACTATATAGTTAAACCATAACGGACCATTCCACTTTGAAAATTCAGCATAAAAAGGGTTAACCCTTTCCCCCCATAAATACGCCTTTCTACGCCTCTGTAATAGTCACTTCTTGAAACTATTATGAGCAAATGCTCTATTTATCACAATTGTTTCAAACTACAAAATCCTAAAATTTTCCTTTTTTCTAGTCAATGCTCCTTTTCGGTAGATTTATTCAAATAGGTGTGATCTAAAAATAGCCTATGAGGGAATGGGTAACCATTTCCTTTTACAACCAACTACACTTAATAACCCCTAGTCTGCCACATATTTTTTTTATCACACTGCCCTCGTTGAATATTAATAAGGCAATTTTTTACAAAAAATATAGAGGATATACAGGATTTTCCTAGGCAAAAGCATAGTGCATGCAGGCATGCACTTTCCATGGCAAACAGTGTAGATCCAGATGAGAGAGCTCCTATAGGAGCTCTCTCATCTGGGTCAACACTGTTTGCTAATGCAACTATACTGGTGGGCTAATTTAGTGGTCACTATAGAGAGGTGCTACTGTGTTCTGTTAGCCATTTATTCCTAAGCAAAGGTCATGAAATTGTTATCACGATGATCAATCAAGAATTTTTAATTTCAAATGGCATGCCTAGGTCCCAAAGGGACTACTAACAATTCTATAATAACACAAATCCATAATTCCAAAGGGAAAAATGCACTACTACAAAGATATCACAAAGTTTATGACTTTATCATGAATTCTGTTTTTCCATGGCAACGGAATTGCTGGCTATCGGTATTTTTCTGGATTCCAGACATACTTTGGTTTGGGCTTCTGCTTCCGTTTAGTCTTTTTCTCAGATGCAGGGCGTGGTATGTGTATTGGTTGCCATGGCATTGGATTGTAGAAAGTTGGAACTGGATAAGCACCGGTATCATGGTATCCTGCAATACAAGAATTGAAAATTTCAATTAATTCCAGGAACTTTTGCAAATGACACCTTTGAACATTTACTGATAGGTAGTACATAGGGGATCTTACATAAGCATTCACTACAAATTGTTTTTATGAAACGAGTTTCTAAAGCTCATGTCATATTCATTATAGTAAACAAGTTTCATGAAAACAATTTGTAATGAACACAAATGTAAGATTCTTTTTATTATACGCCTGTTTGAAAAAACGGGACGTATTATGGAATGGCGCTGTCCATCCGTCCGTCTGTCCGTCTGTAACATCTCTAACTCAAGTTCCGCTTGGTGGATCCTGAAGGCTTCTCAAATTTTAACACAATGTTTATCTAGACATGCTACAGTAGCCTGCCAAGTCTCGGTTTGTTTATCCAAGGTCAAGGTCACACAATTGGACTTAATATAAATTTGCGTTTAGCATTTGCGTTAAGCAAAATGTTAACCTCAATTTTTGTGGAACAAGTCCACTTATTTACATAACATTTTGTGATAAAGCTTTTAAACTTGGAACACTTGTTCACTATCACAAGCTTCACCTGTACACAAGAAAACATAACTCTGTCAAGCATGTTGACAGAATTATGCACCTTTTTAACTTAGATTTTTTGGTTAAGGTTTTGGTTAAAGTCCACTTATTTACATAACCCTTTCAGATAAAGCTTTTAACCTTGGAACACTTGTTCACCATCACAAGCTTCATCTGTAGCAAGAGTACATAACTCTATCCAACATTTTGACAGAATTATGCCCCCTTTTAACTTAGAAATTTTGGTTAATGTTTTGGTTTATGTTGAACAAGACCTCGACGGGCGTATATTGTGCCCACTGGCACTCTTGTCACATAAGCCTTCAAAAAGCCATAGGAAATGAAACAGGCTATATAGCTGATGGCTGTTTCGGTCATTGCTTACAAACAGTGTAGTAATTACAAAGGATGATGCACACGGAGCTCTACGATTGGCTAACGCTTAACTGAGTGCTACAATTGGCTAACGATTGCTAATTTGCATAAAAAATGCACTAGTGCATTGTCGCTATTTACAGCACTCTGTTACGGCACTCCCGCAAGGTAGATTATGTGATAAAAATGTATTCTTAACCCATTATATAATAAATATTCATGGAAGAGATGAGATACTTTGTGACAACCAATGTCAAACACTTTGAAACCAGATAAATTCCAAGACTGTGTCACATTCTGATCCTGATATGCAAAAAGGAAAATAAATAGAAAAAATAGAACTATCACTAAATGTGATGGAATACCTCCGCACAGCAGCCTTAATCGCAAATCCAAATACCCATGTTTCAAGCCAAAATGACAAAAGAAATACTCAAAGTTCAAGGGGTGATAATCCTGCAATGCTCAGCGGTAAACATAAGCAAATTACTTCTTGCACATCTACTATTTATGGTTATTATGTATACCAAATATAAAGTCAATAACTTTTAAACTGAAGGAGGAGTTCACAACCCCAGCTACCCTTGTTCAAATGCGGACAGACGACCCGACTGCCGGACAGGGTGATCCAGTATACCCCCCTCAAACAAGTTTGCGGGGATATAAAAAAAACACTCCAGATGCCAACATTTCTTTGTGAAATTTTTTATTTCAAAAGTTAACTGAAAATAAATACAGTAGAACCTGTTTTAAGCAGTCATTCATTTATTGAACATTGGAGTCTTAAAAGCAGGTGGTTGCTTAACACAAGGCAAAAGTAATGCAAAAAAGCTCCTTTATCCTTTATGCTTTAAGGAGCTTTATGCATTAATTTTGACCTAAATTAAGTTACCACCTGTATTACAGGCCCATAGTTAGACCTCTTTTTTATGCCTGCTTAAAACAGGTTCTATAACTCTTTGAATATGAAACATGGAGTAATTGCCCCTTATTAGATGGTAGCTATTGTGAGATTTGATAGGGATGACTGGATGTATACTGAAACTGTGAAGAAATGTAAAAATCCTACACAATGATAAGGATGACAACATCAAGGCTATGGCAAAACCTTGACCTTGTTCTTTGAAAATGAGATGAAATGAAAGTCTTTGCAAATTGAAGTATGAAATTACTTATGCAGAAGACCTCCTAATCCTTTCCCTAACCGACATTTATGCAGGAAATGACCACTTCATGAATATTCTTTAACTTATTTTTATAAAAAAACAAGAGTGTGTTTGTGAAACACTTATGCCCCGACCTTTGACCTTGAAGGATGACCTTGACCTTTGACCCATGGACCAGGGAGTTGAATGTGACACATCTTCTTTGTGTGGTGAACATTTGTGCCAGGTTATTTTGAAATAAAAGTTATAGAAGGGACACGAAATTTGGGACGGATGGACAGACAAACAATGCGATTACTACGTGCCCGCCGTTGGGTGGCATAAAAAATCAAGGGAGTTTTTGCTAATACAAAAATTGATGGACTGTAGTCTATATAATTCCATAAGCAAACAGAACAGATCCTGATCAGATGGCTCCTACAGAAGCAATCTGATCCGGGTCTAATCTGTTTGTAAATGGGTGAAAAAAATGAGGGAATCTGGGTATACTCTGTATGCAATGGTGTTAAAATGTGCGTCTATGGACTAAAGGTTTAAACAGATTAAAGGAAATTGTTATTTGAATCCATCTTCTCATTGCAATCAGTCTATTGTAATCCCAGTAGAATAAGCAATTCTATGGCAGTAAGATGATAATCCCAGTAGCTAAGCAATTTCTATGGCAGTAAGATGATAACTTGAAGGCTAAACTATGATATCCAGCTTAACCCTCTCCCTGTTCTATGTTTATTTCAAATTTCAATATCTACTGAATACACTGGACAGAAAAGTTATAATCACATAATATGGAAGGCGGAATATTGTAGTCATTTTAGAAAGATCTATAACGGATTTGTCAAATTCCATTGGCAAACAGAGCAGACCCTGATCAGATGGCTCCTATAGGAACCATCTGATCTGGGTCTACTCTGTTTGCAAATACATGAAGGAAAGGGTTAACCCTTATCATGCTGAGATAACCCTAATCAAGCTGTTAAAATTATGTCAACTAAATCTCAGATCTGTAGGATATTTTAGCTTTGTTCAAGTATTTGAGAAACCATTGATCTAGCATCAAACACTTTGGATCCAGATGAGACAACATCTCATCCGGATCCAAGCTGTTTGTAATAGCCAGTCAGGTTACACCTGGCAAGATATGAATTAATAATCATCCTTTAACCCTTACTCTCATATAAACGCTTTTTACCACCTTTACAAGCAGAGTAGACCCAAATCAAATGGCTCCTAAAGGAGCTGTCTTATCAGGGTCTTCTCTGTTTGACTTATACATAATAATATCAACTTCAGCTAATAAATATTCATGATGTCATAATTTCTTACATGAGTACTGAACAGGGAAAGGGATAACCCTTTCCCTTATATTAAACACTTTTTACCACCTCTGCAAGCAAAGTAGATCCAGATTAGACGGCTGAGCCATCTGATCAGGGTCTGCTCTGTTTGCTTATGGTATAATATAGATGTAATTTTGCAGTTTCTGCGTAACTCAAAATCTCCCTGTATTCATTATGTCATTCTAAAATATTCATGACGTCATGTCTTGCATGAATATTCAACAGGGAAAGTGTTAACCTATTCCCCCCATAGGCTATTTTTAGACCTAACGTCTTTGAATAAATCTACCAAAAAGGAACATTTACTAGAGAAAAGGAAAAGTTTAGAACTGTGTTAATTTAGTATTGAAACCATTGAATCCTATGGAGCAAATGCTCTACATGTATTTATCACAATGGTTTCAAAAAGTGACTTTTACAAAGGCGTAGAAAGGTATATTTATGGAGGCAAGTCTTAAACTTGTGGTTCTAGCTGTACTTCCTCTTTCTCTGCAAAACTACAATCTGAGGGTTCAAACACTTTGGATCCTAAATAGATGCCAAATCACATTTCCTTTGGATCCAATCTGATTGCAAATGCAATTATAGATTTGCCTATAGCATTTGTTCTGTAATGCATAATTATCTAATACCAGCTAGCTAGGCAAGGCCCATACAATTAACACAGATCCTCTAGCACAATCCATATACAAACAGACCCCGACAATACACACTCGTTTTCAGTAGTTGAAATGACATGTTGAAGCCCGCTTATGGGCTCAAGAATAAAGGTAAATAATTACTGTTTGTGTATTGGTTCACTGAGAAAAGTAGAATTCATGAAATGAAGTAAAAATGTCTTGAATATTTTTAACCCTTTCCTTCATATGAATGCCTTTTTCAAGAATTTACAAACAGAATAGACCCAGATCAGATGGCTCCAGAGCCATCTGATCAGGGTATGCTCTGTTCGACTATGGTGCTTATGGTGTAATATACATGCAGATCTGAATCTACAGTTCTGCCTGAGCCAAAACACCTTAGCACAATGTTTTGGTTGCAAAACAGTGCAGACTCTGAATAGATAGACAATGTAACAAAAGGCCATATTTATCCTTTTTCCCCCCATGCTACCTGAAAATGAATCTATGCATGCTAGCAGTGAATTTGTGATGAGCTAAGTAAACAGTCTGGATACAGATGAGACGCCTAGTAACTGGGGATCCCATTTGAATCCCAAAAAATGTGACAGTCTAGTTGAGGATAAATGAAAGCAGATCAAAAGATAAACATGCAAACACAAGTACTAAAATTGTCATTTCTCCATCAAACCATCTGTTGTGACCAGTCTTTAGAATCGTCTCAAAGAGACAATTCTAACGAGTGGTCACAACATAGGGTTTGGTGTAGAAATAAAGAAGTTATTCTTGAAAATATTTTAATTTACGCATCTTATCTGGGCCTCTGTGAAAAACAAAGAAATGTAGCAAATTACAAGTTTTGCTGATGACAATTTCTTGCTATCTTGATGAGGATCAATTACTTATTAACAATTCACCCGTAGCGTGCAAAAAGTTAATTACACTTCTAAGTATACCGTAACCCTTTACTCCATGAATATTCATGTTAGAAATCAATGGAATCATAAATATTAATTAGATTGCTTTAATGGCATACAGACACAGAATGTTTTGGCCATGGCAGAAACTGTAGAATCATATCTATATTACATTTGTGTATCATTAGCAAACAGAGCAGACCCTGATCAGACAGCTCCAACAGAAACCGTCTGATCTGGGTCTACTTTGTTTGCAAAGGCTTATAAAGGCATATTTATGGAGTAAAGGGAAAACCCTTCCAATGTTGAGCTTTCAGAGAGGACTGGCCCATCAGTGTTTAACTAAAGAGTCCACTCAGTATGAAAGGTTTAACCCATTCCTCTATAAGCTATTTTTAGATCCAACCACTTTGAATAAATCTACCGAAAAGGAACATTAACTAGAGAAAAGAAAATTTTAGAATTTTGTAGTTTGAAACAATTGTGATAAATAGAGCATTTGCTCCAATAGGAGCAAATGCTCTACTTATCACAATGGTTTCATAAAGTGATTTTTACAGAGGCCTAGAAGGTGTATTTATGGAGGAAATGTTTAAACTTGCTAGAGGATGCAGACCTTGATTAAAGGACTCCTCTAGGAGTCCTCTGATCTGAGTCTACACTGTTTGCACATGGCAGGACATGCGTGACCAGCATTCAAAGGTTTAATCAAGATCAAACACATCAATGCACCTATTACAAATCAATACAAATATCAGGCAGCCCAGCCAGAGATAAACCCAATAAAATCGAAGCTCCCCTATTCAAGAAAACCGGTGGTTTAGTTTTCACGGTTGAACTATAGCAGGAAGCCAGTGGCCCATTGGTAGCTATGATAAATAAGTCCCTGGCAACACTGAAAGTGCTGTAAGTTTGGTTAAGGTTTATGACAGTTTGATTTTTAGTGTTTGTTTCGGGTGGAATTTGATATCGAAAAGATTGTTACACCTGTACGGCTTAAAACAAAAGGTAAAGTGATTTAGAGCACTAGATTAGCTATAGGTCTAGATAAGCTTTTCAGTGATTAATGGATTAACTATAGCTTGAATTAATCCTTAAAAGAGATTAAAATCTTAGAGTTGATCAAAGCTTTGTTGGTCTGCTGATTTCAGTATTGTATTTTAATTAATAGTATAGTTTTTTTCAGTCCAAAACAATAGTATCAGTTAATGGCTTTAAATCTTATCTTAGTGCTTATATATCTTAGTGGGATAAGGTTTAATAACTGATATTCTTATTATTCTAGAGTGGGTGGGGGACCAATTTGTAAGATTTATCACTCCCAACCATATGAATTATTATTTGTAAATGATAATCAGTGAAAATTAACTCCATGAATACCGTATTCATGTTAGAAATAATGACATCATAAATATTAATTAGATTAATTGTTACAATAGCACATGGATACAGGACATTTTGGCAACGGGAGAAACTAGAATTTTATCTATATTCCATCATAAGCAGGCCTTGTCCCAACAATTCTTTCCAAATCATGGAGTTTTCCATACAAAAAAATCACAATCGTTAAAATGCATTTTCCCCAAAATTGCCAGAAACAGGCCTGATAACCTGATCTAGGTCTACTCTGTTTGAAAAGGGGTAGAAAAGCATATTTATGGAGTAATGGGTTAACAGCACATATTGAAATGTCAGAAATGAGCAATTACAGTAGATAGACTAGCATACATGTACTGTACAAATCTGCTGCAAAATATGTTGTTGGATAAATTCTAAACATAATAAATTTGTTTTGTTTTTAATCGATTTTCATAAACCCTTTATTCCATGAGTATTCATGTATGAAATAAAGACATCATGCATGTTTATTAGATGATATTTTATCATGGCATAACTTATGAACACAGAACATTTTGATCATGTCAGAAACTGTAGAATTCATGATGTCATTATTTCTTACATAAATGTTAAAGGAGTAAAGGGTTATTTACAAGTATGGGGATATAAGTAAGAGTAGTACCAATCAGTTCTCAGTCAAATACAGTAAAACCTCTCTAAACCAGACGTAAATTTTAGTATAAATATCGGTCATGAAGACAGGTGGCAGCTTAATGCAGGGTGAAAGTCATGCAGAAAGCTCCTCAAGGAGCTTTCTGCATGACTTTCACTCTGCATTAAGCAGCCACCTGCCTAAAAGTATCTAAATTCTTCTCTACTAGAACTCTGGTTTAGAGAGGTTTTACTGTATATACATTACTGGTACTTATTATAAAATCCTGAGAAGCAATTCCAATGAGTACCAACAAGATAGGGTTATACAGACACTTACAGAAAATATTTCATCAGGGCAGTAAATAAGGTATTTATTTAGAAAATCTAATCAGATCAGGGGTTTAATCCTACCCCTGTTTTCTGTTTATTCCAAATTTCAATATCTACTGAATATTCATAGACAAAATAGTTATAATGAAACAGGGAAGGCGGAACATCTTAGCCGTTTTAAAAAAGAAAAGAGGCAATTAAGTCTATCAAATTCCATTGGCAAACAGAGCAGACCCTGATTAGACGGCTCCTATAGAAGCTGTCTGATCTGGGTCTACTCTATTTGCTAATGCGTGAAAAGGTGTTTATATGAAGGAAAGGGCTAATAGAGCAGTACACAGCTAATATACAGCCCTGTTTACTCAGATTTCATAAATATTCCTCTGAAACACCTGACATTTCATTCATAAGTACCAAGGCCAATTTTTATTTATTTTTTTCAGATAGAAAATGGAGAGATCCAAGCTGTTTCTGGCTATTACCGAAGGTAAGGAGGAAGACACTCTGAATCTTCTAAATGATCCAGAGACTGAAGAAGAACTTAAAATGAGAGACAGCAATGGTCACACCCTCCTCCACATTGCTGTCATGAAACTGAAATCCGTGAACGTCTTCAAAGAGCTCATCAAGAAAGTAGATGTAACAGTAAGAGACGAAGAAGGAAACAATGCAATAGACCTCATACTGGAGGATGAAGACTTCCCAGATGAAGCCGAAGATTTCATTAGAGGCTATATGAAGGAAAGGGTAAAATGTGGCTCAAAAGAAGATCTGGAACTGATGACGATGAGTGGCTGGTTGAACTGGCTAGATCTTGGCATACCAGATGATGAAGAATTGGGAGAAGAAAAAGAAGATGTGAAAGAACTCATTAAAGCACTGCCAGAGAAAACAGTAAGACTGAAATCACTATCAAACCCTGTCATCAAGAAAAATACTGCAAACCGAATATGAATATTAATTACCTGAACTGTTGTAATGGCATATGGATAAGCAATGTTTGGCCAGGGCAGAAATTGTAGAATCTGATCTATATTATTCCATAAGCAAACAGAGCAGACCCTGATTAGATGACTCTTGAGCTGTCGTCCAGTCTGAGTCTACTCTATTTGCTATTGTGTAACTATGCTTCTTTTTGATCAAGTAAAGGTTTATTTTCTATCATTGTTTATGAAAACATATTGACTAACAACAATTTGTAAAACTCTGAACCTGGATTAGATACTGTCAAGTTAATTGGCATCAGATCTGGATTAAGCCTTTGAATGCTGAATATTTTAATTGGCATGGCCCATTGGTGTTTAATCATACCTGTAAAGTCCATTCAGTATAAAATGATTTTCCATTTCCCATCCCTGGTTTGTATATAAAGCTGAATTACTGGATATACATAATTTGCCTAAAGTTTGTCTGATCAATTTTTACGACAGTTGTTAATTATTATACCAGTTACCAATCAACACAGTAAGTGTCCATTACACCGGTTAGTGGTTACCAATAAACACAGTAAGTGTCCATTACACCAGTTAGTGGTTACCAATCAACACAGTAAGTGTCCATTACACCGGTTAGTGGTTACCAATAAACACAGTAAGTGTCCATTACACCAGTTAGTGGTTACCAATCAACACAGTAAGTGTCCATTACACCGGTTAGTGGTTACCAATCAACACAGTAAGTGTCCATTACACCAGTTAGTGGTTACCAATCAACACAGTAAGTGTCCATTACACAGGTTAGTGGTTACCAATCAACACAGTAAGTGTCCATTACACCGGTTAGTGGTTACCAATCAACACAGTAAGTGTCCATTACACCGGTTAGTGGTTACCAATCAACACAGTAAGTGTCCATTACACCGGTTAGTGGTTACCAATAAACACAGTAAGTGTCCATTACACCGGTTAGTGGTTACCAATAAACACAGTAAGTGTCAAATACATTTATACTACAGTATAACTTGTCACCAGTGACCATTAAACCTAGATCTAGTTCAGGAGTTTTAAGGCAGGTGGCTGCTTAATACAGGGTAAAAGTTATGCAGTAAGGAACTTTCATCCTGCATTAAGCTACCACCTGTCTTAAAACCCTAGAATCTAGGAGTTTCTACATTACTTTCATGCAGCATTTCGGAATCAGCTGCTCTTATCGACTTCCATATTGTTTTCATAATAGTCTATTGCTATAGGCAGTTTCTACTGTATACTTCATCATTTTGTTGCAATTAATTTCCCAGAGCAATAAGAAAACATTTCAACCCTTCTCATGCTAGGCGCGAGCTGACAAACATTTGCAAACAGGCTAAATCCAGAGTAGACACCAAGTAACTCAGCGTCTCATTAGCATCTTAGCTGTCTGACAAAGCTTGAACTAATCGGATCTGAGCAAAAATGTAATAGGTCAGAATATTAGCAGACTTGTATGTTTTCAGCATGAGAAGAATTAATATCTCAGGTTTCACACAATCATTGATTTGCGTATTTAGTATCTCACATTCAAATTGCTCCTAGAAAGTCATAATGAGATTTGAAGCTTTAACCTGTCTGATAACAGAATTTCATAATGGACTCTACAGGTGTTCCTATATTAACATGCCAATTATTCTTATTAGGTATCAGAAGCACAGGATAATATGCATAAATCAAACATGATTTCAAGAATAACTCATTTTGTTCTCCTTTAAAAACCAATTGTTGTGACCAGAGACGACTCTAAAAAGTGGTCACAACAGAGAATTTTGTTGAGAAATGGTGATCTAGTTTTTGACATACCCCCACCCCCATTTTTATGGTTCTAGTTGGTATGCCATCTGCAAACTCTTGTTGTATGCTCTCTATAACCTCTCTATAATGGTCACTAAATTACATCAAGTATTTTGTGTTAAAGGCAGGTGGCTGCTTAAAACAAGGTGAAGGTAAAACCAAACGCTCCTATAGGAGGAGCGTTCTGTTTTACTTTCACCTTGCTTTAAGCAACCACCTGCCCCAAATACCAACTAATTAACACAATTTAGTAGCCGTTATTGAGAGGTTTTACTGTATAGCCAGGGTGACAAAGTTTTCATCCTAATATGACGCCAAGTTGCTATTTTTGCATTCATTATCAGGAATGAAATTTAACTTTATGTCTTTTTACATAGGAAAAGGTGAAGAACATTCACAGTGCTGTCAGTGAGAGCAAATGGGAAACTGTGCGAGATCTTCTAGAAGATAAGACCCTACTCAATGTGCCCGACAGGTCTGGCCTACCTCCCCTGCACAAGGCTGTTGTTCTTGGAGAGACAGAAATTGCGGAGAACATTGCCAAGGAGTTTATTGAAGCTCTCACTCTAAAGGATAATGTGAGTACAACTCTTAGTAGACATACCATAACCTCATAAAAATGTTGATTTCTCAATACCCTAATTACCCTAAGTATTCATGATAGACAAACACAGGCAAGTAGAGCAGACTCAGATCAAATGGTTCCTGAAGAAGCCATTTGATCAGTGTCTACACTATTTGCTACTATGTTAACCCATTACCTTATAGGCTATTTTTGGATACAACCTCTTTGAATAAATCTACTGACAAGGAGCATTAACTAGAGAAAAGGATTTTTTATAGAATTTTGTGGTTTTGAAACCATTGTGATAAAAAGAGCATTTGCTCCTATAGGAGCAAATGCTCTATTTATCACAATGGTTTCAATAGGTGATTTTTACAGAGGCGTAGAAAGGCGTATTTATGGAGGAAAGGGTTAATCAAGCTAAATCCGAGATTCTTTCTTTTTTCATAGAGTATCTTCTACATTAGTTTCCTTCAGCTTTAAGCTACCATCTACTTTAAATCATTTAAACAATTGGACCTTTTGTGAGTGTGAAATTTTTCATATAATAACAGACTTGCAATCTTTCAACCTGTGTTCCATCTCATTTTGACAGATGGGGCGGACTGCTCTTCACCATGCTGCAGGCCGCCGTGATGGTGGATATTTGTATAAAATACTGACAGACGCAGGAGCTGAGGATGACATTCCGGACTTGGTAAGACTACAGATTTCTAACTGCTGAGGGCTCAACTACACTGAGCTTGCCCCCAAGTTTAACCCTTTCCCTATTCAAAATTCATGTAAGAAATTATGACATCATGAACATTTATTAGCTGGAAGTTTTAAAATGTAAACATTTCAAGGATTTTTTTTTGCTTTGACAAAAACTGTAGAATCTGATCTATATTATGCCATAAGCAAACAGAGCAGACCTGATCTAGGTCTGCTCTCTTTGCGAATGCCTGAAAATGAGTTTATAGGAAAGAAAGGGTTAAATGCATACAAAGCCAAGTAGTCCCTTTTCAATGCATTTTGTAGAAACTATTTTTAACCAATTTATATACAACTACTGAAACAAGAATATTACAGCCTCAATTCTGTATTACAAGCATCCATTTTTTTTTGTAAGAAAAGAAATTTGGCTCTGAACTCTATAGAACAATATACTCTGCCTATATCCACTTGTTTATTTCTTTCTCTGTTGAATATTCATGTAAGAAATAATGATTTATGAATATTTATGAATATTTAATAGATGAATTTTAATTTTATGTACACAAGAGTTTGTCACTGGTAGAAACTAAAGAGTCAGATCTATTATAAATTCATAAGCAAACAAAGCATACCACTTCTTTCAAATTCCCAGAATGGCAAAACTCCAAAGGAGATTTACGAGGATCCAGATATACTGCCTAATGAGAAAACCTCAGACAAGCTTCTGGCAATTTTGGCAAAGCCACTACTGACCAGTAAACGCAAGAAGCAGGTCCAGGCTGAACAACAAACTGAAGAAACAGAAGCAGAGGAAGGTAGGTGTTGACAGAGATCAAGTTAACCCATTCCCACTTAGGCTATTTTTAGACCTAACCTCTTTGATTAAATCTACCAAAAAGGAGCTTTAACTAGAGAAAAGGAAATTTTCAGAAGTGTGTAGTTTTGAAACCATTGTGATAAATAGAGCATTTGCTCCTGTGGAGCAAATGCTCTATTTATCACAATGGTTTCATAAAGTGACTTTTACAGAAGCGTCAAAAGGCGTCAATATGCGGGAATGGGTTAAGATGCATATCATAACTGGGACACCTTATTTCTACCAGTTTGTAAAAGCAGACTAAGTCAATTCAGCATCATTGTGATGACTTGACATAAAACCAATGGAACAGCAAATAATGGAAACTCTTGATCAAACTGCTCTTGTAGTACCTCCATAATTTTCCTTACTATCTGATTTCAGAAGCTAAACCATCAACACCAATAGAGAAGCCCCCAACTCCCAAGCCTGCACCAAAGGAAGAGGAGAAACCCAAGCCCATCCAGATGTACATCAGCCCGGATGTTCGCCCTAACCCACCACCCACCACTATTGATGGTAAATATGTGGCTGACCATCTTGGTCTGGCGCTGACCGAGGCCCTGGCTGAGATAGCTGAGAAGAGGCCATGGGATCCCATAGAGTTCCTGGGCCAGTGGCTATACAAGTACCATGAGAACATGGCCCACAACGAGAGGGTAGGTATCCACAAACCAATACCAATACCCTCTATACCCCATAGCTGCAGATAAGATTACAGTAGAACCGTAATCGACCACTAAAAAGAGGTCTTTTTGTAGTTCTGTAAGGCTGGTGGTAGCTTAATGCATGTCAAAAGTAATGCAGAGAGCTCCAAAAGGAGCTTTCTATATAACTTTTGTCCTGCATTAAACAACCACCTGCTTTTTAACACTCCTATGTTCAATAAATGAATTATTGCTTAGGACAGGTTCTACTGTCTTGATATAATTATCTAATTCCCCTATTTCTTTGCCACACCCTATCTTGACGGTATGTAACAGAACATCTTTGAGAAATTATCCTAATGAGCCGTTCCTTTTTCAGCAAAAAGAACTTTTGGCCCAGATCCGTGAGGAAGAGAAAGCCAAGGAACTGGAGCGAGAGATCCGTGAGAAGAGAAAGCGAGAATTTCAGCGACTTCAGGAAGAAGAGCGCAAAAAACAGCAGGCAGAGGAGGAGGAGAGGAAGAGGAAAGAGCAAGAGGAACTGCAGAGAAAGTAGGTCAAAGATAGAGGAGGTCAAGAGAAAATGCGTCATAGAGAAAGTATTAACTAACAAACATATAAACCCTTTTACAAGAATTCCAGACAAAAGGCCTATTTAGGAAATTTATGATAAAAGGGCACAAGGGTATAATTATATGCAAATTTGGATAAAAGCTATTTACTCAATCTTTAGTTCCTCCAAACTGAGCATTTCAGATGAAATTAATGAAGGAAATAGTTTGCTTAGATAACACTTTTCATAACAGAATAAAGTACAAAAATAAAGCTGACATAAGAATACATTAAGACAGCAATGTCTATGATTTCTGTGGATCTTTTTAGGGCTAAGGAAGCAGCTCTATCCCAGCAACCAGGGCTTGAGACAGTAATGGAGGATGAAGAGGAAGCCCCGAAGGAGAAATCTCACAAAGACGAGAATGGACAGACAGAGCTCCATAAATTGGCCAGTCAGAATGCTGCTGACTTGTATACCCTCCTTAACATGGGCTACAGCCCTGCTGACAGGGATAGCAACAACAAAACAGCCCGAGATATTGCTGTGGAAAACAAGATTAAAGAAAATGTGGAAGCTATAGGTATGTATCTGTAATAATAAGAGAAATTTTGTAGGCCTGTAGGAGCCGTCTAATTAGGGTCTGCTCTTTTTGCCAATGGAACTACATAACTACAATGTATATACATATTCATGTACCATAACAATAAGTAATAAATATTCATAGTGTCATTGTTTCTTTCATGAATATTCAAGAAGGAATGGATTAGCAGTTTTTCTCTCGTTTCAGACAACTATATGTTGAAGCTCATGGAGATGGGAGAGTATGATAAGGTTCAGGACTTGTTACTGGCTGGTTATGACAAATTTGATGTCATTGTTGATAAACTCAAAGAGCAAACCCACTCACAGCCTGAGGAAACCAACAAGTTCTTAGAGGAACTGCCTGGGCTACAGGTAAACAACAAGTCATTGATTCGTTGGATTTCAAGAAATACGTTCAAGCCTTAATGTTGAATGAATGTACTGGTATTTTGCAAACAGTGTCTGCACTGCTTGTCATTCAAAATCATCCAAGAAATATAATTCTTTCATGCTGAATTAATTTTACAGTTAGTTTAAACATATTTTATTTCCATTTATATAGGAAATGGGGTCAGGTCACAAATTCTAGCAACATTAGATTTGACCCTCTCCCTCTATAATTAATCACTGCTAGGCCATTCCACTTTGAATAACTGGCAATTAAAGAGTTAGTTGGTACTGCAACAAGCTAAGATCAAGAAAAAGACAGCCTTTTCTTTATCAGTATTTCTCTGCCAAAGTCTACCTCCCAGCATTCACCAGACTTGCTCATAAATTTATATTTGGAGAATGTGTTGAATTTACACAAACTGTAAAACAGATCTAGCATTTTGGTATTGTAAGTTGAAAACATACACATAAATTTCTTTTACAGTCTAAAATATCAGGAATTTTCCAAGCAGTACAAACTGAAGGCCTCAGTGATCTTACTGCAGCCCTCGAAATGAAGAAACTCGCAGAAGCCAAGGACGCACAAGGAAGATCACCACTCCACATGGCAATTCTAGTTGGCCACAAAGAGGCTGCTGAACATTTAGCCAAGAACTTCCCAGTAGCAATGAGATGTAAAGATAATGTAAGAAAAATAATCAACTTTTTCAAATGGGTTTTCAATCTGTTAAAGCTTACAAGTATACATTAGACTCTTTTGTTTAAGTATCCATTTGGTGGATAGAGTTCCTTTAATCATCAACAAATGCAACTGTGTGATAACCTCTGTAAATTGTTTGGATCCAGATGAAATCTCAAATGACTCATCTAGACCCAATCTGTTTGAATTATGACACTATCTTCTGAAAAGACATGAGAAAAACAATGGTATTTGTTATATTGAAGCAGAAAAAATTATTTATAGACGACAAAGTGCACAGTAGCAATTAGAGTAGACCCAAATCAGACAACTCCTGTATGAGCCTTCCGACAAGGGTCTGCTCTGTATGCTAGTGAAACAGTGTACATTCACTTTTGCAATGCAAAGATGTGTGTGACAAATTAATGGCACTTGCTTTAGATCTAAAAATCTTAACAAAAAAAGGCCGAGCTTTCTGGCTAACTATGACTATGACATTTAATTTCTTTGAAAATTTGACGACATAACAAACAAGAGTTGCTTTCTCAAACAGTTGGAGAGAACACCCCTACATTATGCCATGGCCATATCGGAAGACATGGTTGGAATACTGGAGAAGTATGGAGCTGATACCCTAGCTGTAGATGTGGTGAGTGACATTTCCAGACTTTAGGGATGTATATAAGAGGAGTACTGCCTCCAAGGTTATAAAGTCTGAGCTCATTCTCAAGCTCAAAATCTGACCAATCAGATACTTGATAATATACTCACTCAGAAATTTTATAACTTCAGAGCGTGATTTATCAAAATATCTTATTTCTCAGCCAAACCCCATCTTGTTTGTACATGTGCTTACTAGAAATTTCTCTGAGAGCTGATTCAAGTAAGTACCCACAATACAAGGTTTGGCAAAGAAATATGGAATGTAAATAACAAAAAGTTCCTACATATTCCTGTTATTTACAGCTCTATGTGTCAACTGGACTGATTTTGTTCCATATCCATGTGGATTGACCAGGAATTATAAGCATTAAATATTTCTTTAACTGTAAGCATTCCCACCCCAATCGAATGATTTCATACTATAAATTATTTCAAATACTGTAATGCATCACAGTCTTCAAGGTAAATGTGTAAACCTTGCAATTCTTTCAAAAAACCAAACGATTCCACTTCCAACAAACCTACTGCTTCATATGATAACTTGATTCAGCACTGTTACTGGCAAATGAAGTAAATACATGTACAAACTGTTGACAACAGTATTTAGAATTGAACCCTATAACAACTTTTGAAGGTAATGTTTTTTCTTTTCTTCAACAGCTACAGCAAAAACCATCATTCTACAGAGATAACCCAGATGAGATCAAATCTATGACTGGTTCCTTGAAATCCTTCTATACTGGAACCCAAGAACAGACAGAACAGGAATCTGGTCAACAGGAGGTGACAACTGCAGAAGAGGCTGGCCAACAGGAAGTGACATCACAAGAAACTTTTCAGCAGGAAACCTCATAAGAATGAATCAGTGATATGTTTTATTTCTAGGAGCTGAATTTAATTTTTACAGTTTTGAGAGTTTACCATGACAAATGTATTTAAGAGAGTGACAATATAGTTCTCAATAGTTCTATGATGGGATTGAACTTACCAACACAGTTTCAAATAAACACATTTTAAATTACTCTCAAGCATATTTTCTGAGCTTCTTATAGAATATGCTACAATTCAGAAACCGGGAACCTGTCAACCACACAATATGAGAATTGCCTGAGATTGTGTTGGTAAACTCAAACCCATGATATTCTAATTGTGTGTATGTAATTAAAATATATCTAATGCTATTGTACAAAGACAATGAAATGAGGTTGAAATGACAAAAATATGAAGAGGGATTATGCAAGAGTCATACTTATATCTGAATCTAAACATCTTACAAATTTCTATGATGCATTTCTAAAGTAAACTGATGAATTTGACCCATTATCTCATAGGCTATTTTTAGATACAACCTCTTTGAATAAATCTACCAAAAAGGAGCATTAACTAGAGAAAAGGATTTTTTTTTAGAATTTTGTAGTTTGAAACCATTGTGATACATAGAGCATTTGCTCCTATAGGAGCAAATGCTCTATTTATCACAATGGTTTCACAAAGTAACTTTTACAATTCATGAAAAGTCGTCAAAATAAGGGAATGGGTTAACATCAATGAATCTCAACCCTTTACCTGATAGAGATTGTTTTCACTCATCAGCAAATAGGGTAGAACCTGATCAGCATCTGCTCTGTTTGCTTATGAAATAATATAGATCTGATTCTATAGTTTCTACCCTTGCAAATTTTTTCCTGTATTATATGCCAGTATAACTACAATTCATGTCATTATTTCTTACATGAATATTTGTGAGGGAAATGGTTAAAAGGATATACAGTTTCTTAAAAAAAACTGATGTTTTTTGGATGACAACATTAAAACTAAACTAGCTAGACAAAATACAATGCTCACTCAAATGTACCTCAAAAGTCTCTTTGTGATATTAACTCCATTGCTTCTGTGATATTAAAACCTCATTCTTCACTTATTTTTACATATCCCTCTAAACCAGACTTTTAGAAAAGAAGTAATTAAAATCTTTGTAGACTGGTGACTGCTGAATGTCAGGTGAGAGTCATGTAAAAAACTCCTTTGAGAACTTTCTGCATGACTTTCATCCCGCATTAACCCTTTCCTACATAAGGCTATTTTTAGACCCAACCTCTTTGAATGAATCTACCGAAAAGGAGCAGTTACTAGAGAAAAGGAAAATGTTAGAATTGTGTAGTATAGAAACCATTGTGATAAATAGAGCATTTGCTCCTATAGGAGCAAATGCTCTATTTATCACAATGGTTTCAAGAAGTGATTATTACAGAGGCGTAGAAAGGTGTAGTTATGGATGAAAGGGTTAAGCTGCCACCTGTGTTAACCCTTTCCCTTATACAAATGCTTTTTCACATCTTTGCAAACAGTGTAAATCCAGATCAATGAGGGTCTGATCTGTTTACTTGTGAAATTATGATAAATCTGACTCTACAGATTCTACCAATACAAAAATGTGTATATCTCTAGTTAATGCTCCTTTTGGGTAGATTCATTGAAAGAGATTGGGTATAATAATAGCCTATGGAGGAAAGGGTTACAGACCTGCACTGGTATTAATTTGAATGTGTGGTTTAGATGGGTACTGTACTTTTTTTTATATATGTTTATGTGAGGTTATACATTTTACTTTTTATTACTATTTATACACTATCAAGTGTAATAATATGTTCACTGTGTCTCAGATGGATATAAAACATTTGAAAAGACTACGCATTTCCAAACTCATGCATTTACAAAGCTCAATGTTTCTTTATATATACACATACTGGTAGTTACATAACATGTCTAAACATTTTGCAAATAAATTTTTTACAGGTTTTATGTACGTATCATCTTCATTTATACCCTGAACTATCAAGGGTCTCACTGAATGTTATATAGTAAGGAAAAGTTCAAAGTCCCATAACTCTTGTAAAAACATGGTTGGAGCAAAGCTTCCAGTCATTACATACATCTTCACATCAAAATTGTTCATCTGTAAAAGTTTGAATGAAATTCTCCCATTGGTGTATATGGACAGACTGTGGGTGTGTGTGGGGGTGTCTGTGTGTGTGTGGGGGGGGGGGGGGAGGGGGGGGGGGTAGCATAAATACCATTACACAAGCAACTAGTGATCACTTGGTTCACTTTGCATGATGCACATTGTCTAGTCATGATTAACCCTTTACACATAAATTAAAACATTTTCAAAAATAACTCCTATATTTCTCCACCAAACCCTATACTGTGACCACTTTTTAGAATCATCTCAAAGAGACGATTATAAAGTCGTCTCAAAGAGACGATTATAAAGTGTGGTCACAGTATAGGGTTTGGTGGAGAAATGACAATTTTACTATTTGGGTATGCACCCTTATCTGTAGCTCTGCTGATAGAGACACCTTTTTGTGCATTTGCAAACATAGTAGACCCAGATCAGACAGTTCCTGTAGGAGACCTGTGATCACAGCCTGCTCTGCATGCTTATGGACTAATATAGATATTATTCTACAGTTTATTCCATGATCAAATTCACTTGTTCATTTTACCAATGTAAAAATTCAGCTGATTAACCCTTTCCTCCATAAATACGCCTTTCTACGCCTCTGTAAAAATCATCTGTTGAAACCATTGTGATAAATAGAGCATTTTCTCCTATAGGAGCAAATGCTCTATTTATCACAATGGTTTCAAATTACAAAATTCTAAAATTTTCCTTTTCTCTAGTTAATGCTCCTTTTGGGTAGATTTATTCAAAGAGATTGGTTCTAAAAATAGCCGATGAGGGAATGGGTTAATGTTTATACAGTAATTATTTCTTACATAAAATATTTCTGAGGTATAGGCTTAACCCTTTCCCTATTCAGTGTTCATGTAAAAATAATAACATCATGAATATTTATAATCTGAACTTTTATAATGTAAATTTTTCAAGGAAATTCATTGCTCTGACAAATAACTGTAGAATCAGATCTATATCATGTCAAAAGCAAATTAAGCAGACTCTGTTCAGAGGCTCCTATAGGAGCCATCTGATCTGGGTCTACTCTGTATGTAAATGTGTGAAAAGGTGTTTATATGAAGGAAAGAATTAAAACATGTGACAAATCATATTGCATTTTGGAGTAAAGGTTAACACAAGTGACTAGAACAGCACTAGAACTGGTGAACTTAAACACATAACCCACATTTCTTACCTGTCAATTTTCCTGACGTGTATCCAAAGCTGTTTGGCAGAGGCTTTGGTCGCTGGTCCACTTTCCGGCACCACTTTTCAAAAATTTGCTGAGCCCTGACCTTCTGGTCCTTTTCAATTTTCTTTTCTTCCTCCTGCTTTTTCTTATCCTCTTGCTTTTTCTGCCTTTCTTCCTGCTTCTTCTGTTCCATCCACTCTTGAAACTTCCTCTCTGCTTTCACATCTGTCATTTTCTTCTGTTCCTCTTTAATCATTGTTTCCGTTTTCTGCCTTTGCTTATCCAGCTTCATTTTCAATTTCTCCTCAAAGGTTTTTCTCTCTACCCACTCACGTCTATTCTCCTCAGCCTTCTGCAATTGTCTCTGTTTTGTCATCTGCTCTTGTTCTTTCTTTGTTTTCTCTTCCCTTTTCTTCTGTCTCTCATCTCTTCTTTTCTGTCTATCTTCTTTCACCTTTTCTATAAGCCACTGCTCCCATGGAGACATAGCTGGCTCTACCTCAGTTTCTGGCTCATCTGTTTGTGATGAGTCCACATATTTTCTGTAAAATACAAGTTTAGTATTTGCACCACTACACAACTTTCTTTGTCAAAACTGCAGGGGTCTATACCGCTTCATGGGAGTCTATATATACTGCATAATAAATATACTACGTAATATATATAAACTCCCATGAAGTGGTACAGACCCTTGTGGTCAAAACTGGTATCTATGTTAGTTCCAAAATAATTCCTTCTTCCTCTTTCTTATCAAAATGAAAGTGTATCCAAATGACCCACACCATCTTATGTACCATACAGCTATGGTATGGCCTATGATAAGAGTTGTAACTCTAGTGTTACCAAGTCCATACATATCATATGCCCAGATAAGATGAGGAAATGAAACATTTGTAAGCATTGCTCCTTTAGTTTTCCACCAAATTCTATGTTATGACCACTCTTTAGAATCATCCCTTCACAACATAGGGTTTGATGGAGACATGATGATTTTAGTATTAGAGTACACACCTTTATCTATTGCTCTACATAAGTATCATTACCAAATTACAAAATGTGCAAGTTCATGTAACAACCAACTGTTCATCCAAGTTTCATGACTCTAGATCAAATACATGTACAGTAAAACCTCTCTATAACGGCCACTAAATTAGATCAAGTATTTTGTGTCAAAGGCAGGTGGCTGCTTAAAGCAAGGTGAAAGTAAAACAGAACACTCCTATAGGAGTGTTCTGTTTTACTTTAACCTTGCTTTAAGCATCCACCTGCCCTAAATACCATGGTAAAAAACATTGGTATGGTTGGAAAGTCTTAAGACAGGAAAGATACATACCAAGTATGGAAGCCCAAGGCCTATTCGTTCCAATGTTATATGCATTTAAAGACTTGCAAAAGTAGGTCAAAGGTTAAAGTCAAGGTCAGAGGGGCAAATATGTTGGCATGGTCATACCAAGTATGGAAGCCCTAGGTCTATCGGTTCCAATGTTATAGGCACTTTTTGATTTTTGCAAAAGTAGGTCAAAGGTCAAGGTCATATGGTAAAATACATTGGTATATTTGAAAAAGTCATAAGACAGAAAAGATGCATACCAAATATGGAAGTATATGCATCTAAAAACTTTTGCATAGGTAGGTCGAATTGTGCAGCTTCATGAGATACACATGCATGCCAAATATCAAGTCTCTATCTCTACTGGTTCAAAAGTTATGGCCAATGTTAAAGTCGGTGATTTGACCTATATAATTGACCTCTGACCTTGAAGGATGACCATGACCTTGACATGTCACCTCTCAAAATGTGCGGCTTTATGAGATACATATGCATGCCAAATATCAAGTCTCTATCTCTACTGGCTCAAAAGTTATGACCAATGTTAAAGTTGGTGACAAACAAACGGACAGGGCAAAAACAATATGCCCCCCAGATCTGACCTGGGGGGCATAAAAATAAGCTGAGAAATATTCATGTCCCCATGATATCAAATAATCATTATTTATTAAAATGAATATCGATGAGGGAAGGGTCAGCCCTTTCCTTGTTCAGTATTCATGTAAGAAATAATGACATCATGAATATTCATTAGCTCAATTTTTATAATGTAACCTTTTCAATGGATTTTTTTTTCTTTGACAAAAAAAGTAGAATCTTTATCATGTCAAAAGCTAACCAACAGAGTGGACCCTGATAAGATCTGGGTCTACTCTGTTTGCCTCATGTGTGAAAATGTGTTTATATGAAGGAAAGGGTTAAAAACACTTCAATGTACAAAAAAAGAAACAAAGTATCCCTATACCTGATCATCTTTTTCTTGACTACTTTTTTCTCTCTTCTGTTATCCGTGTTATTCTGGATCTCCCTCTGTGTCTTATTGTTGCGTATATTCTCCTTGTTTTCATTGTGTTCAACTCTTGCTGGTGCAGGGGACCGGAAGTCATCATCCCGAAACTCATCCTCACTAAAACAATCAAACAGCAGTATTTTATCAAAGACAAAGATAAAATGAGTTAACCCTTTCCTTCATATAAACACATTTGCAAACAGTAGACCCAGATCAGTGTCTGTCTGATTAACCCATTCCCTCCTAGACTATTTTTAGACCTAACCTCTTACTGCAACGGAGCATTTACTAGAGAATTTTTTTTTGTAGAATTATGTAGTTTTGAAACCATTGTGATAAATAGAGCATTTGCTCCTGCAAATGCTGTATTGATCACAATGGTTTCAAAACATGACTTTTACAGAGGCATCAAAAGACCTAAGGAGGGAATGGGTTAAGCAGCCAGTCTCTTTATTTAAAGAGGAAGTCCCTATAATGAATGCATATTTTCAATAATATCATAAAACTTGGTATTTGTTATGCTCAATCATTATTATGAAGATTGTCAATTTGAACTTATATCGAAAAATGCCCCTGTGATATTAAATAAACCGATTTCATCAATGCTTATAATTTTTGTTCTACAACAAAGTACTATCGACCTTTTCCGTTCAACATTTCCGCACTTTGCCGATGATCATCCGACCCCTCCATTGTTTACGTAACAGCTTTTCTCGGAAGTAAGATACAATAGTGCCAACAGATACAAAACTAAAACCCAACCCGAATAAAACAGAAACATCGGGGAATAAAATTCAGATCATCAATATCAAACATATGGGTGTTTTGTCATTTTCAACGTTTAATGGATAGGTTTTCTTGAGATATACTACTTTTCAACATATAAACAAATGAGTTTTGTATATTTTAGGTATTTTTGAAACACTTGGAATGTAGGGACTTCCCCTTTAAATACACATTTTTTTTTTATGGCCATGGAGTTGTTTCGGTATGCTATAATACACAAACTGCAAAAGAGTACTAAAGGTACTGTATGCTGATTCTCTCATTTTTCTGTTTTAACCATTTCCCTATTTGAATATTCATGTCAGAAATAATGACATGATGAATATTTATTAGCTGAATTTTTATAATGGCATATGTACACGGGAATCTTTGGTAATGGTAGAAACTGTAGAGTCTGGTCTATTATAATGTCCTAAGCAAACAAAGCAGACCCTGATCTGGGTCTACTCTGTTTGCAAATGTGTAGCATCAGGTCTATATTATTCCATCAGCAAACAGTTGACCCTGATCAGACAGCTCAAGCATATCTCTGTTTGTAAAGGCATTAAAAAGCATATCTATGGAATAAAGGGTGATGATAATGTTGGAGTTTGAAAGGATTAAACAATCTTATGAACTGAATAATCTGGAATCATTGTCTGGTAGGAAAGGGAAGTGTGAGTTGGGTTTTACGTCCGACCAACAGTATTTCAGTTATTTGCAGACGGCACCCACATTAGACAAGTTATAGTGCTGCCTCACTGGAATACCCCTGCCGCAGGTAAATGGCAAGGGCACCCCACCCAGTCACATTATCCTGACATCGGGCCGACCAGTCCTAGAACTACACCTTTAATGTCAAGTGTAAGACAATGGAGCTACTAGTACCAACTTTTAAAGACTTTCGGTCTGTCGCGGCCGTGGATCGAACCCACAACCTTCCGTACCACAGGGGGACGCTCTGCCACTGAGCCACGCGCCCGGTAAAAGGGAAGTACAGTTAAGTGGCCATTCATTTATTGAACATAGGAGTCCTTATTAAGCAGGTGATTGCTTAATGCAGGGCAACAGTAATGTAGAAAGCTCCTATAGGAGCTTTCTGCATTACTTTTGACCTGTGTTAAGCTACTACCTGCCTTATAGACCCTTAATTAGACTGGTTTTTGATGGCCACTAAGACCAGTTCTACTGTATAGGGTTAGTTTATTGTAATCTTCCAGAGAATATATTGACAATATATAATCCATCTTTCAAATGACTAATTTTCCAAAACCAAAATGTTTCTTGGATTAAAAATTCATTGGACAGAACATGCTTTTTACTTTATAGCTTATGAGCATAATAGCAATTTTGACAAATAGGTTCAAAATTTGTAAAATTAAAATACAATATTAGTAATCGAAGCTTTCAAGGGATAAAACTCTTCCATCTCAAATCAAGGGAGATAATACAATCAACAGCATACCAGTAATACGGAAGACTGTAATCAGCTTACCTGAGACTCTCACAGCTTTCATGCTCTAGAACTGATGTAAGAGAGGCAGTAGACCCTCGTGACTCCACAGAGCGGGATCTTGGTCCAACAATTGCCTCGGGCCTCATCCAGCTGGGCTTTGTGACCGTTGCCGTGACAGGACGAGGTCTGAGGCTGGTCATTGCATCACTGTGCCTGGAATACAAACATGGAAACAGTTAACCCTTTCCTTCATATAAATGCCTTTTGATGCATTTGCAAACTGAGTAGACCCAGATCAGAAGGCTCCTATAGGAGCCGTCTGATCAGGGTCTTCTCTTTTGCTGATAAAATTTGATAGATCTGTTTCTAAAATTGGCTACAATGTTCCGCCTTCCAGACTTCATTATAACTATTTTGTCCATGAATATTCATAGGTATTGAAAGTTGGAATAAATATAAAACAGGGAAAGGCTTAAAGCCAGGTCCCAGATAAGAGCTATATTATTCCATAAGCAAACAGAGCAGACACTGATCAGACAGCTCCTACAGGATGAGGTAAAGGGTTAATCAAGTCAACACAAAACAGACTATCTTTCTTCTTCCATAAACATGACAATCAAATGGTGTTATGAACCCATTATGAACAAAAACCTGTTTTCTAGAAAGCATGGTATTCTGATGGCATTAGGATGACATTTGTAATGATACCGGTATTCAGATGTAAAGATATCTATTCTTTACAAATGGAGTTTACTGACTGTACTTTCAATTTCAACCAGCCTAACTGACCTAGTCACTATATAGAGCAGATCCTGAGCAGACAGCTCCTACAGGAGTAATTTGATTTGGTACTACTGAAGTCTGTTTGAAAGAAAGGTTTAAACATGAGATATTGAGTATTTAATTCTTGGAATGCTCTGAATTATTTTTGCTTCATCTGAAATGCAACAAGAGGGCCATGATGGCCCTGATATCGGTCACCAGACAATCAGAGGAGAAGATTTGAAGATTTTCAAGGTTTTCACTGTAATACATGTATGTATTATGTTTCTATAGAAAACTTGCCATCCCTGGGGCAGGGCCAGTTTTGACCCCAAGGGTTTATATAACTTTTGTAGAGGACCTACAGATGATTCCATGTGCCAAATATGAAAGCTGAGAACCTTCCAGTTTCAGAGGAGAAGATTTTCAAAGTTTTCACTACATGTTTCTATTGAAAACTGGCCACACATGAGGTGGAGCCATTTTTGACCCCAGGGGCATTATTAATATAACTTTTGTAAAGGACCTTGATCATAATGCTATGTGCCAAATATGAAAGCTGAGAAACTTCCAGTTTCAGAGGAGAAGATTTTTATTTCAAAGTTTTCACTATATGTTTCTATTGAAAACTGGTCACCCCTGGGGTGGGACCAATTTTGACCCCAGGGGAACCTAAAGCGAAAGAAAAACGGATGTCCCCAAAACTGATGTCCCCCATATATTCCTTCTGTGAGTACAGAGCTGTCCGATCTTGGTCTACTCTATATGGTGTAAAGGGTTATTGTTTGCTACAGATTGTTAGGTTAATTTTTAGATTAATTTAAGTAATTGTTTAATCCTTTCCCCAATACAGAAGTTTTTCCTGCCTTTGCAAACAGAGCAGATCCTGTAGGGGCCGTCTGATCAAGGTCTGTTCTGTTTGCTAATGAAACTAGTTTCAAGCGATACTAAAACATCTTGAGTACATAATATGCCATTATAACAAGAAGGCCATTGACAGTTTTACTTTTTCAGCAGACAACATTTCTAACAGATAACAGAAACTCAGTGTTAACCCTATCACTGCTGAGCATGACTTGACTGAAATTAGCACACAGTTTGGATTCTGACACATATGTACACATGTAACTTCATACATGGTTTGTACAAGAGAGTTAATTGTAAGATAGATATGTATTAAAAACAGTGTGAACAAACAGAAAATAATTATGAAGCAGACAACATTACAGTACTGATAGAGTATAGAACAGTTGAACTTGACCTCTCCAATACACTAACTGGCTAGCTGGGGTAGTCCTTCTTATGGATAAGGGGAAACTTTTATACTGTAGAAGTCTATTTTAAAGTATAACCTGTGGCAGGGCCAATTTTAACCTCAGAACTATGATATTAACAAAATTCATAAAGGTATACTAAGTAAATCCATACATCAAATATCTAAGCTCTATGACATATAGTTTTTGACAAGAAGATTTTTAAATTTTCCCTATGTCTAACTAGTGAACCCAGCAGTCGGCTACAGAAAACTGAACAGTCTGCTTCAGAAAACTGGCATTCCTGGTGCGGGGCCAATTTTGACCCCAGGGGCATAATTTATATACCGGTATATAACTTTTGTAGAGGAAATTTATATAACTTTTGTAGAGGACCTGAACATGATGTTATGTGCCATATATGAAAGCTGAGAACATTCCAGTTTCAGAGGAGAAGATTTAGACTGTGTGGCTTGGTAGCTCAGTCAGTAGTGTTGGCATGGTAAGCCAAATGCCCTGGGTTCGAGCCACAGTTCAGTAACAACTTTTTCACCATGTTACATTTGGCGCCCAATGTAAATAACACACAGTCTGTCCAGTGATTTATAGGAAAAAAGTATAATAATAAGAAACTCATGGAGTCTTCTTTGAGCATGAATTTGGGACGAATTCTAATGTAGAGGGGGTGCGTGTAGCGGGGGTTGAGATTGTGATGAAACAATTGCAGGGCTCAAGCAGGAGTTCTTAATTAGGGAGAAGTTTAGTGATATTGAGGGAGAAGTTTGGTCCTGATTTTGTATCTCCCTAAAGGTTCTATATGATAAAACTTCTACCTGAACTCAAAACAAGAAGTCAACAAATCGCCCTCTTGCTTGTGCCCTGAGTTGATAGGCTTTAGACTGTGTGGCTTGGTACAGTTGGTAGTTCAGTCCGTAGAATGTTGGCATTCCATGGTAAGCCATTTTAGACAGTGGAACCAGTTGCATGGTAAGCTAAAAGCCCTGGGTTTGAGCCCCAGTCAAGTCACAACATTTTCAGCCTGTTACTACTTGTACATTTCATGCTTGCTTATTTGCAATCTAGAGCTCAGTATAAAAATATGCAGTTAAAGTAACAGGAGGAAAAGTGCAGCCTGGAGCGGGACTCACTTACAGGGCGAATGCTCCACCAACTGAGCTATCCGGGCTGCTATACAAGCTCCACACTCCAGAACCACTACACTTCTCCCCCCCATCACTTTTAAAAGGAGGCGAAAATGCAGCTGTCTTATCACTTACTATTTCTACCTATCCTCGATCTAATTTCTAACTATAATATACTCTTTTCATTACTTGTTCTTGACCAGCACCACCCGTTGAGTAATAGTCATGAGTGACTGTATCAACATAAAGATGTAGATGTAGATGTTAAGGGCTGAGCTCTCAGACCGTGTTTCCAAATTGCATGGACCGTCTAACACTTCTGACACCATTAAAGTAACAGGAGGAAAAGTGCAGCCTGGAGTGGGACTCGAACCTGGGACCCCTCGCTTACAGGGCGAGTGCTCTACCAACTGAGCTACCCGGGCTGCTATATGAGCGCCACACTCCAGAACCACTACACAGAAAAGGTGTAGATAATACTGTACACTATGAAAACAGTACCTGATTAGTTTAAAATTTGTATCAATTCTCTCTATTTCATGTGGACACGGCAGTTGGCATGTCCTGTTTCCAAATTTACTTAATTACACCTTCAATCCTATACACCCTGGTGTTTGGCTAGGGCCACAGTGGTAAGACACATTTGAGTCAGTATATGTATATATAGAAAGAAGGGATCCGACTTCAAAAGATCCAAATTACCCACTCTTCTACTTTAAACCCTTCACACAGCAAGAAATGCACCGATTTCGATCAGATAAAAAGCTGTTCCGTAAGCAAAGACATTATTTTATTCGAATATGCAAAGATTTTCCCGGTCAAATAAGGGATAAACTTAACACTGCACAAGAAACATGAGAAAAATGGCCAAAATAAGTTAGTCGGACACGACCTCGTCCCTGAGTGCGAACCGTTGACAGCCTAGAAACCATTACTTATACGTCAAACACAATAATATTTGCTGTTCATATCAGCAATATATTCAATGAAAGAACTTTCCTACAGCGATCTTACACGAAAACATGGTTTTACCGTCCTTCTTGCGATTTTCAACGTTTGCAGCTGACATCGTTTTCAAAAAGTCAAACTTTGGTCACAAACAAGGTTGAATAGTTCGCTTTTGTCAACGACCAATCAAAATTTGCACAACAAGAAGTCATGTGACATGACTTCTGCGACTTGAAAATGAAAGTAAAAGTTGCTGACATGAGAGGAACATGTAAAAACACAGAAAGGACATTAAAAACTCGTTTTCGTGTAAGATCGCAGTAAGTAAATTCTTTTTATTGAATAGATTGCTGATATAAATGCCAAATTTTATTGTGTTTGACGTATTAGTAATCGTTTCAAGGCTGTCAGTGACTCGCACTCAGGGACGTGGTTGTGTCCGACTAACTTATTTTGGCCTTTTTGCTCATGTATCTGATGCCTTGATTAGTTTATTCCTAATTTGACCGGGAAAATCTTTGCATATTCGAATAAAACAATGTCTTTGCTTATGGAATAGCTTTTTATCTGTGTAACGTTCATAGAACGTTGGTAATTATGCAAATGAGGCTGACCAGATCATTGTATCTTGGGAAGTGAAGGTATATATATAGCGCAACAAACATCTCTTGATGTGAGCTTAAGCTTTGCACCGACAGGGTTTGTTGTTGCTGGGTCACTCGGTTTGCACGTTACAAATGGTGGCAGCGGTGGGATAAAGACAACTGTCAGACCGGCGTTGCCTTACCCACGGGTCTCCCAGGGTCCAAGTCTCGGGACGAGACTTCTCGGGGGGAGAGTAATGTAACGTTCGTAGAACGTTGGTAATTATGCAAATGAGGCTGACCAGATCATTGTATCTTGGGAAGAGGAGGTATATATATATAGCGCAACAAACATCTCTTGATGTGAGCTTAAGCTTTGCACCGACAGGGTTTGTTGTTGCTGGGTCACTCGGTGTGCACGTTACAAATGGTGGCAGCGGTATAGTCGGTTATAAAAGCTCTTGAGAGCTTATGTTATTTGTATATGTCTTGCCGACTCAAAATAAAGCTTATCTTATCTATCTTATCTTAGCGGTGGGACAAAGACAACTGCCAGACCAGAGTTGCCTTACCCACGGGTCTCCCAGGGTCCAAGTCTCGGGACGAGACTTCTCGGAGGGGAGAGTAATGTAACGTTCGTAGAACCTTGGTAATTATGCAAATGAGGCTGACCAGATCATTGTATCTTGGGAAGAGGAGGTATATATATATATGGCGCAACAAACATCTCTTGATGTGAGCTTAAGCTTTGCACCGACAGGGTTTGTTGTTGCTGGGTCACTCGGTTTTGCACGTTACATCTGATCGAAATCGTTGCATTTCTTGTAGAACGAATGGTTTAAAGTAGAGGAATGGGTAATTTGGATCTTTTGAAGTCGGATCCCTTCTTTCTATATATATACACATACTGACTCAAACGTGTCTTACCCCTGTGGCTAGGGCGAGTCAGTGTGGGACTGGGTGATAAGATTCATTTAACATGAAGTTATCCAAAGTGGTAGTTTTTCGTGCTAATGACAAGATGGGTGTTATAAACATAACATATACCTGCTTCTTCTGTTCATGATTTCCCAGATAAATGTTGTCAGGTTTGCAAATGAAAGTTAATTTAACATTTTTTGACAGTCGTCGCAAGTCACAACAAAGTAAATCGCAGGCGCGAAGTCAACCGGAAGTTAAGGATTGTAAATATTCATTGGATCAAAAATAGAAATATTTTTTTAAATAATTTAATTCGATGGAGATTTCTTTCTTTAACAATATATTTTGAAATGATTATGAATATAGCTGGTAACACCATTTCATGTTGGAAAAGAAGTTATATATTTGCTTCGGTCCTGATATCGAAATAAAGATGGCGACCTGGCAACAGACGCTATCCGAGAAACATTGTTAATTTTTTTCAAAATTGAATTGGATTTCTGTCACAGAACTAAAAGGTATCTATTGTGATACTCAGTGTGTATATAGGGGATTTCACTTTCAGAACTGTCGTCGTTATTTAATGGCTAATTGTCGAAATATTTTGTTTTATTTACGACAGGTGCTTGTCTTAGTTTGACTATTCTTAAGTTTTTAAACTCCTTCTTAATTGTATTTTGTAGACTTTATTAACACCAATTACATGGTTGACACAAAAGGTTTCAGTTTTTCTTTGCTCTAGCCTCTGTAGTCGTTACTCAGCTTGAAATTACACATCTTCATATAATTAGAAGCATCACAAGCAGATATACACCCTACACCCCCGAGTGGATAAGTATACTCTATTGACCACACTTTTGCCCATTTTTGCAAATTTTCAGAGTAAGCGTGACGCATGCTGCGGGTCCGCCATTTTGACCTCGGCGCAAACGAGAATCGTATTTTCTCCTTTTCCACCGCAGTCACTTTGGAGCCCATCTCCACTGGTCGTACAACACTAGAACCATGAACCTCACCTTAATCCTCACCATTGTGTTCTTCATATCACGACTGTTTAGCTCAGTCTTCGACGACTACACGTCCGAACTTCACGAATGTCCGAAACTGGACCACTTCATGGTCACATGTCAGTCTTACAGACACATTTACAAAACATTAGTGAAAAACCAACTCAAAGAATGGAACTACAAAGGTGAAAATAAGTCAGATAATTCTAAAATACTACAGCCTTATATTGTTTGTCTCCTTTTAGCAACATCTGCAGATGTTGAATTGAACCCAGGGCCTCGTGCCCAATCTAGACCGGGTCAAACTAAGAGACCCTCTCGACCCAGGTGGCCTTGTGGGAGTTGTAATAAAAATGTATCATGGAACCATAAAGGTGTTCGCTGTGACACATGTAAAACATGGTTCCACATAAATTGCCAATGTATTGAGGACCATATATATTCTATTTTAGATCATCATAACATCTCATGGCATTGCTTGTGTTGCGGTCTACCTAACTTTGCTAGCTCATTTTTTAACTCGACAGTCCAAACGTCGAACTCATTCAGTATCCTGAATCAAACCGTAGATAGTCCAGGCATACCAAATGCCACATCGTCACCAATTCATTATTATACTGACGACCACAGTGATGCTGGGTCCAGTACTGTAAACAGAACTCGTAGAGAGAAAAAGAAGCTTGACAGGCCATTACGTGTTCTTAACGTAAATTTTCAATCAATAAGAAATAAGAAACCCTTCCTAGACGAGGTGCTGCACACCACTAAGCCTGATGTTGTGATTGGCACGGAAACATGGCTAGATAGCACTGTACAATCATGTGAGTATTTCCCAAGTGACAGTTACTCGGTATTTAGATCCGATCGTGTAGTAAATCACAAGAACAAATCATATGGTGGTGTTCTTGTCGCAGTTTCAAATGACTTTACTTCTGGTGAATGTGTAGAGCTAAAGACAGATTGTGAATTGGTCTGGGTAGAAATTAAATTCCCGAACTGCAATAAACTATTAGTAGGTTCCTACTACCGTCCGCCTAGCGACAATGGCGCATCCTTAGAACAGTTCAAATTATCCTTAGAAAGAATTAACCAGATGTCCAAGTGTACTGTTATTGTAGGTGGAGATTTCAACCTTGGAAATATTGACTGGTCCGTGCCCGCTGTCATGACCGGCATCGGAAATAGTGGTGTGCATCAAGACCTCCTTGACACTTTAAATGATAACTCACTACACCAGGTAGTAGACAAACCTACTAGGAAAAACAAGATCCTGGACTTAATAGTCACAAATAAACCTTCATTAGTCAATGAAATTGACACCCTCCCCCCACTTGGTGAGGCTGACCATGACATGGTCTTTGCAGAGTTTGACTTGAAATTCAGTCGTAATAAAACCCCTGACCGTAAGATCTTTAAGTATCATAAGGGAAATTGGGACGAAATCAGACGTGACTTGGAATATTTTAAAGACACGCAACTTCGCATTAGCTCCGATGTGAATGCTGTCTGGAACTCGTTTAAAGATTGCCTTTTAAAATCAGTGAATGATAATATCCCCACTAAATTACTGAAACGTAACAATAGAGTACCCTGGATAAATCTAAAATTAAAACGTAAATTAAAGAAATTGAAGAAAATGTATACTAAACATAAAGGTACGCCAGCCTACAGAAATCTTAGATCCCTTACCCAAAAAGAAATTAGACAGGCTTACTGGACATACATAAACAACATGATCCTAGATCTTCCAATAAATGAACCTGACCAAACTCTATATAACCAAAGACCTAAAAATCTCTTTACCTACATAAAGAGCCAAAAATCCGAAAAAGTGGGTATCTCCTCCCTTAGAAGTAATGGGATAATCACATCTGACCCAATAGAAAAGGCTGACATACTGAATGCACAGTTCCAGAGGGCATTTACAAGGGAATCTAATAGTCACGGGCCGGACATGGGTCCGAGCCCACACCCCTTAATGGAACAAATTACCATTTCAGAACCGGGAGTTATAAAAATTCTGAGTAATATTAACCCCCATAAAGCCATGGGCCCTGATAGAATCCATGGTAAAGTTCTTAAAGAACTCAACATCACCATAGCCCCAATACTTACCCATATTTTCCAACTTTCCCTCCAGCAGGGTAAAGTTCCCGAGGACTGGAAATTAGCAAATGTAAGCCCTGTATATAAAAAGGGTGATCGGTATGACCCGGTAAACTATCGCCCCATATCATTAACATGCATCACTTGTAAACTTATGGAGCACATACTAGCAAGTAACATCATGAAACATCTTGAACAAAATAACATTCTCTATGACAAACAGCACGGCTTTAGAACTAAACGCTCATGCGAAACACAATTAATAGACTTTGTCCAGGAACTTAGTAAAAATGCAAATGACAACCGACAGACTGACGTAATAATAATGGACTTTGCGAAAGCTTTCGACAAGGTGCCACATAATAGACTTGAACGTAAACTGACATATTACGGCATTGACACCAATACAGTCGCGTGGATAGGTAGCTTCTTAGAAAATAGAACTCAAAACGTCGTATTAGAAGGGCACAGCTCATCTTTTGTAACAGTTGAATCAGGTGTTCCTCAGGGTACGGTGCTTGGGCCAATCCTCTTCCTGATCTACATAAATGACTTTAACACATACATTAAACACAGTACCTTAAGACTCTTTGCAGATGATAGCATAATATATAAAACCATTAAATCAAAGAAAGACTCTGAACTCTTACAGGAAGATCTAGATGCTGCAGCTAGATGGGAGGGGGATTGGCTCATGTCCTTCCACCCCGATAAGTGTAACATACTTAGGATAACATCCAAAAAGAACCCCGTAAAATATAATTACAGTTTACATGGCCAACAACTAGAGGAAGTAACAAATTCGAAATACCTAGGTGTTACATTACAAAATGATCTGAAATGGGATAAACACATAAATAATATTGCATCTAATGCAAATAAATCTCTAGGCTTCCTAAAACGTAATCTAAAAGTAGGATCTAGTAAAATAAAAGAATGGGCATACCAGTCCATAGTTAGGCCTAAACTAGAATACTGCAGCTCTGTTTGGGATACACACCAACAGAACCAGACTAACCAAATAGAGAAAGTCCAACGTCGTGCAGCAAGGTTCGCTACAAATCGTTACCACAACACAAGCTCAGTTACAGAGATGATCCAAATCTTAAACTGGCCTCTGTTACAAGAACGTAGAACAGTGTCAAGATTAATCATGTTCTATAAGATAACCCATCATCTAGTGGCCATATATCCGTCAAATCTGTTAATGCTTAAGACAACTCGCACAAGGCAGAACCATGATTTTGTTTACCAACCCATTCAAACCTCTAAGAATGTATACAAATTCTCTTTCTACCCTCGCACAATCATTCAGTGGAATGCACTACCACCCGCTGCAGTCATGGCTGAAACACTCGAAGTATTTAGATCACAGGTCGCCATCCCTGTGATCAGGGCTCTGTGACGGGGTTACTAGGGTGTACATAGTTTTAAAATACTAACAATGGTCCCGGGGTATGGCACTCTATCTTGTATATAATTCACGTATTCCCTTTTACTACCCTTCCGGGCTCCTTTCTTTTGTTATACTCCTAACATCCCACGCGACACGCGCACTCGTCGTCATGTGTATAATAGTCAATGCTGACTGAACACATTATAAGAAGATAGATAGAATAACCACTGATGCTCATCTTACTATTTCATCTTACTATTATGACTAACCTAATCTCTAGGACCCAATGATGGCCTGGCTTATCAACCAGGTTATTGCCATCCAAATGCCCAGGTTAATCTCACATTTAATAATTCATTGAGTGAGAAAAAAATCATTTTAGACACTCACTGTGGAACCAGTTGTAAAGTGTAGCTGCAAATATGATAATATTAACCCTTTACTCCACATTATGTCCAGGAAGGATCTTGTGGAGTACCGTCATTGTAGTTTAGGTTGAATATTCATGTCAGAAATAATGACATCAAATTAGATAATTGTTGTAATAGCACATGGACACATGACTTTTTGGTCATGACAGAAACTAGAATCATGTCTATAATTTGTATCACATGCAAACAGAGAAGCTGTTTGATTTGGATCTTTTAAAAGGCATAGAAAGGCATATTTATTGAGTGAAATGTTAAGAAGAAATAATATTTACTAATATTAATGCACCCAAGGTTGTTGATCAAACTTGATAGCACCATTATTGGTATATCAATATCACATCCTATGGAGAGCGACAGCACATATTGTCAACCCGAGGTTGGTAATTTCCACCGAGATGTTAGCTGTTGCTCTCCATAGGATGTAATATTTTTTTTATTTATTATACTGAATAGCATAATCAATTTCGTCAGCAAAAAAGATTTATTCAATGACAACAATAAACAGTTTGAAAGAAAAGTTATACTCAATTGCTTAAAAATAGCAGAACAGCTTCACATTCTATTCATTACACGTTATAAGTACTGGCGGGGTCCTTTTCACTGTCCAATCTTGACAGATCCTTCTCCGAAATATTTGCATAATGCGACATTTCTCAAATATTTAAAGAAAACAATTGTCAAAATGACGTTTGTTGATCAAATTGCAAGCATCAGATGACGTCAATTGGCTGACGTCACACACACAATTTAATAAGCACTCATTACCGGTAATCTAGATGTTCCATGCCTATGGTAGCGGGCGACAGTATTTTTCTGACAGTAAATTTTTTCCCGCTGGGTCTGACAGCCTATTAACATTGTAAATGAAATAGAGGTATAATAATATAAATTGTAAAATCAAGCTACTTTTTATTGAAGCAATTCCAGACAAGTCCACAGGATTTAAATTACAGTACAATTGATGCTTGTTAAGACAAACTCCCTTGACATGAATTTCTTGTTATGATGGGTTTTTTTAAGTTCCAACATTTCCCCTTCTTATGCTACATGATAAAAAGTTTCTATGATGAGTTTCAACTGACTATTTTCTCAGAAGTAATTTTCCATTCCCAATGTCCATGTTTACATACTTAATAGTGTTTGTACCAAATTCACAATCAAGTTTAGATTTGAGAATTGATTTGAGCTATTGATTGAACCAACACCAATGCATGCTCCAGCACAGGTGAACTACAGCTTGATGTTACAAACAAGTATACCCAAGTATATCCATTGAATATACTCAGTTTTTGAGATGCTAAAGTTTGTCAATTATGCAAACTGTGTAAACTAACAGCATTCCAAGACATTTGTGTATAAAATGACTTTTTTTTCTATCACTCTTAATGCCTGTTATGAATAATAGCTCTCATTCCTCCTGTACCCCAGTAGACCCATACCCTATCTAATTAATTGGTCTTAAATGGGATAAACGGAAAACATGTCTTATTCTAGTATAACACAAGCATGAAGATGTGTTGGCTCATTTTAAACTAACATTCTAACAAATAAATCTATATTGTAGTAATGAATACATTTTACAAAGTGGAAATTATGATGTATTAAATGTTGTAAGCACCAGCATGACTCTAAACATAGCAGCTTATTGATTCCTTTCAACCCTATAGATCAGTTTGTGATGAGAAACTCGGCATCTCATCAGGATCCAAACTGTTCTAAAATCTGACACTGGTTTTTGAAATGGTATTTCAAGCAAATGCAATTTTAGGCTTGAAGAAGACAATGTTTTTTTGCATACCGTATATACAAAAGTCAAGGAGCTCCATTTGAATTTATAATTAAGGCATTTATTATTTAAAAGATGTATATTCTGTTTAAGAACTCTTGAAGTAAAAAGTTTACTTTGTTTGCAATTAACATCTTGAGTGTGTTTAACAGTGAACTCTTTCATCTATACCAGATTATGTAAGATCTTAGCAGAGAATACAGTTCAGACAACATGGCATCACATGCTGATGTGCAGGTTGAGCCCAGGACCTCGCCAAAACTTCCTGTTCTCAGGGAAGGGCAAAGCAGTCTTGTGTGCAAAGACAAGCTTCCTTCACCACAGACACCTAGAGAGCAGGCCTCAGAATGGGCTGTTGACATAAGGAACAGGTAAATTTAATATGATCAATTTCATTTTGTCATATACAATAACTTGTTTTAGATGACCACCTAATGAATAAAATATGCAGGTCTTAAAAAGTTTTAAGCAAGTGACACATTGATGCAGCACTATATTTGAATGTAGAAAGTTCCTTAAAAAATAAGCTGTCTGTTTAACAACATTCCTGCATTTTATTCAGTTCATTACCGGTCTAAAAAATTGTAGTTAGACTTTGTTTGAGTTGTTGCCTAACACTTTGCTTCTTGAATATTCATATAAGAAATAATGACACCATGGACATTTATCAGCTCCATTGTTATAATAGTTAACCCATTACCTTATAGGTTATTTTTAGATCCAACCTCTTTGAATAAATCTGCCGAAAAGGAGCATTAACTAAAGAAAAGGGAAATTTTAGAATTGTGTAGTTTGAAACCATTGTGATAAATAGAGCATTTGCTCCTATAGGAGCAAATGCTCTATTTATCACAATGGTTTCAGCAGGTGACTTTTGCAGAGGCGTCAAAAGGCGTCAATATGAGGGAATGCGTTGTACAGGATATTTGTCAGATACTGTAGAATCAGATTGTACAATTCTATAAGTAAGCAGAGCAGTCCCTAATCAGATGGTTAGTACAAGAACCATCTCATCTGGATCGATCTTCTCTTTGAAATGAGGGCATAAACCAGCATCATGACTACATGGATATGAATATTAATTAGGTTAGCTGAATGTTTACCATAGCAGAACTGTAGAACTTGATCTATGTTGTTTCATAAGCAAACAAGAGCAATCTGATCTGGGTCTACTCTGTTTGCAAAGCAGTCAAAAGGTGTCTTTATGAGGTTAAGAGAAGTTTTATTGTATATGACTATATGGTAATCAACTCTAAAATGATTCAATGCTTATTTGTTTGGTGTTTGTTTAGACCTTGAATTCCAAAAATTACGAATGGCAACTGAAACATAAAATTGTACCAATTCATCCTATAGATATGCAACATTCTAATCAGTATTGACATTTGCAAAAGTTTTGATATATGAACAATGCCAAGTAATTTGGCATTGCAACTGGATCAAATCTTTTTTTGCACTCAGATTCATCAAAAATATTTACAAAGGGTTTGTATTTTTTATTTTTTTAAAGCAGTTGATTGTACTGGTATTTGCAAACAGTGTAGGCCCTTTACCTCATGAATGTAAGGACATGAAAATTTATTAGCTGATTTTTAGCTCATCTGATTTTTAAGAATAAAATACGAGTTATTGTCGTAACCCGGCATCTGCATTGTTGTTGTGGTTGTTTTTGTCTTCATTGTTGTCCGAAAACTTTATTGTTGGCAACTACTTCTTTACTATTTATGCAAATCTTACGAAACTTCACACATTTGTTCACTATCACTAAGGCTACAATCGAACAGGCGAGCATTGGCACCCTCGTGTGGTGCTGTTGTTATATTGTTCTGTTTGATCTGGGTCTACTCTATTTGCAAATGCATAAAAGGGTGAATCTATGAGGTAAAGGGTTAAAATCAGGAGCTTGCTGAACCCTTTGTTTGATGAACCCACCTTATGATGCCTTAGCAAACTGGGTAGACCTACATCAGATAGTTTCTGTCATAGCCATCTTATCAGGGTCTGTCCTGTTTGCTCCTAAAATATCTGAAATCTGATTCTATACTATATGTCACAGCAAAGTGTCCACTTTTATATAACAGTATGAGAAAAGCAATTAATTGATATTCATAATAAATCTGTAGAGTTTTCGATGAATATTCATCAGGTAAAGGGTTAACCCTTTCTCTCATATACAAACACTTTTTCACACCTTTACAAACAGAGCAGATCCTGTAGGAGCATTCTGATCAGGGTGACCTCTGTTTGCTTATGACATGATATGTATCTGATTCTACAGTTTTTGTCAAAGCAGGAATTCCCTTGAAATATTTACTACATTATAAAAATTCAGCTAATAAATATTCATGATGTCATTATATCTTATATTAATATTCATCATGTAAATGGTTAATTGAAAATCAATGTTACCATCAGTCTTAAAGACTCATTTATTATTTTGAGTGGTAATTTTTACCTGTCTAGAGGTTTTACTGTGATTTCAAAATATTTCAGGATCAAACACTGTATAGAAAGTGAAATAGACATACCAGAAGAGGATATAGGGGCACTGAAAGAAGAACTGGTTCCTGTTTTCATCACATGTCTGCAGCATGACAGGTAAAGAACTAAGTTAACCCTTTACTTCATAAATACGCCTTCTTACGCCTTTGCTAACAGAATAGACTCAGATCAGACAATTCCTATAGGAGCCATCTGATCAGTGTCTGCTCTGTTTGCTTTAATATGAAATAGTATAGATTTGATTTCTCCAGTTTGCAAACACTTCCTGCAATTCATATTCCGTTATAAAAATTTGTCTAATTAATGTTCATGATGAACATTAATTAGACAAATTTGAATTGCAGGAAAATCATGATATCATTTCTATATTAGCTTTTGAATATTCACAAAGTAAAGGGTTAAAGTGATAGTGACTAAGTCACTACTTGCAACATACATGTATTTCCATGAGCGAAAATGAGTTCACTGGACTTTGCAAACAGTGTAGACCCAGCTCAGAGGTATTTTAGAGGAGCCCTCTGACCAGGGTCTGCATTGTTTGCATGTTCATTCTAAACCTCTAGCAATTTTAAGTATTTCATACTGAATGGACTCAAAAGTTAAACACGGATGGGTCCTTCCATTTTCAATAAACAGCATTCAAAGGATTAAACCTTAATAAATCAAAGTGCCAGATCTGACAAGTAGATTTCCCCCCAGAAAGTAAAACTGGTGTACATGTAAATATTTTATCTAGCACTGTCAGTGGTTATAACATGAATGCTTTCAAAAGGTTGAATTAAATTGTATGTACTTAGGCATCAGTTTCATCTAGTGCCATATTGAACTGATGTGCAGTAAAACCTCTCTATAACGACCACTAAATTACATCAAGTATTTAGTGTTAAAGACAGGTGGATGCTTAAAGCAAGGTGAAAGTAAAACAGAACGCTCCTACAGGAGCATTCTGTTTTACTTTCACCTTGCTTTAAGCAACCACCTGCCCAAAATACCAATTAGTTTATACAATTTAGTGGCGGTTATAGAGAGGTTTTACTGTATTCAGCTTTATGTAGGGTAAATATGGTATATCTAATGTTAACCCTTAATCATTTACTACATGAATATTCATGTAAGAAATGATAGATTAAATTTTAAAATGGCATGTCAACACACACAGAAACTATATAATCAGATCTGTATTATTTATATTTATGGAGGAAAGGGTTAAATTGATGAGTATGTATATCAAAATTATGACTATATGACTATTAATTAATTGAAGTTTTGTTCATGGAAGAGACTGTAGAATTAAATCTTCATGAATTTATCAGAAAATAGAGCAGACATTGATCAGACAGCTTCTACATGAATTTCTGATCAGGCTCTACTCTGTTTGCAAAGGCGTAAAAAGGCATATTTATGGAGTAAGACTGAAATCTCTCTGAAGCAGTCACTCAAGCAAGTCTTACTGTATAAATGTGTGCTTCTATCAATTAAAGTCATAACTAGCACACTTTATTTTTAAGTTGTTTTCTTTTCTGTTTCTAGCCGTGCGGGATGGAAGTTCCTATGTGAGGTGTTGAGTCTGCTTGAACCATTTCAAGAGTACCTGGATTTATATAACTTCAAGGCAGAGGTAAATTCATGTAACCGAGTCATTGATTCTAAATGATATCTGCTCAATCTTCGATCAGTTGCAAATTTTTCTTTGTTCTGTTCTGTTCAAGCATTTCCGAAACTTGTGACCTAGTGTCAAACAGCTTCGATCTGGATGAGATGCTGATGTACTCTGCATGTCAATGACTTTTCCTGATATATGTCAGAACATATGTCCTTTTCCAGAATAGGGGGTATGGTTTTAAATTAAATCTGTTGAGAAATTTTAAAATAAATCCTAGTGCCTTTTGGTCTTGTTACACACACCTGTCTGTTGTGTAAATCTCACAAAGTATACATTTGATAAAACGTTTTTGTATTCTTTGCGAAGCAATAGAATACAAAGGTGGCGTTCCACAGCCAAACCATGGTACCCTCGCCGGCCTGACAAAATAGTGCAATTTACTGACCTGCATCCAATGGATACAAATGGTGTTTGATAACCTATCATCCGGAACCAATCGTGGTATACTATATCTGACATGAAAAAGCTTCGTATCATAAGCTTCGGCCTAGTATGTGCAAAAATCAACAAAACCAACAAAATATAGCAATGTTTAAGAAGGGCGCACGGATATACAAATATCGTTCACATGAAGAAATCACGTGATCATAACATGAATGAAAATACTCAATGAATAAAGAAGCGCGAGTCGGATGACCTTATGCAAGCGATTAGGTAATCACGCCAACAACTACGATTCTTGCACAAAACGTGCTGTTGTAGTCCCGCTAGACCATGTATTAACAAGGCGATTCTCGTGCTCACGCGCTGTTGTTGGCCGGTTTTAATTATACCTATTCGGGGCCTCAGGTAAACAATGGACGCGAATGCTACAGCGTATTGGCCTCAGCTAGGTGAACGGTGCGAGTATTTCAGGGATACCGACAATGCATTAATTTTAGACATATAACATGAAATTCCGTGTAAACGGTATTTTGATACAATCATGAAATGACATCAGAAAGAAAACAGTGGCCCGGAAACTGCATAAATCGAACGAAGTGTCAAATAAGTGTATAGTTTTGATTGTATTTGGAAGAATTAAATTGATGCATGAAAGGAGAAAATGGGTTTTATGCAAGAATAGCGTTAATACACGTTTGTTTTCGGACAATAACACATGCAGTGTCCCTCGCCCTTCGGGCTCGGGCCAACAACAGTCCCTCGGGACACTGCAGATGTTATTGCCCGAAAAAACGTGTATTAACCCTCTAGTGGTCAGTGTGATAATAAGCATAGTGGGAAACGGCTGAAGTGTCAGCTGCAACTGTATCATCAACTGGATAGAGTGTTAATGCCTTCCCTTATAGATACGCAATTCCACGCCAAAGCGAACTTATTCGATATCAGATTGATACCATGCAAAGAATACTGCAGCGTCTACAACGCTTTGATTTTCTCTATTGCTTCTATCAGGTGTTTCAGGGCTGTAGTTAACATGGGTACTGATCTATCAGACCTCTGATTTCTTTGCCATGCCCTGTCATCCTGCAATTCATTACAATCATCTGTCCAAGGTGATTCTAATGAGTTGTAGCAATACTGGGATTGGTGGAGAAATATAACAAATGTCTACCTGTTCAGTATTCATGTAAGAAATAATGACATCATGAATATTTATTATCCAAAGTTTCATAATGTAAATTTTTCAAACTGTTTTTGCCCAGACAAAGACTGTAGAATCAGATCTGTATCATGTCATAAGCAAACAGAGCAGATCATGATCAGACAGCTCCTATATCTGATCTGGGTCTACTCTGTTTGCAAATGCGTGAAAATGCATTTATATGAAGGAAAGTGTTAATTTGATTGTTTAAATATGCTTCTTATCTGCAGCTGTGATATTTGTTTTATAGGTATTTCACTACCTGGAGAGGATTGTTCATCATGTCAAGATGCACAAGGAGAGACTGTTTGACCTGCAGATTACAGAGGTCCTCCACAAAGTCTTCCCTAAGGTATTGCACTTTTCCCCCCTTATCCCATTACCTCATAGGCTATTTTTAGGTCCAACCTCTTTGAATAAATCTACCGAAAAGGAGCATTAACTAGAGAAAAGGATTGTTTGTAGAATTTTGTAGTTTGAAACCATTGTGATAAATAGTTTGAAACCATTGTGATAAATAGAGCATTTGCTCCTATAGGAGCAAATGCTCTATTTATCACAATGGTTTCACAAAGTGACTTTTACAGAGGCATCAAAAGGTGTCAATATGCGGGAATGGGTTAACTTTGATGTATACTCATGCAAGTGTATGCCAATTCTGAATATTGATTTATCTAGTTATTGTATTAAAACCATAGAATAGGGAAAAGTTAATGCCATAGCAGATGTGAATCAGATTTGTAAAATATAAGCAAACAGAGCAGATCCTGGTGAGACAGTTTCTGTAGGAGATATCTGATCTGGTTCTACTCTGTTTGCAAAGATATAAAACAACAGAGTTATTAACTCTGTATCTGATAAATAGTTATCTGATACTCTGTTCAAAGTGAATTTTAATTAAGTTATTTTATTTGACCATTTCCCTGTTCAATATTCATGTAAGAAATAATTGCATCATTAATATTTATTTGCTGATTTTTTATAATAGTGTATATTGGGTGTTTTTGGTATTGGTAGAAACTATATAGTGTCAGAACTACATGTATTATAATTTTATAAGCAAACACAGCAGATTCTGATCAGACAGCTCCTACAGGAGCGATCTGATCTGGGTCTACTTTGTTTGCAAATGTGTGAAAAATCATTTATATGAGGGAAAGGATTAAAAATATTAAACAAGGAAACTTATTTCCATGGCAAACTGTAGAGAATCAGATTTGTAACCTGTATGTAAAATCAAACTGAGCAGACAATGGCTATACAGCACCTATATGGTTGTTTATCATGTAAAACGTTCACCATCATCAACTAATAAGTACTTAATAAGAATTTGCCGACCACTTAAATCAAGATCAGTTGCATGAAACTTGGCACCTATCTGGATCCAAGCTAATAGCAGCTTGACTTGTAATTGTTAACAGGTTTGAATCAGATAGGGTTCTGTATTATCTGATATCTATTGTTAATTAGGATCAAAATTATTTGACACTTCATTATTCAATTTTTTAAACCTTTTACCAGATAGAGACACCTTTTGACGTCTTTGCATACAGATTAGACTGAGATCAGACGGCTGCTGTAGTATCATCTGATCGGGATCTGCTGTCGATTATAATTATGAAAAAGACCTAAACAATTCCTTATTTCAAATATTTTGCAGACTGTCTAATATACATGGTTACTGGTGATTTATTAACCCTTTACTCCATAAATACACCTTTCTACGCTAGGAGCTGTCTGATCAAGGTCTGCTCTGTTTGCTTATGATATAACATAGATATGATTCTACAGTTTCTGCCATGGCCAAAAACGCCTGTGTCTATATTCTATTATAACAATTAATCTAATTAATATTCATGGTGTTATTAATTCTTACATTAATATTCATGAAGTAAAGTGTTAAATACCAAGATTACCACTAACATATCATTGTTTGTACAGATAAAAATAATATATTTTGTCTTCTTTCCAGGAGATTAACCAACTAAGGGAGGCAGACCCCAGGAACTTGAAGAACTATTGTGTGACCATCCCCAGTATCAAAATGTCTTCTGATACTCCCAGTCCAAGGTTGAAGAAGCTGGTTCCATCCCCACCAAGCATGCTCAGTCTACCAGATGGCTCAAATCCATATTCCATGTTTATTGCTGTAAGTACATGTAGAATGCATCACAAATATAATGATATATGACTTTGTCTCAGGCTTCTTATCAATCTGGCACCAGAGAAAATCTATTTTTCTTGTGTTGACAATTATTTAAAACCAGATAAGATAGATATTGTCTTTCTTTATTTTCATGTCAAAAATAAGTTCTCCTTTGCCCATATGTTCTGAGCACAATATGACTTGAACAATACACAAACCTTAAAACCAATATTTTGAGAGGGATGGGGAAACCTGTAAAAATGTTTTTCTTCAGTTCCTTTTCACAAACATTATCTATGTGTTAAATGGTTTGTAGCCTGATAAGATGTCAAGTTACTTAAACATATCATTTAGACAAAGTATTTTCCCAGATTCTCACTACACCACAGCATGCTTTATTTTACTAATTCTGTGTGAGTCTATCCCTCATATAAACACCTTTTCTTGCCTTTTTGAAGTAGCTTTTCCTGTAGGAGCTGTCTGATCAGAGTCTGCTTTTGTTTGCTTATGGAATTATTTAGATCTGATTCTACAGTTTCTGTCAAGGAAAAACTCCTGTATTCATGTTTCATTATAAAAATTCAGCCAATTAATGTTCATGATGTCATTGTTTCTTATATGAATATTGAACAGGTTAAAGTGTCAACCCTTATCATTCTGAAAAATGATGATAAAACCCTGATTTGATGCAATTCTTTCTTGCTTTCCATTTGTTAAAGTTTTGGGAAACAGTTGACTGATTGTCAAACAGGTTGGATGAAAGCTCTTTGCCAATTTTAGTCAGGCCACATTTAGTGTGCTGGGGTTTGATCCTTTACTTCATAGAAACAATTTTTCAGGCCTTTGCAAACAAAGTAGAACCAGATCGGTTGACCCCTGTATGAGAGGGTCTGCACTCTTTGTTTATGAAATTATATAGACCCGATTCTACAGTTACTACCAATACCACCAAACTAAGTGTTCACATATGCCGTTATGAAAATGAAGCTAATAAATATTTGTGGTGTCATTGTTTCTTACATGAATATTCATCAGGTAAAGGTTTAAAGTATATTGCAATATATTATTTACATTTTCACATTAATATGCTTTCCATTCTGAAATCTATGCAGTTTATTTACTTATTTGCAGACAGAGGAGCAGATCAAGATGGTGAAACCTCTGACCTTTGGTGACCTCAGGCATTCATTGGCAAATGTTGCTGTGGATACTGCTGCAAGTAAGTTGATTTCTAGCTCTCCAAATGTCTTGTGGCAAGATACTGAAAAAAATATATTCCTTAACTGCAAAGTTAATTTGTCAGAAGTCTAAAAATTTAACCTTGGGCATAACTTTTGAACTTTTAAAAAATAAATCCGTCATATTTGACATGTTACTCATCTCATGCAGCTGTAACATTTAAATCGTGTCAAATCTAGATCAGTGTCACACTTCAAGGTCAAAAGTCATAACATAGACTGGCTGCTATGGGGGCTTACATGTTTTACAAGCATTTCTAGTGTTAATACTTTCATTTCCCCTTATAAATGGAGAAACAATCAAGCGTGACTCTTACTGAAATGCAGAGTATTCACATATGAAGCACTGGTCACCTGCACGATTGAGGTTCTTTAACCCTTTCCCTGTTGAATATTCATGTTATTATATAATAATGACTTAATGAATTTGTTTTAGCTAAATCTTTATTAAAAACATTTGTATACAGGATGTTTTGGTAGAAATTGTAGTCAGATCTATTATAATTTCATTAGCAAACAGATATACTCTTTTTGGAGCTGTCGGATCTGGGTGCACTATGTTCACAAAGGCTTGAAGAAGCCTTTGCATGAAGGAAAGGGTTATTCAATGCCCTATGTTTTGCCTCACTATTACAGGAGAGTCAATCTGGAGCCATTCATATGGGACTGTTGCCCAGGCGTTACAAACAGACATACCAGAAACCACCGAGGTAAGACAGAAAGTTCTACATTATCCTGTGTGTGTGCTCTGTATTAGTCTTACAAAACTTTATATAACTTTATATTATATCAAAGGTCCTGATAAGATGCACAATTTAAAAATTTCCAAGAATAATTCCTTTGATTCTCCACCAAATCCTATGCTGTGACCACTCTTTTGAATCGTCTCTTGAGATAGACCACTTTGTTTTAATTAACTCTTTCCCTGTTCTATGTTTATTACAAATTTCAATACCTACTGAATATTCATGGACAAGATAGTTATAATGAAATATGGGATGTGGAATAGTGTCGCCATTTTAGAAAGTATATAAATAGATTATCAAATTCCATTAGCAAACAGAGCAGACCCTGATCAGACGGCTCCTCTTGGAGCCGTCTGATCTGGGTCTACTCTGTTTGCAGATGCGTGAAAACACGTTTATATGAGGGAAAGGGTTAAATGTGGCATCTAGTGGTCTGCACAGCTTGGAGAGTAACAAACAAAATCTAGAGTTGCTGAGAAGTGAGTGTCAAACAGTGTAGTCTGTGATCAGAAGCTATTTTGTAAATCTACCATGTTCGTAATGCATGAAGGTTGGTTTCCTGCAGAAGGGCACGCTTAACCATTAGCCTAGTGCAAGCAAATTTGTGATTATCATTGCATACTGTATGGAAAGAGTTGAAACACAGAGTCACTTAGTGTTTTTTCAGAATCTAAACTGTTTGACATTTTGATCATAAATATTCAGACTCCCAACTTTCCCTCTCTCTTCATAGTTTTGTAAAGCTGAATAAGTCAATTTGGCAATATATTGATAAATTTAACTTAGAATGACAATAGTAGCAAATCGTGAAGACACTGATCAAACTGCTTCTATTTGCCAAACTTTGGCTGAATTCTTAGATTAAGCAATAAGCTCATACCGTGTTTGCCATATTTACAGAAGGAGAAATCACCAACTGAGAAGGAAGTGGGAGGCTACAAACTTACTCCTAGAAGCAAGGTCTCCAACTTCACAGCTGCGGAGAGGAAATTCAAAAAGACTCCGAGGATTGAGGTAATACTACGGTATCTTTCATCTTATATTGCTTTTAAAGCTAAGAGACAGATAACCCTTTACTTCATGAAGTGGTAGCATTATGCATGACAAAAGTAATGCAGAAAGCACCCAAAGAAGATTTCTGCATTACTTTTTCCCTACATAACCCTTTACACCATGAATATTCATGTAAGAAATAATAACACCATAAATGTCAATTTAATGAAGTTTTGGAATGGTTAGATTATAGTAACTGGAATCAGATAGATAATATTCTATACACAAACAGAGAGAGCAGATTCTGATCTGGATCTATACTGTTTGCAAAGGTGTTGAAAGGCATATCTATGGAGTAAAGTGTAAAACAATCACATGCTTTTTATGATTGATGACAATAAGCTGTTGATTAATTTCTTTCTGTTTTTCATTACTTATACCCATTTGTGATGTTTATCACAGGAGGAGGAGTTACCCCAAATGACAGGCCGGGAAGCTGTGGCTTACTTTGTCAGATGTCACCACATGGGGCAGATCAAGTCCTTATGCTTTAACTTTGCTCCAAACAGACACTACCGCCCATATGATCTCATATGTGTCCACAAAAATAAGGTAGTGTAATTTGTATGATATAGTAAAAAAAATTAGTTGCAAACATTCCACAGAGATTTTGCTTTTATTTAGTTTACATTGTATATACAACTTATGGTACATGTATCTGAATTGCAGTTAACCCTTTACCTGATGAATATTCACATAGCAATAATGGCTTCATGAGTAGTACTTAGATGAATTTTCATATTATCATATGAACAGATTTTTATTTTACCTGGGCAAATACTATATAAACGGATATAAATATAATTTCATATGCAGACTTCAGCATGAGCTATCTGATCTGGGTCTAGTTGTTTCTAAGGTATCAAAGTGTGTCTCTATCAGGTAAAGGGTTAAGTCAGCATATTTTGAAATTTATTTTGATGTGTAAGCCTTGCAGCAGAATAGACCTGTTTAAAGCTAATTTCGGCCAATTTCAGCAGTATAATAATTGAGTTTTATTTTGATCAATAGCTCTTAATACACATGTATATAATACATGTATTTGAAATGCCTTTTCACGCAATTACAAACCGAGTAGACCCAGATCAGATGGCTACTATAGGAGCCATCTGATCAGGGTCTGCTCTGTTTGCTTATGGTATGGTATAATATAGATCTGATTTTAAAGTTTCTGTCTTACTCAAACTTTTCTGTGTGCATATGCCATTTTAAAACTAATCTAATAAATATTCATGATGTCATTATTATTTACATAGATATGGAACAGGTATTGGGTTAAGCCTTTATATGCCCCTATCTTAGAAATGGTTTGGGAGCATTTGGATTTATCCTTTATGTTTTAACCCTTTACTTCACAGAAACACATGTTTGTGCCTTTGCAAACAGAGTAGACCTAGATCAGACGTCTCCAGTATAGGAGCCCTCTGATCAGGTTCTTCTTTGTTTGTTTATGGCATTATATAAATATGATTCTACAGTTTCTTCCATGGTAAAATATTCTCTTTTTCATATACATGTATAATGGCATCATTAAAATTAAGCTAGTTAATATCTATACATCCATTATTTCTTGCTAAATATTAAAGGATTAAAGATGATAAAAAATTTAAACTTCAGTAATTTTGTGTTCCCTATTTGAAACAATTTGTGTTCCCTATTTGAAACATTCTCTACGTACCATACATAAAACTTTGTATTACTGTGTGTAGGTGGACCCTGACCATTACGTTTTCTCCACATTCGGAGTTCTACATGTGCTACCAAATGAGCCATCAGAAAGCTTGTTGCTGTCAGAGTGGCACAGAGAGGCTGTGCTGTGGTCAGCAGTGACCACCATACCTTTTTTCAAGACCTATCTCATCAAGAAAATGTTTGATAGGTAAGGACATTGACCTTAAACCTTTTTATTATGGGAAATGGTGTAACTGGCATTTGTAAACAATAAAGACATAGATCAGTGGACTCCACTAAGAGCCTACTTATCAGGGTCTGCACTATTTGCCATTCAAAATTGTATTGAATGAACTCTACTGTTTAATAGTAGTAGCCGTCTGATCACGTCCCACTCTGTTTGCTTATGAAACTATATAGATGTGATTCTACAGTTTCTACCAATACCAAAACATCCTGTTTACATTTGTAAATTGTTCCAAAATGATTTTTGGAATACATTTGTATTCCATTGTACATGTCAAGGGGTTTCTGCAAATTTGGTCTATTACACAGTGCAAACCCTCATTCAAAATATGTCTAACTTTGGATCTACAATATTATGGGATTACTGAAGTGAAAAGGTTAATCTTTAAATTTCAAGGCAGCAAATGCATCTGCTTTCAGGTTAAACTTTTTCCTAACAAAGACAAATGTTGGCACCTTTGCAAACAGAGTAGACTCAAATCTCCTGTACAACTCATCTGGTCAGTGATTACTCTGCTTATAGAATATCTTTGATTTGATTCTACACTATTTGTCATAGCAATCTACACACTTATTTTATATAACAATATAAGAAAACAACATGTAGTTTATTGATATTTATTATGGATTGAGCCTCCATGAATATTCATGAAGTGAAGGGTTAATGAAATGGTATTATATTGTAATCGTTCTACTGTTTCTGTTGTACAGATGGCGGGCCAACAAGCTGTATTTGGACTTCCTGAGAAAACAAGAACTGGTGGCTTCAACACTTCTCCCCTCAGTGCCAGTGTTTGGGGCAGCTCTCCTACAAATCATGAGGTAAATTTAGAACTGATCATCATTCACTGCCATATGAGTGTTGCAAAGTTAATGAAGAATATTGATCCTTTAACCCTTTCCCTCATATAAACATGTTTTCACGCATTTGCAAACAGAGTAGACCCAGATCAGACGTCTCCTAAAGGAGCCGTCTGATCAGGGTCTGCTCTGTTTGCTAATAGAATTTGAAAGATCTGTCTCTTTACTTTCTAAAATGTCTACAATGTTCCGCCTTCCATATTTCTTTATAACTATATTGAAATTTGGCCTAAATATAGAACAGGGAAAGGGTTAAGATATGGACCTCCCAAGTGGACATTCGAACTTGGGTATTAATTCCATTTAGCATAATGAATTACCCCCATCCCCACCCAAGTTGGCGAAATGAAGAGCAGGGACTTAAGACAAGTGACCTGCTTGGTTGTTCTACTACATGTAATTTGTTCCTGTAGAATTTTGACCTTTTTAGATCTACTTGTCATGACCCTCTTGTTGGTGTCGCGTCGGCGTTAACCTTTTTATTAAGGTCCATTTCTCAGAAACTATCAAAGATATTTTGTTCACATTTGGTATGCATGTTTACTAGCCAAAGGGGAACCAATTTCACAAGGGTAGGTAACCCTAAAATAATTTCCCCAAAATTATGCTTTTATTTCGACATAGAATTTTTATTGTTGGTTAAGTTTTATGTTAAGGTCCATGTCTCAGAAACTGTCCAAGATATTTGGTTCAAATTGGTATGCATGTTAACTATTACAAGGGGGACCCATTTCACAAGGGCAGGTAAATAAATTAATTTTGCTATATTTATCCACTACACTATCCAGTGGAGCGAGCTGTCTGAGGACAGTTCTTGTTTTCTATTGGGATCTCTGTTCATTACAAAGGCATTAATTCTTCATGGATATGATTCTTCAGTTCTGCCATCACAAAAGAAATCCCTTGTTAATGGTGCCATTATAAAAAAATAAGTTAATGAAATTCATGATGTCAGTATTTCTTACATGAACACTCATAGAGTAAAGGGTTAAGACCAAGCACTGCAGCTAGAAGGGATCATGCCTTTGCAAGAAAAGGTTTGAAAAGGCAGGCTTATCAATTAAATATTGAACATGAAACTAAAAATATGTGTTTTGAACTCAAGGCTTGTACTTACTAAAATAATATTTACATGAATTATATATGACAGAATATTTCTTCAGTGTCTGTGATTTTGTATATTTACAGGTTGTTGAAGGAGCTGATCACTGTGAATTTTCTGCCCTTTGAAACAGAGTGAGTCATGTAGAATGTATATTACAGTAAAACTTCGATTATTCGAACACTAAAATACGTATTAGTTTCGATCTTTAAGACAGGTGGCAGCTTAATGCATGGTGAAAGTCATGCAGAAAGCTCCTCTAGGAGCTTTCTGCATGACTTTCACCATGCATTAAACAGCCACCTGCCTAAAAGGGTCTAAATTCTTTTATACCGAAAATTCGAATAATCGAGGTTTTACTGTAGTTTAGAATAGTTTAACATGTATGCTTTATGGCAACTTCCAAAAACACATGTATATGCAAATTCCTTTAACCGTTTATTTGATGAATATTTATACAGGGCTCCGACCATTGATCAAATATTATTATATTAAGTTAATTTATTGCAACAGTTAACAATAAAGGTTCACTTTTTTAATATATAAGCAAACAAAGGTGTCTGATCTTGGTATCCTCTTTTAACAAATGTGTAAAAAAAGTTGGGGTTATCAAATAACATATACATATAGTAGCTAATATTACAGTTGTCTTTTGTCTCTGCATTTAATACATAATGGGAATAGCATCACAAGAATAGGGCCACCGTGACATTTTGCAAACAGTGTATAACCTTTTAATCCTTTATTTGATTAATCGTTAATATTCATGAAGAAGCCATTATGAATATCAATATTAGAAATAGAAAATAAGAAAGGTATTGTATTGCCATGTTAACCCTTTCCCTGTTGAATATTTGTATATGAAATAATGATAGTATGATTATTTGTTAAAGTTAATGTACAAATGATGTTTTGGTACTGAGCGACACTGTAGCATCATATATTTAAAGAGACACTGTAGCATCAATCTTTTATAGTTTCATAACCAAACAGAACAGATCCTGATTGAGTCTACTCTGTTTGCAAAGGCCTGGAAAGATATTTTTATGGAGGACAGGATTAAACAGTAGAGAACCAACACAGGCTTTCAGCAAACAATGCAGACTGTGATCTGATCTGGGTCCACACTGTTCGCAGATGCTTGAAAAATAAGGAACATAAACCCTTTTCTCCATGAATATTCATATAAAAATAATAATGTCATGAATATTTATTAAATTAATGTGCTACAATAGCAACTGGACACATGATGTTTTGGCCATGGCAGAAACCGTAGAATTCATATCTATATTATATCATAAGCATACAGAGCAGACGCTGATCAGGTGGCTCCTATTGGAGCCATCTGATCTAGGTCTACTCTGTTTGCAAAGGCGTAGAAAGGTATATTTATAGAGTAGAGGGTTAATAAAGTATTAATTGTTATGCTAGTCTGAATGCAGCATATTGCTTGGCCCTTTGCTTCATAGAGACACCTATTGGCACCTTTGCAAATATAGTAGACCCTGATCAGACAGTTCCTGTAGGAGCCATCTGAACAGGACCTGCTCTGTTTGCTTATGGAATGATATAGATCTAGTTCTACCATTTCATTTCTGCCATGATCTAATAATCCTTTGTTTATAATGCGATTATAAAATTTCAGCTAATTCATACTTGTGATATCTTTATTTTCTGACATGAATATTCATGGAGTAAAAGGTTAATGCCAGATGTATATTTTATTCCCTTATTGTTATCATTGATCAAAGTCTGCTTGTTATTCTTTGAGAAAACATCATATAGTTTGGGAATATACATTGGTATAAAACCATTGATAATTTTTTATATGTATTTCAGTAAAATGTACCAACTGTCAGAGTTTGAAAACAATGTCAACTACAAGAACATACAAGCAGAGAAAATACTCGACAAGTTTTTCACGTAAGATAAACAGAAACTTACGTCTTTCTTCTCCCTCAATTCCATCCAGAGAAATCATATACCCATATTGTACAATCACACATTAACAGACAGTGATTAATTTAGATTAATATTTAGATGAACGTTGAGATTCAGACTTTTAATTTTGTGATTAAATTAAGGACACATAAATTTGCGTATAAAAATACAAGCTATTGTCGTAACGCTGATGTCCACATTGTCGTTATTGTCGTACTGAAACTTCAACATTGGCTATTACTTCTTTACTATTCATGCAAATCTTATGATCTATTCTGTTTAAAAATTGGTTAAAAGGCATCTCTATGAGGTTAAGGGTCAAGTCACTTAACATGATGTTAACAACATGTTGTAGGTATTGCAAGATGGTGGTGGATAAGACAGCCGAGGAGTCCTTCAGTAAACTGAGATACTGTGAGGAGCAAGTCAGAAAAAAGACTTACTTGTAAGTATAGTTTGTAAGTTTGTCTGCTCAAGTGTTTCTACAACTAGAGTTTCAGCATTCATTGTACTGAGTGAAACTGATAGGGAAAGTTTGGAACCTCTATTCAGATTATACTTTGATTGGATCTCTATAAAAGAGGAAGTGTTTATGTTAACTTACTATCGGTTTATGTTTTTAACTCTTTACTTAATATGTCTGCATTTCTATGCCATTGCAAACATGGTAGACCCAGATCAGACATTGTGTAGGAGCTGTCTGACCAGGGTCAGCTGTGTTGCTTTAAATGAAATGAAATTCTACAGTATTTTGCTATAGCAAAAAAGTCCTGTGTTCTTCATGCCATAAATAAAATTCATCTAATTGATATTCATGATGTCATTATGATTATTTTTTTCATGAATATTCATCAGGTTACGTATATGATATTGACATGCTGTAGGTTGATGGTTCTGGGCATATGCTTAGAGTCTTTTATAGTAAACAGAATTGAATACAGCAGAACTGAAATTTATTTGAAATTAACCTATGTAGTTTCCTGTCAGCAGTGAAATAATTTGTTGCAACAATGCAATTTAAATAGTTTTATTGCATTTTCAATCCGTTTGCTTGTGAGGGTCTTACCGTAACTCATTCCCTCCTGGACTATTTTTAGACACAACCTCTTTGAATTAATCTACAGAAAAGGAGCATTAACTATAGAAAAGGAGAATTTTAGAATTGTGTATTTTTGAAACCATTGTGACAAATAGAGTATTTGCTCTTATGGAGCAAATGCTCTATTTATCACAATGGTTTCAAAAAATGAGTTTTACAGAGGCACATAAAGGCGTCAGTAGGAGAGAATGGGTTATGGTAGATTTGTTGTCAGTCAGAGTTACCCTAATGAAATCACGTGTTTCATTCATTATTCAACATGGTATTTCAAATTTTAACAATGTTTTATATATCTATATTAATGTATGTGTAAATGAAATTTTCATTTCAGTTCCAAAGATTCCTTGCATATGCAGAAATACAAGAAGGAGCAAAGAGAAGAAAACTTGAGATTGGCTCGCAGTGAAACAGGGTAAGTGTTCAGATATGTAGCAATGGTTGTCAGTGTTATTTTATTTACCCTGTCCTTCATAGAAGCGTGTTTTCAAGCATTTGCAAACAAATCAGACCCAGATCAGATGGCTCCTATAGGAGCCATCTGTTCAGGGTCTGCTCTGTTTGCTATAAATAGGATTTGATAGATCTGTTCTTGTAGAAGCACCCCTTTCACAGAGAAAATAAAGATTAAAATGAGTTAAAGATTTGTTTCTTATGTGTCTGTTACAGGCGTCTTGGTAACTTTGTGAAGCTGGTTGATCAGATGATTGTGGAGCATATGTTCCAACTAACAAAGTCCCAGGTGACCTTGTTTGTATCCACAGTACTCCCCAACAGACCTGACCCCATCAGAGATGGTTTCTTCAAGGCCCACCTAGTCTTCACCAAGCATGGTAATGTTATAGATCTGATTTGATGATTTATGCCATGGTAAAATATTCTCTTGATTATGAATATTCATGAGGTAAAGGATTACATATGTACGAAGGACTGTCTCAGACACAGCTCTGTTTGCTAAATGATTTATATCACTTTGTTTTATAGTTTCTACTGCAGCCAAAACATCCTGTGTTCATATACCATTATAAAATATCACCTAAATAGATATCCATGACTGAAATACTGTTAAAGTGACATAAAACCCAATACAAACAATTACTATCCACTGCTTGACAGGCATCACAGTAATTGCAATAATTCCATTTTTCAGATATTCTTGGTATTGCACCATCCAAGGAGAAGTTTGTCAAAGTATTGACTGGTACCCTGAAGGGGATTCCTGGGGTTCTGTGTTCCAAGGCAGTGCCCATGGACGGGTCCATCATAGACCCCAATGCAGACAGCCAGACCAACCCAGAGGACAATGAGTCAGTAGTACCAAAGTCAGAGCATAACAAGTCCTCTACAGACATAAGGTAAACTCATATTTCTATGCCACAAACAAAGCAATGGATAAAGGTGTATATTCGAATACAGTAAAACCTCTCTATAACGGCCAATAAATTGTGTTAATTAGTTGGTATTTAGGGCAGGTGGCTGCTTAAAGCAAGGTGAAAGTAAAACAGAACGCTCCTAAAGGAGCGTTCTGTTTTACTTTCACCTTGCTTTAAGCAGCCACCTGCCTTTAACACAAAATACTTGATGTAATTTAGTGGCAGTTATAGAGAGGTTTTACTGTACTAAAATCGTAATTTTTCTGGCAAACTCAATATTGCAATCACTCTGTAGAATTGTCTTAATGATTATTTAAGTGTTAATATTTTGAACATGTTTCATACAATTTTCCATTCCCTTATGAATATGCTACCCTATCATTTAAATGACATGAGCATAATAAAAGGATGAGCAGATTATAACCCTTTTTCATTATTTCAGTCGACCATTCCCGTCAGAAAGGAGGAAGAGTACTGCAGCGACCAGTTCCATCAAACAGGACAGTCGTACACAGTTTTCAGAGGCAGTGTCATTGATGGGCGATACAATGACAGTTGTGTCAGTAGCCCACACAGAGAAGACAACCTCTATGACTAAGACCAAATCAACAACCGGCGAGGATGGCAGTATTTCAGTACCAGAGTTACCCATGCAGGGTAAGCTTTGAATAAATCCACTGATATTTAGTATTTAATCCTTTACTCTATAAATTAGCCTTTCTATGCCTTGCAAACAGAGCAACCAAGATCAGATGGCTCCTACAGGAGCCATCTGACCAGGGTCTGCTCTGTTTGCTTTCAATATGATATACATATGATTCTAGAGCTTCTGCCATAGCCAAAATTTCCTTTGTCCATGTGCTATAATAACAGGGGATCTAATATTCGTGATGTCATTACTTCTTACATGAACATTTATGGAGTAAAGGGTTAAGCCTTTAAGTGCTGAAGTTAGCAATTTCAAATAGTTCGTGAAAGTTTCTTTGTATGCGTCTTAGTATGCAAGGAATGAATGTGCTAGAGGATTTTTAATGATGAACAGTGCACACACTGATTAGAGAGCTCCTTAAAGAGTCTTCACATGTGGATGTACTTGAGTGAATCTGAAGTATTCAAAAGTTGCAATCAGATCAGAGTTTAACCCTTTACTCCATAAGTACGCTTTTCTTTGCCTTTGCAAACAAAGTAGACCCTGTAGGAGCTGTCTGATCAGGGTCCACTCTGTTTGCTTATGAAATAATATAGATGTGAGTCTACAGTTTCTGCCATGGCCAAAACTTACATGTGTCATTATGAAAAATAAACTAATTACTATTCATGATATCATTATTTCTTATATTAATAATCATGGAGTAAAGGGTTAAGCAGATATCAAGTTTGCAGTGCTTGATGCTCATGATAAGGTTTCAGTGTATCTAATTGGTATATCTAAGTTTACACATTCTATGGTGCATGGATAATAACAAAAGCATCATTGTTTTAACCCTTTATCCGATGAATATTCATGTAAGAAATAATGAATATATGAATACTAATTGGTTGAATTCTTATAATGGCAGCATGGACAAGGGAATGTTTGAACTTGGCAGAAACTTTAGAATCTATATTATTCCATAAAGCAAACAGCAGAACTGATCAGATAGCTCCCACAGATACCGTCTGATCTGGTCTGCTCTGTTTGCAAAGGGGTTTAACTCACTCTCTCCTAGGTTATTTTTGGACCTAACCTTTTTAATTAATCTACTGAAAAGGAGCATTAATTATAGAAAAGGGGAGTTTTAGAATTGTGTAGTATTGAAACCATTGCGATAAATAGAGCATTTGCTCCTATGGAGCAAATGCTCTATTTATCACAATGGTTTGACAATGTGAATTTTATAGAGGCGCAAAAATGCGTCACTAGGGGGTAATGTGAGGTAATGGGTTGATTACAATGAAGTGTTGTTATGAGATATTCTCTCTTATACAGATTCCAAGACAAAATCAGAAGATGAGATTGGTATAGCCACTCCAGACCTGGTTGTTAAAGATGAGGGTCAGAATCTGGTAGTAGAAGGAGAGGGTTTCATGGGACAGTACATGCCTCTGACCCGAGCCAATCTTGAGGACAAATTGGAGAAAGAGTAAGGACTCAGACTGAATGATCATGATGTTTTTAAACAAATTTAAATCAACAACTAATCAGGATCAAGCTTTAATACTGCAATTTAGCAAATTTCTTTTTTATGAAAAACTGGGATTTTTTCTTTCTTTTTTTTTTTGTAGAAAAAAGCAGTTTGGTAAATATGAAAATGATTTAGCATAGTGTTTTTAAGAAAGAAAAATCTAGATGTGGTATGGTCAGAACTGTAGATAAGATAAAATGATCTCTCTAGATATTTTATTTCTCTGCAGAACCCTATTTTAGTTGTATTCATTAGAAATTGCATCAGAGAGGTGATTGTAATACTATTAAGAACAAAAATTAAGGGTTGGTGAAGAAATATAGGTTTTCTTAATTTTCCTCTTTTCTACAACTTTGATTGTAATGACATTAACCCTTTACTCCATGGATATTCATGTAAGAAATTTCAACGTCATGAATGTTAATTAGATTCATTTGTATAATTACATATAAACACAGGAAATGTTGGCCATGGTAGAAACTGTAGAGTCATATCTATATTATATCATAATCAAACAGAGCAGACCCTGATCAGACAGCTTTTATAGGAGCCATCTGATCTGGGTCTACTCCGTTTGCTAATGCATAGAAAGGCGTATTTATGGAGTATAGGGTTAATATTGGGAAGGAAGGCTTTAGCATCATTGTGCTTGTTTTAGTCTTTAACATTTTACTTTTAACAACTTTGCAAAGAGAATAGACCCACATCAGATGACTCCTGTTGCTCAATGGTCTTACTATTTTTTGTTTACCAGTAATGAGTTCCAAGAGAATCTGAGAGTGACCACAGAGATGCTTCAAGAGTCACTAGAAGAGGTTGATTCCTATTGTGAATTCAACAAGTGGCTCAATGAAATCAGCTTGTATTGTAAACGCTGGACAGAAAAGTCAGCCAGGGAGTTCAAAGGAGAACAGGCCTTTACCATAGAGGTGAGTTCTAATTCTGTGGTAGCTAGAATCGTTATTAATAAGTTTGGATATTTGCAGTAGACCCTGCCTATAGTGACCACATGATGAATAAACATAGGGGTCTATAAGAACAGATGGTTTGCTTAACCCATTCCCTTATATTGAGGACTTTTGACGACTCTGTGAAAGTCACTTTGTGAAACCATTGTGATAAATAGAACATTTGCTTCTATAGGAGCAAATGCTCTATTTATCACAATGGTTTTAAATTAAAAAATTCTAAAAAAAATCCTTTTCTCTAGTTAATACTCCTTTTCGGTAGATTAATTCAAAAAGGTTGGATCTAAAAATAGCCTATGAGGGAATGGGTTAATGCAGGATAAAGAGCTTTCTGCATAATTTAGATATTACATGTAATTGATTTTGCTGATGATTGTTTAATGTTTCAAAAGTGTGTGTTAGCATGTTAACTGGCCTATGTTGCAAAATAAATATAATTTGCTCATCTATATAATACCTGTTGTCTGTTTCATTTGGGGGACTTTCTGTAATGGAACCCATTACAATTAGATATTGTTTTAACTGATGATTAATCTGTTTTAACAGCAAAAGCTTACAGAGCTTAGACAGTGGTCAGAAAAGGTGCGGAACTTTGATCGTTGTTTCATGACATCAAATGGAATGTTCTACGTTGATTGTTCACACATCCATGACATACTGCTGCCAAGACTCAATGATGTTTACTCAGAGCTTGTCACATTCGTAGCAGAGGAGGCTAGGACCTTGGCTGACACATTCTGTGTAGACATGAAGACCATCATTGCTGTGAGTTCATTATTATTGAGTTATTGAATGAAATTGGGGAATCCCTGATTACTTATGCAAATGAATTTGATCCAGAAACCAGTACCCAGGAAATGTCATCTTATCAGATCTTGATCTATATGACACTAAAATCTTCTAACACTATGGCTCAACTTGAGATAAATTTTGCAAACTGTTTGAATCCAGATGAGATACAGAGGTTCTGTAACTGTGCTTTTTTTTTAAACAAAAAGGAAGAACATTCTGAGATGAAAATTGAAGCAGACAACTAATTATGCAAAAGACGATAATTATGTTAACCCTTTCCTCCATAAATACACATTTAACCCTTTCCCTCATATTGACGACTTTTGACGACTCTGTAAAAGTTACTTTGTGAAACTATTGTGATAAATAGAGCATTTGCTCCTATAGGAGCAAATGCTCTATTTATCACAATGGTTTCAAACTGCAAAATTCTAAAAGTTTCCTTTTCTCTAGTTAATGCTCCTTTTCGGTAGATTTAATCAAAGAGCTTGTGTCTAAAAATAGCCTATGAGGTAAGGGGTTAAACATCCGGATCAGGGTCTGCTGTGTTTGCTTATGAAATAGTGCAGATCTGACTTCCCTGACCAAAGGTTCACAATGTCATTATTATGGTTAAATGGTAGTTTGTATTTTCCAGAACATGAAGAACAAGCAGAGCTCAGTGGATGCTTTTGCATCATTTGCCAAGAACTATGGTATCTATAAGAAGAACACAACCTCCTACCAACAGAAAGTAGAGTACATCAAGTCCTTGTATGAGGTAAGCTTTGCAATACAGGTTAGGTAGACTTAATCTTTAACCATGCTCCTGATTGAGATCTCTTTTGATGTCTTTGCAACAGGTAAGACCCACATCAGATGGCTCCTATAATGATAAGGATCTGATTTGCTTGTGAAATGATATAAATCTGGTTCTTCAGTTTCGGTAATAGACAAAATTTCCCTTTGAATATTCATAAAGACATTATAAAAATCCATCTAATTGATATTCATGCATATTCATTATTTCTTACATAAATATTCATTAGATATGGGGTTGATCCTGATGAGACGTTGATTTACTCGTTGCCTTGTCTGAACACAAGCTGTTTGCACATGCCAGCCAAGACATTCTTAGCATGAAAAAGTGAAGCTCCATAAATACGCCTTTATTGGCCTTTTGCAAACAGAGTAGACCCATATCAGACAGCTCCTGTAGGAGTTCCTGTTTCTGACATGGCCAAAAATTACTGTGTTCATGTGTTACTATAAAAAATAAATTAATTAATATTCATGATGTCATTATTTTTTACATGGATATTTATGGAGTAAAGGGTTATACGTCAAAGGCACCGTTCTGATTGCATGACACATATTTTCTGTGTATTCCAGGTCATCAGGATGAGTTACCGTCAGCTGACGGCAGATGAGGAGAAGTACGAGGAGAATGTATGGGCGGCTTGGGAGGCCTTCCTACTGCAAATGCAGGATGCATCAGAGTTTGTCAACACCCAGACTCCACTGATGACCCAACGCCTTGAGGACTCCTACCAGGTATGTCATATTTCTTATATTTATCGCTAGTCATATTACATACAGTAAAACCTTGATAGTTTGAAGTGTTAAGTAATGAAGAATCAAGAACTTTTTCGGCAGGTGATTGCTTAATAAAGGGTGAAAGTCATGCAAAAAAAGCTCTACTAGGTGCTTTTTGTCTAACTTTCAGCCGGTATTAAGCTGCCATTTGTTTTAAAGCATGGTAATGATATTTGTTTTAGTTTTCAAACTATCAGGACTTTACTGTAATAGACAACAGTAGGAAGTATAGTTGTCCTGTAGAATTATTATTTAGCATGTTGCAACAATTTCAGAATCTGTTTTTCAAGAATAGTATTTGAAAACAGATATAGTCTTTATAAGGTCAAATTTATACTGATGGCAAAATTTTGACCACACCTATAGCATTTAGCTAGCATGAAGCCAGCTTCATTACTAGATGGCCACATGGACCAAATTCATTGTTTTACAGAACTGTTTTTAGTTAAGTTTATTATGTCTCCCCCATTTATGGGGAGATATATTGTTTTTGCCAGAGTTGTCCGTCCGTCCGTCCGTCCGTCCGTCCGTCCGCACTCACCAAAGGGTAGTTGTGTGACTTTTTCTAACTAGTCCCACAAGTAAAATCATTAACCTGGCCATCTCTTGTGACATTAACCTGGCCATTTCTTGTGACATTAACCTGGCCAGTTGTGGGACATAGGGTTAGGGTTAGGGTTAGCTTCCAGATCATTCTTTTCCAAAGTTAGAGCCAAAAATAGTTTTTCTTGTGGGACTAGTCACACAAGAAAAGATCAAAGGAAAAAGTCACACAACTACCCATTTGTTAGCATGTCCGTCCGTCCGTCCGTCTGTCTGTCTGTCTGTCCGTCTGTCCGTCACAAACTTGTGTCGCGCATATCTCTGAAACCAGTTGGGCTAGAGTCACCAAACTTCACAGGAATGTTCACCAGCATGAGTTGTTGTGCACCTGGGGTTTTTGAATTGTCTCCCCCTGATAACTTCGGAGTTATTGCCCCTGATGACTTAAAATTATAAAAACTTTGTGTCGCGCGTATCTCTGAAACAGCTAGTACTAGAGTCACCAAACTTCACAGGAATGTACAGTATGAGTTGTTGTGCACCTATGGTTTTTGAATTGTCTCCCCCTGATAATTCTTGAGTTATTGCCCCTGATATGAATACTTAAATTTATACAAACTTTGTGTTGCGCGTATCTCTGAAACCAGTAGGGCTAGAGTCACCAAACTTCACAGGATTGTTCACTAGCATGAGTTGTTTTGCTCTTGGGTTTTTGGAATTGTCTCCCTCTGTTAACTTTGGAGTTACTGCCCCTGATGACTTAAAATTAGACAAACTTTACTTAGTGTCGTGCATATCTCTGAAACCACTAGGGCTAGAGTCACCAAACTTCACAGGAATGTTGACCAGCATGAGTTGTTGTGCACCTGGGATTTCTGAATTGTCTCCCCTTGATAACTTTGGAGTTATTGCCCCTGATATGATTACTTAAAATTAGAGAAACTTTGTGTCATGCATATCTTTAAAACCACTAGGGCTAGAGTCACCAAACTTCACAGGAATGTTGACCAGCATGAGTTGTTGTGCGCCTGTTGTTTTTTTAATTGTCTCCCCCTGATAATTCTTGAGTTACTGCCCCTGATATGATAACTTAAAATTAGAGAAACTTTGTGCTGCATGTATCTCTGAAACCAGTAGGGCTAGAGTCACCAAACTTCACAGGAATGTTCACCAGCATGAGTTTTTGTGCATCTGGGTTTTTTAATTGTCTCCCCCTGATAACTGATCACCTGAGTTACTGCCCCTTATGACTTAAAATAAGAGAAACTTTATTTTGTGTCACATGTATCTCTGAAACCACTAGTACTAGAGTCACCAAACTTCACAAGAATGTTGACTAGCATGTGCTTTTGTGTACCTGGGGCTTTTGAATTGTCTCCCCCTGACAATGTTGGAGTTATTGCCCCTGATGACTTAAAACTTAGACCCTGATAAGTTTGGAGTTACAGACATTACACTTGTGAATTGGAAAGAGGTTGGGAGGGGGAGACATCTGTTTTTGTGACAAAAACAAACCTCTAGTTATAATAGAGATAATCTTGTATTTTGAAGGAATAATCATATGGGAATTTTGCCCAGATCATTTATAAGCATAGGGTATTATTATACCACGTCTTATTGCCTAAAGTCTGATATAAGGTTTTGTGTACAGTGTACCATGCATAATTGAGTGTTTTTAATGGCAAGTGATAAAGATTTTTCATGTAATTGGTGCCTTTAATACTTCAGAGAGTTGTTATATATTAAATCCCAGAAAGTGTCCATATGCTAATGTTTGATACAGTCGACTCTCGTTATGTCGAGTTCGTAGGGACCCGTTAAAAACTTCGACTCATCGAGAGTTCGACTTAAAAATTTCATGCCGTTTTTCGAAAAATCCAGTTTCTTTCATTACGTTCACCAAAAACAAGCTGCCATATTACAAGCACACTAATGTGCGTGTACAGTTTAGTCTTCACATTGTGTAAAAGAATCGCACTCTGTGTATATAAAATTGTACATGCGGTGTTGATCCATTACTGCGAGAACAAACTTCTGTCTTTCCTACCCTCCATCAATGACACCATGCCCTTATTTACAATTCCCTGTCAAATTTTCAGACCCCTTTTGCCTTTATCATTGAATTAATCGCCGTTTGTTTGGCGATTTTTAAAGCGCGTCGTTTGTTTACACCATTTCTATGGGAAATCCCTTTTCCTCAACGGGCACCGGAAATACACAATCACACGTGAAGTAGCTGGTTGCCGATTCGCGTGCTTCCGGTACATGTAGGAGAACAGCCTTATTCGGGAAACCAGACGTTTAAAATTGTAGTCACCATTTTACATGTTTCGCCGTGATTTGTTTCGCCATTACTCAAGTGACAAATTCAATTCAATGTTGAACTGCATGTATTGGTAATAAAATAAGGAACAGGCCTTACTTTTATCCAATCTCAACAAAATCGCCCGGAAGCGAGGACGCTTGAGAGTTATCTTTCTTACTACAGTAGTCGTGATTGACACTTAGGACGAATGGAAGGTAATGTGTCATTTTACTAAATAACGTTCACTCAATGTGGCATTGTTCCACAGTTTGAATAATTATCTGACATCAGTGATTGTTTACCCACAAAACACTGTAATTATGTGTGTCGCGATCACCTGACGTACTTTGCCAGGGTCGGATCAAAAGGTCCAATTCACACCTCGAACTCAATCAGACTGAGAGGTGTGACTTCGATACAAACACCGATAATTACATGCAAACAAACGCTTTGGGGACGGAAAATGACTTCGACTTAACGAAAACGTGATCAGTTCGAACTCGTCTTAAAAACTTAAATTTATATAGAATATATAGGAAGAAAAGTTGGGACTTTACAAAAACTTCGTGTCAACGAGAAATTTGTGTCAAGCGAGTTCGCCATAACGAGAATGGACTGTATTTTACTTTAATAGGCAATACTGATAACAATAAGAATGTATTGAGTTAATTGTATTTTGACCCTTTCCCTGTTGAATATTCATGTAAGAATTAATGTCATCATGAATATTTATTATCTGATATTTTATAATGGCATATGTACACAGTAGTGTTTAGTATTGGCAGAAGATGTAGAGTCAGATCTATTGTAATTTCATAAGCAAACAGAGCCATCTGATCTGGGTCTTCTCTGTTTGCAAAGGTGTGAAAATGTGTTTATATGAAGGAATGGGTTAATCCTTTACACAATTGAGACACATTTTCATGCCTTTGCACAGAGTAGACATAGATCTTATAGGTCCTGTAGGAGCCATCTGATCAGGGTCTCCTCTGTTTCCTCATGTAATAATATAAATCTACATTTTCTGCCACTGCCAAAAACTCGAGATCATATACCATTGTAAAAATTCATCTAACAAATATTCATGATGTCATTATTTCTTACATGAATATTCATTAGGTAAAGTGTCAAAATCAGCAGTCTCCATTATTCAATCTCATGAATTCATATAATATTTGATAGTGTTGTTCAGCAAATTGTTTGATGTTATATAAAACAATCAACATTGTAATTAAAGAGAATTGCAAGTGCAAAATCTCGTTCAACCTTCTCTGAGGAGGAGGAGGTGGAGGATTTGGAGGAAGAAAGTTTATTTAAGGTAAAGACTTGTTCTAAATATTGTAACATTTTCTATATATGGCAATGAATTCTGCTATATATAGTTACATGTTCTATATATAGAAACAGTATGTACTATTTGTAGTAATAATATCCTTGTGCATATTCTAAACTGTATATTGTTGGGCAAACGTGATTTTTGAATTGTATATCTGTGTGTTTATGCTTTTTCTGTTTTATGTGTAACTTTACATTGAGCTATAGATAGGTGCATATCCAAAAACTAAAACCAACTGCTATCGACAAAACCCTATGTTGTCACCATAATAGAATAGTTCTGAAGAGACAATTCTAAAGAGTGGTCACAACATTGGGCTTGTTGGAGAAATAAAGGAGCTATTCATAAAATTGTTTTGATATACAGTAAAACCTGTCTCCTGCGACCATAAAGAGTTCTAATTATGGGTCTGTAAGGCAGATGGTAGCTTAATGCAGGACAAAAGTAATACAGAAAGTCTCTATAACTTTCTGCATTACTTTTGCCCTGCATTAAGCAACTATCTGCTTTTTAACAATACATGAATGACCACTCCAGACGGGTTCTACTGCATGCATTTTATCTATTCCTCTGTTCACGTCTTCTTAGTCATGATATATCTTGATATATCTGAGTGTAAGTAAAGTACATAGCTTATTCTTCAGAGTTCAATCTGTTTTTGCTTTATAATATGTTTAGGTAGGAACAACGAAATATAGAAACTTTTACATCAAATAAAACTGAAGGAAAATCATGAAAATAGCGGTCTGCTCTTATACCATTCATGTACTTATAATGTAATACTTGATAGAAGTTAAAGAGTAGTTTTTCCTTGGTATTGTTGATTTGAAAGATTGAATCTGTTAATTTGTCAGTTTCTTTCCCATTTTCAACTTGAAGCTGTATATGTAAATGGGCAAATAACAACACATGATGCTTAACCCGTTACTGTTTTTTATGATATATACAGAGTAGACCCAGATCAGAGTGCTCCTGTAGGAACCATCTGATCAGGGTCTCCTGAATGCACATTGAATAGCATAGATCTGATTCTACAGTTCCTGTCATAGCCAAAAAGTATTGTATTCATATGCCATTATAAGAATTCAGCTAATTAATATGCAGGGCTCTAGAAATCCGGAAAATCGCCGGTCTGGACCGATTTTTGCATTTTGAGACCGGTTTGTATTTCAGAATCTGAAAAAAATCGGTCCGAAAATCTTAAGCAGACAACGTTTCTAATCAAAATCATCAGCTGAAAGTAACTATTTTCATTTGACCCCATCATTAACATGTCAAGAGATTAAAGGCTAGAGGCCCCGGGCAGTCAGTCCAGTTCCACTTGGTCTCTTCTCAGCTAGCCAATCAACCATGCTAGTAATATTGGTAAGACATTCATCTCTTATGACACAAATCGAAACATTACCTACCTTGTACACGTTACAGTCCATAGATTTAGGCTACTGTAATTATATTAAGGCTGAAAGGTCACTGAGAAATAACATCTTTGCATCGGGTAATCAGTTTTTTAAGAGCAAATACTCTCTTGATATCCATCAGCAACACAATTAACTTTGAACAATCATAACAAAAAGTCAACAACATGTCCGCTTGATTCAAGGTAAAGATTGACCTATTTTTGAGACTCCTTAGGTAGATCTACAGTTATCTGCCAAAAATATGCTGCAGTGAACAGAAAAACAATGTTGGCTTGATGCTTTCGTTTATCTGATGAGAAATAAGTATGCATCATAAGCTAAATGATAATAACTAATCATGTAAGATTTTAAATACAAACTTGTTTTCTTGCTTCTCTATCAAAGCCTTCAAAACTGCCATTCAAGCAAACTTGAAATGTCATTAGTTTTCGCGAATGTCAAATGTTGTTCACAAATTTCGATATTTCATGCTATCATATTATTATATACAAACTATAAGTTGGCAATAGCCCCTCATAAACATATTACCAGGTGGCTTATGTCCGCATATCACAAGAAGACAAGGGGGCAAATGTCCGCTCATCAAGAAATAGGTGGCAAATGTCCGGGGGAGGGGGGGGGGGGGGGGGGGGGCTAATGTCCATTTACCGGCTGGACCGGTTGGGATTTGAAAATTTCTAGAGCCCTGTTAATATGTATGATGTTATTATTTCTTATATGAATACAATGTATGCATCAGGTAAAGGTTTAATGTTTTGTGCTGGCAAATGGATTATATGTACTTGAAGCTTTCATGTTGGTTGTTTTAGCTTTCTAATATAACTCTGATGAAGTGTAATGTAAAATTGTTTAATCACAGGACCATGTCAGATATATTATCCGAATTTGCATTTTCTTCAACCCTTTACTCCATGCCTTTTAACCCTTTTCTTTATAAAAACGCCTTTTCATACAAATATTTGTAAACAGAGAAGCCCCAGATCAGATGGCTCCAAGAGGAGCCGTCTGATCAGGATCTGCTCTGTTTGCTAATGGAATTTAATAGATCGGTTTCTTTAGTTTCTTAAATGGCTACAATGTTGCACCTTCCATGTTTCATTATAAAAATTTGTCCATGAATATTCAGTAGGTATTGAAATGTGGACTAAATATAGAACAGGGAAAGGGTTAATGCCTTTGCAGTCATAGGCCGCACAGATCAGACGGCCTGTAGGAGCCATCTGATGAGTCTGCTCTGTTTGCTTATTGAATTATATAGATATGATTCTACATTTTTTCAATGCAATTTTTTTCTTCTTATGCCAATATTAGTATTAATCTAAGTAATACTCATACATACAATAACAATATTTCTTACATGAGTAGTCATGGGGTAAAGGGTTAAATTATTTGAGATCACAAACTTATTTGATTATTGTGCATTTCTGATCACATCTTCTACTTCTCCTTTAGTCATTGTTTGCATTTCACACTGAATGTTGTGTTTAAACATATACCCTATATAAAAAAGAGTCAAACACTTTTATTTTTAAAAAAAAAAATCAAAAAAAATCATTGCTTCTAAATTTCTGCACTACAATGTTTTTTTCTCTTCTCTCTCTTTTTTTTTTTTTAGCAATATGCATATGAATTTAAGTTAAATGACCCTTAGCCATGTATGTTATACTATGCATCACTTTAATCAAATAAACAACCTTAGATGCCTTGCTAATCTGGGCTGCATAGATATAGAAATCTCAATGTTCAGAAATCAATTTATGCCTTACTAATGTGTATAATTGTTGTATTCATCATCAAAAAATATTTGCTAAGACGACTTAGATTGTTCAAAAAATTAATTAATTTAACTTATTGATGTCAGTTTCTGAACCCTTTGCTTAACCATTGATTCCATAAAAATGCCTTTAATGCTTTTGCAAACAGAGAAGACCAAGATCAGGCAGCTTCTATAGGAACCATCTGATCAGGGTCTGCTTTGTTTGCTTATGGAATCATATAGGTCTGATTCTACAGTTTCTGCCATGATAAAACATTTCATTATTTAGTTGCCATTTTAAAAAATCATGTAATTAATATCCATAGGAGCAAATGCTCTATTTATCACAGTGGTTTCAAAACTTAGCAATTCTAAAAACATTTCCTTTTTTCTAGTAAACGCTCCTTTTCAGTAGATTTATTCAAAGAAGTTGGGTCTAGAAATTGCCCATGAGGTGATGGGGACCACTGCATTGGGTTGGTTAACCTTTAGCATAAGGGCCCGTTGGTGATTTCTTTTGCAAGCAATTTTGATCAAACAGAGATGCCAAGTAAGTTGACACCTCATTAGGATCAAAACTACTGAAAGCTCTGGCGGTGTTTTTGAAAAGGAATACAAGGTAAGTCATGTGTGATAATTGAAGTGGTCAACATTTTTAATTGAATATTCATGCTGAACCTTTAATGTGAGGGAACAAAGTATACAAGACCTTTACAAACAGTGTAGACCCTGTTCAAAGGACTCCTGATGGAGACATTTGATCAGGGTCTGCACTGTTTAAATCATTTTCATCAGTGATAAATGTTGATTCAACTTTTTGTTTAATTATCACATTACCCCCTAGTGATGCATTTTTGCACCTCTATAAAATTCACATTATGAAACCATTGTGATAAATAGAGCATTTGCTCCTGTAGGAGCAAATGCTCTATTTATCACAATGGTTTCAAACTACAAAATTCTAAATGTTTCCTTTTCTCTAGTTAATGCTCCTTTGCTGATGTATTCTTGTGTTCTGTTGTGTTACAGAAACTTGAGAATGAAGCCTTCGAACTTGAAGAGCAAGCAACAACTGGCAAGTTCCTGGATCCGGATCACAACCCCACACAGATACTGAAAGAAATCAAACAGGTAAGGACAGATATAATGATCATTCCTCTCAGGTTTTAGCCAAAAGGAAGATAAGTAATGGACATATCCAGTTTCCTATTTGGCTATGCCTTCATGTTCCCTATTCAGACCATGTGAATCATAATAACCCAATTACTCCTAGAATGATTCATGTAAAAATTAATGTTTGTATGAATATCAGTTAGCTTTTGTTCATAACAGCATGTGAACAAGACAAGTTTGGGCCCAGATAAAAAACATAAAACCAGAACTCTGGTATTTGATAAGCAAACAGAGTAGGCCCTGATCAGATGGCTCCTGCAGGTAAGATCCATGTGCAGGACCCATGTCCTTAGATAAAGATCGGGGAATACGTAGTAGAAGTGCTGAATTTGCGGTTGGTCCTGCTCAAAGACAGTTTGAAGATTTGTTATTGTTTTCTTCAGTTTCTATTTTAGAAGGAGATTGTTGTCTTTAATAGGAAGTGAGATACAGTAAACCCTTGCTTATCCAAATACTGAAAAATTTATCATTATTTGTCTTTAAGACATGTGACCTCTTAATGCAGGGTGAAAGTCATGCAGAAAGCTCTTCTATGGAGTGTTAAAAGTTCTCAGATTAGCAATCTCTTACTGTATTTTTCCTTAATATTATAGAAACAGTTGCTGTTTGTTGCCAATGTTTTCATAGTAATTATGATATTTCCTCTTCAAGTGGTGTTTTTCCTACATATCTCTGTTTTGCTTTATTCAATACAGATTATTTATGTAGTATTATCTAGCAATAGCCTATGATAAACTATATAATACTTACTCCTTCCCCATATTTCAGATCCGCGACAAGTTTTATGACATACAGAGGCAGCTGCTGGAAGCCAGTAAGTGGAGAGAGAGTATTTGTGGGGAACCATATGACCTCACTTTCCTCAGTGATATGACGACAAAATTGGATGTACGCCAGGAGCTATGGAAGTATGTTGAGGTATCGACACATGCCATTAAAGACTGGAAGATCATGCTTTTCAAAAAGGTAATCCATATGGCCCCCAAGAATGAACGACTGTCATTACCCTACATATTATGCCAAACTAATTAGCATACAGAGAAGAATATTGAAGTATTGTATTGCGATATAGTTATGCGTATTAAGCAACTACAATAACCTAATTATATCAAATATTAACTCTTTACTCCATGAATATTCATGTAAAATAATAACATCATATATATTAATTAGATTATTTGTTATAATAGCTCATGGACATTGGAAGTTTTTGTCAATTGGCAGAAACTGTAGAATCAGATCTATATTAAATCATAAGCAAACAGAGCAGACCCTGATCAGATGGCTGTTATAGGAGCCGTCTGATATGGGTCCATTCTGTTTGCAAAATGGTAGAGAGGTGTATCTATGTAGTAAAGGCTTAAGACAGACAAACTTAGGCAAGTAGTGTAGACAAAGATCAAACTGCTTCTAAAGTCACAGTTAGCTGTTAACAAATAGCTCCAGAGGCAGTGTTTTCTTGGGGTCTAGTTCATACCTAATTTTAACCATTATTCTGCTGAAAATTTTATGCAGTAACCATTTACTCCATGAATATTCATGTAAGAAATAATGACATCATGAATATTAATTAGATTCATTTTTATAATGGCATTTGAACACAGGAAATGTTACCCATTGCAGAAACTATGGAATCATATCTATATTATTTCATAAGCAACCAGAGCAGACCCTGATCAGACGACTCCTACAGGAGCCATCTGATCTGGGTCTACTCTGTTTGCAAAGGCATTGAAAGGCCTTTTTGTTAGTAAAGGGTTAAACAGCTTGTATCGTTATGAGAGTTACCAAATGCTTCATCTGGATCAAAGTTTGCTTTCCCTCATACAAACACTTTCTAATGCTTTTGCAAACAGAGAAGACCTATATCAGAGGGTACCTGCAGGACGGTCTGATCAGGGTCTGCTCTGTTTGCTTTGGAGACAAAAAACATGTGGGTTTGATTCTACAGTTTCTGAAATGGCCAAGAGTACCTTTGTTCATTGGCCATGATAAATATTCAGTTACTGAATATTCATGTTGTCATTAATTCATGTATAAATATTCATGAGGTAAAGGGTTAAAGATAATATAATGTATATATATATATATTGGAAAGTTAGGTATGTGTATGTCCTATTTTGATTTTTTTGTAGTGTTTTATTTTTTTTTAATATCTGATGATATAATTCTCATCCTGCATCTTTTTATCTATTGAAAGTATATCTCAGTATCATTTTAACATTTCAGATGAACATTCGCAAAGCCCTTGAGAAGGTGATAGAGTGGCAGGCAGCAGCAGGTCAGCTCAAACCCTACCTGCCTATAGGAGATCTAGTGCTCACTCAGTGGTTCAGGACACTTCAAGAGTTCAAGAAATACCTGCCCATTCTACACAAACTGGCAAATGATGCTCTGAAGGTAAAGAAGTCTTAACCCTTTACTCCATGAATATTTGTATAAGAAATAATGTTTGTACAGTGCTCCCTCTCTACAACGACACCCTTTGGGATACGAAGATTGTATGTGTTGTTCAGAGGGAGTTGTTATAGGGAGGGAAAATCAAACATAATCAGCTTGTTTGCAGATTCCCAGATAAGGTGTATTTCCAGAACTAAAACCGTTATGCCTCTATCAAACCCTATGTTGTGACCACACTTTAGAATCGTCACAAAGTGACGATTCTAAAGAGTGGTCACAACATAGGGTTGATGGAGGCATAAAGAAAATATGATGGAAAAAGGTTGTTTCTGGAGCCTTGTTGTTTCGGAAACAGTGACATGCGTTGTTGTAAGGAGGGAATCGTTATTGAGAGGGCCATTGTAGAGAGGGAGCACTGTATGAATATAAATTACCTAAATAATTATAATGGCATATAAACCAAAAACGTTTTAGACCTGGTAAAAACTGTAGAATCAGATATATATAATTCCTTATGCAAACAGAGTAGACCAGATTAGATGGCTTCTACAGGAGTCATCTGATATGGGTCTACTCTGTTTGCAAACACACATCAATGGAGTAATGGGTAACCTGTTACTCCATAATACACCTTTCTACGCCTTTGCTCATATAGGAGTCGTCTGACCAGGGTCTGCTCTGTTTGCTTTTGATATAGTATGGATATGATTCTACAGTTTCTGTCATAATATAAAACATTTTTTCACCGTGCCTTTTAAAACATTCATTGAATTAATATTAATGATGTCATTATATCTATGGAGTAATGGGTTAACAGTTGTCATACTAAGCATGACCTTACATGCATTAGGAAACAGCTTCCTTTTAAAATTTGAATGAGATGCTGAGTAACTCCATTTCTCATCAGGATCCAAGCTGTATGTATGTTAAACATAATTATGAATTATTTTTTGACTTAAATGAAATTAGATCTTTCTTCTTAGAGAAGCTCTTCTTATAGAATTTGAAATGACATAATGTGCATACAATTTATGATTTAATGAGGAAACAAGTTTAAGAATTGAAGCTGATTGTGATTTCATAACCATTAACTTGATAACTCCATTTACATGTACTGGATAAATCACACACAAATTTCACGCCATTGCAAACAGTGTCCTGTAGGACCTGCCTGATCGAAGTTTTTGTCTGCTTACATACTACAGATCTGATTTTTTCCTGCTAGCCATGGCAATATCCTTGTTTTATATTTTTTAATGCAAGAATTAACTTATTTGATATTAATAAAAGACAGTCTGGCATGAATATTCATCAAATAAAAGGATAATTTTTTGTAAATCATGTTTGGAACTGTTACAGGAGAGACACTGGAAAGCCATTTTTGTTGGAATGAACGAGTCCTACGACAGCAAGCGGCAGTTTACTGTGGCTGACCTCTTGACCTATGACATCGAGGAGCATGCCCAATTAGTACACCAGATATATCTTGGGGCTGTAGCAGAATATGACCTAGAGTTGAAGATTCGCCACATGCAGAAGTTCTGGCTAGAGAGAGAGTTTAAGCTGGCTAAACACATCCCAGACAGCATGCTGCAGTCAAAAGGTGGGATGTGTTTTAGTTCATTGGATACTTGCTCATTAGCGTTTATGGTGTATGGTGTCAGATTTATCAAATGTAAAGGACTAAAGATCATACATAATTTAGCAACAAATACAAAATAAACTCATTGAATACTGAAAAACAGTTAATTTCTAAACCTTAAACCCAGATTAAGGGTCTCCTGCAGATGCCCTTAAATCTTGGTCTACACTATTTGCAGCTTCAGATTCATTTCTGCAGTTTTTCCTTTTAGTTGAATATGCTTGACTTTTCAATATAACAGAAATTTCTATTTCAGTCATTAGTATTCAAAGGGTTTATAAACACTTTCTTTACAAAAGGAAAATGATTAAAATATATATTACAATCTTTTCATTCCTTTCGTTTGAATAAAGTATTCTTCATATTTCAAGAAGTTGTATATTACTGGTACATTTAGCTGCATTATTGGCCCTGAATGGGCAAGTCAGTGATAGTTTAGAAAATGACAGCCATGTTGGTTTTTTTTAAGTGCTATTGCTGCTCTCTTCCTCTTTGTCTGCTAAGCTCAACCTGACTGACATGTGCAGCTTGGATCCAGATGAGACGCCGAGTCACTCGATATCTCATTAGGATCCAAGCTGTTCAATACTCGGTCAGTAGTATTCCAGATGTTTTAACCCATTCCCACATACTGTCACTTTTTGAGGCCTCTGTAAAAGTCACCTTTTGAAGCCATTGTGATAAATAGAGCATTTGCTCCATAGGAGCAAATGCTCTATTTATCACAATGATTTCAAAACTACACAATTCTAAAAAAAATCCTTTCATTTAGTAAATGCTCCTTTTCAGCAGATTTATTCAGAGAGGTCAGGTGTAAAAATAGCCTGTTAGGGAAGGGAATGGGTTTAAGGATTAAAAGTAATTAACCCTTTCCTCCATAAATACTCCTTTCTACGCCTCTGCAAAAATCACCTGCTGAAACCATTGTGATAAACAGAGCATTTGCTCCTATAGAAGCAAATGCTCTATTTATCACAATGGTTTCAAACTACAAAATTCTAAAAAAAATCCTTTTCTCTAGTTAATGCTCCTTTTCGGTAGATTCATTCAAAGAGGTTGGGTCTAAAAATAGCCTATGGAGGAAAGGGTTAATAAAAAGTGTAGCAGATCAGTGTTTGAGTACACATCTTTTTTTTCAGCAGGTCCAGGGTAAATCTATTACCCTACCAGAATGACCATTCATTGGTTAACGAAGTACAGTAAAAATTTGATACTACGAACACTCAAATACGTACCATTATTGATTTTTAACACAGGTGGCAGCTTAATGCAGGGTGAAAGTCCTAGAGGAGCTTTCTGCATGACTTTCACCCTGCATTAAGCTGCCACCTGCATACACAGACATAAATTTTTCATTACTAAAATTCCATAGTATCAAGATTTTACTGTAACACTCAAGAGAAATGAATTACTAATTGTAACTAGATAACAGACTCATGATAAGTTTTTGCAAAAATGAAAACTTTTGAACTGGTTTCACAAAATTTTATATGTAATTGTTGGATTTAGATGAAGATTCAGATGAAGATATATATGGTAAATAAGAGTTATGACCCCTGTTTTCCCCATCACTTTTCACCAGCATACAACCATTCTAAGTCACTGTGTATTGCAATTGAGCAAATAATGCCTATGAAATCCTATTGCTACCAGCGTGTCTTTTGCAAAAATATTCTAATTGTGCCTTCCAGTCTTAAGTTAGTATAATATTCTTTCAAAGTGATCGGCTCAATTGGATTGAAGAAAAAAATAATGTAACAAGTATTTTGGTTGCGTTTCTTAGTTGTATTAACCCTTTATCTTATGAATATTCATATAAGTAATAATGCCCGTATGAATATTAATTAGCTGAATTTTTAAAATGGAATTTTGAATAAGGAAATTTATGACCATGGCAAAAACTTTAGAGATATAAATAATTCCATAATCAAACAGAGTAGACCTTGATCAGAAGGGTCCCATAGGAGTAATATGATCTTGGTCTACTCTGTTTTAAAAGCATTAAAAGACATTTATATGGAGTAAAGGGTTAATCCTTTACTCCATGAATATTCATGTAAGAAATAATGACATAATCAATATCAATTAGATTAATTGTTATAATGGCACATTAGCAAGGGAAATTTTGGTCATATTAGAAACTGTAGAATCTTATCTATATTATGTCATAAGCAACTAGAGTAGACCCAGATCAGATGGCTCTCGAGGAGCCATCTGATCTGGGTTTACTCTGTTTGCAAAGGCATATAAAGGTGTATTTATGGAGTAAAGGATTAAATAAAGGTAATTGCTTATCATTCCTATATACTGAGTATTTGTGTACTCATCTAGATCTGTTAGACATGTTTTATCTTGATGATTCAATTTCTTGTGCTTTTATATAACAAAGTAATTAATAGATATTTTGCATCCAAATCTGAAAGGCTTTGCTTATAAGTACTACTTCATTACCGTAGTTGGCTGGTATATTCTATATTTGCAATACTTGAATAACTTATGAATGTCACAACTCCACAACTCTGTCTGTTTATGCATTTCTTTTGTAACCTTTTGTTATAAATCTTCTTTTTCTGCTTAACCTTTTCACCACCAAATAAATTTCATCTGTGAAGGTTGTTGTCTGCCTCAGGTTTCAAATTGGATTTTTTAAATCCATTTCTTTTCAACCCTTTACTCCATAAATATGCTTTTCTACTGCTTTGCAAACAGAGTAGACCCTGATCAGACGGCTCCTATAGGAGCCGTCTGATCAGGGTCTGCTCTGTTTGCTTATGGTATTAATTATTAATGGTGATTAATTATGGTATTGATTAATATTCATGATGTCATTATTTCTTACATGGTAGTCATGGAGTAAAGAGTTATAAACCTAATCTGAGTGTCAAACAGTTTGAATCCTTGCTAGACACTGAGATACTGTTTGCAAAGCTGATCATCCCATGATGGGTTGGCCTGCAATGGTGAAACAGTTATCCCTTCACCCAATATAAATGCCTTTAGACACTTTTGCAAACAGAGTAGACCCAGTTCAGATGGTTCCTATAGGAATTGTTTGACTAGGGTCTGCTCTGTTTGCTTATGGAATTATATAGGTCTGATTTTACAATTTCCACTACAGGCAAAAAATCATATTTTGATATACAGTTGAACTTCACTATCTCGAACTTCAAGGGACTATATATATTAGTTCGAGATAACAGGGGTTTGAGTCATCAGATTTATAATCTGACCAATATCTCAAGTTCTCAGCTTAATGTAGGTCTAAAGTAATGCTGAAAGCTCCTACAAGAGCAATCATCATTACTTTTGACCTGCATTAAACTGACACATGTGTTTCTAGATATGTGTTGTGATACATATTAGATAAATTCTGTATTGTAAATTTTGGAAGGACAGAACTTTTTGTTTGAGTTAACTCGAAGTTCCAGTTATCCGAGTTTTGAGATATCTCTTTATAACTCTTTACTCCATGACTACCATGCAATAAAATTACAGCTAATAAATATTCATAAAGTCATTATTACTTACATGAATGTTCAACAGATAAAGAGTTAATAAGATAAACAGTGAGCTGTAACTACTTTGAAATATAAATGCACTTGTTTATGTATTACTTTTTCTCACAGTTTCAGACTAACACTCACTATTCCATATCTAACTGTGTTTTCAGCTTTTTCCAGATTTATTTAACAGGTGCCATGAGTAAAAATGCACTTTGAATTATAAAAACAGTTTAGACCCCGATCTAGTGCTATGTCAAAATACTCCTCTGTTCAGTGTAAACAAGCTCTTTGCAAAGGTAGTGAATAAAACATAACTGATTCCGATAAATAGCAAAAGGTGTTCTTATCAGGTAAAAGGTTTACTATGAATCTGGTCATCTTTAAAACAGATAGACACTTTGGGATCAAGTCACAAGCAGTATGATCCCCCGCTAGACCAAGTCCTTCGGACAAGACTATAAACCGAGGTCCGATGTATCAGTGCTTTACACTGGGCATCTAAAAGAACCAGAGAAACTCAGTCGATAATAAGAGTAGGGCATCGCACATAGGTTTCTCTGTATCCTCTCCCCTCTCTCTGGGGCGTCCAATTAGCCCATAGTGAGCAGAAATGGATGTTAATCAACACAAACAAACAAGCAGTATGTCAGATGTAATGAAATAATGAAATTTTGTTTCTGAAATACTTGCACCTATTTAAAAAATTCTGATATCAAGATTTCTGCATGCTCAAGGGAGCTATACATTCTGGTTAAAAATTGATTGCAGAAGAAACAAAACTTACAGTGGTTGCTATATATAGAGGTTTTGGATTTATTGGTTAGATCTAAAAATAGCTTATGGGGGGAAAAGGGTTAGTATGCAAATATGTGAGTACTATATAATTTTCATGAGCAAAAGTTTTGTCTGCCTCAAATCTCAAGGTACACTCTCTTTCCTTTACTTTACTTTTCGAAAGTCAGTGTGTCAGAAAGTTTGGGTACTGACTGCAGACCAAGTTATTAGAATCTCATTCATAATAAAACTTGACTGTGTACTTGATTAATATTCATGCAAGACTCCGCCCATTGTAAATAATAAGAAATACATGTAATTACATGATTATTTTTCAGATTCATTTTTATAATACATGTAGTACATAGACACAGAAATATTTTGGCAGAAACTTAGAATGATGCCTATGTTCTACGTGTCTATATTATATCATATGTAAACAGAGCAGACCCTGATCACACAGCTCCAACAGGAGCCATCTGATTTGGGTCTACTCTGTTTGCAAAGGCGTTGAAAGCATATTTAAGGAGTAAAGGGTTAAGTTCTTGTAATAAAATGAAAAATAGGGAAATTTGTTGCCATGAGAAACAGTAAGGAAACAGATGTGTAACATGTCAGCAACAGAGCACTCTAATCAGACAGCTCTACAAAGACTAGATTATCAAGTAAAGGGTTAAATAGTGTATTATCATTTGATCATACAAATGGTGCAAATTTCTTTCTACAGAACCAAAGCGACCATCAAGTGCCCGTAGGCGAACAAAGCTTGAGAAATATCGTCAAGAGCGGGCTGCAGCAGCTAATGCAGGCACCCCTCGGGGCCTCAATGTGGCAGATGATGACTACTACATTTTGATAGAAGTGGAAGAACTCAAGTTCCAACTCGAGGTAAACATGAAGTTTCAACTTAACCAATACTATGCATGAAAGTGTGTAGCAGCATTTACAAACAATTTGGATCTGTAATAATAATAATAATAATAATTATGATAATAACAACTTTATTTAACCTTTTATCTGATCAAAATGCCTTTTGGTGTATGTGCAAATACATGTAGAGTTATTTAGATCTGAATCTACAGTTTCTGCCATGGCCAAAACCCCTGTGTTCATATGCCATTATAAAAAGTTAGTCAATAGATATTCAGTCATACTTTCATTATTTCTTAGGTAAATAATCATCGGGTAAAAGATTAACTTTTCCCCTCATATAAACGCCTTTCCATGCATTTGCAAACAGAGTAGACCCAGATCAGGGTTAATACAAGAAGCAAATTAATTTATACTCATAATGGATGGAATCTTGCATGAATATTCATGATGTAAAATATCAATCAAACTTAACCCTTTTCCTCATACAAATGTTATTTCATGCATTTGCAAACAGAGTAGACCCTGATCAGGAGCCGTCTAATCTGTTTGCTTTTGACATGATATAGATCTGTTTCTACAGTTTTTGTCACAGCAAAAGTTTTCTTTGAAAAGTTTACAATTTACAGAGGATCTCACATGAGTGTTCATTACACATTGTTTTTATGACACGAGTTTACTATGATAATATGACGCGAGCTTTAGCGAGTGTCATATTCATTATAGTAAACCAGTTTCATAAAAACAATGTATAATGAACATGAATGTAAGATTCTTTTTATCACATAATCCTTAAAATGCCATAGAAAATAAAACAGACTAGCTGACGGCTATTTCAACCACTGCTTTACAAACAGTGTAGTCATACAACAGACCCGCATGGAGTGCTATGATTGGCTAACGCTTTTTAAATGAGCGCTACGATTGACTTACTTGCTAATTTGCATAAAATATACACTAGTGCAATTCTGCGAAATACGGCACTCTGTTACGGCACTCCCACATGGTAGATTATGTGATAAATAAAAATTCAACATATACATATTCGTGCTGTCATCATTTCTTGCATAGATATTGAACAGGGAAAGGGTTGAGTAAATGCCTAACCATTCTCTCTCTTAATTGCAGGATAGCCAGATCAGTATCCGTGGTATGATGCAGTCACCATATCTCGGGGATATGAGTACAGAGGTGGAGTCCTGGTTTAGTGCTCTGGAACAGGTGGAGGAAATCACAGACCTCTGGCACACATGCCAGAAAAAGGTACTCTATAACTCTTTAATCCACAAATATATCTTTTAACTACTGTGCAAACAGAGTAGTAGACCTATATCAAATGGCACATGGCTCATGTAGGATCCATCTGATTAGGCTCTGCTCTGTTTGCTGATGGTATAATTTAGATATCTGTCTGTAAGCTTGTCTGTTGTTTTTTGTATTGTCTGAACTATTTCTCAGCAGTTAATGACATGATGTTAACAAAGTTTTATTGGAAGCCTCATATCAAGACAGTTCATGCAAGACATACAGACATTATGAACATTTTTTTGCATTGTATTTATATTTATGCATATGAACAAAGGATTTTTTGCAGAAACTGTAGAATCATATCTATTTAATTCCATATGCAAATAAAGCAGACCCTGATAAGGTAGCTACTACAGGAGTCAACTGATCTGGGTATACTCTATTTGCATGTGTGTCAACAGGCATCTCTATCAGGTAAAGGGTTGAATACATGTATTAACATAATTTATTGATTTATCTTTTTTACAGTGGCTGTACCTACTGAAGGTGTTTGAATGGCCATCCCTCTACAAGAGATTCAAAGGCCTGGCACCCAAATTTGAAGGAGTGCACACAAAGTTCAAGGTACAAAAATCGTATTTAATTACCCGTCTGACTTTCACACTTTTGTATTACAGCTTTTTGGTCACATTTCTACCTTGAGGTTACATGTAAGTTCCTTCAGACACTGTTGTTTTGTCACAAATTTGCCATAACACTGAAATCTTCAATGGGATTGACTTTCTGTCTATGAACTCATGCAAACAGCATCACTTCTCCATGCAGGTGACAATTGTGTTCCTTCAAACACTCTTGTCAACCCTTTGCATCATGAATATTCATATAAGTAGTAGTAACATCATGAATATTAATTAGATGTTTTTTGTAATAGCATATGAACACAGCCCAGTTTTTCTATGGCAGAGTGATATCTATATTATTCCGTAAGCAAACAGAGCAGACTCTGATCAGATGGCTCCTACAGGAGCCATCTGGTCTGGGTCTACTCTGTTTGCAAAGGCATTACAGGGCATATACCCATATGGTATACACTGTTCAATGTAAAAGTGTCATTTGAAGGATGTTGGTCATATATCTTACTGATTGTTTGCATACACACTATTTTCAGGATTGGATGAGGGTTGTATCTAACGACTCCAAGGTACTGACAGTTATAAACCACAGGAGGGGCGAGAAGGGCTACAGACTGCTGCAAGGGGACAATCTCAGGTCCCTCTTCCTCAAGCTTATCCAGGAACAGGTACATAAGCTTTTATATAGAAAAATAAAGCCAGCAAGTGTAGATTATTACCGAACAGAGAAAAGAATCCTGTGAAGTGATAGAGATGCCTTTTGGTGCCTTTGCAAACAGATCAGACCCAGTTCAGACAGCTCCAGAAGGAGCTGTCTGATCAGGGTCTGCTCTGTTTACTTCTTATGGAATTATATAGATTTGATTCTACAGTTCCTACCTACTATGTCCAAAACATCCTTTGTTCAAAGTCCATTATGAAAAATCAGTGTATGAATGGGCATGTCAACTGTTTCTTACATGAATATTCATCAGGTAAAGGGTTAACCCTTTCCCCCATGTAAACGTGTTTTCACGCATTTGCAAACAGAGTAAACCCAGATCAGACGGCTCCTAGAGGAGCCGTCTGATCAGGGTCTGCTCTGTTTGCTAATAGAATTTGATAGATCTGTTTCTTTTCTTTCTAAAATGGCTGCAATGTATCACCTTCTATATTTCATTATAACTGTTTTGTGCATGAATATTCAGTAGGTAATGAAATTTGTAATAAACGTAGAACAGGGAAAGGGTTAAGGGATTGATTTTATGAGGCTCGACAGATGTTCCAGTCATATGGTTTAATCTTTATTATACCCCCCACAACGAAGTTTGGGGGGGTATACTGGAATCAGGTTGTCCGTCTGTCCGTCTGTCCGTCTGTCCGTCTGTCCGCACTCACCAAAGGGTAGTTGTGTGACTTTTTCTAACTAGTCCCACAAGTAAAATCATTAACCTGGCCATCTCTTGTGACATTAACCTGGCCATTTCTTGTGACATTAACCTGGCCAGTTGTGGGACATAGGGTTAGGGTTAGGGTTAGCTTCCAGATCATTCTTTTCCAAAGTTAGAGCCAAAAATAGTTTTTCTTGTGGGACTAGTCACACAAGAAAAGATCAAAGGAAAAAGTCACACAACTACCCATTTGTTAGTACGTCCGTCTGTCCGTCCGTGGACACAATTTTGTCCGGCCTTCTTCTTCTACAGTTTTGCTTCAATTTTGTTGAAAGTTCATATATAGCCATATGACCATATAAACCTGTGCACCGCATATTTCCGTTATGATCGGACCACTACTTCAGGAGTTATCTCCCCTTTTTAGTCCCGTACCAATGTTTTCCGGTTTTCTGGACTTTTTATGGAAGTGACTCCAGATATCAACTCTATATTTAGTACAAAGCTAAATCTGTATAAGTTACAGCTTATGTTACAATCTCAGTCCGGTTGAATAATTATTTCCAGAGTTATTGCCCTTGTACTTTAATTTTTTTCTTCAAATTTGGGATTTTCCGGACTTTTCTTGGAAGTGGTTGCAGATATTAACTGTATATTTGGCATAAAGCTAACTCTACATGATTTACAGCTTAATTCCCAATCTCAGTCTGGTTGAATAATTTTTGCCAGAGTTATGGCCCTTGAACTTTTATTTTTTGTCAAATTTTCAGTTTTCCGGACTTTTCTTGGAAGTGGTTGCAGATATTAACTTTATATTTGGCATAAAGCTAACTCTACATGATTTACAGCTTAATTCCCAATCTCAGTCTGGTTGAATAATTTTTGCCAGAGTTATGTCCCTTGAACTTTAATTTTTTGTCAAATTTTCAGTTTTCCGGTCTTTCTTTGGAAGTGGTTGCAGATATTAACTTCATATTTGACATAAAAATAAATCTAGATGAGGTACAGCTTAAGTTCAAATATCGGTCTGGTTGAATAATTTTTGTCAGAGTTATGGTCCTTGAACTTAATGTTTTTCTGAAAAGGTACCTAGCTTTAGAACTTTGGATTTGACAAAAACCTCATGAAAGGGTCTTATTTCTAAGAATTATTCTTCATTTTTATTACATAAATTGGGTTGGGGCATGTATTGTTTTTAAATCTCTTCACGTTTCTGTATGTACATAATTTATGTTCAGATTGATGATAGGTGTTCTGACAAGCAGACAGGTGGGGGGTATTCGTTAGCCTTTGGCTTACAGTTCTAGTTTGCCTTGGAATTTGATGGCTTTTCAAGAGGTTGACTCTAGGTCATTTGTTTAGTACCTTGAAAGCTTAGCCATATGCATACTGTTTTAATTCTTTACTGATATTTTATGTTTGAAAATATAAATGTAGAAAAAACAATAGAAATACAGATTTTGATAAAATTTTGGAATTAATATTTACTTTCAATATTATTCCAGTCTAAATGCTAATAAAAATCATATACATGTAATGCAATGGCAATAATCCAGAATTTTTTTTATATAGTGATGCATTGTATGTGCTTTATGCCTATAATACATATTATAATCTTCTATCATGGTTATAGAATTACATTTCATGAAATCTTTTTATGGTTTATAGTGTGATAATACACAATAAAACAACCATTTTAACTCTTCTAGGAGGAGATATTGAAGCACCTGTCCACCCTGATGGATTCTTGCCGACAGGAATTCTCTCGTCTTTACTTCCTGTCTGATGAGGAATTGACGGAAATGATGGGTATCTCCCGCAACCCACAAAGCCTCACCCTTTTCGCCCGCAAATGTTTCCCTGGAGTCTCTTCACTGGCATTTGCCCTGCCGCCAGGCACTGCTAGTCTAAACTCACACTTGGACTTCACACTGCATGGTAGGTATCAAGGATATTGAGGCGGAATAAGTGCAATAAGGTAAAACATTCTTTTTGGCAAATTTATGATCACCTTTTCAAATGGTTTGGATCTAGATGAAATGCTGAGTAACCCAGAATCTCACCAGGATCTAAGCTGTTCATGACCTGATCCTGTTTTTGAAAAGAATAAGAAGAAAAATGGCATTTTGCTATAGCATATAAATATTTAGAAGGTAATACAGCACTTTGTGGTGGGCCTTTTAATTTATGTTACAAATTTGCCATTAGAGTGTCTAAAAGTAGCCTTTGGTGTTTGGGCAGGTAAATTTAGGCAAATAGTGCAGACTCGAAACAAAGTGCTCCTTCAGAAGCAATTTGATCTTCAGGTTCTACACCCATGAAGAGGCAATACTGGGTGTCTGAATGCTTTGGGTAATTAGAGTTAAATCAAAACAACATGAATAAAAGACTCAAAACCACACGAATAAAAGAGAGAATCTGAAAGCAAGGGATAAAACACAGAGAGAGCAGATAGAGAAGAGACACAACAGAGTGAACAATGTGAGTTCATTCACTACTCATTTGTATCCAGTCTTTTGCATGAGAAATACTTTGACATAGGTCAGCCCTATCCCTCATATAGTATAATAGATGACTTTTCACGCATTCTCAAACAGAGTAGACTGAAATCAAATGTTTTTATTTTTTCAGCTGACAAGCTTCAGGTGATTGCCATCAAGGGCAACCTAGGAGAGGAGGTGCCATTCTTTGCCCATCTTGAAGCCCAACAGAAAGCAACAAAGTGGCTGAGTTTGCTGGAAGGTATCATGAAGAACACCATGGCCACCATACTGCAGGCTTGCGTGCAGACGAGAATGGAAGATGGTAAATACAAACTAACATACAGTAGAACCCCTCTAATGCGACCACTTAATGAATAAACATGGCTGTCTGTATAAGCAGGTGGTTGTTTAATGCAGGGCAAAAGTAATGCAGAAAGCTCCTCTAGGAGCTTTCTGCATTACTTTTGTCCTGCATTAAGCTACCACCTGCATCTAGCAGCTAGAATTATACCTCTTATAAATGGTCACATAAGCAGGGTTTTACTGTAGTTACCAGAACCCTTTACTCCATGAAGATTCATGTCAAAAATAATGATGTCATGAATATTAATTAGATTCTTGAATATTAATTAAATGTGAACATAGGAAATCTTGGCCATGGCAGAAACAATAAAGTTATATTTATATTATGTCATAAGCAAAGGAAACAGACCCTGAATTCAGACGGTTCCTTTAGGAGCCATTTGATGTGGGTCTACTCTGTTTGCAAAGGCATATGACTTATTTATGGAGTAAAGGGATAAATAATCAGGCACCCAGTCTCCCCTCCCCACCTGTCTATAAAGCAGCTTAACCCTTTCCTCCATAGGCTATTTTTAGATCCAACCTCTTTGGATGCCTCTACCGAAAAGGAGCATTAACTAGAGAAAAGGATTTTGTTTAGAATTTTGTAATTTGAAACCATTGTGATAAATAGAGCATTTGCTCCTATAGGAGCAAATGCTCTATTTATCACAATGGTTTGTAGAAGTGACTTTTACAGAGGCGTAGAAAGGCGTATTTATGGAGGAAAGGGTTAACTTTTACATAATGAAAATTTATACAATAATTCATGACTTCATGAATATTAAAGGGGATGTCCCTACATTTGACGCGTTTCATAAACACTTAAAATATACAAAACTCATTTGTTTATATTCTGAAGAGTAGTATATAAAAAGCCCCATCCAATTACCGTTTATAATGACATAACATCCATGTGTTTGATATCGCCGATCCCGGTTTTACTACCCGATGTTTCAGTTTTATTCGGGTTGGGTTTTAGTTTCGTAACTGTTCGCCCTATTCGCGATTCTCCGACCACTTCCGAGAAAGCTATTACGTAAACAATGAAGGGATCGGGTGATCATTGGCAAAACGCGGAAGAATTTAACGGAACAGGCCGATAATATTGTGTTGTAGAACAAAAATTATCAGTATTGATGAAATCGGTTTATTTGTATCACAGGGGCATTTTTCGATATAAGTTCAAATTGGGAACCTTCATAATAATGATAGAGCATAACAAATACCAAGTTTTATGATATTATTGAAAATATGCGATCATTGTAGGGACTTCCTCTTTAAACTATAATAACTTAATAAATGATTAGATGAAAAACTAAGAGCAAACAACTGTGTGCAATGATAAATATTACTTTATTTTTTGCTCCTCGTAAAGATGGGTGTTTCTGATTATTAAGATAATCAATGCTAATATTACGAATAATTTCTAGTATTTAGCATAATATACTGCATGCTGTTGACCATATGTATGGTATATTTGTGTGCTTGTGTACTGTTGGGCCTATGGCCTGATGTATGAATAAATTATCTATCTATCTAATATTTATTTGCTGAATTTTTATAATGGTATAATGGTAGAATCAGATCTATGGCAGAAAACATTGAATCACATCTATAATAATTCTGTAAGCACACAGAGCAGATCCTGATAAAACTGCTCCTACAGGACCCATCTGATCTGGGACTACTTTGTTTGCGAAGACGTTAAAAGACGTATCTATGGAGTAAAAGGGTCAGTGAATTAAGATCCATTTTGATAACTTTAACTAATGGAGTAGCAAATAGTTGGCTATAGTTGACACAATGTAGGCTATCTGTACTGTAAATGGAGCAAAACATGCTTCTTTAGATACAGTAAAGTGACCATTGAACATGACTTTAATTCTTGGTCTTAAAGGCAAATTACAGCTTAGCACTTTACTCCATAAATATGCTTTTCAACTTTCTATGCCTTTGCAAACAGAGTAGACCCAGATCAGATGGCTCCTATAGGAGCCATCTGATCAGGATTTGCTCTGTTTGCTTATGAAACAATATAGATATGATTCTAGTTTCTGACATGGCCAAACATTCATTTATGTATCTGCCATTGTAAAAGATCTAATTGATATTCATGATGTCATTTTTGCTCACATGAATACTCATGGAGTAAAGGGTTAATACAGGACAAAAATAACCAGTCTGCTCCCAGTGGAGCTTTCTGCATTACCTTTGCCCTGTATTAAGCAACCAGCTATTAAGACTGCTATGTTTAATCAATAAGTGTATTCTGAGCACCTTTTCTCCTTTTGGCACTTTTTCAAACAGAGTAGATCCAGATCAGATAGCTCCTATAGGGGTTATCTGATTAGGGTCTGCTCTTTTTGCTTATGAAATAATATACAGTAAAATCCCGCTAATATGACCTCCTAAAAGAGGTATAATTATGGGTTCTTGATGCAGGTGCTAGCTTAATGCAGGACAAAAGTAATGCAGAAAGCTCCTCTAGGAGCTTTCTGCATTACTTTTGTCCTGCATTAAGCAACCACCTGCTTATAAAGACACCCATGTTTATTCATTAAGTGGTCGTATTAGAGGGGTGGTACTATAGATCTGTTTCTACAGTTTCTGCCATGGTAACAATTCCCATTGCTAATGATGCCATTATAAAAAGCTGGCCAATCAATATTTATTCAGTCATTATTTCTGATATGGATATTCATGGTGTAAAGAGTTAAAACAGATTTTAATGAAAGTTAAAACTTTCCAAAAAACAGCAGGAACAATGACTCTGCCAATTGATACAATCTGTCATTTTTTTATTCCATAGGAGGCAAACATCAGCCAATTCATTTGCTTGAGGAGCTTCAGAGGTTGGAGAAGATCAAAGCCAATGTGGATGTTTCAAACGAGGAAATGGCTGAGGAAGTCAAGCATGTTTTCCACCACTGGCTGCTCCGATTCCCAGTACAATGTGTCTATGTGGCGGAGGCTATTTTATGGTCTCGCAGTGTTCAGCGAACTTTGGACAAACCAGATTTTGATGTAGACGAGTTGAAGCACTTGAAATCGAATGGAATGTCAAAACTGGATCAGTATATAGAGATTCTGAAAGAGCTTCATACATGGAAGTTATCAGAAAATGTGAAAACACGGCTGCATATACTGCTGTCCATTCTTGTTAATCAGAGCATCAGTCAGAAAGACTCACTGGACTGTAAGTGGACAATACAGTAAACCCCTCTAAATCTAGTATAAGTATCAGTCTAGGAGACAGATGGCAGCTTAACCCTTTCCTCCATAAATACGTCTATCTACGCCTCTGTGATAGTCACTTTATGAAACCATTGTGATAAATAGAGCATTTGCTCCTGTAGGAGCAAATGCTCTATTTATCACAATGGTTTCAAACTACACAATTCTAAAATTTTACTTTTCTCTAGTAAATGCTCCTTTTGGGTAGATTCATTCAAAGAGGTTGGATCTAAACTTAGCCTATGGAGGAATGGGTTAATGCAGGGTGAAAGCCGTGCAGAAAGCTCCTCTAGGAGCTCACAATTTTAGTACAATCTTCATGAAACTTGGTCAGAATGATTGTCTTGATAAAATCTCAGATGAGTTTGAAAGTGGGTCACATGGGGTTAAAACCTAGGTCACTAGGTCAAATAGTAAGAAAACCTTGTGAACACTCTAGAGGTCACATTATCAGCCCAATCTTCATGAAACTTGGTCAGAATGATTGTTTTTATAAAATCTCGGAAGAGGTTGAAAGTGGGTCATGTGGGATGAAAAACTAGGTCACAAGGTCAAATTGTAGGAAAACCTTGTTAACACTAGAGGTCACATTTTCAGCCCAATCTTCATGAAAGGTGGTCAGAATGATTGTTTTAATAAATCTCGAAAGAGTTAGAAAGTGGGTTATGTTGGGTGAAAAACTAGGACACTAGGTCAAATAGTAGAAAAAAAACCTGTGAACACTCTAAGGTTGCATTTTTAGCCGATTCTTCATGACATTTTATCAGAATGATTGTTTTGATGAAATCTCGGACGAGTTTGAAAGTGGGTCATATAGGGTCAAAAACTAGGTCACTAGGTCAAACAGTAGAAAAACCTTGTGAACACTAGTGGTCACATTTTTGGTCTAAACTTCATGAAACTTGGTCAGAATGATTGTCTTGATAAAAGCTTGGACAAGAATGAAAATTGGTCACATGGGGTCAAAAACTAGGTCACTATTTTGATTTGCGATCAAGGCAGCTGAGCAGGGGTATTCAATAACCTTTAGTGATAATTCTAGTTAGTATCTGAAATAGGCAGAGTCTTGCATAACTATTCATGAAGTAATGGGTTAACTACAACTCTGACTTTGAGTGGTAAAGAGTTATTGATAATTTTTCAGTGATGATATCAGAACCAGAAGTCAATGAGAAGTCCTTTACCTGGCTTCGGATGATTCGTTATCATATGGACATACGGAATGTTTTGCGTGCCAAACAGGAACCTCTAGAGCCTTTGCCGCCCTCATGCCCTAGTGAGCACTCGCTTCCAAAGAAGTCCACCCGCTCTACCAGGAGAATGTCTCTGATTACATCCAAGTCCTCAAAGATGGAAGCCATAGGTAAATGACAACCAGATATTGATCTGTTGACCATTAGTATCAGCATCGAGTCTTGCAAAATACTAATGTTTTAGCTTAACCCTCATACTGCTAAACTACTTGGATCCAGATGAAATGTTGAGTAACTCGACATCTCAATAGGATCCAAGCTGTTTGAAGCTTGGTCAGTAATTTCTCAAAAGCTTCAATGTAAATGTAAAAATGTCAACAGATTGGAATTTCAGTAGTATCACTTGTACAGCATGACAGGAGTTAAAATGCATATTAAATTTATAAGTTTTTATCTTTTTATGTTGTTGGTATTTCACAGGAAAAATGTCAGATCCTAAGCCTGTATAAGTCATATCGTCAACATGTTTTGAGGTAGCTCTATCGGACTTTACACCTTTATTCATCATGAAAAGGGTGATAATCCTACTAAGTGAAATTTTATCTTGTCTATTTGTGAAGGAAAAAAGTCGAGGCATTACCATTTCATTAATATTTATACAAGAGTTCAGGTCCTGAGGTTATAAAACTTTTTGCTTGAGTCTGATATCATTCTCAAGCATCTGACCAATCAGATACTTGAGAATAATCTCAGACTCAGAAGTTTTATAACCTTGGGCCCATGATTTATGAAAATTTATTTAATGATTTCTATGACGGCTACTGAACAAAAGGAATATTTTATAATGGCAGAAACTTAGAATCAGATCTATAGTATGTTATACACAAATTGAGCATTACTATACTTTGTCAATCTATAGATGAGCCAGCTGCTCCACCAATCAGAACCAAGACCAGCGTATCAACAGACTTCCAGTTCAGTCCATGTAGCCTACAGCAGCTGGGTAACACATTCAGCTATGACTATGAGTACCTCGGACCACATGAGAGACTTGTCCTGACCCCATTGACTGACCGGGCCTTCCTGTCCCTCACCCAGGCCCTCAAGAACTTCCACTGTGGAACCCTTGTTGGGCCTTCAGGAACTGGAAAGTCTGAATCAGTGAAAGATCTTGCAAATGTAAGTGAACAATACAATAAAAATAGTTAACCCTTTCCTCCATAGGCTGTTTTTAGACCCAACCTCTTTGAATGAATCTGCCCAAAAGGAGCATTTACTAGAGAAAATTAAAATTTTAGAATTTTGTAGTTTGAAACCATTGTGATAAATAGAGCATTTGCTCCTATAGGAGCAAATGCTCTATTTATCACAATGGTTTCAAGAAGTGGTTATTACAGAGGCGTAGAAAGGCGTATTTATGGAAGAAAGGGTCAATCCTTTATCTCATAACTATTCATTGGATTCTGTATATAGATGTACCTAAACAAGGGAATTATTTGGCCATATCAGAGACTGTAGAATCAGATCTATATTATCCCATAAACAAACAGAACTGACCCTGATCAGAAGTGCCTACAGGAGCCATCTCATATTGACTACTCTTGCAAAGGTGTCAAAAATGCTTTCTATGAGGTACTCAGACTTTGTCTTTATTGCAGACCAGCATCAGCTGCTGAATGAGCATACTGTGTTTGATCATGTTCGGTACTGTTTGCAGTGGTTGTGAATGAAACACTATTGATGAGTGACAATTAGTGAAGGCTCTAATAAGATTGAATGTGTTTAACATGATAACTGATCTGTCCTAGCATCAATTTTACATATGACACGGTGTTGATGTTTTATGCAAACTGTTACAGTTAACCCTTTATATGATAGAGACACCCTTACAAACACAGTAGACTCAGATAAGACAGTTCCTGTAGGAGCTGGTTGATCAGGGTCCACTGTATTTGCTTATAGGTTATCTTAGATCCAATATATGCCATTTGTTATGTCAATCTTTTCATTTGTTTTATATAAAGATATAAGAAAATTGGTTAATTAATGTTCAAATTGGATGGAGTCAAAAAATATTAATTGCCAGATATTGCATTTATTGTAGCCAATCTTTGCAAGCTGAGTTCTTCATTACTTAACTATTCACTTGATGACATTGCCTTCTAATGCCTTTGCAAACAAAGTAGATCCAGATCAGACAGCTCCTGCAGGAACTGTCTGATCAGAGTCTGCTCTGTTTGCTTATACAGTATGTTACAGGTTTGATTCTCTACTGTCTCCAAAGGAAGTACATTTCTTTATGTTATGTTTTTTATGCAAGATTCTAATTGATTGATATTTGATCTCGCATTTTGAATATTCATCAGGGAAAGCATCAAATCCTGGTGAAACTGTAAATTGTTTGACACTCAAATTCACATTTTGTAGAGAGAGAAAACCAGTTTGTGTTTGAAAGAACAAAGTAGGTACAATATGTAATGTTTAACATATTAGGAGTTAGCTCATTCTCTCCTAGGCTATTTTTTGACCCAACCTCTTTGAATGTATCTACCAAAAAGGAGCATTAACTAGAGGAAAGGAAAATATTAGAATTTTGTAGTTTGAAACCATTGTGATAAATAGAGCCTTTGCTCCTATAGGAGCAAATGCTCTATTTATCACAATGGTTTCATAAAGAGAATTTTATAGATGCACAAAAATGCGTCACTAGGGGATAATGTGTTTAACCTCGCGTGTTTTGTCTACAGATGTTTGGCTGCTGTATCTACCCTATCAACTGTAATGAGGAGATCACCCTACCCATGATGACCCAGTACATGATGGGAATGGTCCAGTCAGGATGCTGGGTCCTCTTTGATGACACAGACAGACTCACCAAGGGTATGATACACAATATGTTAAACCGTTTCCTTCATATAAACATGTTTTCATGCATTTGCAAACAGAGTAGGCCCAGATCAGACAGCTCCTATAGGAGCTGTCTAATCGGCGTCTGCTCTGTTTGCTAATGGAATTTGAAAGATCTGTTTCTTTACTTTCTAAAATGGCTACATTGTTCCACTTTCCATATTTCATTGTAGCTATTTCGTTCATCAATATTCAGTAGGTGTTGAAATTCGGAATAAACATAGAACAGGGGATGGGTTAAACGTTTGATGTATAATCTTGACTTGATTCTAGGAAAAGGTTGGGATTGGAGCTCATCTGGATCCAAACTGTTTGCATATGATATTACAGACCCGTCTTCATGGCGCTGAAGGGGTTAATAAGATGTATAAAATTAAACCCTTTTTCAAGAGTAATTCCTTTATTTCTCCACCAAACCCTTTGTTGTGACCACTCTGTAGAGTCATTTTTGGCCGGATTGCTCGCAATCCAGGCTTATAGATTGGCGAATGCCGTCCGGCCGGTCGTCCGTCCGTCCGTCCGGCCGGCCGGCCGGCCGTCCGGTTGACCTTTTTGTTTAAGTTAGTTATAGCCAAAGTATAATACCTACAGTAACCAAACTTGGCATGTGGGTTCAGAATGAGGGTCCCATTACATGTCATAGGTTAGCAGGTTACTATGACCCCTTTTTGACCTAGTTTTTACGCTTCATTGACTTAGAGAATTTCCAGGTTGACCTTTTTGTTTGTGTTAGTTATAGCCAAAGTATAACACCTACAGTAACCAAACTTGGCATGTGGGTTCATAATGAGGGTCACATTACATGTCATAGGTTAGTAGGTTATTATGACCCTTTTTTGACCTAGTTTTTACACTTCATTGACTTAGAGAATTTCCAGGTTGACCTTTTTGTTTCCGATCGATAACTAATAAACGACTTGGCCTAGAATCTTCAAACTTGCTGTGGTGGTTGGTCATGACAACTGGATGACCCCTATTGTTTTTGAGGTCACTAGGTCAAAGGTCATGGTCACAATGACCTTAACTGGTGAATTAGTTTCCGATCAATAACTGCTCAAGGGTTTGGCTTGGGATCTTCAAACGTGCTGTGATGGTTCGTCATGACCACTAGATGACCCCTATAGTTTTTGAGGTCAAAGGTCAAGGTCACCATGACCTTAACTAGTAAAATGGTTTTTGATCAATAACTGCTCAAGGGTTTGGCTTAGGATCTTCAAATTTGCTGTGGTGGTTGGTCATGACAACTAGATGAACCCTCTTGTTTTTGAGGTCACTAGGTCAAAGGTCAAGGTCACCATGACCTTAACTAGTGAAATGGTTTCCGATCAATAACTGCTCAAGGGTTTGGCTTAGGATCTTCAAACTTGCTGTGGTGGTTGGTCATGACCACTAGATGACCCCTAATGTTTTTGAGGTCACTAGGTCAAAGGCCAAGGTCACCATGACCTTAACTGGTGAAATGGTTTCCGATCAATAACTGCTCAAAGGTTTGGCTTAGAATCTTCAAACTTGCTGTGGTAGTTGGTCATGACCACTGGATGACTCCTATTGTTTTTTAAATCACTAGGTCAAAGGTCAAGGTCACCATGACCGTAACTGGTAAAATTGTTTCTGATCAATAACTGCTCAAGGGTTTGGCTTAGGATCTTCAAATTTGCTGTGGTGGTTGGTCATGACAACTAAATGAGCCCTCTTGTTTTTGAGGTCACTAGGACTAAGGTCAAGGTCACCATGACCTTAACTGGTGAAATGGTTTCCAGTCAATAACTGCTCAAGGGTTTGGCTTAGGATCTTCAAACTTGCTGTGGTGGTTGGTCATGACCACTAGATGGCCCCTAATGTTTTTAGGTCACTAGGTCAAAGGTCAAGGTCATCATGACATTAACAGGTGAAATGGTTCCCAATCAATAACTGCTCAAGGGTTTGGCTTAGGATCTTCAAACTTACTGTGGTGGTTGGTCATGACAACTAGATGACCCCTATTGTTTTTGAGGTCACTAGGTCAAAGATTAAGGTCACCATGACCTTAACTGATGAAATGGTTTCCGATTAATAACTGCTCAATGGTTTGGTTGGGGATCTTCAAACTTGCTGTGGTGGTTGGTCGTAACCACTAGATGACCCCTATAGTTGCTGAGGTCACTAGGTCAAAGGTCAAGGTCACCATTACCTTAACTTGTGAAATGTTTTCAGATCAATAAATGATTAGTGGTTTGGCTTAGGATCGTCAAAGTTGCTGTGGTGATTAGTCATGACCAGTAGATGACCTCTATAGTTGAGGTCACTAGATCAAAGGTCAGGGGGTCTGGGGGTATACATGCTTTACAAATATCTCTTGTTTTTTATGCTTCAATGAATTTCTAGATTGACCTTTTTAACATGTGGAGTCATAATGAGGACTCATTACATGCAATTGAAATATGTTTAACTATTTATTATGCCTTCAGCATCTGCTGATGCAGAAATGTATAATGAATGACTGTTCATCTATATCACTTTAATCGGCAATCCGGCCATACCGACATTGGCGGTTTCTTGTTCATAAGTGTTATTCTAAAGAGAACATAAGGTTTCATGGAGAAATGACAAAGTTAGTATTTGAATACTATAGCTTTGAATATTGAGGTCAAGATACCTATCGATAATTTGTCTTGAGTGGTACCTATAGATTTTTGAGAATTTTAAATGTCCTTTCCCTGTTGAATATTTATGTAAGAAATAATAACATCATGAATATTCATACGCTGATTTTTTTATGCTTGCATAATTATGTACACATGACTTGTTGATATTTGTAGAAACTGTAGAGTCAGATCTTTTATAATTTCATAAACAAACCAAGCAGACCCTGATCAGATGGTTCCTACACTCTAAATGAGCCACTCACTTGATTTGGGTCTGCTGGGTTTGTTTATGAAATTATAATAGATATGACTCTACAGGAGCCATCTGATCTAGGTCTACTGTGTTTGCAAAGGCCTTGAAAGTTATTTACATGAAGGAAAGGGTTAAGCAGATTTTATTGTACCATATTCCAGGTTTGATGTCTGTAACTGCCCAACATTTGGATTACCTCCGTACTGCCCTACGAACCCTGGAGGTGTCCAGCGAGAGTCAGTACAAGATAAGGGGCCAGCCCCGCTATGACAAGGTATGACACATTGCAACCTCATTGTCTCTGGTCCCTAACCTACCGATCACTGGTATCTGACTGATTCTTATGTGTTGTCACCAAAAACCATTTTACAATACAAATGGACAGGCACTCGCTTAACCTGTAGAACCAGTGAAGACATAGATCAATCAATGCCTTTAACCCAGTACCTCATAGACTATTTTGAATCACTTTGAATAAATCTACTGAAAAGGAGCATTAACTAGAGAAAAGGAACATTTTAGAATTATGTACCATTGCATTTGCTCCTACAGATAAATGACATTACAGAGGCATCAATATGAGGGAATCGGTTAACCGTTTACCTGATAAAGACACCTTTTCACACCTATGCAAACAAAGTAGACCCAAGTCAGATAGCTCCTTTAGTAGCCATGTAATTATGATCTGCTACAGTTTCTGACAAAGCCGAAAATCCTGTGATTATAATAATTCAGCTAATAAACATTATTTTTTGCGTAGATATTCATGAGGTAATATGGGTTAAATATTTGCACACTAAGTAAATGCCATTCGCAAATATTGTCATCTGTTCTTAAAAGTAGATTTTCTCTTACTTTTCAAAAAGTAAGATCAGAGTAGCAGTATGAATCCAGATGAGACGCTACATTACTTGGCGATTCATCTGGATCCAGACTGTTTGTATAGGTAATCATGAATTATTATTACCTGTTAGAATGCAGAGTTAAAAATGGGCGTCTTATTATGGTCTGCATTGTTTGATACTTATAAGCATGACAGAATATTTTTATTCATTCAACTTGTGTAGACCATGATTAAAGGATTCTTTGAGAGCCCTCTGATCTTGATCTGCACTGTTTTCAAACTGCAATACACTTTACATTAACCCATTCCGGCATATCTTGATCTGCACTGTTTTCAAACTGCAATACACTTTACATTAACCCATTCCGGCATATTGACGCCTTTTGACGACTTTGTAAAAGTCACTTTATGAAACCATTGTGATAAATAGAGCATTTGCTCCACAGGAGCAAATGCTCTATTTATCACAATGGTTTCAAAACTACACAATTCTGCAATTTTCCTTTTCTCTAGTTAATGCTCCTTTTTGGTAGAATTAATCAAAGTGGTTGGATCTAAAAACAGCCTAAGTGGGAATGGGTTAAGAGGATTAAATTGAGTTGTTCATATGCAGCACAATAAGCTGGTGAAGCCATTCAGATAATCGGAGAACAGGAAACTTTTGCTATAAAGTTGTCAGATGGATCAACATTATTTACAGATCCAAATCAGTCCTTGGTGGGTAGGGTCAGGGATTTTGATGCCTTCTACAATCACACTTTTCTGTATTTGGACACATACTAATCAAGACATGGTCTGGTTCATATATAACCACAGGCTAATACCATTGCTATATGTGTTTGCCTTTCAGAGTAAAATATAACAATAACACATGGATTTACTTTTAAAATTGTTGTATAGTCTTTTCAAAATTGACATTGTTTTGAACCCTTTCCTTCATACTAAGGCTTTTTCATGCCTTGGCAAACAGGGTAGATTCAGATCAGATGACTTCTGCAGGAGCCATCTGATAGGAGTCAAATTCAGCTAATAAAATTTCTTGATGTCATTATTTCTTACATGAGTATTCAACAGAGAAAGTGTTGACCCTTTCCTTCATATAAATGTGTTTTTACACATTTGCAAACAGAGTAGATCCAGATCAGACAACTCCTATTGGAGCCATCTGATTAGGGTGTGCTCTGTTTGCTAATGGAATTTGATAGATCAGTTTCTTTACTTTCTAAAATGGCTACAATGTTCCACCTTCCATATTTCATTATAACTATTTTGTCCATGAATATTCAACAGGTATTGAAATTTTGAATACAGTAAAACCCCTCTAATGCGACCACTTAATAAATAAACATGGGTGTCTTTTTAATCAGGTGGTAGCTTAATGCAGGACAAAAGTAATGCAGAAAGCTCCTCTAGGAGCTTTCTGCATTACTTTTGTCCTGCATTAAGCTACCACCTGCATCTAGCACCCAGAATTGTACCTCTTTTAGGTGGTCGCATCAGCGGGATTTTACTGTACACATAGAACAGGGAAAGGGTTAAGGACATGTGTAATTTTGATATTCTAACAGTTTTGTGTTCATTAATTAAAATCAAATTAACAGAACAAATAATGATATTCTTGCAATTATTGTATTATTAGTGAGTAATGCAGTGATTAACCCTTTACTCAATAAACATGCCTTGTAACGCCCTTGCAAACAAAGAAGACCCTGGTAAGATGGCTCCTGTAGGAGTCATCTATCTGATCAGGGTCTGTTCTGTTTGCTAATGCTATAGATATTAATCTGTACTTTCTGCCATATCAATAAATTTCCTTATGTTTATTTCTAATACAAGCATTAAATTACCATTCCTTATGGGCAGAGTTTTGCACATGACTATTTAACAAGTAAAGAGTTAAAAACTAATACTACTATTATTTTGCTCTATAACCTCTTCAATGCTGCAACTCTTGAAAGAGTTGATAAATATATTAATAATATTAGTAATATTAGCAGCACTTTGACCCTGTTGATGTGGGAAATGAGTGTACTGGAAAACAATGTAGACTTGGATCAGAGGGCTTCTAGAGGAGCCTTGTGATCAGGGTCTTCACTGTTGTCAGTCAAAATCCTCTAGTAAATTTAAGCCTTTCATAGTATACGGGCTCATTAACCCTTTCCTTCATATAAACGTGTTTTCACTCATTTACAAACAGAGTAGGCCCAGATCAGACGGCTCCTAGAGGAGCCGTCTGATCAGGGTCTACCCTGTTTGCTAACAGAATTTGATAGATCTGTTTCTTTGCTTTCTAAAATGTCTACAATGTTCCACCTTGCATATTTCTTTATAACTATTTTGTTAATGAATATTCAATAGGTATTGAAATTTGAAATAAACACAGAACAGGGAAAGGGTTAAACACTGATGGGCCACTCCACTCTGAATATTCAAAGGATTAGTTCTAACTGATAACAATAACCCTTTACTCCATAGATACACCTTTCAGTGCCTTTGCAAACAGAGTGGACCCAGGTCTCTATTATTTCATAAGAAGGAGCCATTTGATCTGGGTCTACTCAGCTTGCAAACGCATTAAAAGGCATATCTATCTGGTAAAAAGTTAATTCTAACAATAACAGGTTGAGGCAGCTTTAGTATGCACTGTTAAATCTCTCTGAAGCAGTGGCTCAAGTAAGTCTTATTGTCAGTACTTGTTTCACCTGATGTAAGAAGGATGACTTAGGAATCACTTCTGCATCGTCAGTATGTCACACTTTTTTGTCATGCTTTCTCCTTTCAGCAGGTATCACATGTGTTCCTTCAAAAACTCTTGCTGATGATAGGTGATAGCTTAATTTAGAAAAAAAATAATGCAGAAAGCTCCATTTCCGTATTATTTCATTCTGCACTAAGCAGCCACCTGTTTTTGACCCTTTATTCCATGAATATTCAATTAAGAAATCATCTCATGAATATTAATTGGATTAATTTTTATAGTGACACATGAACACAGGATTTTTAGCCATGACACAAACAGTAGAATTATATCTACAGTAAAACCTCTCTATAACGGCCACTAAATTACATCAAGTATTAATTGTGTCAAAGCCAGGTGGCCGCTTAAAGCAAGGTGAAAGTAAAACAGAACACTCCTATATTTAATCAGCCACCAACCCTGAATACCAACTAATGAACACAATTAAGTGGTCGTTATAGAGGGGTTTTACTGTATATTATTAATAAGCAAACAGAGCAGACCCTGATCAGACAACTTCTCCAGGAGCTGTCTGAGCTGGATCTTCTCTGTTTTCAAAGGCATAGAAAGGCATATTTATGGAGTAAGGGGTTAAAGACTCAATGAATATTTATTAGTGGTCATTTCAACCCTTTCAGCACAGGAAAACAAGTGTTCTGGCATTTACAAACCATGCAGACCCAGATCAGAGGGCTCCTAGCGGAGTGTTCTGTTCAGGGTCTGCAATGTTTGTCATTCAAAACCCACTAGTAAATTTGATCCTTTCATAGTAAATGGACTCTACAGTTTAATCCTTTCTCTGTTTAACATTTATTCAAGATTTCTTCACCTCATGAATATTCATGGACAGAATTAATAAAATTGAACATGGAAAAGGGAATTGTTTCACTATTGTGGAAACTGCATAATCGGATCTATAAATTTCCATAGGCAAACAGAGCAGACCCTGATCAGACGGCTCCTACAGGAGTCGTCTGATCTAGGTCTTCTCTGTTTGAAAAGGGGTTTATACGAGGAAAAGTGTGAACACTAATTCCATTTTGAATATTCAGTATTCAAAGAGTCAGCCCTTTCCCTCAAACAAACGCTTTTTCATGTCTATGCAAACAGAGAAGACCCAAATCAAACAGCTCTTGTAGGAGCCATCTGATCATGGCATGCCCTGTGTGCTTCTGAAATTATAGTAGAACTGACTTTGCAGTTTCTACTATTACCGAAAACCATGCAGTTTCTACTATTACCAAAAACCATGTACATAAGCCCTAATAATAATTCAGCTAATAAATATTCATGATGTCATTATTTCTTACATGAATACTCAACAGAGAAAGAGTTACAGGGATTCCACTGTAATGAGATGTCATTTGTTTTTATCTATTTTAACCTATTTCCAGGTCTTCTCAGTGGTGGGTTAACACACTTTACTGTATTTGTAGCAGTCTTTGACTTTTTTGCTAGAGCTTTGCTTATGTAATTGTTTCGAATTTCAGCTTTTTGCTAGATAGAGCAGAGCTACAGATAAATGTGTGTACCCATATGCTAAAATCGTCATTTCTCCACCAAACCATATACTGTGACCGCTCTTTAGAATTGTCTCTGAGAGACGATTATAAAGATTGGTTACAATATAGGGTTTGGTGGAGAAATAAAGGAGCTATTCTTGAACATGTTTAAATTTATTCATATTATCTGGACCTCTGATAGAGCCAGAGGCCCAGATAAGACATGTACATATAAATTTATTACATTTTCAAAAATATCTCTTTTATTTCTCCACTTAACCCTCTATTTTGACAACTGTTTTTAATAATCTCTTCAAGATGAATTTGACAAGTGGCCGAGGGTTTGGTTGAGAAATGACAATTATAGAATTGGAAAACGCACCTTTATCTGTTGCTCTGGTAGAGCTTTCATGGAAAGTTTTCAACCAGACCCATATATTCACCTGATCAGCATTTCTGTAAAAGATTTAAGAATCTGTGGAATCAACATCTTGTAATTAACCCTTTCCTTCATATAAACATGTTTTCACATGTTTGCAAACAGAGTAGACCCAGATCAGACAGCTCCTATAGGAGCTGTCTGATCAGGGTCTGCTCTGTTTGCTAATGGCATTTGATAGACCTGTTTCTTTAGTTCAATATTCCACCTTCCATATTTCATTATAACTATTTTGCCCATGAATATTCAGTAGGTATTGAAATTTGGACTGAACATGGACAGGGAAAGGGTTAACATCTTGTACACTTGAGGAAACTTTGAGATAACTCGGGTAAACTGTTTGGGTCCAGATGTGACACAGAATAATTTAACATCATATCAAGACTCAAAATACTTGTACTCAGATCATATGGAAAACCGGAAAAACAGCTTTGAGAGTTTTAACTCTGTACATGATAGAAACTCCTTTTAAACAGCTCTTCAAACATTGTCGACCCAGATCAGACAGCTCCTGTAAGAGTCATCTGATCAGGGTCTGCTCTGTTTGCTTATGGAATTATATATCATTTTTTAAAACATTTTTTGTCATTGACAAAACTTCTGTGTTCACATGCCTTTATATAAAATTAGCTAATAATGTTCTTAATGTTATTATTTCTTACATGAATATTCATCAAGTAATGGGCTAACTGATTTTTGTAGACAACATTTATTGATTGTGCTGTGAGATGAACAAGGAATGTACATAGCGGTTGCATGTGATTAGTTTGTATGTTTTAGAGGAAAGAATAATAGAATCAAGCATGGGTTTTGTTAAAGACGGGGGTTTCTATACCCGAGGTTGAACTGTTCCAGTCGGAAACGAGCTTTAGCGAGTTTCCGATAGGAACAGACCAACCGAGGGTATAGAACCCCCCGGCTTTAACAAATCCCATGCTTGATTATTTTTCTCGCTGAAATACGCCCTAAAACCAAGAAAATTAACGAATTTTGTAAAGTACTACTTTACATTGCGTAATACGACTTCCATATCTAACAGCAACAGACCGCAGCATAACTTTAGGCGTGACACCAAATTCTTGCATAAAACGTGCTGTTGTAGTCCCGCTAGACCATGTATTAACAAGGCGATTCTCGTGCTCACGCGCTGTTGTTGACCGGTTTTAATTATACCTATTACGGGCCTAAGGTAAACAATGGACGCGAATGTTACAGCGTTTTGGCCTAAGCTAGGTGAACGCCGGGGTGTGAGTATTTCCAGGAGCACCGACAATGAACTGTTTTAGTGATAGACATATTGAATGAAATTCCGTGTAAACGGTATTTGATACAATCATGAATTGACGTCAAAAAGAAAACAGTGGCCCGGAAACAGCATAAATCGACGAAGTGTCAAAGAAGTGTATAGTTTTGCTGCCGTTGTTTTGCTTGTATTTTGAAGAATTAAATTGATGCAGGAGAGCAGAAAATGGTTTTATGCAAGAATAGCGTTAATACACGTTTGTTTTCGGGAAATAACATCTGCAAAAACGTGTATTAACCCTCTAATGACGTCATTTGTTATGACAACCACAAACGTTACGTTTTGGCGTAAATATAAAAGACTGAGTGACTACAAAACAACGTCTTCGGTTAATTAAATAGGCTTTTAAAGTGTTTATATGATAAATAGAATTTCATATTCGTGCTAATTACTTATATTAATTTCAATTCATAAAGTTGTTGCCTATAGAAATGTTGGTATAATTCTGTAAGAAGTCCTTCCCTTGTATTGATTTTACCCAATCGCGCGTATGAATACACTAGTCACGGGGTGTTCCAGATAAGGATTTCTAGTACGGCTATTTTTAGTATCTCAGCTTATCTAGCACGACTGAGAAGCGAGAAATGGAGGTATTGTTGTATTAATTGTGTAAACTATTCATTGAGCTAGTCCCTATAACCCATCTAACTCAATTGTTTACCATCACAAGATCGACTATCTCATCCATGTCTCTAATATATGTGCTACCCTGATTACCTTAACCCTGTACTATTCCATGAATACGCTTATCTACACCTTTGCAAACAGACTAGACCCAGATCAGACAGCTCCTGTAGGAGCTGTCTGATCAGGGTCTGCTCAGTTTGCTTATAAAATAATATAGATATTCTACAGTTTCTGGCATGGCCAAATATTTCTCTGTCCATGTGCCATAATAAAAATTAATTGATTTAATATTCATGATGTCATTTTTTCTTTTGTGAATATTCATGGAGTAAAGGGTTAAATTAGACTGAAGTTGTAGCAAATAGTGAATACTCTGATACAACTGCTCCTACAGGAGGTTGATCTAGGTCTGCACTATTTGCCTAAGTTTGTTGGTTCAAATACATATGGTAATTAGTGTATTATATGTATTGACAGTCATATCCCTGATGTGATGCGTAAAATCAGAGCTCCAAATAAGATGCGTAAATTAAACTATTTTCAAACCCTATGTTGTGAGCACTCTTTAGAATCGTCCTCTGATCTTGGTCGACACTGTTTGCAAATACCTATACACTTTCCACATTCAGAGGGTTAATGTTCTTGAACTAGTTTATGATTATTTTTTTCTGTATGAAGTTTTGTTCTATACATTACCCCACGTAGGATAGTCCATGTGTATATACATGTATGTACATTTATTTATGTTTGCAAACTATTTGTCATATTTTGTAGCTGCTTAAGTTTCCATTTCTTTTTGAAACAAAATGTAGACAAAAATGTTTCTAGGACTTTTTAGTAGGGCATGCATGATTGTCTTATGATTTGGCTTGATAGATGTTTAACATAAGTCATACTGTGGGACTTGTTATGTTATGCATGTGGCATATGATCAGAGCATGTGACTTGGGCATGTTGGCCTTGTCTGCAGTTTCTACCAGTCAGGCCCTCACACTCTCTCCAACTTTGCCACTGCAGTGGAGCTTAACCCCTTAGATGTGAGAAACGAGTCTATTGGCATTTGCAAACAATGTAGATCAAATCAAAGGCTTCCTTTCATCATCATCATCATCATATGCTCATAATTCATGAACAATATATGAGCTATATATTGCTGCATGGCTGTCAGCCCTTTATATTATTGACACTTTTGCAAACAGGGTAGATCCAGATCAGACAGCTCCTGTAGGAGCCATCTGATCAGGGTCTGCTCTGTTGCTTATTGAATAATATAGCTGTGATTCTACTTTATTTGCCATTGCACAAATTATGTACTCATAGTACAAATAAAAATCACATTACAAATATTGATGATGTCAATATTTCTTACATTATTCAATATGCATCAGGTAAAGGGTTAAACACAAACCACACAATTATTCATTCATTCTACTATTGTGATTGAAAACTTGCCCTGTAGTTATGAAACATCTGAACAAGAGTCTAATATCATTCTCAAGTATCTGATTGGTTAAATGTTTAATATCAAAATCTGACCAATTAGATGCTTGAGATTGAACTTAGACTCAAGCAGAAGGTTTAACCCATTCCCTCATAGGCTATTTTGAGATCCAACTATTTTGAATAAATCTACCAAAAAGGAGCATTAACTAGAGAAAAGGAAAGTTTTTAGAATTTTGTAGTTTGAAACCATTGTGATAAATAGAGCAAATGCTCTATTTATCACAATGGCTTCAACAGGTGGTTTTTACAGAGGCGTAGAAAGGCGTATTTATGGAGGAAATGGTTACATAACCACAGGCCATGGTCTACACTGTTTGAAACATCATCAGAATGTGGGAGGTTTCAGTATCGACTTTGACAAACTGTGTAGACCCTGATTATATGTCACTGGTCTTGGTCTAAGCTGCTTGCAAAGGTACATTTCCTTCACCCTTTCCCAGATAGACCTTTGCAAACAGAGCATATCCTGATCAGATACCGTAGCTCTTGTAAGAGCTGTCTGATCAGGTTCTGCTCTGTTTGCTTATGGAATGCTGCACATGGTTCTACAGTTTCTGCAATTATAAACTTCCAGCTAATTAATATTCATAGGCGTTATTTCTTACATTAATATTCACCAGGTAAAGGGTTAACCCTTTACTCCATGAATATTCATTTAAAAAATAAAGACTTCATGAGTATTAATTAGAATCATTTTTATAATGGCACATTGGCACAGTTTCTTTTCGCCATGACAGCAACTGTAGTCATATTTATATTTTATTCATTAGCAAACAGAGAAGACTCTGATAAGACATCTACAGGAACTGTCTGATCTTGTTCTACTCTGTTTGCAAAGGCACAGAAAGGCATATTTATGGGATGAAGGGTTAGGGTAGCTGTTATATTGCATGAGGTATAAACAATTATGTTTAACTCTGAACTTGCTTATCACCATAAGAGGTTTATATCTTTTATCATTTTTTTTCATATTTCCATTTTTTCCCCTTAGTTTTACATATCCTGTCAGTATGATGCCCATATTTTATTTAATTTTATATATTATTATTTATATTTTACCTATTCTCGCCAACCTCCCGCCAAGTTTCATGAAGTATTGAAGCTATATTTGCATGAACCCTAATCCTTCTCATGCTATTTATGTGCACATCTGCTTTTGCAAATAGTGTAGACCCAGTGTCCTTTAGGAGCTGTTTCATATGGGTATGCACTATGTGCCATTATAATTCATTGGCTACAACTGATCAAACTTTAAAATGAATCAACTAACTCATATTCATAGCGGATGGATTGACATTTGAATATTCAGCATGAAAAGAGTTATTAGAGACTTTAGAATACAGTATAACCTCCCAACAACAACCATACAAAAAAGGACTATCTGGGAGCTTAATGCAGGACAAAACTTGCAGAAAGTTCCTCTCTGTGTTTCTTCTACATTAAGCAGTTACATCCATGTTAATTCATTTAATTGTCATTATGAGAGACTGCATGTCAGTACTTTGCCAGTATGCTTTTATTTATTGCTTTTTCCATTTGACAAGATTTCCATTTTTACAACTATAATAGCATAAATATCTGTATTTTTATATATTTCACCATAAGGCAAGACAATGATTTCAGACTCTTGAATCCCTCCACAGGAGAAAGGGCTCCAGAAGATTTTGGCAATAGTGATATAGATATAGATTAGCCATGACAGTGCACTCAAATATGAGACTTGCTTTTTAAAAACCCAAATAGTTGTTCACAAAGTGACCCCTTTAACCTTTGACCTGATAGAGATGTCTTTTAACACCAGAGAAGACCCAGATCAGATGGCTCCAGTTGGAGCCACCTGATCAGGGTATGCGCTGTCTACTTATGACATACATGTAATATTGATATGATTTTCCATTTTCTACCAATGCCACAAATTCCTGTGTTCTTATGTGATTATAAAAAATCATCTACTTAGTATTCATGATACTTGTCATTTATTTCTCACATGAATATTCATGAAATATAGGAATACATAATAAAGAAGTCTACATTAGTTTCCTGAAACATGTAAAGAATATAATTCTGAATAGATTATTAAACCAATTAACCCTTTCTCTCATATAAACGTGTTTTCACGCATCTGCAAACAGAGTAGACCCAGATCAGACGGCTCCTAGAGGAGCCGTCTGATCAGGGTCTGCTCTGTTTGCTAATAGAATTTGATAGATCCATTTCTTTGCTTTCTTAAATGTCTTCAATGTTACACCTTCCATATATCTTTATAATTATTTTGTTAATGAATATTCAGTAGGTATTGAAAATTGTATTAAACATAGAACAGGGAAAGGGTTAAGTTACATGTAACTTGAACAGCTACTTAAATCTGTATCATAAGTTCTGTTTATATTAGGCAAGAAAAAAGTTGCTTTTTTATCATTTACCATTAAATTAAATATGATTTTTAACACCTTTGCAATCAGAGTAGACTCAGATCAGATGGCTTGTATAGAAGACATCTGATCAATGTCTGCTCTGTTTACTTATGAAATGATATACAGTAAAACCCCGCTAATGCGACCACCTGAAAGAGGTACAAATCTGGGTGCTAGATGCAGGTGGTAGCTCGATACAGGACAAAAGTAATGCAGAAAGCTCCTAGAGGAGCTTTCTGCATTACTTTTGTCCTGCATTAAGCAACCACCTGTTTATAAAGGCAGCTATACTTATTCTTTAAGTGGTCACATTAGAGGGGTTCTACTGTAGATTTGGTTTTACAGTTTCTGCTATTGCCATACATTCCTATGTTCATGTACAGTTATGAAAATTCATCTGATCAATTTTCATGATGTCATTACATGTATTTCTTACATGAATATTCATTAAGCGAAGGGTTAAAGTTTATTAATTTAGTTGATTTCATATTTGTCTGTTGTTGTACTTGTAGAAGACTGGTGATGGGGATGCAGTGATCAGACGCAACTCTTTGACAACTCTTCATCCTCTACCAAACTCCAGTGCCACCCCACAGATGGAGCGCCAGAAGACGGTACCCCATGGGTTTAATGTAAGCAACCTGTCGGATTGTAAATACTCTACATATGTGGACACTATTCTCCCCATCTCCACCAGTTTGTATAAGTGAATAGGTCAATTTGGTGTTGTCTTGAAATTTTAACCCTTTCCTCCATAAATACACCTTTCTACGCCTCTGTAGTAGTCACTTCTTGAAACCATTGTGATAAATATTATCACAATGGATTCAATACTACAAAATTCTAACATTTTCCTTTTCCCTAGTTAATGCTCCTTTTGGGTAGATTCATTCAAAGAGGTTGGGTCTAAAAATAGCCTATGGAGGAATGGGTTAAATGAAGCTTGTGGAGTAGCACATACTGTAAGCCTTGATCAAACTGTTCCTTCTGGGGCAGTTTAACCCTTTACTCCATAAATACACCTTTCTACACATTTGCAAACAAGGTAGACCCAGATCAAGTGGCTCATGTAGGACCTGTTAGATCAGGGTCTGGTCTGTTTGCTCATGATATAATAAAGATATGATTCTACAGTTTCTGCCATGCCAAAAAACTACCATTTCCATGTGCTATATTATAACAGTTAAACTAATTAATATTCATAATGTCATTATTTCTTACATGAATGTTCATGGAGATACAGTAGAACCTCTCTAAACCAGATGTTAAATCTAGTATAAAAATCGGTCTTGGGGACAGGTGACAGCTTAATGCAAGGTGAAAGTGCATTAAGCAGTCACTTGCCTTAAAGTATCTTAATTCTGCTCTACTAGAATTCTGGTTTAGAGGGGTTCTACTGTATTCATCAGATAAACGGTTAACAGATTCATTAGTATTGTTATTGCACGGCCCCCACCAGGGGCCGTGCATACTGATATGGTTTGTGAAGTGTGCTCTGGGCTGTGCGTTTCTGCGGTCTTGAAATGTGTAGGAAAAAAATGATAGTTCGTGGCGAAGTTGTTGTTGTTTACTGTGAAACAAGTTTTTATTGATATATTCATTTATCATATTTAGTTTGATTCATATATTTTGCTCAGCGTATTTATGTCGGGGTTATTTCTTTCTTTTCTGCCAACACGAAGTAAATCTGTATTTACTTCGTGATGCCATGTAGCAGTGTCAGTGAAAATGCTAGTGAGTTAGGTATAAAGGATTGAAATCACCGTCGAAGCATAGTTGTCAGCGTGGCGCAGGGGTTATAATGATGGACTAGGAAATGCGAGGTCGTTGGTTCGATCCCCGGTGGAAGCTTAATTTTTTTTTCTCTCATATTTTCTTAGCACCCTTAGATATATAAGGGCGAATCTCTGTTTGTAAACAACCCCATCGATTTCGCGCATTCGCAGTTAACTGGTTGGCAAACACACCAATAAAAACTTATGTGTCCCTATGTAAAGGCTACTTAAAAAAGCAATAGCTAGCCTACACATCATTTAACGACTGTGTTTGTTATGAATTGTTGATTTATGTACATTTACTATATCCTCTGACTATAATGACAATTATGTTTAAGTTCTAGTAACAAGAAGATTGAATTTATCGGCCCTATAACCTTCCAGCTGAACTTTGAAAAAAAACCACCCGATCCTTTGATCTGGCCTTTCTTTGAAATAGGAGACATTCTAGATTTATGTGTTGACATGCCTGATATGTCGAATAATTTAGATCAACACTATTTAAAATTTTAATTCTCGTTTTATTTTAATAAGATCTTGATATTCAGATATGCAGTCTCATGGCGTTCATAATGTCTTTCTGGCTACTGCACAGTACCGTAGCAGATCTAGTAAAAGTATTTTAGAATAGATCTAGATCATATCAATCTATATTATCTTTAGAACTATAATTCACAATTAACTACCTATTTAAATATATCTAAATCGTTGGGGTTAATTATGCTAAGCCATAGATCTAATTATTCAAAACATAGTTAGGGAAGCAGTTTAATAAACCATAACTTTAGACAATTGGCACATTGTTTGGTAGTTGTTATATTAGAAGCATTCTTGTTACGTAATAATTCATAACTTTGTTGATAAGACAGTGTGTGATCGCTGACCCTTGTCTCCTGCTGAGAAATTAGGGGATTTACTGACCATCTGGCACCTTTGATCGTTACTATTTTCCTAGGTCTAGTAAGTAAATTAGCTGAGTAAGTATAATGTAATAATATAGTCTCCAACTGGCTATCAGAATTCATTTTCAGTAGTAGTTTATATACTCTTAAAATCTTTGAATCCGGGAAATAAAAGTACTGACATTTACAAAATGTAGACCCAGACAATATATACAGCTAATAAACAACCCTCTGACCAGGATATATGTTCATCAAACAGTGTAGATCCAAACCATAATGCTCATTTATGAACCTCACGATCTGGATCTACACCGTGTGCACTGTGCGCATTTTAAATTGACGACATAATTTTAGTGCTTTGGTGTGTTTGTACTTCATTCAAGATATGTTCATCAAATAGACTGTAGATCCAAACCATAAGGCTCCATTTTGAACCTCATGGTCTGGATCTACACTGTGTGCAATGTAAACAGACAACATAAGTTTGTATGGTTGATAAGTGCTGTCAGTGTGTTTGTTATATATTTAGGATAATTATGTTCATCAAATAGACAAACAGTGTAGATCAACAGCATTAGAGTCCATTGCGAACCTTATGATCTGGCTCTACACTGTGTGCAACGTAAATTGACGACATGATTTTTGTGTTTTAGTGTGTTTGTACTACATTAAGGATATGTTCATCAATTAGACAAAAATGTAGATCCAAACGATAAGGCTCCATTTTGAACCTCATGGTCTGGATCTACAGTGTGCACAATACCTTTAATATTCCAGTGGCATATTTTCAAGTGGCATTTTTTCCAGTGGCATTCTTTCCACACACCAAATATTGAACAGGGAAAGGGTTAAAACCCACCGACAACCAACCTTAAGTTACGAATTCGGCTAAAATGTATACATGGCATTACCCGGCAACAGAAGTAAAAGTTCCGAAAACATAGACGCTGTTTCACGTGCTTGCAAACAGAATAGACCCGGATCAGGGTATTCTCCGTTTTCTTATGAATTTATGTTGGATCTGACTCTACAGATTTTTTCCAATACCAAAACATCCTCAGTACATATGCTATTATAAAAAATAATTTAATAAATATTCATGATATCAATATTTCTTAAAAGAATAGTCACGGAGTAAAGGGTCCCAGTCAATTTATATGTGTATTACTCTTAATTCTGAGTGAAATTTCACGACTTACGATTTTTTATGAATTTGCAACAATTAACGTTTTTGTTATGATTGGCAGTATCGTATCCTGTGATAGGAACTTTGTGACACATCTTTAGAAATACATGTACTTTTGTAACTCTAATCAATTATACCCTTTAGACATGACCCTTTATCAAATACAGTTTTAAAAATACTTGTGTATTTTACCAATATTTAACTTTTTCTGATTATAATTTTGTACTGTGTATTGCCCATGCTTTGAAAAACTTATATCTTTCAATTCCACAGGTTGTCATGTTAAACTGTTGTTATTTTTGTTACATAGTCGGCAAATAGTTTATTGTAGACCTGTCGTGTTATTTGTTGTACAACCAACTCCAAATAAAGATTTTTGTATCGTGTAAATTCATCTTCCAGAATCATTTTTCGGTTCATGTTTATGCTTTACATGTATTATCGATGTAATTATCATTAACGATTGCACCATAATCGTTTTTATTAATTTTAACAGGAGTTTTCAAAGTGCTGTCAATGTTTCTGTTATTGTTTACATATCAGCTGTCAGTCTTTTTGCCCACCAAACTTTCCTCGGCTAAGATAACAGGTGCACGTGATGTCACGGCGATACGCCCTTGTCGTGATTTTGGTTTAAAATCATTTTGTACATAAAAATATGTCTTTTGTTTGCATTTTGGCTTTGGTAAAGTTATTTAGTTGAGACCTTTTACTCGTGGTTTTGTTGACCGTTTTGCATATTTCACCATTGTGCATGAATGTGCTTCAATTTAAATGTATATCTTATACTAACCTGTTCTTAATTTGGGGACAATATGAGTGAAATAGTTAATGGGCATTGAGTCGACCTACTCGAATAAGTTCATGTAGACTGTAAGTATGGAAGTTTGTATGCCTTATGAACATCACTTAATGTGATAATGGTTTCTACGTCAGTGTGTTTCAGCAAATGAATAACATTGATCTGTGACGTATATAATTGTTTTATTGGTGTCATACACAGGTATTATGCATCGGGGCTATTAAAACATTCCCCCGTTTCTGCTATTAATTTATACATTACAGTCATGTTTCCCAATGTATATGTTAAACGAGTACAAATCATTGAAATTTAGCGGGTTAGTTCGAATTAAGAGGAGGTCCCTACAATGATCGCATATTTTCAATAATATCATAAAACTTGGTATTTGTTATGCTCTATCATTATTACGAAGGTTCCCAATTTGAACTTATAACGAAAAATGCCCATGTGATACAAATAAACCGATTTCATCAATAACTGATAATTTTTGTTCTACAACACAATATTATCGACCTTTTCCGTAAATTCTTCCGCGTTTTGCCGATGATCACCCGGTCTCTCCATTGTTTACGTAATAGCTTTCTCGGAAGTGGTCGGAGAATCGCGAATAGGGCGAACAGTTACGAAACTAAAACTCAACCCGAATAAAACTGAAACATCGGGGAGTAAAACCGGGATCAGCGATATCAAACACATGGATGTTTTGTCATTATAAACGGTAATTGGATGGGGCTTTTTGTGATATACTACTTTTCAGCATATAAACAAATGAGTTATGTATATTTTAAGTGTTTATGAAACGCTTCAAAAGTAGGGACATCCCCTTTAAGCGAGGTCGAAATATCGACATTTGCCTGTATTTTTTCACTGAAGTTTTTGCTTCCTGCTTCAACCAAACCACATGCTTTGACCACTCAATGGAATGATTGCTTCAACATGATTTCATTAAGTAGTCACATCACAGGGGTTTGCATATTTATATAAAAAAGTGTTCTTCAAATGTGCACCTTCTTTCATTTCATACCATACTATTAAAAAAAATGTTCTTAATGGTTATATATCTGCACCTGTACACTTGATATAAGCATGTTACATGAATATGCATGTATTCACAGACTCAGTTCTATTTGCACTACGATGCAAAATTCACTATATCCTATTTCAGTGATAAAGTAAATGCAAAAACAGTTAAATCTGTCCATGAATAACTCCTAACTTTAACATCAGTCATGTTTCCTTCCTATAATATTTTTTTATCCCCCCATAACAAATTCTGCTCCAAGTTTTATTCATGAGTCATGCTTATATGCAATCACATGTTAATTGCCATGTTGTTAATTAGTTTATATTTTGTTTTCCTTATACAGTATAACCTGCCTTATCCCACATCCTTCAATACCAACTGTGGATGACGGATAAAGCAGTGTGTCAGTTACAGCAGATATCGCTTAAGTCCAGCTGAACAGTATTCCTTTAGTTGAGTTCAAATAGCTTGAATTCGCTTAAGTCGAACTTACTCTTATTTCAAAGTTAACACGTGGCATAGCCACATTTTAACTCGCAAGGTAAGTTCGACTTCAGCGACTACAAGTTATCGAGGTTCAACTGTATTATATTCAACATTTTGAACCGAACATCATTGTCGAATAAAGCAGGTTTTTTTTATTAACCATGTGTCGGATAAGCCAGGTTATACTGTACATGTATATATATTGTTCTAATGATCAGTAGACTTGCCAAATAGTGTGATCCTTTCTAATGATAGTTATGTTATGTTTGACGAAAATAGAACACAACTCCATATAATATACAGATCATGTATCATATCTTATGTACGTACTACAAACAATTCTATAATCATTATATCACTCCTACTGCCAAATTTCAACTAGTCTAAGTAACATTCTAATTGTCACCACAGCTTTTGCATAGTTTTGAAACACTGTATTTCAACATTATTCATTGTCTACTTGGTTAAAAACATTTTGTTGTATATTATCTCAAATTCGGATATTCAGTACCCCAAATACAAGTTTGGAAGCCACTTATTTGCAAAAGTTATTGCTCCAAGCTTCAACCCACTGATATGTTTTCACCACTCAGTAAAATCGCCGCTTTAACATGATTTCATTGACAAGTCGTGGCCGAGTGGTTACGGTCACTGTGACTAACAATCACTCATATCCTCACCGTTGTGAGTTCGCGCCCGGTCTGGGCCAGTCCGAAATTTTCAAGTGGGAAAGCCTTCCAGCTGGCTCGCGGACGGTCGGTGGTTCTACCCAATTGCTGATTTGTACATGAAAAAAGTGTATAAAGGGCACCTGGGGTCTTCCTCCACCAGTAATTAGCTGGACGTCGCGATATGACTGAAATGCTGTTAAAAGCGACGTTAAATCAATCAATCAATCAATCATTGACAAGTCACATCATAGAGATTTCATACGACCTTTTGGTCCGGTCCATGACTCAGAAAGTATATTACCTAGTCAATAGCTACCAACATAAAACCTCTCATGTGTTTTAGGCCGTGCACAATTCCTTTGCTGCACTCTTGCAGCAATTTCGTACTTGTAGCTGTTGTTTTACTTCTCAGGCTTGCTGGGCATCAGCATTATGTAAAACTTTAACCTCCTTAGGCTATTTTTAGACCCAACCTCTTTGAATGAATCTACCCAAAAGGAGCATTTACTAGAGAAAAGTAAAATTTTAGAATTTTGTAGTTTGAAACCATTGTGATAAATAGAGCATTTGCTCTTATAGGAGCAAATGCTCTATTTATCCCAATGGTTTCAAGAAGTGGTTATTACAGAGGCATAGAAAGGCATATTTATGGAGGAAAGGGTTAATATATATCTGTAGAGCTACTCAAGAACACTTTACTCATCCTGTGTACATGATGCCATCTTCAGCTAATAAATATTCATGTCTTCATTCTTTACATGAATACTAAACAGGGAAAGAGTTAAAGGGTTATATACAATTATATAATAGTGCTAGGAGTAAACACAAGGTTCTGTTTATAGGAAAAGGGCCTTGTTACCTACTTTGAAGAGACCTGGATAGCCGAGAAGGAGCAGCGCAGGCACTCGATAGAACGCGAGATCATGATTAATGAGTCAGAACTGTACACCAAAAACAAGCCACCACCGCTGTTCTACGGTAAATACAAACATTTCTTGCCCTTTTTATACTCTCAGAAATAAAACTTGTTGACTAGTAGCATTCTTAGTCATTGTATAATGTGATTATAAGGTCACTATTATAATTAAATGACACTCATATATTTTGCAGCCAAACAATTTTTGTCTGCAAACAATGATTATATCGTCTGCTTTAAGTTTTAGAGTGAACTTTCCTTCAATTTCTTCTCTTAAAACTAAATGGTGTGACATACAGTTGGGATCCTGATGAGACACATTCATCCATACAGAAAGTCCTGTTAGTCACTTACTAGTGTCTTCAGACTTGAAAAACTTAACCCTTCTCTTGCTGAATTTTAAAATACATTTCTCCTTCTTTACCCGTGCCCTGTTGTATAATTACATATATCTTCACTGTGTACAAGTATTTCTCTGTGCAATAACTGCTGTGGAGTCACTGGTTGCACAATCAACTTGTAAATAGTGCAGACCCTGATGAGACAGCTCCTGCAGGAGCTGTCTCATCTGGGTCTTCACTATTTACAGGTAGGTATATTGACGTGAATAGCAAGCGAAGGGTTAATACATGATATAATATAATTAATATGACTTGTTTAGATCCAGATTAGATGTTGCGCTCATATTCAAGGGACTGGTATTCAGCCTATACACTATTTGACATTTGTTCAAATCAGCAATGTTTGGTCGGCAGTATTGCAAACAAAGCAGACCTGGATCATATGCTATAATATTTGACTCCTTTCATCTTTGAATATTTACGAAGCAAACCAACCATGCAACAATTTCCTTTGTATATTAACTGTGCTGACTCTGATCAGAAGGCTGCTATAGGAGTGCTCTGATCTTGATCTACATTGTTTGCAAATAACTGACACATTTGTTTTATATATATATAAAAACAATAATTCGCATCAGAGCCACAGACAATGGGCATATTTCAAATACTAAAATAGTCATTTCTCCCCAAAACCCTATGGGTTTGGTTGAGAAATAAAGGAGGCTATTCTTGAAAAATGTATCATGTACGTATCTTATCTAGGCCTCAGTATAATGTTTTAAAGTTGAACAAAATGCTCATTATACATGTACATGTGGCTAGCTGAAAATGCATTATTGCTGAAGATGCATCGGTATGAAAATTAGTTTTGTCCTTATCTTCACTACTACTGGCAATATTTCCTGGATAGAAACTTTCCAATTTGTGTATAAATATAAGGGCTGCTTAGTCACACTAAACTTATTTAATCCATACTTTCAGCAGCAAAAGGTAATTTCAGTTGTTTTATTTATCAACAAGCATGTATTGGCCATTAACAAAATTGAGCGACGTCAGGGAAAAAAAGGTACCTGGGCATTGTGCTTTAGCTCTTTCCATGATAGAGACCTGATACACATTTACGAACAAAGTAGGTCCAGATCAGACAATTCCTGTAGGAGCTGTCTGATCAAGATCTGTTTTGTAGATATGATACTACATTTTTTTGCATGGTCCAAAATTCCTTTGTTCATAATGCTATTATAAAAAATTCAGCTAATTAATAGTCCTACTGTCATTATCTCTTACATGCATACAGTAGAACCTGTCTTAAGCGACCATCGAAAAGAGGTCCAATTATGGATTTGCAAGGCATTTGGTAGCTTTGCAGGTCAAAAGTAATGCAAAAAGCTCCTATAGCATTACTTTTGACCTGTATTAAGCAACCACCTGCTTTTGAAGTTTTCTGTGTGCAAGTAATATAAGATCACTTAACACAGGTTCTGCTGTATTTATCAGGTAAATAGATAATTGGTTGATAACTTAATTTGAAATACAATGTTTGATCAGGATCTGCACAGTTTGTAGCAGAAGTATACAAAACAATGTTGCTTCTGGAGAATGACAAACAGTGCTGAACCTGATCATATGATAATTTTGTTTGCTTGAACTGTTTGTAATGTCCAAGTGCCCCTTTTTTTCAAGATGAGGCTTGTATAGCCCTTTACTGCATGATCCAGCCATTTTATGCCTTTGCAAACAAAGTAGACCCAGATCAGACAGCTCCCAAAGGAGCTATGTGATCAGAGTCTGCTCTGTTTACTATTGTCACGGACCTATGTCTGTGCTGTTGGTCACTGCAATAGATGTCCTTATTATATATTTTAACTACAAGAATTTAATGAATATTCATAATGAGTAGAGTCTCTCATGAATATTTATGAAGTAAAGGGATAGTCTTTAACATTGTGGAATGGTTATTTTTATGATTCATATATTCTGTTATTACTGACATGTGGATTGTTATATATTACAGCTACTAACACAGTTCTAAATTAAGCTTTTAATATTTATTGTGTTTGTTTTTGTTTTATTCTGTTTTGTTATCATTTGCATGAATATTGCATGTCAAAGATTTTTAAACCCTTTAACCCTCTACTCTATAGATACACCTTTTAACCCTTTCCTCCATAAATACACCTTTCTACGCCTCTGTAAAGGTCACTTTATGAAACCATTGTGATAAAAAGAGCATTTGCTCCTATAGGAGCAAATGCTCTATTTATCACAATGGTTTCAAATGACAAAATTCTAAACAATTCCTTTTCTCTAGTAAATGCTCCTTTTCGGTAGATTTATTCAAAGAGGTTGGGTCTAAAAATAGCCTACGGAGGAAAGGGTTAATACATTTCTAAACAGAGTAGACACAGGTCAGAAGGCTCCTGTAGAAGCCATTTGATCAGTGTCTGCTCTATTTGCATTTAAATGTTAATATATAGATGTGATTCTACAGTTTCTGCCTATTTCCGTGTGTTCATAATTATGTCATTTTGATAATTCAGGTATTTAATAATCATGATGTCATTATTTCTCGCATGAATATTCATGGTTAAAAATGGAGTAACTGTCCTCTGCAGAAGGTTTCTTCTGTTTCTCTTCTTACTGCCCTACTGAAGGCAAAGGGATGTCTGTTTGTCTAACGAAAATAAACCTGTACAAATGTGGCTTTAATAGAAAACAAACTTTTTTTGGTTCTCCTTGGATTAGGTTGCTCTAATTTTTATTTAGGTGGCAGTTGTCATCCTAATTAGCCAATATTTAGTTAAGCTGACTGTGTCAATTTGGCACCATTTTGATGAACTTGAAATGAAGAAGGCATTGTGAGAAAGAGTGTTTGAAGGAGAGAATTGTCGTTTTCTGCATAATATCTAATCCTATGCTACTACACTTTTTTAAAATATATTTATTATATTTATAAAATTAACATTGAATTTTACTCTTAACTGTTTATTTTAATGGTACTAATACTTCTACAGAAAATGATTGTTTTTCATTTCTTTTTATTATGTCTCCCCCCATATTTATATGGGGGAGACATATTGTTTTCGTGAGAGTTGTCTGTCTGTCCGTCTGTCCGTCCATCTGTCCATCTGTCCGTCTGTCTGTCACACTTTTTGTCCGGACGATAACTTCAATATGCCTGATGCCAGTTGATTGAAACTTCATATATGGAAAGAGCATAATGAGAGGAAGTGTCATGCACAAGGTCCATAACTCTGGCTTCACTAATATTGGAGTTATTGCCCTTTGTAAAAAAAAATCACACTTTTTTGTCCGGACGATAACTCCTATATGGCTCATGCCAGTGGATTGAAACTTCATATATGGAAAGATCAGGACGAGAGGAAGTGTCATGCACAAGGTCCATAACTCTGGCTTCACTAATATTGGAGTTATTGCCCTTTGTAAAAAATATCATAATTTTTTGTCCGGACAATAACTTCAATATGCCTGATGCCAGTTGATTGAAACTTCATATATGGAAAGAGCATGATGAGAGGAAGTGTCATGCAGAAGGTACATAACTCTGGCTTCACTAATATAGGAGTTATTGCCCTTTGTAAAAAAATTCACACTTTTTTGTCCGGACGATAACTTCTATATGGCTCATGCCATTGGATTAAAACTTCATATATGGAAAGATCATAACGAGAGGAAGTGTCATGCACAAGGTCCATAACTCTGGCTTCACTAATATTGGAGTTATTGCCCTTTGTAAAAAAATCACAATTTTTTGTCCGGATGATTACTCCTATGTGACACATGCCATTGGAGTGAAACTTCATACATGGAACGATCATGATAAGAGAAAGTGTCATGCATAAGATCTATAACTCGAGCTTCAAAAAATTTAGAGTTATTGCCCCTTGTACATTTGTTTAATTCTTTCTTGTCCGGACGATAACTCCTACATGGCTCTTGCCATCGTATTGAAACTTCATGCATGGAAAGAGCATGATGAGAGAAAGTGTCATGAACAAGGGCCATAATTCTGGCTTCAATACTTTTGGAGTTATTGCCCTTTGTTACATTTTTTGGCCGATCAATAACTCCTGTTCGACTGATGCTATTGGAATGACATTTTATTTTTGGAAAGAGCATGTTGAAAGTAAGTGTCATGCACAAGGGCCATAAATCTGGTATCAGTATTTTTGGAGTTATTAGCTGTTATCATTTTCTTCTTGAAAAATGTAGTGTGGAAAACGCATAATGAGGGGAAGTATCATTCATCAAGACCATAACATTTTTAGTGATTTCCCTTTACATATTGTTTTTATTAGAGGGGAGACATCCGTTTTTGTGACAAAAACCTCTAGTTATTTGTTTTCTTTAACTCTTACTGTGCAGGACACTAATGTCCTTTACAAACAGTGTAGACTTCAAACTTTTACATATGAACCAGCTATATGTGAGGATGGTCATGTTGTTTGGAATTTTGGCTGCAACAATTTTGACAGAAGTTATGACCCTTTGGAGTTTTTCCTTATATAGAGTAATAGCGAAAAAGTCTTGTGCAGCTAACTCCTCCTATACTATTTTGACATGAATTTATTCCTTTTATGGGTGCCAGGGTAGAGGGTGCCAGGGGGTGAATTCATTCCTCTTATGGGTGCAGGGGTGGGGTACCGGGGGAGACATGTGTTTTTCTCAAAAATAAACTCTAGTTCTCTACTGCTTTGCCACGGCAATGAATTTCCATATTTTATATTTTAATGCATCAAATAAATTAACCCATTCCCACTTAGACTATTTTTAGACCTAACCTCTTTGAAAAGGTCTACCCAAAAGGAGCATTTACTAGAGAAAAGAAAATATTTAGAATTGTGTAGTATTGAAACCATTCTGATAAAAAGAGCATTTGCTCCTATGGAGCAAATATTCTATTTATCAAAATGGTTTCAAAAAGTGACTTTTACAGAGGCGTCATTAGGCGTAAATATGCGGGAATGGGTTAACAAACATAGGCAGAATCATGCATGAATATTTATCACGTAAAGTGTTAACCTATAGAAGCTTTTGCAAATTATCATTTGCTTCAAATTGTTTTAGATTTTACTTCCATTTTCTTTTCAAAAGCATAATCAGGATCTAAACTGGCAGATATTGCAAACTAATTCTTCAAATGAATGTAATAACAATAATTTAACATTTAGGTGTCAGTTTTAACTCTTTTGCTGCCAAATAAATTTGACTGCTTCAAATTCTTCATTGTCTTATGAAAACATACCAGTGTGTCAAAACTGTTTGGATCGCGATGAAATGCTGAGTTGCTCTGTGTGTTATCTGGATTTCACCCTTTCCTCCATAAATACGCCTTTCTACGCCTCTGTAATAACCACTTATTGAAACCATTGTGATAAATAGAGCTTTTGCTCCTATAGGAGCAAATGCTCTTTTATCACAATGGTTTCAAACTACAAAATTCTAAAATTTTACTTTTCTCTTGTAAATGCTCCTTTTGGGTAGATTAATTCATTCAAAGAGGTTGGGTCTAAAAAAAAGCCTATGGAGGAAAGGGTTAAACTGATTGCAACTTTGATCACAGATTTGTCTTTCACTATGAAAGTATTAAGTACCGTTCTTCTCTATTGTAAAGCTGAATGAAATTTGAAAATAGGTTGTGAGTTTAAACTATACTTCATGCTTTATTCAACTTGTTTTACAGGGTCCTTATTATCTGCAATAATCTATAAGTTTTACATGGACCCCAATGCAAGTAAGACAGTGCACTGGGAAATGGTATTTCAAATGGTTCAGGTTGTAGGTTCAGTGTCTTTAAATTATCAGATTTGTTATCGAATATTTACTTTTTTATGACTTTCAAGGTTATTTAAAAACCTATTCTGGTAATTCTTCATCAGTAGTGTTGAGGTTTTTCACCACATGAAAATAAGTATAACATAGCACATAAGGTACATTGTTATGGGTGATGGTACATCTATATACATCACATATACGGTACTTTGTTATGGGTGATGGTACATCTATACATCACATATACGGTACATTGTTATGGGTGATGATATATCTATACATCACACATAAGGTACTTTGTTATGGGTGATGGTGCATCTATACATCACATATACAGTGCATTGTTATGGGTGATGGTATAATTATATTTCTATCAAGTAGAAAGACTCGGGAGTTGGGTATGCCTTACTTTCTTGTAAGACAAAACTGTAAACCATTTTAGCCTGTTCTTCTAAGTGAACTGTTTCAAATATGTATTGCGTGCCAATGTGACCTTTGAAAAATGATTTCATGCAAAAATTGCATACCCAGATCAAAGTTCTTTCAGGAGGCCTTGGATCTTGGTCTACACATTTTGCCATGCCCCTTTATAGGGATCCTGAATACAAATTGTTCAAACCTTGGCACACCTGAAGATTGTTAGGGTTCAGAAATACGATAACCATGAATTGCCTTGCACCAGTAGGAGCACATTTAAAGATATACAGTAAAACCTCTCAATAGTGACCACTAAACTACATCAACTATTTTGTGCTAAAGGCAGGTGGCTGCTTAAAGCAAGGTGAAAGTAAAACAGAACGCTCCTCTGGGAGCGTTATGTTTTACTTTCACATTGCTTTAAGCAACCACCTGCTCTTAATACCAACTTATTAACACAATTAAGTGGCCATTATAGAGAGGTTTTTACTGTAGGTGTTTATGCGTTTTTGTGCATAAAAAACAAATTTAAATAAAAAGTGTACATACAAATGAAAATAATATTAAGATCCAACTTGAGTTGTGCATTGTGGAAGTGATGGTGTCTTTTAATTAGTATTCTATCTTTCATAGTAGGTTATAAGTAGGTATAACATATGCCTTCTAATCTAATGAATGATTGTATTTCATTTTATACCTTGGAATTCTCAAATTTATTGCATAGTGGACTTTAGAGTTTGTTTAACCTTATCACTGATAGATAGAGACACCTTTACATGCCTTTGCAAACAGAGTAGACCCAAATCAGGCAACTCCCATAGGAGCTGGTCGGTCAGGGTCTGCTCTGTTTGATTATGGAATAATATAGATCTGATTCTACTCAGGATCCTAATAATCCTAGTCTATTCTTAGATCCTAATGAGATGTCATTCTGCAATGGTAAATATTTCCAGTGTGTATATATGGCAATTTATATAACTTCTTCTGATTAACCCATTCCCTCATATAGATGCCTTTTGACGCCTCTGTAAAAGTCACTTTTAGAAACCATTGTGATAAATAGAGCATTAAAATGTTGCTCCCATATGAGCAAATGCTCTATTTATCACAATGGTTTCAAAACTTACCATTTTCACTAGTAAATGCTCGTTGAGTTGGGTCTAAAAATAGCCTATGAGGTAATAGGTTAATATTCATGTCATTATCTCTTACATAAATATTCATCAGGTAAACATTTAAAGTTTCATGTTCAACCTTACAGCTTGGTCTAGAGCTATGTTTCTGTGTTGACAAGTTGTGTGACTGACTATATATCGTGTGCCTTTACCTCTTTTCCTGCTGAAGAAATAATGGCTGCTCTTACTCTGAAATGAAGCCAAGATTTTACTTAACACATTCCCTCCTAGTGATGCATTTTGGCGCCTCTGTAAAAGTTACATTTTGAAACCCTTGTGATAAATAGAGCATTTGCTCTATAGGACCCTATTTATCACAATGGTTTCAAAACTACACAATTCTAAAATGCTCCTTTTCTGTAGATTTATTCAAAGAGGTAGGGTCTAAAAATAGTCTAGGAGGGAATGAGTTAAAATAAAGAAACAGATCTATCAAATTCCAGTAGCAAACAGAGCAGACCCTGATCAGACAACTCCTATAGGAGTTTACTGGGTTTACTCTGTCTGCAAATGCATGAAAATGCGTTTATATAAAGGAAAGGGTTAAATTCTGATTAAGTGTCATACAGCTTGGACCCTGATGAGATATTGTATGACTCGGTGTCACATCTCAAATGATGGTTAGATCACGAACGGCAGGATAAGGGTTAGTATTGAATTAAGACAAACTTTTTGTTTGTTTTTGCTTTGGATTAGGAGACATTGTGTTTGTGTTTACTGTAGAACATGCAAGGTTCAAGGGGAAGAAGGCCTCCCCAGACTACAGCCAACTGCTGAAAGAGGCTATCTACAAGCACCAAGTCCTCGGCAACGTCATGTTCAATGGCAAATTGATCCAGGCTGACTGTAATTATGGTTGTTTCATGACCATCAACACCAGTAACCCCACAGCCACAGTCATACCAGAGACATTCAGGGTTAGTCAATCCTTTCCCTAATAAACATTTATGTTTGAACTGGTCATTTCTTGAATACTTGTTAATTTAATGTTTATAGTTTAAACTTTTGAAGGAAATGTTTTGCTTTGTCAAAAAAACATAGGATTTATAATAATCCCATAAGCAAACTTGAGCTGTCTGATCTGGGCCTACAGTAGCCATCTGATCTAGGTCTACTCTGTTTGCAAAGGCATGAAAAAGCATTTATATGATGGAAAGGATTAAATATGACCGTTATACCTGCTAGCAGTGATTATTCCATTTTTGCACTTTTTATGCCCCAAAAGGAGGCATATATTATAGTAATTGTACTGTCCGTCCCGTCTGTCTTTCTGTCTGTCTGTCTGTCAGTCTGTCTATTAGTCCCACATTGTTTCCGCTCTGTAACAAATGTTTACTACCTTGAGACGATGTGTTGCGGAAAAGAACCAGGTTCCTATCTCAAAGATCAAGGTCACAATTGGGGTCAAAGTTAAAAAATGGGGACATTTTGTCATGTCCGCTCTGTAACTCCTACATACATTAGTGGATTTCAAAATAAACTGGTACAAATGTTTACCACCTTGAGACGATGTGTTGCAAAAAAGGACCAGGTTCCTATCTCAAAGGTCAAGGTCACTGTCAGGGGTCAAAGTTCTTAAATGGGGACATTTTGTCTTGTCTGCTCTGTAACTCCTACATACATAACTGGATTTCAAAGTAACCTGGTACAAATGTTCACCACCTATGAATCTACAAAATGCAATATGTTCCAGGCATACACATGCTCTAGGCTTTAGTGTTGGTGATATCTTTTGGGGGCATTTGTCACATGACTGTGACAGCTCTTGTTTGATTACTTTTAATATGACTCACATAGAAGCAAATGGTGTTGATGCTGATCAAAATGCTCCTTTAGGAGCAGGTAGATCTGGGTCTGCACTATTTTGCCTAAGTTTGGCTGTCCAAATACTAAGGGTAATAAGGGTGTGCACATTGGTTAAATTATCACAAATTTTAGTATGCAACAATTTAGTCTAATTTCATACAACAGAAATATTTTGATAAGTTCTAACATAACTGGATGTTGTGATTGTCCCTTATTCCTACTATTTAGATCTATATAAGTCCTATGGAATACATGTATATTTCTTTTCATAATAACAGATGCTGTTGAGACCATGTGCTTTGGTGGTTCCCGACTTCCAAATGTACCTACAAGTTGTGCTTCTGTGCAATGGGTACCAGAACTACATGCTGTGGGCCAAAAAGCTGGCCCTGTTCATACAGTTGGTCAAGATGCAGGTATGTGCTCATGAAATAATAACAACTCTTCATAGATAGATAGATTGGTCAAGATGCAGGTATGTGATCATGAAATAATAACAACTCTTCATAGATACATGTAGATAGATTGGTCAAGATGCAGGTATGTGATCATGAAATAATAACAACTCTTCATAGATAAATAGATTGGTCAAGATGCAGGATGATAATAACAACTCTTCATACATAGATAGATTGGTCAAGATGCAGGTATGTGATCATGAAATAGGAGCCGTCTGATAAGGGTCTACTCTGTTTGTTATGGATATAATTTGGATCAGATTCTCTTGTTTCTGCTTTGACAAATGTGTTAATATGCCATTTTAAAAATTAATCTTATTAATATTCATGATGTCATCAATTCCTTCATGATTATCCATGTAGTAAAGGATCAGTGTCTTACAAAAACATTATACATGTCAATAATATTGCAAATCACTCCTGAATGTGGCTATAGGTAAACATTGCTGGCCAGGCATTGTCTACAAATTGACTCTCGAAACTTATTCATCTAGATACAGTAAAACCCCTCTAAACCGGAATTCTAGTAGAGAAGAATTTAGATACTTTTAGGCAGGTGGCTGCTTAATGCAGGGTGAAAGTCATGCAGATAGCTCCTAGAGGAGCCTTTCTGCATGGCTTTCACCCTGCATTAAGCTGCCACCTGTCTCCAAGACAGATACTTATACTAAATTTGATGTTCGGTTTAGAGAAGTTTCACTGCGCATGAATCAATGTTCCTCTGACTTCAAGATAAACACTTTGAACTATATGTGTTGTTGTTTTGTATCGAAAGATTGTTCATTAATTGCAGCTGCCCATGAAGAGTCAGTACAAGTTTGGTATGAAGGACTTGAAGATGATTGTTCAGCTTTGTATCATGATTCTCTTTGACCTGAAGGAAGCACAAGAACATGAGAAAAGGGAAGTCGGTGAGTGACGAACAGAATTAGATTGTACTTATCATCATAGGCTCCGCTGTCTGCTTAATAGAGTTGGCTTTTGACACCTTTACAAACAGAGTAGACCCAGATAAGACGACTCCTGTAGGAGCCATCTGATCAGGGTCTGCTCTTTTGCTTATGGAATTATATAGATCTGATTCTATAGTTTGTGCCATGGTCAAAATTTCCGCTTTGTTCATAATGATAATGTAAAAATTTGCCTAATTAATATTCATGCAGTCATTATATCTTACATGAATATTTATTAGGTAAAGCTTAAATCTATTCATTCAGAGCTTGACCTATAACAGCACATTCAGAGCTGCAGATTAGAGGAGTATGTAGGATGTCTGTAAAATATTGGTTTAATATTTTGCTTCCAAAATTCTTATTGGCATTCTTAAGAGCTTTCTGTACTATATGTGTGCTGCATTAGGCAGCCATCTGTTTTTCAAGACAGTAGGTTAGAGTTGTATATGAGATGTCTGTGGTGACAAAATGAATAGAATACCACTTCAGTTCTGTATATGAAAAGCTTATCTGATTTGCCTTTCGCCAAAGCTTAAACAAACTTTTTCCTGTTGTGGTTGCTTGCTTTTCATGAAGTCTTTCCTTTGCATTGCTTTTTAAACCTTTACTCCGTATACATTGTACCTTCATTATACCGGCATTCATTACAATGGCACCCTTGTTACACCGGCAGTATGCATTGAAACAAAATTACCATTAAGTCTTTTAAATAACCACTGAATAAATAGGTACAATGCCAACAAGACAGGTGATCGCTTAATGCAAAATATAAGAAATGCAAAACGCTCCCAGAGGAGCTTTTTGCACTTCTTGTGTTCTGCATTAAGTGTTCACCTGTTGGTATTAATTAGTTTAACACTGGTCATATTGTTCCTTTCATATTTAAACTCATTATAACGGCAACCTTGTTATACCAGCAAACACCTCCGTTGTAATGAGGATTCACTGTATATTAATGTGAGAAATATTGACATCATGAATATTAAGTAGATTTTTTTTTATAATAGCACATTTATACTGGAAATGATGTCCAAGGCAAAAGCTGTGTAGAATCAGATCTATAGTATTCTGTAAGCAAACAGAACAGAACCTCATGAAACAAACTTCTACAGGAGCTGCTTTATCTGAGTCTACTCTGCAAGGCATTAAAAGACGTATTTATTTAGTAAAGGGTTAAGGGTTAAGTCACTTGGAGCATTATCTAAGTGAATTTCATTTTCTCAAATTTTAACTTTCTGGAGTTTTATGTTTCATTGTTCCATATTTCTGACTTTCTTTCATTCACCTTATTCCAGAGGATGCAGCAAAGCAGACAGGTATGAGAATAGACACGCCCCCACTGGTTGCCATGGACCTCAAAGCCATAGAGGAACAGAGCATTGTGCAGGCAATACTGGAAGTCTTACAGCCCACACTGGAGACTACTGACGATGTTGCGGCTTTCCTTGGAATCTTGCGGGATGTTTTCCCACTTAGCATGAGATCCAAGTCTGCTTCAGGACAGTACCAGGACACAAAGTTGGTAAATGCTGTCCGCGACCAACTGAATGAGGACAATATGAAGGAGACCCAGGAGGTGATGGATAAGGTAAGAAAGGACTCCAAGATCAGGTTTGACACTTTTGGTGCAATAGTCTGTGAATACTTTTGGAAACAGTTTGGATCCAGATGAGACACTGAGTAAATGAGTATCTTATCTGGATCCAAACTGTTTGACACACAGATTATGTCTTATATCTAAAAAATTGGAAAGAACTCCACTTTGATAATCTTAGCAGATGGGTGGAAAGGGTCAAGGGGGTTAAGCATTGTTTGTTTTTGGATTTGTTTTATTTCTTACATTATTTCTTATGCTACCTTACAGGTAAAGGGCTAATTTTGTTTGTTGTTGCATAGAAATGTTGATGAGACATAGAAATGGTGATGAGACAAAGTGCCAATGGAATAAAGGGTTAACCCACAGCCTGGCTGTCACAACTATAGCAAACAGTGTAGACCCAGATAAGAGAGCTCCTATAGGAAAATCCACGTCTGCATGCTCTATGCCTAGGAAAATCATTTCAATACATCCTGTATATTTTTGTAAAGAAAGATTTGTCTTAATTAATATTCAAAGAGGGCAAAGTGATGAATCATATGTGGCGGGCTAAGGGTTGAAAGGTTAATGTGTCCTGATATATTAAAACCAGTCTGTAGACTTTTAAGCCAGATCAGCCATCACATTTAAAATTTGGTATCTGATTAAGCTCTACATTGTTTGCTATCCATTAACACACATTCTGTTCTGTTGACTTTCACTTGTAAAGCAGTATAAGCACCTTTTTATTAACATTAATTAATTAGATTGTTCCTGTTTGCAAAACATTAATGTTGATTTTTGTATAGTGCAGCTGAAGTGTTGATTAACCTTTTACCTGATGAGTTTTGATGCATTTTACAAACAGAGTAGACCCAAACCATATGGGTCCTACAGGAACCATCTAATCAGGATCTGATTTGTTTATGCCATTATATAGATCTAATTCTAAAGAGTTTCTTTTGTTCATAATACTGATATAAAAATCAGTCAATTAATATTCATACATTCATCACTTCTTACGTGCATATTCATTAGATAAAGCGTTAACCCTTTCAATCATATAAACCCCATTTTATGCATTTGCTGTAGGAGCCATCTGATCAGGGTCTGCTCTGTTTGCTTATAATATAACATAGATATGATTCTACAGTTTCTGCCATGGCCAAAAATTCCTGTGTCCATGTACTATTATAAAAACTAATCTAATTAATATTCATTATGTCATTATTTTGTACATAAATATTCCTGGAGTAAAGGGTTAATATTCACCATGCTATTATTTCTAACATGAGTATTGAACAGGGAAAAGGTTAGCATTATTGCAATACCGTTTTACTTTATACATCCTAGATTCTCCAGCTGTACAGTACAATACAGCAGAAGGAATCAGTGATTCTAGCTGGTCCAGCAGGTTCAGGAAAGACCACCTGCCTTGGAGTTCTAGCACGAGCCCTGAACCGTCTCAACTACCTTCTGTTTGCACCTGACCACTCCAAAGATGAGCTGACCACAGATAGAGACTTGATATACCATGCCAAACACAAGCTCCAGGTTAGTGACTTCAGTATTTTGTAGATTATTTGCTCAAAAACATTTTATTACATGAATCAGTCTCATCAGTAGATTTAACAACTTAACTAATTTTCTTCACATTATTGTTTTAGTTTGTTTAGTTTGTAACTTCATAATAATCTTTGTGAGAGCATTGCATACAAGAAGGGTAGAGTTTTCTCAGTTTAGTAAAACCCCTCTAAACCGGAATGCTAGTAGGGAAGATCTTGGATACTTTTAGGCAGGTGACTGCTTAATGCAGAATGAAAGTCATGCAGAAAGCTCCTAGTGGAGCTTTCTGCATGGCTTTCACCCTGCATTAAGCTGCCACCTGTCCTAAAGGCTGATATTTTTACTAAATTTAATGTCCAGTTTAGAGGGGTTTTGCTGTAGCACCTCTCTAAAGCAACCATGTACAATTGATTAAACATTGGCATCTTGAAATGTAGGTGGCTCCTAAAAGCATGGCAAAAGTAATGCAGAAAGCAGCCCTGGGAGCATCTGCCTTGAAGACCGAGACTAATACTTCTTTTGAGTGATTTGATGTTGAGAGGTTTTGCATTTTTTGCATAGTTTCAGTGATGCCAACTTTTGCATAATATCTGTTACATACTGTAGTTGCTGAAGATTATACCAAGAAAGGTTTTGATCTTTAAAAAAATGAATTTACTACTTTACATTTTGTTTTAACATGCTTACATGTGTTACACATAGGAGTTGGAGATGGATGAGTTTCTTGAGGGTGAAGAGGAAGTGAGTAGAATGGCGCGCCCTAGTGGGCTGCATTCAGTGCTGCCACCTAGTGGCATTAGTATTTTCATATGAATGGGTTTTTTTTGTTTTATTACATTTATCTGCTTTTGTTTACAAAAATGGCTGATGCATATAGATGTAGACAGATGCATGGTTTTATTATCATAATTTTATTTTATATCTTAACATAAGTATTAACTTTCATAACATTGCAATGAAGTGGTTTACTAAGATGTTAGGGAGGCTTTCTAGACATCTTATCAATCTAAATACGTTCTCAGGACTTAGTGCAAAGCTATTATAACTGCATTCTTAAACCCCTTACCCCATGAATATTCATGGAAGAAATAATGACATCATGAATAGTAATTAAATGAATTGTTATAATAGCACATAGACAGGAGACTGTTTGGCCATGGCAAAACTGCAGAATCAGAACAATATCATGTCAAGAGCAAACAGAAAAAATCCCGATCAGACGGCTCCTATACTAGCCATCTGATATGGGTCTACTCTGTTTGCAAAGGCATAGAAAGGCATATTTATGGAGTAAAGGGTTAACATTTATAAGCATATAAAATTGTCTTCTTTTATTCTGAAAGCAATGTTTTCTTCATTTTTTTTCTCCAAATTCATGTTCAGAGAATTACTTGGCATCTCATGTAGATCCAAATAGTTTGCAAAGGTCATCACTGTTCCCCTATATTGTAGATAGAGTTTTGCACTTACCTCTTAATTTGTTCTCATGAAATTACTAAAGTAATGAGCATTTCTTTGTTGTCAATGAATGATTCCCTCTTTACATGTAGTTTTCAGTCAGCTTTGAAATAGTAGTCCAAAATTCATTTACTGTTACTGAAGTTGCTTGAGTTTTAGAGCTTTGATAATTGAGACATCACTTTATATCTGCATTTTGAAAATGTGTCACAATATATTAGATTAATTTTGAAAACAGAGTAGACCCAAATCAGATGGCTCCAATACGAGCCATCTGATCAGGGTCTGCTCTGTTTGCTAATGATTTTTGATAGATCTGTTTCTTTAGTTTCTAAAATGGCTACATTGTTACACCTTCAGTATTTTGTATATGAATATTCAGTAGGTACTGAATAGTGGAGTAAAGATAAAACAGGGAAAGGGTTAATCAAATAACTTTGGAATCCCAGATCCCAGGTTCAGTACCAGTGTTAGGCTTTAATTTCAGTAATAAGAAGATACAATTCTATGTTTTAAAAACAAGTTTCAAAATAAACCAGCTTATTTATTTTGCATCAGTCATTCTGTTTAAGAAATTGGTTTTCCCTATTAATGTATTCTGTAAATTATTTGCTTGTTAACCCCTTACTCCAAATATATGTCTTTTAATGCCTTTGCAAACAGAGTAGATCCAGACCAAATGGCTCCTGTATGGGGACGTCTGATCAGGGTCTGCTCTGTTTATTCATGGAATAATAGTGATTTGATTGAACAGTTTCTGGCATGGCCAACAATTCTTTATTTCATATATGGTTTAGATAATGAATATTGATGATGTCATTACTTCTTACATAAATATTCATGGAGTAAGGGGTTAATGTTAACCATAGACTGCTGTGCATATAGATGGTTTGCTATCTGTATTTAGAATTGGGTTTTTCTTTTGTTTTATTATACTTTTGCAGAAGTCCAGATAAGATGTGTGAATTAAAACATTTTCAAGACTAACTCCTTTACTTCTCCACCAAACACTTCGAGATGATTCTAAAGAGTGGTCAAAATATGGGGTTTGGTGGTGAAATGACGATTTAAGTTCTTCAGTACGCATACTTATCTGTTGCTTTGTTTTTGTCATTTTTGTCATAAGTCTATGTCTGCTCTATGGTAGATGCTTAAAACATTAAGTAGTAAATTCTGCACAATTTCAGATAAATGATCATACAATAAAACCTCTCTATAACAGTCACTAAATTACATCAAGTATTTTGTTTTAAAGGCAGGTAGCTACTTAAAGCAAGGTGAAAATAAAACAGAATGCTCCTATAGCAGCATTCTGTTTTACTTTCACCTTGCTTTAAGCAGCCATCTGCCCTAAATACCAACTAATTAACACAATTTAGTGGTTGTTATAGAGAGGTTTTACTGTAGTTTAATTATTCTATTTATCCATACATTGTTACGGGAGACATGGTGATCTTTTTAAATGTATAGGCTTACTTGTTATCAGCAACTTTAACTTTTAAACGAGTACAGATAAAGACTTGATATTTGGCATGTATATGTATCTCATAAAGCTGCACATTTTGAGGGGGTGACATGTCAAAGTCAAGGTCATCCTTCAAGGTCAGAGGTCAGATATATAGGTCAAATCACCAACTTTAACATTGGCCATAACTTTTAAACCAGTAGAGATAGAGACTTGATATGTGGCATGCATGTGTATCTCATGAAGCTGCACATTTTAAGGGGTGACATATTATAATGGCATATGAACAGTAGAAATGTTAGCCATGGCAAATACTTTAGCATCAGATCACTATAATTTCATAAGCAATCAGAGTAGATCCTGATCAGATAGCTTCTGCAGAAGTATGTGTCTTTATCATGTCAGGGGTAAAATCTAAATCAGACTTTTACAAGAAATTTATTGTTTGTATAGTAATTAATACATTGGTCTCTTTAACCCTTTCCCTATTGAATATTCATGAAAGAAATAATTACATCATTAATAGCTGAATTTTTTAATGGCACACATATTTGGTATTGATAGAAACTGTAGAGGCAGATCTATAATAATATCATAAGCAAACAGAGAGGACCCTGATCAGATGACTCCTACAGGCCTGGAGCAGTCAGATTTGGGTCTACTCTATTTACAAAAGTGTTTATATGAAGGAAAGGGTTAAGCAAATAAGAAGCCCATCTGTTTCTGATGCAATTATTTATGAAAAATGTAATCGTTATAGAATCCTATGATTTTTCCAATGTAACTTGGTGTGTTATATATATTCTCAAGGGGATGGTTTTGCTAAAGGACAATAGACCTGTAAAGGTATTCTAGCTGCTGCAGTGACTTGCTGTATTACCCTAGATATTTGGACAACCTGAGACAAATAGTGTAGATCCAGATCAAAATGCTTCTTCAGGATCCGTTTGATCAGGGTTTACACTATTTGCTACTTGACTAGTTTCATTTAACCATTTCCCTGTTCAATGTTCATGTAAGAAATGATGACAACATGAGTAATTATTAGCTCAATTTTTAATTTGTAAACTTTTCCAAGGGAATGTTTTGCTTTGACAAAAATAGTAGAATCAGATCTATATTATGTCAAAAGCAAACAGGACAGCCCCTGATCAGATGGCTCCTATAGGAGCCATCTGATCTGGGTCTACTCTGTTTGCAATGCATAAAAAAGTGTTTATATGAGGGAAAGGGTTAAAGTTGTCAAAATGATGTCAAATTGACATATGTTTTACAGACTGTTGGAGTAGAGAACCTTTTTGTCTAAATATTAAATGGTTATTACGGTATTTCTTAACCCATTTATACCCATATCATTCAGTGAACTGACGAACAATGCTTTCCAGCAGTCCCATTGTTCATTTTAAGGGGCTCATGTACTGGTGTATATCTTTGGACAGTAATTTGTACTACAAATAGTGTAGATCCTGCTTAGAGGTCTTCAACAGAAACCATCGGATCCAGATCTACACTGTTTACCAAGCCCCATGAAATTGATCATTGACATGAATAAGCAAAATTAATAAGCAAGCAATTTTTAAAATGGAATTTGCTTTACAATAAGCTTTTTTCTCTTGCTTATAATATGCTTCTTTGTTTTAATTTATTCTCTTTAAGTGCACCCCTCCATCAATTCTAAACCATTCCACCAATGTACAAAACTTTATTGATAAATTATAAGTTAATCATGCAGTACAAATTAAATAAAAGTTTACAAATTATAAGGTTGTATATTCTTATACATGTATATGATTTTATTACATTTTACATGCATTTGCACAATGATTTGTTGCTGTTCTTAAGTGACTACTTTCATTACAGTATAACTAATGTTTTTTTGTGCTGTGAGTGGTATAAAATTTTGCATGTTTAATTGCAAACAATCTAGGTTCTGTAATAACACTTTCCTAATGGCCTATCAAAAAATATTTACTTACTGTTGACAGTTGCATTCAGTGCCAGAGCACGTCCTCAGAACTGTGATTAGAGCTGTTTTGGTCTGGCTTGTTCACTCAATATCATGCACTGATGCCTGGTAAACTGTGCGCCATCTAGTTGTGTACTAGTCCAAAACCATACTAGTCACTGACCCAAAGAAGTTCACCTTATGTGAATGAAACATTTCTGGATATGCCATAAGGAAATTGTTATTATAGTGACAAGTCATCCTGATGAATCTGTTTAACCTCTTTCCTTCATATTAGCACGTTTTCATGCATTTGCAATCAGAGTAGACCCAGATCAGATGGCATCTGTGGGAGACATCTGATCAGGGTCGGCTCTGTTTGCTTTCTTTACTTTCTAAAATGGGTTCAATGTTCCTTCAACATTTCATTTTGACCTTGAATATTGAGTAGGTATTGAAATTTGTAATAAGCATAGAACGGAAAGGGTTAATAATTAATGTAGGTTTTGCCTTGCAGCTTTTTTTTTTGTCAGGATATATTTAGTGTGTTTGTTGCCAAACTACAATTCTTCAGTTTGTAGTGAAAAGTGTAATGTGTTTGCTTTAGAGTGTTAATGTCATATATGTTGCTGTTTTGCAAATTTAGTCTCAATACCAGAAAATAATTATTGAATTTCAACATGCAAATTGTTATTCAGTTATGTAATGATTTTACCATTTCTGTAACAATGATCAGACAGTTCAGTGACATTAACCCTTTGAATGTTGAATTTTCAAAGTTGAATTGTCCATCTAATGATATACAGTAAAAAGTGCTCTAAACCGGAAATGTAGTAGAGAAGAATTTAGATACATTTAGGCAGGTGGCTGCTTAATGCAGGATGAAAGTCATGCTGAAAGCTCCTAGAGGAGCTTTCTGCATGACTTTCACCCAGCATTAAGCTGCCACCTGTCTCCAAGACCAATATTTCCACTAAATTGAACGTCCAGTTTGGAGGAGTTTTACTGTATTCCATTCAGTATGAAAGTTGAAATTTGTGATAAGATTTTTAATGGCAAAAGTGCTGACCGTAATCAATCAGAGTGCTCATCCATGACTCCTCTGATTTGGGTCTGCACTGTGTGTATATACCAGTTCACTCACTTCCTGCAGTCAAAAGATTAACCATTTCGGTGCCAAATTCTAATTGTGTCTGCAAACAAATTTTGTTAAATCATTCGGTAAAATGAGGAAATGAGGTAAATAAATGAAAATTTCAAAGGAATAAAGCACATATATAGAAACAGATATAGAGTTTGAGACAAAAAGTGAAGTCCCTGATCAGACACCGCCTTGAAAAGGCGGCGTCTGATCTGGGACTGCACTAATTGTCATGGTGCATTTTTGCGACATTGGCTGTGAAAGGGTTAAGGAAGATTATCCTGCTACATATACAATACGGCTACTTGTGCGGCAGTTCCAATCAAATTTAATAATTTCCTTTTAATGTTTAATCCTTTACTTCATTGATATGCCTTTTAATGCCTTTGCAAACAGAGTAGACCCAGATCACACTCCTATATGAGCCATCTGATCAGGGTATGCTCTCTCTGCTTATAAAATAATATGGTAGACCTGATTCTGCAGTTTGTGCCATGCTTAAAAAATTCCTTTTTCATAATGCCAGTATAAATTTTCAGTTAATCACTATTCATACAGCCATTATTTTTGGCATGAATATTCATCAGGTAAAGAGTTGATCATGAAACTCACTCTTTTTATTTATTTCAAATATAAATTTCTGTATGTCATAGAATAATATTATGTCTTAGAAGAAAAACATGTATTTTGTGGTTCCATTATGATGTGGACATATTGAGGAGTGTTCAATATTCTTATCCTCAAAATATGACTAACTCTTTCCTTCATATGAACACTTTTTCAATCCTTTACAAACGGAGGAGACCCAGATTAGATGGCTCTGTAGGAGTCATCTGATCAGGGTTTGCTGTGTTTGCTTATGAAATTATATACAATGTAGATCTTATCCTACAGCTTTTGTCTAAGCCAAAACTCCCCTTTGCCATAAAAAAATGAGTAAAAATTCATGCATGAATGTTCATTAAGAAAGAGTTAAAAATCAGACATTCTAAATGAGCTCCACTATGTGAAAACTAATCCTAATGGTTGGTTTTCATATAGCAGGGTTCAAATTTGATTAAAAACCAAGACTTTCTATGTGTGATTAGTTAAACACTTTCCCTCATATAGACAACTTTTGGCACATATGTAAACAGAGTAAACCCAGATCAGACAGCTCCTGTAGGAGCAATTTGATCAGAGTCTGCTCTGTTTGCTTATAGAATAATATAGATCTGGTTCTACAGTTTCTGTCATAGCCAAAAGAAATGTAATTATATAGATTCAGTCCATAATGTTCACACAGTAAGAGATTTCTTAGATTAATATTCATGGAGGAAAGTGTTAAACATATGAACGAGATATTTCTGGTTTTCAACCAGTTTTATCTATATTTTGTAGTTCATAAATCGACTGGGTGCACCAAAGACAGAACCATCAAAGGGAGGTAAGAAGTTCCGCCATATGACGTCAATGCTGACCAAGGTACAGGAGGCGATACATGAGCTAGAGGTGAAGAAAGCCCCAGAGTACGCCATGTACCCAAAGATAGATCTGGTTCGCCTGAACCCAACTGCTATGACATCTAAAGAGGTAAGTTTGTTAAGATATGTACATGTTTAACAAGATTGGCTTTTAGAGACTACTAATGGAAAAACAATAATGTTTTTCTGATCAAGCGATATTAACCCATTCCTTGATATTGACACCTTTTGACGCCTCTGTAAAAGTCACTTTCTGAAACCATTGAAATGTATATGTTGTCAAAGAGGTTGGGTCTAAAAATAGCCTATGGGGGAATGGGTTTCCTTCATATAAACACATTTTTGCAAGTTTGCAAGCATAGTAGACCCATATCAGAGGGCTCCTATAGGAGAGTCTGATCAGGGTCTTCTCTGTCTGCTTTTGACACAATGTAGATCAGATTCTACTGTTACTGTTAAAGCAAAATTTCTCTTGAAAGGTTTACATTATAAAACTTCAGCTAATAAATATTCATGATGTCATAATTTTTCACATGAATATTGAAACAGGGAAAGGGTAAATGGTGATTGTAGAGAGGTTTTACTGTAATTTGACTTGTTTTTAGTGGCCTCTTTATATTGGTTTTATTGTATTTTATTCAGCTACTGGGCCATTTTGAGAATGACATCTGGCAAGGAGGTCTGTTGCATAAGGTTCTGCGGAATGCAAGCTTCATGTCTGATGCAGTGAAGACATACATCCGTAATTATCGGATGCAGGAGCAGTCAAAACAGAAACAGAAGTCAGATTTGCCATCTGTACTGCTCAAGTGGGTTGTCCTGGATGGAGTTCTCCACCCGTCATGGACAGAGGGACTGAACACAATGCTGGATAGCGAGAGGAAACTCTCAGCAGCTAATGGAGGAAAAGTCACACTTAACAGTAAGATCAGCTCACATATATTCTTTAGCAGCTTGAAAATTAAACTTTTATGTTTTAACCCTTTCCTCCATAAATACGCCTTTCTACGCCTCTGTAAAAGTCACTTTATAAAACCATTGTGATAAATATGGGAGCAAATGCTCTGTTTATCACAATGGTTTCAAAACTACACAATTCTAAACTGTTTCTTTTCTCTAGTAAATGCTCCTTTTCAGTAGATTGATTCAAAGATGCTGTGTCTAAAAATAGCGTATGGAGGAAAGGGTTATGGGTTTAGACTCACAGGTACTGAAATGAAACCATTGCTACATGCACAGAGTAGTTTGAATGCATCAAAGATCAAACTTGTTGATAACCATTTACCTCATGCATATTTATGTGAGAAATAATGACATCATTATTTAAAAAATAACTGCATTTTTATAATGGTATATGAACAGAGGAGTATAAGCCATGGCAGAAACTGAAGAATCAGATCTATATTATTATTTCTTAAGCAAACAGAGCAGACCCTGACCAAATGGCTACTATAGGAGCCATTTGATCGTGGTTTACTCTGTTTGCAGAGTTGTGAAAAGGCATTTGTGTTCCATGAAGGGTTAAAGGTTGATTATCTTGCTCTTCTTTTACAGTGGACAGTACCCATCTTCTGTTTGAGACGACAAACCTGGCCAACGTCTCTCCATCACTTATCTCACATACAAACATCATACACTTTGGGGAGGACATTGTTCTGTGGAGCAACCTGTTTGAATGCTGGGCAAAGACAGCCAAGTCCAAGTGGATCTTCACCTCTGAATGGTAAGATTGCAGTAAAAGCTCCATAAAGCTTCATGTTAAAGAAATCCTGCCGTACTTAGCCCTTTACTTCATGAATATTCATGTGAGAAATAATGAATGTATGAATATTAATTAAGGTAGATCAATTTTTATAATGGCATATATTCGAATGGCCATTGTTATTTGGCCAAGGCAAAATCAATATTTTTTTAAAAGCAAACCGAGCAGAACCTGATTAGATGGCTAGATAGGAGCATCTGATCTGAATCTACTCTATTTGCAAACATGTTAAAAGGCATTTCTATGAAGTAAAGGAATACCTTAGCTTTGGATTCTAACCTGACTGCAAATACAGTAGAACCTGTCTTAAGAGAACATTCATTTATTCAAAAATGCAGATGGTTGCCTAATGCAGGGCAAAAGTAATGCTTTCTGCATTACTTTTAATCTGCATTAAGCTACCACCTGCCTTACAGGCCTACAGCTATACCTCTTTTTGAAGGTAGCTTAAGACAGGTTCCACTGTTCCTGTTAGACAAGTTCAGAGTATCAAATATTTTTATCCTTATAATATGCTTATTTAGCTTGCATCTCCTCTGGATCCTAACTATTTGTGATAATAAATTAGCCTTATAAAATGTAGTTACAATACAGCAGTCCGGATTAGATATGTACATTAAAACATGTTCAAAAATAACTTCTTTATTTCTCCACCAAAACCACTGTTGTGACTACTCTTTAGAATTGTCTCCTCGAGACGATTCTAAAGAGAGGTCACAACATAGGGTTTGATGGTGAAATGATGATTTTAACACTTGAGTACGCACACTTATCTGTTGCTCTGTACAATGGTTTTACACTTTGTATCTTCTTTGACAGTATGAAGACTATCATAGATCTAGCCCATGATGTGTTTGGCCCCACCCTCAAGTTCTTACAGACAGAATGCACCCCAGCCCTTCTCACAGATGTAGGTCACTCAGTTGCCATGGCAAACAGCATCATACCAGGTGTACAGGAAGTGACATCATTCATTATGATATATTCCGCTCTTCTGGACCGAGGCTTCTCAAGAGACGAGTTTGAGAAGAAGATTCGATCTAGAGAACCCGATGGCAAGTATCAAGGCTCTTTGTTTTCTGTGTAACCCTTAACCTGATGAATGTTCATATCAGAAATAATGATGAATATTAATAAGTTGAAGTTTTATAATGGTGTATATAAAAGGAAAGTTTTGGCTATGGCAGAAACTAGAATCATTTCTACATCATTTCATAAACAAACAGAGTAGACCCTGATCAGACAGCTCCTACAGGAACCATCTAGTCTTGGTGTACTCTGTTTGCAAAGGTGTCAAAAAGCATCTGGTCAGGTTAAGGGTTAACATAAAGGTTTGACTTCATTGTTAACCACCTACTACTTGTGTGCAGACCATTTCATTTACACCTCAAAACAATTCATGCAAGATGTATATTTGTATATGTTATATCCAATGACCAATAGAGTGGAACTGGAATAGGCAGCTCCTACTGAAATAACCGGCTCAAAACCTGCATTTATGCAAATTCAGATAAAATGATCAATGTTGGTTTACCCTTTGAATGCTGAAAATTCAAAAAATGGAATAGATCATCAGTATTTAACTATAGATTAGATTTCATTCAGTATGAAAGGCTTACACTTTCTTGAGAATTTTGAAAGACAAGCAGTACAAATCCTGATCAAAGGGTTCCTGTAGTTGCACTTTTATCTGAGTCTTTAATGTTTCCAATTGCTAATAATTACCATTACATATCAACCCTTTCCTTCATATAAACGCGTTTTCACGCAACTGGAAACAGAGTAGACCCAGATCAGATGGCTCCTATAGGAGCCGTCTGATCAGGGTCTGCTCTGTTTGCTAATGGAATTTGATAGATCTGTTTCTTTACCTTCTAAACTGGCTATAATGTTCCACCTTCCATATTTCCTTATAACTTTTTTCTCCATGAATAACCAGTAGTTATTGAAATTTGGAATAAACATAGAACAGGGAAAGGGTTAAGTTTGAATATTCAGCATTCAAGTGTTTAAGTCAAAGTGGAAAAATACCAGATGCCATTTTGTTTGCAGGTTAATATTGCCGTATGTTGTTCATGTGTTGTATTTTGTATTGTCAAGCCCTTATCTTGCGTTAAAAACCCTTTTCTCCATGAATATTCAGGTTAGAAATAAAGACATCATGAATATTAATTAAATATTAACAATGGCATATAGACACAGGAAAGTTTGGCCATGGCAGAAACTGTAGAATTAGGTAGATATAATTTCATAAGCAAACAGAGCAGACCCAGATCAGACCACTCCTACAGGAGACCTCTGATCTGGGTCTGCTCTATTTGCACAGGCTTAGAAAGGCGTATATATGGAGTAAAGGGTTAAACTCTTTACCTACTTCGATTTTTTAACTCTTTCCTTCATAGAAACGCCTTTTGATACCTTTGCAAACAGAGTAGACCCATATCAGATGGCTCCTGTAAGAGCCGTCAGACAGGGTCTTATGGATTAATGAAGATATAATTCTGCAGTTTCTACTGATACCTAACAAACCTATTATGCCATTATAAAACTTCCGCTACTTAAATGTTCATGATGTCATTATTTCTTACACGAATATTTAACATGGAAAGGGTTAAAGCTTGCAAGAAACTATTTGATCAAGTTTGAACAACAGCTTGGATATGATGATACACTGGGGTACTTGGTGTCTCATCTGAGTGCAAGTTGTTTGCAAAAGTCAACCTGGTAGTGATCAGTAAAAGGGATAATTTTACTCCTTTCATATGTTATTTATGCAGTAACCCTTTCCCTTCTACTGAATAGTCATGGACAAAATAGTTATAGGTGGAACATTGTAGCCATTTTAGGAACCTAAGAAACAGATCTATGAAATTCCATTAATAAACAGAGCAGACCCTGATCAGACTGATTTGGGTCTACTATGTTTGCAAATGCATGGAAAGGCGTTTATAGGAAGAAAAGGGTTAACCCTTTACTCCATGAATAATCATGTAAGAAATAATTACCTTATGAATATCAATTAGATTAATTGTAATAATAGCACATAGCAATTTTGGTCATGGCAGAAATTATAGTCATATCTATATTATATCATAAGCAAATAGAGCGGACTCTGATCAGACGGCTCCTACAGGAGCTGTCTGATCTGGTTCTACTCCGTTTGCAAAGGTGCAAAAAGGCATATTTATGGAGTGAAGGGTTTAATATGGTATATTTTTTACACTTTATATCTGTGAATATGTTGTTTAAAAATGCTTGCCTCATGTTGTTGATTGATTACATGTTGTAACATTATATATATATACATATCTTTTCATAATGTACCTGCCTTATGTTGTTTACATATACTTGCCTCGTGTTGTTTATTGTTTACATGTTGTAACATGGCTTATGTTGTTTACAGAGGAGACAAAGCTGATCATAATCTCCAGAAACTTGGGTAAACACTGCGCACACACTATCTATTCAACTCTTTGTCTCTCTCTATATTGCCTGGTGACTATAATGCTTTATTAACAAACTGATGGTTTATGTACAACATGTAGAAATGTTTATCCATAAGCATGATTAACTTGACTAGAAAAGGGAACCTATGAATGAAGAATTGCTGATTTGGGTTTTATTATATGATGGTTATACAGTGGTCTTACTAATGTAATTACATGATTTATTGACATAGGAGTCTGTAAAAGCAGGCAATTGCATAATGCAGGGCAAAAGTAATGCAGAAAACTCCTATAGGAGCTTTCTGCATAATTTTTGTCCTGCACCTATTATACGGTAATAATCAGAATTATACTTCTTTTGAGTAGTTGTATTCATAATTTACCCTAAATACCCTAAGTATTTCGAGGGCTTGGCACAAAACTATTCTAACTCCTTCACAAAGTGAAGGAGTTAGAATAGTTTTGCACCAAGCCCTCGATTTGGAGACACCTGGTTCCCCCTCTTTTCCGGTTTGTAAAGCTGTAGAATCGATTTGACACAGTTTTGATAACTTTAAATTAGACAGACATAGTAGCAAATAGTGTAGACTCTGTTCAAACTACTCCTTCAGGAACAGTTTTATCTGTGTCTGCACTATTTGCCTAAGTTGGAATATTTAGTATAATTAGGGTATGTTGCAATTTGACCCATTAAAGCCTTACTTGCTTAATATATGATTTTCATTTAAAGGGATGTCTCAGCAATAAATTATTTTGTCAATTTGACATTTTGAAACTAATTTGTGAAGCAGACAGTGCAGACCCTGATCATAGGACACATTCAAGAACTCTCTGATCTTGGTCTTCCTTGTTTGCCTTGTCCCTTTTCTTGAATTCTAGGCATAAATGGACAAATATGAGTATTTTGACTTCCTAAGGTTCTATATTTGTGCATTATGTGAGAATCTAACCTGTATACAGATTAAATATGCTTTACCTGGAACATGGAATTGACGATTTGTCCTTAACTATTCCTTAAAATCATAATTTTTTAGAGATTGCCTGAGATTTTTAGCAGACTTTTGCTGGATAATTTTGTTTCAAGTTTCATCTTACTACTAGATGTGACCATAAGTTACTTGTAGATACTGTAGAGCAAACACTATCAGATTAGTTATCTGATGGTCTACACAGTATTAGTTTGTATTCTATTCTATTATTTGTTTCATAGGTGTATGACCACTAATATCTGTATTGTTTATAATGCTTGTAGCATAAGTAGTAAACACTAACAGTATTTCCTATTTAACCCTTATCTGGCCGATCACAACCTTACAATCATTTGCAAACAGATGAGATCCAGATGAGACACTAATTCTTATAATTCAGCGTCTCATCAGGCTCGAAGCTGTTTGACCATCAGTCAGTAGATTCTCAAAAGCTTGGAAGAATCACAATACAGTAAAATAGTAGATAGTGAACTACAGTAAAACCTCTCTATAACGGACACTAAATTACATCAAGTATTTTGTGTTAAAAGCAGGTGACTGCTTAAAGCAAGGTGAAAGTTAAACAGAACACCTGCCCTAAATACCAACTAATTCACATAATTAAGTGTCTGTTGTAGAGAGGTTGTACAGTAGTTCAATATCTACTATTTTGACCAGATCAATACAGTAAAATCTCTCTATAACGGACACTAAATTACATCAAGTATTTTGTGTTAAAAGCAGGTGGCTGCTTAAAGCAAGGTGAAAGTTAAACAGAACGCTCCTATAGGAGCGTTCTGTTTTACTTTCACCTTGCTTTAAGCACCCACCTACCCTAAATGCCAACCAATTAGCACAATTTAGTGGCCGTTATAGAGAGGTGTTACTGTATAAGAGTTTGGGCAGACCATTATTTCTTGGCAGGGTAAGGGTTTATTGACACACTGTAATAATGTACATGTAGTATATATACTCAAAACAACGTCTTTTGTTTTATAAAAATAGTTGTAATCTTTAATTTACATACATATACATAGATTTTATTTGTGTGACATGGCACACAAAGAGTTAAACATATTAATGAAACCATACTTGAATCATAAAAATGTCTGCTCTGCAATAAATTTAATGCTTAGCAGAAAATGCATTTGAAATAAAAGCATTTTACAATGATTTAACAATATGCTTGATATATTTCAATTTTCTCTGCTTTATGAAATAAAAAGAAATATTAAAGTAGGGTAATTAACCCTTTACCTGATGAATATTCATGTAAGAACAGAGCAGAGCCAGATCAGACTGCTCCCACTGGAATAGTCTGGTCTGGGTCTTCACTATTCGTATAAGGCATGGAAAGGCACCTCAGTTTGTAAAGGGTTAACATGTTATCTGACCATATAACATTGACTCATCTGTGAAGTGTAAATCATGTGCAACAGATCTTCCTCTGTCATGGTAGATATCACTGACCATCATAGTTTCTAAAATACATTAGAACCTGTCTTAGGTGGCCATTATTTATTGAACATAGTACAATGTAGTCTTAAAAAGTAGGTGGTCAATGCTGGTCAAAAGTAATACAGAAAGCTCCTCTACATTACTTTTGACCTGCATTAAGCAACCACCTGTCATACAGACCCATAATTAGATCTCTGTTTGTTGACCGCTTAAGTCAGGTTCTACTGTACATAGACTGTCTGTCAAAATGTTTTTATTATTTGATTATTTCTTTTATACACATATACACATATTATTTGCCAATGATAATTTTAGTGGAAAGGAATCAGGACCAGAAAGGCAGAAGACAGAGTATAATACCTGGTCAAGGTTGTACAATCTTTGGCAATAATCTGAGCTCTTACCATCTGTTATGTGTCACCCAAAACAAAACTTGGTGAAGGAGTGTTCAGTGTGTATCATGTCTCTGTTGTTTTATTTTCCCAGTTTTGTGGTTCTCTTTTTAAATTTTGAAGATAGGATGAATTTTAGTGCACTGGTATTGCAATAATGCAACCCATTTTGCATCACATGGCAAAACCTAAGAGAAGAAAGAGGTTGTTGGTTTCATCGTAATCTTACACTTTGGATGTTGAATTTTTATATTGGAATTAGTCCTTATTGTTTAACCCTTTCCCTGTTCAATATTCATTTAAGAAATAATGACATCATGAATATTTATTAGATGAATATTTACAATAATAACTTTTTTAAGGAAATTTTTTCTTTGACAAAATCTGTAGAATCAGAACTATATCATGTCATAAGCAAACAGAACAGACACTGATCAGATGGCTCCTACAGGAGCAATCAGTCTGATCTGGGTCTATTCTGTTTGCAGACACATGAAAATGCATTTATACAAGGGAAAGGGTTTAAAAGAGTATGAAAGGTTTAAAGGAGTATGAAAGGGTATAATTTGTGAGAGAATATTGAATAACAAAACAGTGCAGGTCCAGATCAGAGGACTCCCTGAAATCCTCTGATCTTGGTCTATACTGTTAGCAAGTGTCAGCAAATTTGTTTCCCTCATTCAAAGGGTTAAACAGAATAAGTTTAAATTGTTTTTTCTAAACATATGCCGCTTGCAGAAATGGAAGCACTGGATTCACATATTTGCACTTTGGGGTTGGACAGATACGTAATATTGTACTCGTTATGTTTGAAATTTTGTAATTCAATCAATTTGTCTCCAGTTCATGTCAATACCATGGTTATTACATTATTTAACTTTGAGAATAATTATGTCTCCCCCAGTATACTGGGGAGACATAAGTTTTTGTATCAAAAACAATTCTAGTTATCATCCTCAAATTGTCAAAATTTATTTTTATTTCATTTCTATTGAATAGTCAATTAGTTTGGATTCTGCTGACTCTTGGCATCTCTTTTCCATCCACACTGTTTTGAACCCATGGTATGCACCCTAATTGTTTTAAGTCTTTTGTCAGACAAACTTAGTGATATCACACCTCTCAATAAGGTGCAGGTTGATGGAGGTCTACACTATTTGCTATTTCAGTATAATTGAAAGTGTTATTAACCCTTTCCTCTATAGGCTATTTTTAGACCCAACCTCTTTGAATGAATATCCCGATAAGGAACATTAACTAGAGTAAAATATTTTTTTTAGAATTTTGTGGAGCAAATGCTCTATTTATCACAATGGTTTCAACAGGTGATTTTTACAGAGGCGTAGTAGAAAGGTGTATTTATAGAGGAAAGGGTTAAGATAATGCCATATTTAAATACAAATCAGTGACTGTATACTAAGAATTATTAATTAACTATTCAGTAGACTATGTTGAAAATTGGTCTTTCAAGACATACATTGTCTGCTTTAAACAAATGAATTTTAATTATTAATCATATTTCACTGAGTGCTGATTTTTGTCCATTGCATTTTTGATTGACATTTTATGGGGTGCATTAGGTATTGCAAAAAGGATTTTGTTTGGGTCTTGTTCTTTATTGGCTTACTTTTCATATATGATCATGTACTCATTTCATTTGATGTGGTTTGGATTTGTTAAAATAATCACTTTTGGTGTTGGTTGTTGGCCTGGTGTTAATTATGTATTGGTTTCATAAGCATTTGTTAAAAAATGTGTGTTAGGATTTTTTTGCCATTTTACAATTAGAAATATATTTTCTCATTTATTGCAGAGGTTTGAATAAACAATATAATATGACAATGTAGGCATAATATTTAATCTATAACATTGTGAATAATTCAAACTGGCCCCTCCCTTTCTGAATATTAATGAAACAAAATGTTGTTTAAAAAATCACCACTAAAGAAAATGATTTTTTATGACAAACAGTGCAGACCCTGATCAAAGGGCTCCATATGGAGTCCTTTGATCTGGCTCTACACTGTTCATTTCCTACTCTTTAATGCTTTCCCTGTTCTAGATTTATTCCAAATTTCATTACCTACTGAATATTCATGGACAAAATAGCTATCTATATGGAAAGCAGAATACTTTAACCATTTTAGAAAGTAAAGAAACAGATCTTTCAAATTCCACTAGCAAACAGACCAGACCCTGATCAGATGACTCCTATCGGAGCCATCTGATCTGGGTCTTCTCTTTTTTCAAATGCATATAGAGGCATTTATATGAGGGAAAGGATTGAAGGGTTAACTAGAGGTTTCTTTCATATCCAACACAAGTATTTGTATCATGATGTTCATTATATTGCTGTTCACTCATAGGGAATGATATGGTATTTAAGTTTTATTTTCCTAATCCTTTACCAAATGAACATTTATGTAGGAAATAATGACATCATGAATATTAATTACATGTAGATGATATTTTATTATGGCTCAATGACACATGAAATGTTTACTAGTACATGGTTGATTGGAGCAGATTTTACTGTATTTGATTTGGTTTTGTTTCTAAATAGCTGAGGAAGCAGTCAAGGTTCAATCAAAGCCATCAAAAGGTTATTTTTTTGCACAAAGCTGCTGGTTCTGGGAATTAGCTCTTGAGGTTTGCACTTTTTGTGTCATACACTGTAAGCAGAGTGACACTTAGGGGTCACTGCTCCATCATTTGTCCATCTGTCCATTGATTCATGCATCAGTCCATCTACATCCATCCATCCATCCATTCATCTGTCTTTGTCTCTCCATTATGCTTTTTATGCCCCTTTTGAAAAAAAGGGGATGCAAGTCTGTCAGTAACTCATCAATAGTATTACATGGAGTCCACATAATGATATGGTTTTCATATTCAGTAGGGAGGTTAGTCATAATGAATAAATGACCCTTATTGATTTTGAAATCAGTATGTGAAAGGTGAAGGTCAAACTTCTGGGTCAAGGGTCAAACGAGACCTAATGATTTCTGATCAATAACGGATAACTTTTTTGCCTTGAGTCCTCATATAAGGCAAGGATGTTGGACATGGCAAGATGATGACTTCTATAGATTTTGAGGACAGTAGGTGCAAGGTCATTGTCAAACTTGAAGGTTAAAGGTCAAACTAGACCAAATGGTTTCTCGTCAATAACTCATCAACCTTTCCAACTAGAGTCCTCATATTTGATGGAGTGGTTTATCATTATGAGTAAATAAACCCCATTAAATTGGAGGTAGGTGAAAGGTCAAGGTCAACGTTAAGGTTAAATTACAAATTTCTGAAGCAATGACCTTGACCATAACTTTTGAAATATTAGGGTATAGTCATTATACATGACATGCATTCTGATCTCATGAAGGTTCAAATTTTGAGAGGAGCCATGTAATGGTCAAGTCAGACTACCAGGTCAAAGCTCAAATTCTAAAACTGAAACCTTGCCCATAACTTTTGAACTTTTATACATAGAGTCTTCCTTCATACTTGGCATGCTAACTCATTTTATGAAGCTGCAACTTTTGAGAGGAGACATGTCAAGGTCATTGTCAAACTTCATGGTCAAAGGTAGAATTGTTTAAATTTTAACATTGGCAATAACTTTGTGAGATATAAACTTCATATTTGGCATGCTTACTCATTTCATGAATGTTATTTAGCTGATTTATTGAAGGTCAAGGTCACACTTCAAAGTTAAAGTACCAAATCATAAGATGACTACCATAAGGGGATGGGGGTGGGGAGGGGCATACATATTTTACATACATCACTTGTTTGTTAGATGTTTTTCGTCATGGTTTTACTTCAGCAGGTGACATGTATTCTTTCTTACACTCTCATGTTATCTATGAGTTTCAATTAAACCTATGTCTAACTCTTTACTCCATGAATATTCATGCAAGAAATAATAACATCATGAATATTAATTAGACTAATTGTTTTAATTGCACAATGAGTCAATGACACAGATTTTTTTTGCCATGGCAGAAACTGTAGAATCATATCTATAACATAAAGCAACAGGGCAGACCCTGATCAGCCTGCTCCTACAGGGGCTGTCTGATGTGGGTCACCCTGTTTGCAAAGACATAGAAAGGTTTTTATGTAACGGAAAGTGTGTAGGTGTAATTATGGAGTAAAGAATTAAGCAGTGGAATGTTGAGTTTTCACAGTGAAATGCTACATCATCATTTAATGGGCTTTCCAAAAGGATAGAAACAGATCAGCTGTAACATTTAAAAAAGTGGCATTTGACCTGGTTCTACATTGTTTGTATCGCAAGTCAACGAAACAATTTGAATTTGCAAAAGGATATTTATGACAAACAGTGCAGACCCTGATGAGAGGGCTCTTAGAGGAGCCCTTCATCTGGCTCAATACTGATTTCAGTGCCTGACAACTCATTTCTGGTGTTAACCCTTCGCTTGCTGTTCACATCAATATACCTACCTGTAAATAGTGAAGACCTAGATGAGACAGCTCCTGCAGGAGCTGTCTCATCAGGGTCTGCACTATTTACAAGTTGATTGTGCAACCAATGCACTCCGCAGCAGTCATTGCACAGCGAAATACGTGTACACAGTGAAGATATATGTAATTATACAACAGGGCATGGGTAAAGAAGGAGAAATGTGTTTTAAAATTCAGCAAGCGAAGGGTTAATAGTACTTCAATCTAATTTGATAAATTTGAAGAGTATTAAAGAACTCATGCACACTCATGTACTCAGAACAAAGGTCAAGAAGCTCTCAGCAAGAGGTCAAAGTCTCATTTCCGGGGCATAGGTTACTGCTACTAAGGGGCTTATAATTGGTGAATCTTTGTGAACCATATTATGTCGATAGTTGATCTTTGCACAGTATCTTACAGTAGAATTTTATGTCTTAGCATACACCACTAACAAATCAATCTATTACTTCTCTTGTAGATGCTTTGAAATTGCAACTAACAGTATGCTTTACTGAAGCATTTATTAGTATTAATCTTTGACTTGTTAATCCTATGTTATTTTCCCATTGCAAACAGAGTAGACCTAGATCAGACAACTCCTGAAAGAAAAAACTAAAAATTTGGTCTCTATTATTTCATTATTTCACGAGCAAACAAAGCAGACTCTGATAAGGAGCCATATGGTCAGAGTATGTTTTGTTTGCAAAGGCATTAACCCTTTCCTCCATAAAAACGCCTTTCTACGCCTCTGTAATAACCAATTCTTGAAACCATTGTGATAAATAGAGTGCTCTATTTATCACAATGGTTTCAAACTACAAAATTCTAAAAAATTTACTTTTCTCTAGTTAATGCTCCTTTTGGGTAGATTCATTTAGGTGAGTCTAAAAATAGCCTATGGAGGAAAGGGAAGGGTTAAAGGGTGTATTAATTTTGTGGAGTAAAGGGTTAATTCTTACATAAGATTGCATAGAAAGCGGTCAGAATGTTGTGATTTATATTTGTGTATTTTCTTGAGTTAAAACTTGCATGAAATGCTTGACTTCTTCTTTTCAGTTGACAATTATGTGTGTGTGCATCTTGTGCTGTGCTCATGTTTGATAAACAGCGCATATTTTATTTATCATATTTACTATAGATATTTGGACACCTGTTCCTTCTATCCACTAACTTGTATTGCTGACAAAGTTAACTATATATTGTTTTGATAACATTAAGTTGTTAAACCTTTCCCTCATATAAACACCTTTTCATGCATTTGCAAACAGAGTAGACCCAGAGCTCCAACAGGAGCTGTCTGATCAGGGTCTGCTCTGTTTGCTTTTTACCTAATATAGATCTAATTCTACAGTTTTTGTCAAAGCAAAATATTCTCTTGAAAAGTTAACGTTATAAAACTTCAGCTAATAAATATTCATGATGCTATTATTTCTTACATGAATACAGAAGAGGGAAAAGGTTAAACTAATGGAGTAGCAAATTGTGTTGGCTCTGATCAAACTGATCATTCAGGAGCAATTTGATCTTGGTTTTCACTATTTGCCTAAGTATGCCTGGCTAAATATTTAGGGTAATAACACTATCCCTTTACTCTATGAATATTTATGTAAGAAATAATGACATCATGAGTATTAAGCATGTTAGTTTTCATAGCGGCGCATGAACACATGAATTTTTGGACATGGCAGAAACTGTAGAATCATATCTATATCAATTAATATGCAAACAGAGCAGATCCTGATTAGACAGCTCCTACAGGAGCTGTCTAATCTGGGTCTACTCTGTTTGCAAAGGTGTAGAAAGGCATATTTATGGAGTAAAAGGTTAAAGGCTTAATGTCTGTGACAAGGAATAGCTAGTATTGCTTTTGTTACCTGATGAATTTTCATATAAGAAATAAAGACATCATGAATATCTCTCAGCTGAATTTTCAAAGTGGCATATGAGCACTGGATGTCTTGTGTTTTGTTGTAGAATCAGATTTGTATAATTCCATAAGCAATCAGAGCAGAAGCTGTACAGATGGCTCCTTCAGGAGCAATCTGATCTGATTCTGCTGTGTTTTCAAGGGGATCAAAAGGCTCCTCTATCAGCTGAAGGGATATGGTTGTTTTGTCATGTCTATTCTCTACTGACAAGACTCTTCATGAAGAAAAAAACCACATTGAATTACTCATTTATTTCTTCAGAAGTTGCCAAGGCGACGACCCCAAGCAGTGTGGGTGGGACCACAAGCCGGATGACTAGCAGTTCACAGATTGAGACTAACATCCCCAACTACATTGAGCAGATGAAGTGCATGTTTGCTATAGCCTACATATGGGCATTTGGGGGTCATCTGCATGACAGGTGAGATTGGTGGCTTTAAGCCTTTCCCTGTCCTATATCTATTCCAATTTTCAATACCTACTGAATATTCATGGACAAAATAGTTATAATGAAATATAGGAGGCAGAACATTGTAGCCATTTTAGAAACTAAAGATGTATCAAATTCCATTAGCAAACAGAGCAGACCCTGATCAGAGGGCTTCTTTAGGAGCCGTTTGATCTGGGTCTACTCTATTTTCAAATGTGTGTAAATACGTTTACAGTAAAACCTCTCTATAATGACCACTTTATTACATCAAGTTTTTTGTGTTAAAGGCAGGTGGATGCTTAAAGCAAGGTGAAAGTAAAACAGAACGCTCCTCTGAGCGTTCTGTTTTACTTTCACCTTGCTTTAAGCAGCCACCTGCCCAAAATACCAACTAATTAACACAATTTAGTGGTCATTATAGAGAGGTTTTACTGTATTTGAAGGAAGGGATAACCCTTTACCTCGTAGATATGCTTTTTGACACCTGCATACTGCAGAGACCCAGACCAAATACATCCTACAGGAGCCATCTTATCAAGGTTCACTCTGGTTGCCTGTGAAATAATATAGATCTTATTCTACAATTTCTGCCATTTGCAATAGTCACCTTGTTTGTGATGCCATTATAGAAATTCAGCTAATTAATATTCATAGTCATTATTTCTGACATGAATATTCATTAGTGCAGGTGAATGTAACAGTATCGTTTGGTATTTGTATGATATTTTGACTATTTATTTTCTCTTCATATAGATACCGTGAGAAGTTCTCCAAATTTGCCCATGATGTGCTGTATCGAGCCAGTACACCTGTCCGCCTCCCTCTACCAGGACTGGTGTATGACTACTGCATAGAGGAGGGAACTGGAGGTTTTATCCGCTGGTCCCACAGGGCCCAGGAACGCTCTAAGAGTTTGGCTGGAGGCTATGTAGTCACTCCAGAGGTGGACAAGTACACTTTCTTGATAGACCTGCTGCTTGGCTCCCACCAGCCAGTGCTGCTTACTGGTCAGCCGGGAGTTGGGAAGACAACACTTATTCAGGTATTAATCTACTTGCTCAAATTGATATTTTCCTCTTTATTCAATTGCGCTCTGCAATATGCAAATATGATATTTTCTAAATTTCATTTTATTTGGAATGCACCATGAATGCAATCAAAATGTATACGATCATATTTATTATATATACATGTACACACATATATTTACACACATAGGTGTATGTGTACAATGATCAGCATGGCCAAATATAAAGATCAGTCTAAACCGGAAACCCCTCTAAACTGGAATTTCTTCATATTCCCAGCCTTGTCCAGTTTAGAGGTGTTCTACATGTACCTTAATTATATGTCCATTTGTTTTTGCATGTCATTGCTTTTATGCTTCAGTGTATGTGCTCATTCTTAGAAAATGCAACTTAAGTTTCATACTACAGTAAAACCCCGCTAATGCGACCACCAAAAAGTGGCATACTTCTGGGTGGCAGAGGCAGAGGCAGGTGGTAGCTTAATGCAGGATGAAAGTTATGCAGAAAGCTCCTATTGGAGCTTTCTGCATAACTTTTGTCCTGCATTAAGCAACCACCTGCTTTAAACAACACCAGTGGCTGTTTATTAAGTGGTCGCATTAGCGGGGTTTTACTGTACTTAGTTTAGGAATAAGTTGACACCAAGGAGAATCCTTGTTTGTTGCAGAACATGTTCTTTAGCCCTGTCATCACTAAGTTATCAGAGGGGAGTAGCCAATCACTGTTTAACCCTGGTTCCCTGTTCTATATTTATTACAAATTTCAATACCTCCTATAGGAGCCATCTGATCTGGGTCTACTCTGTTTGCAAATGCATGAAAAGGTGTTTATATGAAGGATAGGGTTGCCTATAGAGTCCATTCAATATGGAACTAGACTACTAGAGGATTTGAATGACAAACAGTGCAGACCCAGATAAGAGAGTTCCTCTAGGAGCCCTCTTACCTGGGTCTACAATGTATGCTATCTCATATTCAAATGGTTAGTTGCCATAATGGTTCTTAACTGATATATTTCAGAACATGATCATACCTAAGCAGCCCTCGTCCACTATAATGATGTCGCCTGGCATGACATCAGCCATTTTTCAGGAGGCACTGATGGCTCACATAATAGACTTGAAGAGTAAGGCCTTCAATGTGATCACTTCCGGTCCCCAACTTTCGGCAGCACCCAGTAAAAGTGCACAGAAACACCTATTCTACATAGATGACCTCAACACGGCCACCAAGACCAATGGTAAGGAGGGTAACCTTCTGTGTAGAAGTCAATTAATTCTTTCCCTGTTCTATGTTTATTCCAAATTTCAACACTTACTGAATATTCATGATGAAAATAGTTATAATGAAGTATGGAAAGTTGGACATTGTGGCCATTTTAGAAACTAAAGAACCGGGTCTAACAAATTATATTAGCAAACAGAGCAGACCCTGATCAGATAGCTCCTCTAGGAGCTGTCTGATCTGGGTCTACTCTGTTTGCAAATGTGTGAAATCATGTTAACCCTTTCCCTCATATAAACATGTTTTCACGCATTTGCAGAGTAGACCCAGATCAGACGGCTACTTGAGGAGCCGTCTGATCAGGGTCTACTCTGTTTGCTAATTGAATTTGATATATATTTTTCTTTGCTTACTTAAATATCTACAGTGTTCCACCTTCCATATTTCATTATAACTATTTTGTCCATACATATTCAGTAGGTTTTGAAATTTGTAATAAATACAGAACAGGGAAAGGGTTAATATGAAGGAAAGGGTTAACACTTTTTTCCATGAATATTCATATCAGAAATAATATAATGACTGCATTGATATCAATAAGCTGATTTTTTAATGGCACCATGAAAAATGGACATATAACAGTGGCAGAAGCTATAGCTCCTGTAGGAGCTGTCTGATCTTGGTCTACTCTGTTTACAAAGGTGCCAAAAGATGTCTCTATTTAGTAAAAGGTTAATGAAATAGAGGATCTTACATGAGTGTTCATTACAAATTGTTTTTATGAAATGAGTTTACTATAATAATATGACACGAGTTTTTGTGAGTGTCATGAAAACAATTTGTAATGAACACGAATGTAAGATTCTATTACATCAGCCTTAAAAATGCCATAGAAAATGAAACAGGCTATAGCGGACGGCTGTTTCGGCCATTGCTTACAAACAGTGTAGTAATACAATGGATGACCCACATGGAGCTCTACATTTAAATGGGCGTTATGATTGGCTAACTATCTAAAAATGGCTCTTTAAAGAGACATCTGATCTGAGTGTGCCAGACATTTGGTCTGGGTCTGCACTGTTTGCAGATGCCAGTACACTCATTTCTCACATTCAGAGGATTAAAGAAATTTATTCTGGGAACTTTCTGCTTTACATTGAAACGGTAGACTCAGATCAAATGGCTCCCATAGGAGCTGTCTGATCTGGGTCTGCTCTGTTTGCTTATGGAATTATATAGATTTGATTCTACAGCTTCTACCATGGCAGAGAAAAAAAACTCATGTGTTCATATGCCATTCCAAAAATCCAGCTAATTAATATTAATATTCAGGATGTCATTAAATATAAAAAATATACATGTAATATAATATGATATTAACCCATTACCTCATAGGCTATTTTTAGATCCAACCATTTTGAATAAATCTACCGTAAAGGAGCATTAACTAGAGAAAAGGAAAATTTTAGAATTTTGTAGTTTGAAACCATTGTGATAGAGCATTTGCTCCTATAGGAGCAATGCTCTATTTATCACAATGGTTTCATAAAGTGACTTTTACAGAGGCATAGAAAGGCGTATTTATGGAGGAAAGTGTTAAAAAATATTCATGAGGTAAAGGATTAATATCAATCTAGTTCTGTTGTGAATTTATCTCCAGGCTACCAGCCACCCTTGGAGCTGCTCACCCAGATCCTGTGCCAGGGAGGCTGTTATGACAGACAGAGGCAGAGGTTCCAGGAGATGAATGAGGCCCTCATATTGGCTAGCGCCACACTGCCTACTTGTCCAGGTATGATACCCAGATTCTTCAAACAGAGAGATACAAATCCAGATTATATCCATGAAATACATATGCCCCAGTTTCACCGTATCAATCAAGGAAGTCTGTTCTGTCAAACAACAGTAGTTCTTTCACATGCTCAAATATATAGGTAAAAGAAGAAAAAAAAAAATTTCTATTCAAGATTTTGGGACAAAAAATCTAGTTTTGAGGTTCATTATTTAGTTTAGATATACATTTTAGGTGCATGAGCTGTTGTGCTGATTCTATTCCTGTTTTAACTGACCCAGATTTTGAAATTAATATTGTCAGGAAGCCATTTGATGTATAAGGGATATTGAAGGATGTTATACCTTCACTCTGTGAGCGGTCATTAAGAAATAATGACATCATGAATATTAATCAGATTAATTTTTGTAATGTCATATGAATACAGAAATGTTTAGCCATGGCAAAATTTGCAGAATCAGATCTATATTATTCTGTAAGCAAATAGAGCAAAGCCTGATCAGACAGCTACAGTAGTCATTTGATCTGGGTGTGCTCTTTTTGCAAAGATTTTAAAAGGCATATCAATGGAGTAAAGGGTTATTTTATTATGTCTCCCCCCATATTTATATGGGGGAGACATATTGTTTTCGTGAGAGTTGTCTGTCTGTCCGTCTGTCCGTCTGTCCGTCTGTCCGTCTGTCTGTCACACTTTTTGTCCGGACGATAACTTCAATATGCCTAATGCCAGTTGATTGAAACTTCATATATGGAAAGAGCATAATGAGAGGAAGTGTCATGCACAAGGTCCATAACTCTGGCTTCACTAATATTGGAGTTATTGCCCTTTGTAAAAAAAAATCACACTTTTTTGTCCGGACGATAACTCCTATATGGCTCATGCCATTGGATTGAAACTTCATATATGGAAAGATCATGACGAGAGGAAGTGTCATGCACAAGGTCCATAACTCTGGCTTCACTAATGATGGAGTTATTGCCCTTTGTAAAAAATATCATAATTTTTTGTCCGGACAATAACTTCAATATGCCTGATGCCAGTTGATTGAAACTTCATATATGGAAAGAGCATAATGAGAGGAAGTGTCATGCACAAGGTACATAACTCTGGCTTCACTAATATTGGAGTTATTGCCCTTTGTAAAAAATATCATAATTTTTTGTCCGGAAAATAACTTCAATATGCCTGATGCCATTGGATTGAAACTTCATATATGGAAAGATCATAACGAGAGGAAGTGTCATGCAGAAGGTACATAACTCTGGCTTCACTAATATAGGAGTTATTGCCCTTTGTAAAAAAATCACACTTTTTTGTCCGGACGATAACTTCTACATGGCTCATGCCATTGGATTGAAACTTCATATATGGAAAGATCATAACGAGAGGAAGTGTCATGCACAAGGTCCATAACTCTGGCTTCACTAATATTGGAGTTATTGCCCTTTGTAAAAAAAAATACACTTTTTTGTCCGGACGATAACTTCTATATGGCTCATGCCATTGGAGTGAAACTTCATATATGGAAAGATCATAACGAGAGGAAGTGTCATGCACAAGGTCCATAACTCTGGCTTCACTAATATTGGAGTTATTGCCCTTTGTAAAAACAATCACAATTTTTTGTCCAGATGATTACTCCTATGTGACACATGCCATTGGAGTGAAACTTCATACATGGAACGATCATAATAAGAGAAAGTGTCATGCATAAGATCCTTAACTCGAGCTTCAATAAATTTAGAGTTATTGCTCCTTGTACATTTGTTTAATTCTTTCTTGTCCGGACGATAATTCCTACATGGCTCTTGCCATCGTATTGAAACTTCATACATGGAAAGAGCATGATGAGAGAAAGTGTCATGAACAAGGGCCATAATTCTGGCTTCAATACTTTTGGAGTTATTGCCCTTTGTTACATTTTTTGGCCGATCAATAACTCCTGTTCGACTGATGCTATTGGAATGACATTTTATTTTTGGAAAGAGCATGATGAAAGTAGGTGTCATGCACAAGGGCCATAAATCTGGTATCAGTATTTTTGGAGTTATTAGCTGTTATCATTTTCTTCTTGAAAAATGTAGTGTGGAAAACACATAATGAGGGGAAGTATCATTCATCAAGACCATAACATTTTTAGTGATTTCCCTTTACATATTGTTTTTATTAGAGGGGAGACATCCGTTTTTTTGACAAAAACCTCTAGTTGGAAAATGGTATAGTATTGTCTTATCAATATTCCAGGCGTAGGTATGGGAGATTCTTGTCATGTCATGTCAAGCCGACTGACCCGATTGTTTGTGAACATCAACATGTTCTTCCCCAATGCTGATGGCATTCTGTCAACGTTTGGTCGTAACATACAACACTGGCTTGAAGAGTTCCCAACATATTCTGTGGCACATCACTTTGAGTTTGCCAGGGTAAGTTGAAGTTATACATCGAAGTTCAACACAAAACTTTTGTAACTAAATCATTTGATGTATTTTAGCATTTACAGAATAGAATAATGTGTTCCTAAAGTTATCAGTTTTGACTCTTTTCTCTCAGTTCTATTGAAACACACATTGACAGTTTAGATCCTGTTGAGAAGCAGAGTTACATGACATCTCATCATGACTGGGATCCAAACTATTTGCAAAGGTCATTACAAGGTCATCACGACTTTGCCCCATGGATTATAGCTACACCAGTTATGGAGTCAATCCTTGACATGGCAGTTTTTCCATAACTGTAACGACATAAAACCAGATAAAAACCAAACCAAAACATAACATTTTCCTGTTATGCCATAAATAGTTTTGCCTGTTGTTTCAATTCCGGTATAACTGAATAAGTTGTACTGCACAATCAACATTAATGTAATGAAAATGATTATTCAAATAAGTCTTGAGAGATTGCAGCTAGAAAAGAAATTTCTCATAATTTTCCCCACCAGGAGTAGCAACTTGCTTGATTCAATAATGACTGATGAACCCTTTCCTCCATAGATACATTTTTTAACGCCTTTGCAAACAGAGTAGACCCAGATCAAAAAGCAACTGGTGGCTGTCTGATCAGGGTTGCTCTGTTTGTCTGTGGAATAATATGGCCAAAATTCTCTATGTTTATAAGACACTCTAAAAAATTAGTTACCAGTAATTAATATTCATACAATCATTATCTCTTGCATGAATATTCATGGGGTAAAGAGTTAACTCTATCCTTTCAATATTCACTTTAGGCACTGACAATTGGCCTGATGGAGCTGTATCATCGTATCAAGGAGAAGTTCAAGCCTACTCCCCTGCATGCCCACTATGTGTTCACCCTGCATGACATATCCAGGGTGGTCCAGGGTATACTCCTTATGTCTCCAAGGTCAAGGACACGCAAAATGATGAAGATCAAGAAAGACAGTAAGAAACTTGCTTAACTTTTTGCCTGATAGCGACACCTTTTCAGGCCTTTACAGAGGAGACCTGTATAGCAGAGTATAAATTAAGGAAATTTATTGCAAGAGCAAATAGTAAAGATTTAGATCTGTAACATATAAGCAAATAGAGCAGACTCTGATCAGACAGTTTAATTCTAAATGATCTGGAATAGTTATTTTCTTCAGGAACAAAATAATAGATCCTTAGATGTTGGGATACATTTGTACATGTCTGGGATACATTTGTATACATGTATATGAAATACTAAACTTGTAATTTCTCCACCAAACCCTAGGTTGTGACTACTCTTTAGAATTGTCTCGAATTGGCAATTCTAAAGAGTGGTCACAACCTAGGGTTTGGTGCAGAAATAAAGAAGCTATGGTTAGAAAAAATTTTTTTTACACATCTTATCTCTACTTCTGAATAATCAACAACACAGTAAAGTACTCCAAAATTGTTTTACTCAGTATCTCATCAGCTCATCAGGATCAAAGCTCTCTGCAAAAGTTGTCACAAATTCATTCTAAGTATGGACTCTTTGCTTTCAGAGAAGAGTCAGAGTAGCACAACTACATCTCGTCAGACATCCCTAGATTCCCGTGGCCGGGGCAGCATAGGTAGCAATCCTATGGAGAAAGAGGGAGGACAATCACCGCCCATGATGAAGGTGATAGCCCAGCTCTGGTGCCATGAGTGTACAAGAACTTTTGCAGATAGACTGGTCACTGAGGAAGGTATGCAGCAATTACATTGTCAAGAGATGAGTGCTATTGTTATTTTCAAAGCAGAGAAACAATTAACCCTGTACTCCATAAATACGCCTAAACTATCCTTTCTATGCCTTTACAAACAGAATAGACCCAGATCAGACACCATGTGTCTGCGTTATCTATTAGTCTGTCTCTCTACCTTTATGTCCATAATAGCAACTGCCAGATGTTATAATGTATTTCTGAGACCACATTTATATATTTGGTTTTAATCTTGTATCCCTCTCTCTGTGACCTGGCTCACATTTGTAGACAGTATTTCTAGATGAGATGCCAAGTAACTTGGAGTCCCATTGGGATCCCAGCTACTTGACAATCTATAGGGTCTCAGAATTGGAGCAGATGTTATTTTTTGCTGTTGGGAAATTGTTAATTTAGTTTAACCCTTTCCTCCATAGGCTATTTTAGATCCATCCACTTTGAATGAATCTACCCAAAAGGAGCATTTACTAGAGAAAAGTAAAATTTTAGAACTTTGTGGTTTGAAACCATTGTGATAAATAGAACATTTGCTCCTGTAGGAGCAAATGTTCTATTTATCACAATGGTTTCAAGAAGTGGTTATTACAGAGGCATAGAAAGGCGTATTTATGGAGGAAATGGTTAAAGACAGTCCTGAATATAACAGACTTTTGACTTGTTTTTGACCATTATTTTGCAATACAGCAAAACCTCTCTATAGGGACCATGAATGATAGACATGGGACTCTATAAGAGCATGTGGCAGTTTAATGCCGTATGAAAGTAATGCAGAAAAGCTCTCTGTATGACTCCTTTCTAATATTAACACTTTCCGTCATAGAAATGCTTTGTAAACAGAGAAGACACAGATCTGACAGCTTCTGTAGGAGCTGTCTGATCAGATTTCATGATGATATTACAAGGTACAACAGATGATGAATAAGAGAATTCAATTCTGTACTTTCAGATCACCAGTGGTATGCTCGTATGTTAGAGGAGATCGTGGTGAAGCAGTTCTGTAGCCCTAGGGAGGATCCCAAGGTTGAAATGGCTGCCATTTCAGAAGAAACCTTTTCTCAGAGTGTATGTTTTATTACTTTTATTTGTTTACATGATGAAAATATATTCATGCAAGACCCTATTATGAATATTAGTTAATTTATTTATTTCTATTGAAATATAAAATACGGAAATATTTTGCTATAGCAAATAGTAGACAATCAGATCTATAACATAAAACCCTTCACTACATGAATAACATATAACCCTTCACTACATGAATAACATAAAACCCTTCACTACATGAATAACATATAACCCTTCACTACATGAATAACATAAAACCCTTCACTACATGAATAACATAAAACCCTTCACTACATTAATAACATATAACCCTTCACTACATTAATAACATATAACCCTTCACTACATGAATAACATATAACCCTTCACTACATGAATAACATAAAACCCTTCACTACATGAATAACATAAAACCCTTCACTACATTAATAACATATAACCCTTCACTACATGAATAACATATAACCCTTCACTACATTAATAACATATAACCCTTCACTACATGAATAACATAAAACCCTTCACTACATGAATAACATAAAACCCTTCACTACATTAATAACATATAACCCTTCACTACATTAATAACATATAACCCTTCACTACATGAATAACATATAACCCTTCACTACATGAATAACATATAACCCTTCACTACATGAATAACATATAACCCTTCACTACATGAATAACATATAACCATTCACTACATGAATAACATATAACCCTTCACTACATGAATAACATATAACCCTTCACTACATGAATAACATATAACCCTTCACTACATGAATAACATAAATCCTTCACTACATGAATAACATATAACCCTTCACTACATGAATAACATAAATCCTTCACTACATGAATATTAATTTATTAATCTATTAACCCTTTCCTCCATAAATACGCCTTTCTATGCCTCTGTAAAAGTCACTTTATGAAACCATTGTGATAAATAGAGCATTTGCTCCTATAGGAGCGAATGCTCTATTTATCACAATGGTTTCAATACTACACAACTCTAACATTTTGCTTTTCTCTAGTAAATGCTCCTTTTCGGTAGATTCATTCAAAGAGGTGTCTAAAAATAGCCTATGGAGGAAAGGGTTAACAAACGCAGCAGAGCAGATCCTGATTGGATATCTCCGATGACAGGAGCCATCTAATCTGGGTCTACTTTATTTGCTAAGGCATAAAAAGGCATATTTATGGAGTAAAGGGATAAGCAAACAGAGCAAACCCTGATCAGATGGAGTAAAAAGAGATTATTAATTAAAAACAGTGAAAGTTACAGGCTGAGTAAGTACTGAGAAATGAGGCTTGTTTCAACCTATGTTTGGTTTTGTCTGCTACCCTTACAGACCAGACCCAGATAACCCTTTCCTTCATAAAGATGTCTTTTGATGCCTTTGCAAACAGCAGACCCAGATTAGACAGTGCCTGTAGGAGCCATCTGATCAGGGTCTGCTCTGTTTGCTTATGAAATGATATATGTGTAGATCTGATTCTACAGTTTTTGCCAAAGCCAAATGATCCTGTGTCCATATACCTTCATATACATTCAGCTAATAAATAAATCTCATGTCATTATTTCTGTAAAGCATTAATCTAAACTATTCCACAAAAAAACCTAAAAAGACTTAACCCTTTACTCCATAAATACGCCTTTATATGCCTTTGCAAACAGAGTAGACCCAGATCAGATGGCTCTTGTAGGAGCCGTCTGATCAGGGTCTGCTCTGTTTGCTTATGATATGATATAGATATGATTCTACAGTTTCTGTCATTGCCAAAAAAAAGCATGTGCCTATGTGCTGCTGTAACAATTGATCATAATTAATATTTGTGACATCCTTATTTTTTACATGAATATTCATGGAGTAAAGACTTAAGCAGCTAGAGAAAATATCTGTTGGTGGTAATGGATATGTGAATGGCGATATTTAGAAAGGTGTTTCTGCTACAGGATAAGTTGTCGTTGTTAATCTGATAGTTTCTTTGTGTACAGAGAGCTGTAGATAAGAAAAATTCAACTTAAACTCCACCATACCCTATTTTGATATAACTCATTAGAAATGCCTCGGAGAGGCAATTCTAAGTGTTGTAACAGAGTAGGGTTTGACTGAGAAATAAGAGGATTTGATAAATAAGTAAACAATTTATCTACTGATCTACTTGTATTGCTTTACAATGATTTTGGTATTTCTTCTGACAGGGCCCTCAATCCCCTATGGGAACTCCACCACCCCAACCACCAATGTCAGACAGTGAGGAGGATGAACCAGAGACTGGTGAAGAGGGTTTGGGTGATACCCTGGAAGACCCTGACAAACAGACCAGTTCAGAGAGCTCTAAGTCCATCGGCTCTGCTAGCACTCGGGCCTCTCGGGCTCCTTCCCATGCCTCAAGATCATCAAGGGCTTCATCAAGGAAGAAGAGACACAGTACTGACCTGGAAGACAGCGGGAGTGGGCAGACAGAGGAAGGAGATCCAGAACATCAGAGTAAGTAATCAGTAACATAATCCAAACACTTGTTGTCCATTCATAGGTTTTGTATACAGTAAAACCCCTCTAAACCAGAATTCTAGTAGAAAAAGAATTAGATACTTTTAGGTAGATGGCTGCTTAATGCAGGCTGAACCTCATGCAGAAGCTACTAGCAGAGTTTTTTGCATGACTTTCACCCTGCATTAACCTACCACCTGTCTCAAAGACCAATATTTATGCTAAATTTTATGTATGGTTATACTGTAGTGATTTTTATCTGGCATGTTTTTAACTATTTACACCATATATGCAGCTTTTTACACCTTAGTAGACCCAGATGAAATGGATCCTGTAGGAGCAGTCTTTTTAGTCTCCTTAAAATGTTTTACCTATGTTCATTTTAGTTGAGAGTGCCTCAACTTCTCGAGCTGAAGATCACAAGGACCAGGGTGGTCAGTCAGAAACAGAGTATGAAACAGAGCCTGAAACAGAGACTGATACAGAAACAGAGACAGAAACAGAGACTGAGACACTCACTGGCACACCTGGAGGTAAGGAATAGGAACAATTGTTTACTGAATGTGTGTGATCCATCTGGGTAGCAGATGAAATTGCTTTTTTATGCTCCCTCTTTAGTAGGATTCATAACATGCTGCTCTTTTTATGTCCATCCATATGTTTGAATTGTTTGAAATCACAGCCAGATCTGTCTATAGCAAGCACTAATTTAGTTTATTTTTTTCTTTTCTATCAAAATGTAAAATGAGGAAACTATAGAGAATCAGATATGTAACATATAAACCTTTATTCCATGTAAAAAAATAATGACATGAGCAATACTTACTAGACACATTTTTATAATAGAATATATATGAACACAGAAAAATTTTGGCCATGGCAGAAACTAGAACCATATCTGTAGTATTTTTTTTAGCAAACAGAGCAGACCTGGATAAGACTGCTCCTTCAGGAGCCATTTGATCTTAGTCTACTATGTTTGTAAAAGGCTTTAGGAAGGTCGTACTCTTTACTCTTTAGAATTCGACTATTTTTTTCTCAGCTTCTGCCATTCAGGTACCATTTAATGTCTGAGAAAAGTCTTGATTTGAAAGACTGTAAATTTCGAAAATGTACTTGTGAAAATCAATGCAAGCAGTATGATTGAGTTACTTGTTTCTTTCAGATCTAGGCGGGACACAGACTATGGATGACTCCAGTCGAGGAACATCACGAACATCAGGTAAACTGACTTTATTCAGTTAATACCCATCATTGAAGTAGTACAATACACTCACAAGCTTGATTATTATTTGCAAAAATCTTTCATTTAACCATTTACTTCATGAATATTCATATAAGAAATAATGGTGTCATGAATATAAACAGATTTTAACCCTTTCCCTGTTCTATGTTTTTTCCAAATTTCAATACCTACTGAATATTCATGAACAAAATAGTTATAATGAAATATGGAAGGTTGGGCATTGTAGCCATTTTAGAAACTAAATACAGAGATCTTTCAAATTCTATTAGCAAACAGAGTAGACCCTGATCAGACGGCTCCTCTAGGAGCTGTCTGATCTGGGTCTACTCTGTTTGCAAATGTGTGAAAACACGTTTATATGAGGGAAAGGGTTAAACAAACAAAGCAGACCCTGATCAGACTGCACCTATGGGAGCCATCACATGATCTGATCTGGATCTACTTTGTTACAAAGGTGTTAAAGGTATTCATGGAGTAAAGGGATAAGTTAGCAATGTCAAGTTTAGTCTTATCAGTTTAGTTTTGTCAAACTTTGAATTAATCCTTCAAACTTCTTTCTGCAAACTTTATCTTCTGCTCAAATTGTCATGTGTTTCTTTTGAAAAACATGATCAGAACGTAAAATTTTATGGAATGCCTAGTTACTCGTCATCTCATTTGGGTCAAAACTGTTTGGTAAGGTTTTCACAATTTTGATTTTTGCCAGAAGGCAATATTTTCTGCTGAAATGATGATGCTGGTATTAAGAAATGTATATTAACCCTTTCCCTGTTGCATATTCATGTAAGAAATATTGACGTCATGAAGATTACTTTTTATAATGGCATATGAATACAAGACATTTTGGCTCAGGCAGAAGCTGTAGAATCAGATCTCTATTACACAATAAGCAAACAGAGCAGACCCTGATCAGACAGCTCCTATAGGAGCCATCTGATCTAGGTCTACTCTGTTTGCAGTTGTGTAAAAATGTGCTTACATAAGGGAAAGGGTTAACAGAGCTATAGGTAAAGGTGTGTATTCAAATACTAAATATTCAAATATTTAAATTGTCATTTCTCCCTAAAACCCTTTGTTGTGTCTTCTCCCTTAAAATGAGGCATAGGGTTTTGTAGAGCTATAAAGGAGCTATTCTTGAATATGTTTTACTTTACGTATCTTATCTGGGCCTGTGTAATAATTAATTTGTTAATTGTTTGCAGAAAGAATTTTGTTTATATCAAGTAGCCAAACCTTTTAAATTACTAATCTGTAGCATTAGTTGATACTTTTTACAATGAGAGATTCTTATTCTTTTGATTGGTTAAAATGCTGTCTTTATTTTATTACCTAGTGAAACATACTTGCTCATTATGATGTCAATAGAAAATGAGTTTCTGTTTCACCCAGAGCTTAGGATCCTATATAACCTTTTACCTGATGAATATTTATGAAAAACAATTTACATGATAGCATGAATATGTATACCCATCCTCCAAATAATGAGTTGAAAAGGGGGGAGGGTTATACTGGAGGCTCATCTGTGTGTCTTTCTGTGCACCTGTCTGTAGACACACTTGTGCACGCAGTATCTCCCAATATCTCTTGCTTGGACTGGATGAAACTTTACAGGGTTGATTTATAGTAAACCTAGTTATGCACGTTCTTGACAGGTTTTTGCAGACCTTTTTTCACAGACCTTTTCAATTTTTTTTACAACTTTGAATTTTTTATTCATTATAGTGCAATCAAAGCTATATTATTTCATAAGCAAACAGAGCAAACCCTAGTCAGACTGCTCCTATAGAAACCATCTGATCTGGATCTGCTTCATTTGTTTATGGAATTGTAGTGATCTGATTTTACAGTTTCTGCCATGGCCAGAAGGTTCCTGTAATTGTATGCCATTATAAAAAATCAGTTAATAGATATTCATGATGTCATTATTTGTCTTACATAAATATACATCAGATAAAGTGTTAAACTAAATTAAGTATAATTACACTATGTACTGTTGACTACTGAGTGAAATGCTTCAGTCATGTATATGTTGTGTTGTGTAGGTGCCTTCAAATATAGTGGTAAGACTGTTGATCGTTATCTGTCTTATATTGTTCACCCAAATGTTGTTTGCTAGTGTAATTCCTAATACTAGTTATGTTTGTGGTCACATGTTACATTCCAGTTTCTGGTTATCCCTTTCCTCTATATATATTCCTTTTATGCCTTAGCAAACAGAATAGACCCAGATCAGACGACTCCTGTAGGAGCCATCTGATCAGGGTCTGCTCTGTTTGATTATAAAATAATATAGATCAGATTCTGCAGTTTGTGCCAAGGCCAAAATTTCAGGTGTATATCCCTTTTCCTCATATAAACGTGTTTTCACGCATCTGCAATCAGAGAAGACCCAGATCAGACTGCTCCTATAGGAGCCGTCTGATCAGGGTCTGCTCTGTTTGCTAATGGAATTTGATATTTCTGTTTCTATACTTTCTAAAATGGCTACAATGTTCCACCTTCCATATTTCATTATAAATAGGTATTGAAATTTGTAATATACATGGAACAGGGAAAGGGTTTTATACCATTATAAACATTCAGCTAATTAATATATATATGGTATCATTATTTCATAAGTGAATATTTATGGAGTAAAGGTTTAAGACACTAAATTACAACAAAAATTACTTACGCAGACCCTTGTTACTGTACCCCATTGTTGATCATATTTGATCTTTTATATTTACAATGGTTATATCCAGTCCAAAGTGTTGCCCCTAACTGTTTGCTTGTCTATGTATGCCTGTTAATGTCTGTGTGTTGTGTAGGTCAAAGTAAAATATTGTTTCAGTTCAAAAACCTCTTGAAGTAATTGCTGGATTGAATTTAAGAACAGGTGATACAGTCATAGTGATACAGTCACTTTCTATTACATGTATTTTGATATTAGCTCCTTTTATTCTCCTTATTAGCCTAATAACCTTTACCTTTTAACTTGATTTATACTTCCTGCATGTTTCTTAGCAACTGTTGGCACGGTAACAACCTTAAAATCCACAAGTAGTATATTCAAACGTAAGTAGATACGCACAAAAGGGGCATGAGGCTGGGCTATATTGGTGGTAGTACGCTAATCTTGGTGACAAGGCCCCGGGGTTATTAAACTTCTGAGTTTGAGTCTGATTTCCCTCTCAAGTATCTGACCAATTTGATCATTGAGAATGAAATTGGACTCTGGCAAAACGTTTTATAACCTCGGGTCATGGCTTTCTGCCAAAGATATTAGATTGCTTCTACAGAATCATTAGAAGACTTGCTTGATGTTGAACTAGAGTGCTACAATAATACTTCATGAGCATTTTGCTTTTATTTGAAGGTAGTTTTAAAATGCATCGTTTATTTTTGGAAGAATTTATAAATATTGCTCTCCTTTTTTATATGCCCGAAGGTAACTTCGGTCGTATTATGGTATGGCGCTTGTCCGTCCATCCATCTTGGGTCTGTCCGTCCATCCGTTAGCCACATCTTTGTCGACTCAATAACCTGACAACTATTAGGTGTACAGTCTTCATACCTAATAGGGAGGTAGGTCATGGCCAGTAGATGACCCGTATTGATTTGAAGGTCAGTCGGTCAAAGGTCAAGGTCACAGTGACCTTTAACTAAAAAATCTTATGATTTTATCTGCTCAATAACTTGATAAGTATTAGATGTACTGTCTTCATACTTAGTAGAAACGTTGGTCATGGCTAGTAGATGACCCCATTTGAGGTCAGTTGGTCAAAGGCCAAGGTCACAATGACCTTCAATTTTAAAAAAAAACATGTCCACTCGATAACTTGATAACTATTAGGTGTGCTGTCTTCATACTTAGTAGGAAGGTTGGTAAAGGCAATTAGATGACCCCTATCAATTTTGAGGTCAGTAGGTCAAAGGTCAATGTCACAGTGACTTTCAACTGAAAAATCTTGTCTGCTCAATAACTTGATAACCCTCAGGTTTGCTTTCTTCATACTTCGTAGGAAGGTTGGTCATGGTCAGTACATGACACCTATTGATTTTAAGGTCAGTCCATTAAAGGTCAAGGTCACTATGACCTTCACTCAAACATGTCTGCTTTATAACTTGATAACTATTAGGTGTGCAGTCTTCATACTTAGTAAGAAGTTGATCATGGCCAGTAGATGACCCCTATTGAATTTGAGGTTTGTCGGTCAAAAGTCAAGGTCACTTCGGGCATATAATGCTCTGACACACGGAGCTCTTGTCTCAATATCTGACTCTGACTCTTTTGCTGTCTGTCTCATTATGTCTCTTCCCTTGTCTTTGTTTCATTTGCACTCAAGTGCTGTGGGGGGTTTTCATGGAGATAAAAAAGTCTTTCCCCCCCACCTTTCTGTTTGTCTGTCCATCACACTTCATTATGATCTGTGTATAACTGCAAACTGTATTTAACACCAAGTCATGAAAGTGTAGGATAGAGGATCATTATGTGAATTGCATACCTGGAAAAGACTGCAAGTGACACAACTTTTTGCCCTTGTCACACCATACTTACACAGTTGGATCGATGTCCTATGGACACATTGTTAGTTTACTCATAACCTTTAACCTCATAGAAATAATTATACAGTAGATCTGATTCCATAGTTGCTGCTTTGGCAAAGCGTTCTTATCTTTAGGTACTAGTATAAGAATTTGGTCAATGAATACTCATGAAGTTACAGATTCTTGATTCCTAATTATGGTACACTAAGTATTCAAACACCCAAATAATTATTCTTGAGGTAAAGGGTAAATCTCTAGATGTGTAGATAGAGGAATGGTTTCATGGTTTAAAACATTTTTGCTTGAGTCTGATTTCATTTTCAAGCATGTGATTGGTAAAAAAAAAGAATTATACTCAAAATCTGACCAGTCAAATAATTGAGAATGAATTCAGACTCAATCTTCAGAAGTTTTATAACCATTAGGCCTAGTTTAGGTGATGGGTGTACGTGATCTTCAGTAGTAGTGCTAATTATAGCAAAACATTAGGCTGTGGTGTAAAGATATCAAGAACACTGTGTTAACCCATTACCTTATATTGATGCCTTTTGAAATTGATTTCCCTTAAAAATTCACTTTTTGAAACCATTTTGATAAATAGAGCATTTGCTCCATAGGAGCATTAATGCTCTATTTATTACAAAGGTTTCAAAAGTACACAATTTTAAACAAAAAATATTTTCTCTTGTAAATGCTCCTTTTTGGTAGATTTATTCAAAGATGTTGGGTCTAAAATTAGCCTATGGGGCAATAGATTTTTGACTATGTTTATCAATCAACTGGTTACTCATTTCAAGTACCAAAAGCCCCCTGTTTGTCAGTTGTTTCAACCTTTTTTTCAGGTTTTAAAGTTTGATTATGAGAAATAGAACAAGAAATCAGATAAATACATTTAGGTACCAATATGTCTATGCAATAATTCTGTGATGTGTGCTTTGGAAACTAATCTAACCCTTTCCCTCTTATAAACGTGTTTTCACGCATTTGTAAACAGAGTAGACCCAGATCAGATAGCTCCTATAAGAGGAGCCATCTGATCAGGGTCTGCTCTGTTTGCTAGTGGAATTTTAAGGATCAATTTTTTTACATGGTTACAATGTTCCACCTTCCATATTTCATTTCAACTGTTTTGCCCATGAATATTCAGTGGGTATTGAAATTTGTAATAAACATAAAACAGGGAAAGGGTTAAGTAGCAAACAGTGAAGACCCTTTCCGAGGGCTTCTTTCCGGATACCATTTATATCATGTTTAGTTTATTTGTTTCAGTTAAAAGCTGCTACCATGTGTCATTTACCTGATTTTCATATTTAGAATGAGCATCTTGATTATTTAACCTTTGCATCTTATTCTCTAAAAATAAATCATGTAGTAGCTTCTTTGATACAGTTATTTACCTTGAAATATACACATTACCTCATTATCTCCCCTGCTCACAGTGTCATCTCACAGCACGGACAGTAGTGACCTAGAACTGACTGATCGCTCTGTCAGGGGTCGGAATGATAAATGGACGCGCATCATGGATGGTAAAAAATAGCAACTGGTGGTGTTTTTGTCTTGTAAAATTTACATTGGTTCATGTGGGTGGAATGTTTTTTAACCCTTTACTCCTTAAATATTTTGCAAACAAAGTACACCCAGATCAGATAGCTCTAGTAGGAGCTGTCTGTCTAGGGTCTGCTCTGTTTGTTTATGACAGAGTATAGATCTAATTCAATAGTTTCTGCCATGGCCAAAAATTCCTTTGATCATTTGTTATTATAAAAGAAAATCAGCCAGAGCTACAGATAAAGGTGCATACTCATATACTACAATCATCATTTCTCCACTAAACCCAATGTTGTGACCACTCTTTTAGAATTGTCTCTTCGAGGTGATTCTAAAGAGTGGTCACAACATAGGGATTGGTGGAGAAATAAAGAGGTTATTCTTGAAAATGTTTTAATTTACACACCTTATCCGGATCTCAACTTTCAAGATGTCAATATTTCTTACATAAATATTCATGGAGTAAAGGGTGAACTATTAGCACTCTAAGGAGTTTTTGTTTCTAAAACTACTGTCTGTAACAATTATCAGGGTAAAAGTTTTTCTACCATTTTGTTTAGACAACATAATAAGAGTGTCAAACAGTTTGAATCCTGATGAGACACCAAATTACTCAGCTTCTCAACAAGATCCAAACTGTTTGCAAATGAGAAACTGTTTGAGAAAATTGGTCTTCTTTCATCATAAACAGTGTAGAGCCAGATCAGACATTACGTCCCTAATGAGATATCTGATCAAGTTTCACTTTGTATGGAAACATAGAGAATAAGTACATGTACTACATATTGTGGCAAATGACAAACAGTGCAGACCCTGACCAGTAGCTTCTTCTACTACATGATGGTTGGTCTTGTTCTTCACTGTTTGTAATGCAATAAAGACCATTTTCATCAGATAGTGGCTTGGATGTTATCTCAAATTTGTTAGATGCTGGAGTTTATTATTTTTTATTGTAGTTTTGGTCATGGACAAACCCATTCCCTCATATTGATACCTTTTGACACCTCTGTAAAAATCACTTTTTGAAAACCATTGTGATAAATAGAGCATTTGCACCATAGGAGCACATTTCCTATTTATTATAATGGTTTCAAAACTTCACAATTCTAAAAAAAATCCATTTTCGTGGTTAATGCTCCTTTTTAGTAGATTTATTCAAAGAGGCAGGGTCTAAAAATGGACTATGAGAGAATGGGTCTTAAAATAGCCTATGAGGGAATGGGTTAACCAATGAAATGGCTGTCAGATGGTGGAAGAAACATCAGGGATAATGTCCATCCTTTGTACATATTTGTGTGGTTGACTTGTAATGACAAGGATTTTTAACCCTATATGAGTGCTGAAGGCTAGGAAACAATGGCAAGTCGCTTTAACCCTTTCCCTCATGCAAACGTGTTTTCACGCATTCGCAAACAGAGTAGACCCAGATCAGACGGCTCTTAGGGGAGCCGTCTGATCAGGGTCTGCTCTATTTGCTAATAAAATTTAATATATCTGTTTCTTTACTTTCTAAAACGTCTACAATGTTGCACCTTCCATATTTCTTTATAACTATTTTGTTAATGAATATTCAGTAGGTATCGAAATTTGACCTAAATACAGAACAGGGAAAGGGTTAAACAGCAGACCTGGTGTGAATTTTTTGTCAAGTTCTTCTTTGCATGTAAAGAAATAAAAATGTAAAGTACCTAGTTATAGTCTATTTTCAGTCAGAAATGAAAATTAGCAATTAAAGCGATCAGTTATTGATAAAATTGTCTACTTGTGCAAATTTTTCACCTTTTTATGGAACAACCAAGCAGATTAAACATCAATTTGTGTAATTATAAAGGTGTTAATTATGGCAAAATCAGTATGGTTGTAACAGTATACTGAATAGGGTTTTCAGAAAATATATGCATTCCAGTATTCTATCTACGGTTAAGAAAATAATTGAACAGATATAGGCTATTGCACTTCTTTTTTTGCCGAGTATATTGATTATTTTGGTATCTTGTGACAATAGAGTGGAATCACTGGTTAGAATTAACCTGTTCTAATCCTTTTAATGGTAAATATTCAAAGTGGAATGACCCTTCAGTGTTTACTCTAGAGTCTATTCAATATGAAATACTTAACTTTGCAAGAGTAGGTTGAATGCCAAACAGTGCAGACCCTGCTCAGAGGGCCCCTCTAATCTGAGTCTACACTGATTGCAAATACAAGTGCACTAATTTCCTGCATTGAAATGGTTAATACAACAGAATGGTGTTTTAGCAGTCCTCATTGGTGTCCATTTTTTTCTACTAACCCAGTACATGTATTAGTATATTGTATGATAGAATTAGGGCAAATGTTTATATTCCTTTTATGTGCAGATAATTATGTGGAAAGGTCTTTAGATTTTGTGGAAGCATACTGACATGATACTTAGAATAATACATATATTTAAAACTGCTTCTAGTTTTTTCCTCGAAAATAAGATTTTGTGGTTAGTTATTTAACCTACCTACATTATGCTGTAACGTCTTGTTTCTCATTAAGCTAAGGTTAGGTTTACAAAACAAGTATCAGTTATTCAACCTACCTACATATTTTGTAAGTTTCATTAAAATTTGATTTGATGGTTAGTTTTACAAAGCAGGTATTTAACTTACCTACATATTCTGTAACTTTCTGTTTTTTGTTAAGATAAGATTTTGTAGTTAGTGTACATCAAGTATCCATTATTTAACCATTTCCCTGTTGAATATTCATGTAAGAAATAATGACATCATGAATACTAATTAGATTATATAATGTATCTTCAAGTGTTATATCGCATCTTTTCAACACTGTTTTGCAAGCAATTTGTTACAATCCTAATGTTTATTTGAGAAAACTTTAATGTTTTGTTTGCTTTTGTAATCATTGTATATCTGTTTAGTTTAGTGATAGGGATTCCTCTATAAGCGGTGTAACGTTATACACCTGAACATCACAGCAGTAGATCTCCGTTACCTCTTACCCTTATGCATATTCATGTAAGATATAATGACATTATGAATATTTATCAGTTGAAGTTTTATAATGGCATATTAACATACGCTTCTTTAGCCATGATAAAACTATAGAATCAAATGAAATGTATATAAATCCCATTAACCCTTTCCTCCATAAATACGCCTTTCTACGCCTCTGTAATAGTCACTTTATGAAACGATTGTGATAAATAGAGCATTTGCTCCTATAGGAGGAAATGCTCTATTTATCGCAATGGTTTCAAACTACAAAATTCTAAAATTTTACTTTTCTCCAATAAATGCTCCTTTTGGGTAGATTCATTCAAAGAGGTTGGGTCTGAAATAACCTATGGAGTAAAGGGTTAAAAACCACTGAGCAGACTCTGATTAGATGGCTTTTGTAGAAGCCCTCTGATCTGATTCTTCCCAGTTTGCAAAGGGGTGAAAAGACTTATTCTAAGAAGTGGAGGGTTAATATTTTTGTAGGTTCCACAAATTGTTGGCTTATTTCAAGCAATATTTTTCACTATTGAAAAATAAACAATTCAGTAATCTTTGTCAAATTGTTTGGACGAGTTCGGATGCTCAGTTACTTGGCCTCTTATCAGGACATAGGGGTTTGCAATGTTATCACCAATATGGCAGTAGCATTCTATTTCTTCATGCTGTCATACTTTCAGTTTATTCCATCATGCCATGGTCCTTGCTAAATTTATGTACATTAAGTTGTTTTTCTTCATGTACACTTTTCATTTACTAATTTTAGATTATGTGAAGAGCGCCCCTCGCCCAAGGAAGCAATCACAGAGAGGCAGTATAGCACAGTCCCGCCGTGTACACTTCAAACCGGGCCTGATGACGGACAGGGAACACATAGCCTACTTTGGTCCCCTGGTCAAACTTGATGAGGTAAGAGAATATATACTTGCAGTGGTATGCCATTTGTTTTTGGTATCCCTTCCATAAAATGGATGTTGGTATATATTAGATAACCCATGTATGTCCTTCCATCTTTCTGTCAATCCATCCTTCTGTACTTGCATCAGAGCAACAGATAAATGTGCGTACTCAGCAAACGCTCTATTTATCACAATGGTTGCAAGAAGTGAATATTACAGAGGCGTAGAAAGGCGTATTTATGGAGGAAAGGGATAAGTAATTTCAATCTTTCATGTATCTAAATTATATCTCTCAAGGGCATTGTCACCAGTGCAGGCATTCATGGCAGTGTGTCACATATAGCTTCTACACTGGTTGTCATTCAATATCCTCTCTCAATGATACCATTTCATACTGAATGGACTCAACAGTTTAATGCTTTACTACATGAATATTCATATGACAAATAATGACATCATGAATATTGATTACCGGTAGATGCATTTCTATAAATATGTACATAGGATGCTTTGGTATTGTAAGAAACAGTGGAGTCAGACCTATTATGATTTTATAAGCAAACAGATCTGGGTCTACCCTGTTTGCAAAGGCATAGAAATGTGTATTCCTGGAGTAAATGGTTAACACTGATGGGTGATTCCACTTTTAATGTCTAACATTCAAAGCATTGATTATGATAACACTTAGTTGTTTGCCATATTCTTTTCCTGATACAAATTGTTTGCAAAAATTGTAATAAATTCACTCATTTCAGAGTTGAAGTGATCAGTTATAGTTGCCAGTTACATTTCTGTGTGGTAATCTGCAGGATATTTCTTGTTTTTTCCAGGTCAAAGGTGGACAAGAGACCCTCACCAACTTTCTCTTCAGTAAATACTACATGACAACATATACTGAAACGGTTGGAATCTCCATTGAAAAGGGTAAGTAAATTGTGTACATAAATCTGTAAAACAATTGCTAAACCCTTCAAATGTGGGAAACTACTGCATTGACATTTATTGCAAATAGTGTAGACCCAGAGGGCTATGAGAGTAGATAGTAGTTTTATGCACAATGAATGTAGTGCTGCACCCTTCCCTTTGGGACTTTCTACTCTGTAAATGCATCAATACATAAATGTGTCTTTATCAAATAAACAGTGAATAATCGATATGATTTTCTCCTTATAAAATTTCACATAAAAAACTGACTGTCTATATCTACATCAAACTTTTTTTTTGCAGGTTATACTGACACCACTGAGGAGGCCCTGGCTGAGGCACTACAGACATGTCTAAATATCTACAACATAGGCACCTCTCAGAAGCTGGAGTTAGTGTTCTTCAGGCAGGCCATCCAGCATGCTGCAAGACTCAGTCGAGTGCTGGTAGGAATGAGTTTAGATTATGTTGCTCATTTATACCCTGATTACCCTAAGTATTCATACAGTCAAAGTTAGGCAAACAGTGCAAACCTAGACCAAACGGCTCCTGAAGGAGCTGTATGATCAGCGTCTTCATTATTACTACTACAGCAGTATAATTTGAAGTTGCAAAAATGGTCTCAAACTGACTTATTTGGTTGTGTAAATTGGTAGAGAAGGGAGACTGGGTTTATAAATACTTAGTTAAATTAGAGTATACTGTTTTACAGGAATGTCAACATAGGAATAAAAAAAATCTCAAGAAAGACAAACATTTATATTCCCAAATACCACATTTGCTTCAATTTTATCTTAAATAATGTGGGCAAGTGATCAACTTAGGGTTTAAATGATCACATTTGAGGGATTCAAGATGCATATCATTAGAGTGTTCTGGTTGGACTATATTTCAAAATATTACATACCAGTACTCTGTCAAGTGGCATTGTGCAGGGTATTAATAACATTCAGTGAGTTTGTTTTTTAACCCTTTACCTGTTTCATGTAAGAAATAATGACACCATGAATATTTATTAGCTGATTTTTGTAATGGCATAAACACATGAATTTTTGGTTTTCATAGAAACAGTAGAGTTAGATATATTATATAATTCATCAGCAAATAGAACAGACTCTGATTAGAATGCTCCTACAGGGGATGTCTGATCTGGTTCTACTCTGTGTGCAAAGGTGTGAAAAAGTGTTTATCAGGGAAAGGGTTATTACAAAAATAAAGTTTATTAATTCTTTACTCTATTTTTTGCAAACAGAGTAGACCCAGATCAGATGGCTCCTAGAGGAGCCATCTGATCAGGGTCTGCTCTGTTTATGGCTCCTAGAGGAGCCATCTGATCAGGGTCTGCTCTGTTTGTGATATAATATAGACATGATTCTACAGTCCCTGCCAAGACCAAACGATTGTGTGTCTATGATTTTGCTATTATAACAATTAATGTAATAAATATTCATAATGTCATTATTTCTTTCATAAATATTCATGGAGTAAAGGGTTAATATTGCTAAAGGATGAAGTTGCATGGATATTCATCAAGTAAAGGGTTCAAAGATTTATTGGTTTTGTCATTCTGTATTCCAGGCTCTGCAAGGGGGACATGCTGTGTTACTAGGCACCTCCTTCTCCAGTGGTAGGGCGACATTGGTACGCCTAGCAGCCTACATCTCCCACTGCAAGGTGAGTGCTAGATCTGATTCTGGAGTCAGTTTAACCCTTTCCCTCATATAAGTGCTTTTTCATGCCTTTGCCAACAGAGTAGACCCAGATCAGATGGCTGCTAAAGGCACCATCTGATCAGGGTCTGCTCTGTTAGCTTATGGAATAATATAGATCTGATTTACTGTTTCATACTGTTTCAACAATGGTCAAACATGCATTTATTAACTCTTTGCACGCTAGCGACGAAACTGTGATTACATATGCAAACAGTTTGGATCCAGATGAGACACCGCATAATGCGACGTCTCATCAGGATCCAAACTGTTTGTCATCTTGATCATATTTTTGTAAAAAAATGAGAGAAAGTTTATTTTAAGAATGAAGCAGATGACAATTGTTGCAGACGAAAACTTACTTGGCGTGTAAAGAGTTAAAAATGCTGATAGAAAATGCGTCTAATTAGTATTTATATTGTCATTATTTCTAACATAAAATATTGAACAGGTAAAGGGTTAAAGTACAAGATGGACTATTTCTAACACTATGTAACCAGAAAGAATAGTACTTCTAAAACTTTAACAAGTTCATTAACCCTTTCCTCTCATAGAGACACCTTTATAAACAAGAGTAAATCCAGTTCAGATGGCTCTAGTAGTAGCCGTCAGATCAAGGTCTGCTCTGTTTGCTTATTGAATGGTATATCTACAGATAACGGTGCATACTTAAATACTAAAATCATCATTTCTCCACCAAACCCTTTGTTGTGACCACTCTTTAGAATTGTCTCTTTGAGACAAATCTAAAGCGTGGTCACAACATAGGGTTTGGTGGAGAAATAAAGAAGTTACAATTGAAGCTATTTTAACTCTTTGCACGCTAGCGGTGAAACTGTGATTACCAATGCAAACAGTTTGGATCCAGATGAGACGCCGCATAATGCGGCGTCTCATCAGGATCCAAACTGTTTGTTATCTTGACCATATTTTTGCAAAGAAATGATAGAAAGTTTATTTTAAGAATTGAAGCAGACGACAATTGTTGCAGACGAAAAATTACTTAGCGTGCAAAGAGTTAATTTGCTCATCCTATCTGGAGCTCTGAGCGCTGATCGTTTAGTTTCTGCCAGAGCAAAAAATATTCTGTGTTCATTCACCATTACGAAAATTCAGCTAACTGATATTCCTGATGTCATCATTTCTTCCATTAACCCTTTACTCCATAAATACGTCTTTCTACACCTTTGCAAACAGAGTAGACCCAGATCACACAGCTCCTATAGGAGCCGTCAGATCAGGGTCTGCTCTGTTTGCTTATGGAATTATATAGATCTAATTTCTGCTTTAGCAAAGATTTCATGTGTAAATATGCCATTTTAAAAATTAATCAAATTAATATTGGTGATGTCATCATTTCTTTCATGAATATTCATGGAGTTAAGGGTTGGGAAAGGGTTAAATAGCCTTTGGAAAGTAAAGGATGATCTAGACTATTTATAAATACCTGTAATCCTGTTTCATTAACCCTTTCAACACTGATTTTTTCAAATGGACTGTTCCAAAATTCAAAAAGGTTGTACTTACCATGAATAGTGGGGTTGTAACCTAGATATACCATGATTCTACACATCCTTTACTGAACAAAGTACATGTATGTTTGTAACCTAGACATACCATGATTCTACAAATCCTTTACTGAACAAAGTATTGTTGTAACCTAGATATACATGTACCATCAGTTTATGATTATCAATGTGTTTGTGACTTAAGAGATATCCAGGCTTCTGCTGTGGAACAGTTTGTCAGGGAGTAAGTAAAATGCACCAATAAAATGATTCAAACAAAAGATTTGCACAAAGGCATTGGGGTCACCAATACTGGTAATGGTAATTGTTCTCCACCATCAAGAACCCAAGTCTGAGAGCTGAAGATAAGAGGATTATAGATCTATCGAAATTTCCAATTTCTCCTCCAAACCCTCTAAAATCTTGTTGGTACAGTAAACCCCCTCTAAATGGGAATGATAGTAGGAGAAAGAATACAGATACTCTTAGGCAGGTAGCTACTTAATGGCACCTTGCATTAAGCTGCCCCTGTCTCCAAGACAGATATTTATACTGAATTTAACATCCAGTTTAGAGGGGTTTTACTGTACTCATTAGAATTGCCCCAGAAAGGCTATTCCAATGAGTACAAACACAATATTAGTTGATGGAGAAATGTAGAAATAAAATTATTTAGAATTCCTAAATACTCCTGTTATATGTAGCTCTGAACAGTTTCTCTCCCTCTGTCCTTAGATTATTGAGCAATGAGATGAATGCTACATCTCCTTGGACAACCACAAGGGCATTCTTGAAATGATCTCATTGTGTGAAATAGTTTTGACATGGATTACTTAGGCATATGACTTTGTTAATATTTTTTAGAACTAAGTAGATAAAATGATTCCTAGTCTATACCACAACACCTGAAAATGCTTGTCCTACTGTGCTTTACCCTTTACTCCATAGATACACCTTTTTAACACCCTTGCATACAGTAGACCCACATCAGACCGTTCCTGAAAGAGCCGTCTGACAAGGATATGGTCTGTTTGCTTACAAAATAATATCTATTTGATTTTACAGTTTCTGCCATGGCCAAAAAATTCTGTGTTCATTACATAAATGAACTTATTGATATGCATTGTCACTATTTCTTACATGAATATTCATGGAGTAAATGGTTCACCTTGTAGTGCATCTCTTAGATATCTGAACTAGTCTATAACATCATCCCAATCAAGCAAGGCATTTACATTAAAAGATAAAACATGCAAAAATATTGATATAAAATTTGTCAGGCACCTTTTCAGAACTTGCTTATGAGGATCTACCTGTTGATGAATTAAGGCAGATTTAATTTTGAATCATAGAACTGTGAGTTTTATAATTATCATTAAAATCCGATAATTAAAGCACAAACAATTCTTAGAATGGATATTATGCACACTATTTCATTGGCACGGCACTTTTGCAGATGGGTCGGATTAGGAAACAGCGAAATGTGGTAGGTGGTGAGATCTGGGTGACGGCTTACTGTATTAACATAAAAACATCTGCTCATCTTATGGTGTGGGCTTGTATAGGTGTTTTTTGCCATCAATGTACTATTTTTATCTTTATTTTATCCGTTTATGGCCTCTCTATAATATGTGCCTTGTAAAATGTCAACTCACAATTGAATTGGTTAAGGGATCTTGATTTGAACAGCTTCTTGTCTTGAAATAATCCTTTTTCCATGTATATTTCATGTTCGTTTGCTCAGAGATTTAGCTGGTTTTTAACTCTTTCTTCCATAGATATACCTTTTAATGCTTTTGCAAACAGAGTAAACTCAGATCATTGTCTCCTGTTGGAGCAATCTGATCAGGGTCTGCTGTTTGCTTATGAAATAATATAGATCTGATTCTAAAGTTTTTGTCGTGGCAATTGCATGTTTTCATAATTATGCTATTATAAAAACAATCACCTAATTAATATTCATGATGCCATTATTTTTTTTCATAAATATTCATGGAGTAAAAGGTTAAAGGAGCTAGTGTCATCACCTAATGTTTGTGGCTTGATTAACCCCTTACCTGATAGAAACATCTATTGATGTCTTGTAAACAGAGTAGATCCAGATCAGCTGGACCTGTAGGAGCTATCTGGTTAGAGTTTGCTCTGTTTGCTTATGGAATGATATAGATTTGATTCTATAGGCTCTGCCACAGCCAACATATCTTATAATACAAAATCAATCTGATTAATAGTCATGATGTCATTATTTCTTTCATGAAAAGTCATCTGGTAAAGGGTTAATACTTTTATTTAGGGTTATTGTTTTTATGATGAAGCTTTCAATGTGTATTCACCATCAAAAATTAGGAATGCATTGTACATGTTTTATTTTTGCCTAAATTATGACTTTTTTTTAAAATTTGAAAATATTTATTTTTTTAACAAAAAGGCCAAAGTTCGATGTTTGCGTCCATATCTCATCAAGCAATTTTGCATCTATTTATTTCTTTGTAGGGGACTTTGTATTGCTAGTAGCATAGTCTATTGTTACGTGAATGATGATCTTCTGTTGGGGCTAAGACTCTGAATATTCAAAGTGGAATGACCTATCACTCTTTAGTGATAGAGTCCAATTAGTAATATCAGGCTGAAATTTGCACAAGGAGTTTGAAGGACAAACACTGCAGACCCTGATTTGAAGGCTTCAGATCTTGGTCTACACTGTTTAACTATTTTCTTCATATAAAATGCCTTTGCACGCATTTGCAAATAGAGAATACCCAGATCAGATGGCTCCTGTAGAAGCCATCTGATCAGGGTCTGCTCTGTTTGCTAATGGAATGTGTTAGATCTGTGTCCTTTCTTTCTAAAATGGCTACAATGTACCACCTCCCATATTTCCTTATAACTATTTTGACCATGAATATTCAGTAGGTATTGGACTTCAGACTAAATGTAGAACAGGGAAAGGGTTAAAAATTAGTTCACTTGAATCTCACATTCAAGGGATGAAGTCCGTATACAGAAAAACCCTCTGAATTTGGAATTTTAATAAAGAAGAATTTAGATCTTTTTAGGCAAGTTGTAGCTTAATGCAGGGTGAAAGCCATGCAGGAATCTCTATAGGGAGCTTTCAGTATGACATCCATCCTGCATTAAGCTTCCACTTGTATTTCAGACTGGTATGATAGTGATACTAATATGTTTGTCTGGTTTAGAGGGATCTCACTGTATTTATATCCATCAAAGCTGTTACACTGAAATTTCTTGCTAAATTTAATTGTCTTGATTTAAGAATCTAGTGCATGTCTTATAAATCTACTTTGCAGTCTTTTTTATATGTTTTTATCTGTATGTATTGTGATTGATGTAATAGAAAAAGATAGAAGAACATTTGCATCCTTTCATGAGCATTTTGTAACACAGTAAAATGTCTCTACAATGGTCATTGAGCGATGAATATGTTGCATTCAAAAACAGAACCCTTTATGAGAGCTTTTCTGCATAACTTTTCTTTGGCATTAAAAGTTATCATGTCTTAACCAGTGTAGGACACAAGTCACTAAATGTATGTCCTTTGTAAATAATACAGACCCAGATAAGAGGATTCCTAGAGGAGCCCTCTCATCAGGGTCTGCACTGTTTTTCATTTAAAATTCAATATTGTAAAGGTTAATCTTGTACTCTATAGATACACCTTTTTATCTCACCAGAGCACAAAGTGCTCAGGGTGAGCTTTTGTGATCGCCTGATGTCCGTCGTCTGTCGGCGTTTGTCGTGCGTCGTGTGTCGTGCGTCGTCAACAATTTGAACTTTAAAAGTCTTCTCCTCTGAATCTACAGGGTTCTCAGCTTTCATCTTTGGCACATAGCATCACCTATAGGTCCTCTACAAAAGTTTTATAAATTATGTCCCTGGAGTCAAAATTGGCCCCGCCATGGTCCCAGGGGTGGCCAGTTTTTTCTAGCTGACTGTTGTTTTCTGTACAAGTAGCAGAATGCTGGGCTCACTTAGGTTAGGCATGGGGAAAACTTCAAAAATCTTTTTGTCAAAAACTGCATCTCACAGAGCTTAGATATTTGGTGTATAGATTTACCTAATTAGTATTCCTTATTGACATTGGTAAATATCATAGTTCTGAGGTTAAAATTGGCCCTGCCCTGTTGGTTATACTTTAAAATATTATTTTACACTATAAAGGTTCCTCTGAACTAGAGGGATTGAGGTCACTCCATCTGTGTTGCATAATCACTGAATAGGTCAAGTTCCTGGTCAAAACTCTATCAAGTTGTCTGCTTCAGAATTAGTCTCTGTTTGCTCACACTGTTTTTAACCCATTCCCTCATAGGATATTTTCAGAATCTGCCTCTTGAAAAATTTCAGAATTGTGTAGATTTGAAACCATTGTGATAAATAGAGCATTTACTCCTATGGAGATAATGGTCTATTTATCACAATGGTTTCATAAAGTGACTATTTTACCTCTTTGAATAAATCTACTGATAAGGAGCATTAATTAGAGAAAAGGAAAATTTCAGAATTGTGTAGATTTGAAACCATGGTGATAAATAGAGCATTTACGCCTATGGAGCAAATGCTCTATTTATCACAAAGGCTTTTTTCAGATTCTACCTCTTTGAATAAATCTACTGATAAGGAGCAATAATTATAGAAAAGGAAAATTTCAGAATTGTGTAGATTTGACACCATTGTGACAAATAGAACTTTTACTCCTATGGAGCTTTTGCTCTATTTATCACAATGGTTGGCAAATGCTCTATTTCTCACAAAGACTTTTTTCAGATCCTACCTCTTTGAATAAATCTACTGATAAGGAAAATTTCAGAATTGTATAGATTTCAAACCATTGTGATAAATAGAGCATTTGCTCTATAGGAGTAAATTAACTCATATACAAACTACATATAAAGTTACATACCGGTCTGTGTCAGATCAGAATCCAAACTGTGTGCTAATTTTGGTCAAGTCATGCTAAGCAGTGATAGGGTTGTCATCTGTTAGAAATGTTGTCTGCTTATTCAAAGAGGTAAATCTGGGTCTACTCTATTTGCAAATGCGTGAAAACATGTTTATATGAGGAAAAGGGTTAATTAGAGAAAAGGAAAATTTCAGAATTGTTTAGATTTGAAACCATTGTGATAAATAGTGCATTTACTCCTATGGAGCAAATGCTCTATTTATCACAAAGGCAAATGCTCTATTTATCACAATGATTTCATAAAGTGACTATTATACCTCTTTGAATAAATCTACTGATAAGGAGCATTAATTAGAGAAAAGGAAAATTTCAGAATTGTGTAGATTTGAAACCATTGTGATAAATAGAGCATTTACGCCTATGGAGCAAATGCTCTATTTATCACAAAGGCTTTTTTTCAGATCCTACCGCTTTGAATAAATCTACTGATAAGGAGCATTAATTATAGAAAAGGAAAATTTCAGAATTGTGTAGATTTGAAACTTTTGTGATAAATAGAACATTTACTCCTATGGAGCTTTTGCTCTATTTATCACAATGGGTAGCAAATGCTCTATTTATCACAAAGGCTTTTTTCAGATCCTACCTCTTTGAATAAATCTACTGATAAGGAGCATTAATTAGAGAAGATGAAAATTTCAGAATTGTGTAGATTTCAAACCATTGTGATAAATAGAGCATTTGCTCCATAGGAGTAAATTAACTCATATACAAACCACATATAAAGTTACATACCGGTATGTGTCAGATCTGAGTTCAAACTGTGTGCTAATTTTGGTTAAGTCCTGCTAAGCTGTGATAGGGTTGTCATATTATAGAAATGTTGTCTGCTTATTCAAAGAGGTAAATCTGGGTCTACTCTGTTTGCAAATGTGTGAAAACATGTTTATATGAGGAAAAGGGTTAATTAGAGAAAGGGAAAATTTCAGAATTGTTTAGATTTGAAACCATTGTGATAAATAGTGCATTTACTCTTATGGAGCAAAATTTTATGCTCTATTTATCACTAAGGGCAAATGCTCTATTTATCACAATGGTTATTATCACCAGTTATTCTTAACAAGTTTTAATTTTCCATTTCCATAACAATTCCGTTTGTATAAATTGTTGAAATCGCGATTTTTATACAATTTCTGCTTTGAAACAATCATCAGTACTCTAATTCTGAAGGGGTTCGAAACGTTCAGGTGTGAACTGGTTTTGTTACGAAACGTGCTCTACAAGAGTTGTCGTTCGTTTCTAAATACGCAATATATCAAGGAGTTGTTAGGTTATGCGTAGTAATATGTAATGGAAAATGAAACTTTTCCACATATTTTTTGTGCGATATATGCTTTCCAAGTTAACGGTCGGTAAACTTTCGGTATTGGACTTAGAAAATATTTATAATAAAGCAAATCATCCCAGAAAGCTTGCCATTATAATTATACAGAGAAAGGGTCAAATAACACCCCACAAAACAGGTGTCCAGTTTTGTTTAGAAACATACATGTAGTTGAAACTTTAAAAATCTTTCCCTCTGGTGAGCGATTTCAGGGCCATCATGGCCCTCTTGTTAATGTTTTTGCATTGTGCAGACCCAGATAAGATGGATCCTGCAAGAGCCATCTGATCTGGGTCTGCTGTGTTTGTTTATGGAAGACTATAGATCTGGTTCTACAGTTTTTGTCATGGCCATGTTCACATGCCATTATCAAAAATCATCTAGTTAATTTTCATGAAGTCAATAGTTCTAACGTGAATATTCATAGAGTTAAAGACTCATATTTTAGACATGTTTATTTAGTAACTGTTGAAGAAATGTTTTACTGTATCTTGTCTTACAGTCAGCTGTGTTTGATAGTTTTATATGAGATAATTTATAAGAAAATGTCTTGAGTCATCTGATGTCATCAGAAATCTGTGTTTGATCAGAATCTTCAGTTGACACTTGACATATGTGCTATATTTTTTTAACCCTTTACTCTATAAATATGCCTTTCTACGCCTTTGCAAACAGAGTAGACCCAGATCAGATGGCTCCTGTAGGAGCCATTTTATCAGGGTCTGCTCTGCTTACTTATGATATAGATATGATTCTAAAGTTTCTGCCATTGGCAAAACATCCTGTATCCATGTACTATTATTACAATTAATCTAATTAATATTCATGATGTCAATATTTTTAACACAAATATTCATGAAGTAAAGGGTTAAAATAGAACCTGACAGTGTAGCTTCTGATCAGGTGTCACATTTTTGATACAACAGTTGGTATGATATAAGTTTGCAAATCCATAATACCGTATTGACCATCTGAATATCATATTAGCCATCTGAAAACCGTATTATTCCTAATAAACCCCTCCCTCCTCCCACTACATCCCCTAAAAATGTAAAACAAATATAAAAAATTCACACACATGCAACACACACAAAAAAAAGACAAAAGTTCTTTTGTTTTGCTTCATTCTTAAAATATATACGTAAAAGGTTTTGGTATCATGTTTCATTAAAACAAATCAAGTTTTTAAATGTCCCCTTTGGTAAAATGTAATGCTCCCTGTGATCAATACGGTATTTGGTCGCCTGATAGTGGATTCTAATTCACTGGATTGTGTGGTTCTTGCTATTCTTATGTATACTTTATCTATAACCCTTTACTCCATAAATACTCCTTTTAATGCCTTGGCAAACAGAGTAGACCCAGATCGGATGGCTTGTATAGAACCTGTCTGATCAGAGTCCACTCAATTTGCTTATGGATTAATATAGAGCTGATTCTACAGTTTCTGCCAAGATACATCTATTTTGAGGATGACTGCAGATGATATTTTATTACAGAAGACAAAGTACTAACTTAACCCTTTACACCATAAATACACCTTTCTATGCTTTTGCAAATGGAGTAGACCCAGATCAGACTGCTCCTATAAATATCCTGTTTGCTTATCCCTTTCCCTCATATAAACGTGTTTTCACGCATTTGCAAACAGAGTAGACCCAGATCAGACGGCTCCTAGAGGAGCCGTCGGATCAGGATCTGCTCTGTTTGCTAATAGAATTTGATAAATATATTTCTTTGCTTTCTAAAATGTCCACAATGTTCCAACTTCCATATTTCTTTATAAATATTTTGTTAATGAATATTTAGTAGGTATTGAAATTTGGTATAAACTTAGAACAGGGAAAGGGTTATGAAATGATATACATGTAGATATAAATCTACCAATTTTGTCATGATAAAAATTACCTTGATCATAGTGCCATTTTACAAAATCATTTTCAGTTAACTGATATTCATGACGTCATTATTTCTGACCCTGATGAGAGAGTAAAGGGTTTTACCGGATAGAAACACATTTTATATCTTGCAAACAGATTGGACACAGATGTGGCAGCTAATTCTTTACTGTTTGCCATGGCAATAAATTTCCTTTGTTATATCTTTACTACAAGAATTAATTCATAGATATTCACAGTGGGTTGAGAATTGTAGGAATATTTATCAAGCAATTGGTTAATTCAAAGAAATCCACAATTGTGATTACATGATATTAGTATGACTTCAATGGGCCTGGCACTTGATATTATAATTTAGTCAATATGCCAATGACTATTTAATCACTATTTATGGTTGATTTTAATAAATCAGACCTTGTGAATTTTCACTAAATTGACCCTTACTCCATAGATGTCTTATCTCATTATGTCATTATTTCTTTCTTGAATATTCATGGAGTAAAGGGTTAAAGCTCCAGTCTTGCTTCTTTTTCATTCAAGTGTTTTCATCACAAGACTCTGCTGTCTACTTTTCCACATTAAGTGTAGTTATTTTGAAATTGAAATATAAACAGGGCTGTAGAGAAGATGCGTATTTATGAAATACAATTAAAACATTTTTCATATTTCTCCATCAAACTATATCTGCTTCTACTCATTAGAATTGTTTCTCCAAGGCAGTTCTAATGAGTATGAGCAAGATATTGTTTGGCTGAGAAATAAATATTTTTTTATAGATCAATCAGCATCTTAGCCACTGCTCCATATTAAGTGTTTGTGTGATTTTGACATATAGCTTTGACATCTTTAACTCATTACCTCATAGGCTATTTTTAGATCCAGCTTCTTTGAATAAAACTGCTGAATTGGAGCATTAACTAATGAAAAGGAAAATTTTAGAATTGTATAGTTTTGAAACCATTGTGATAAATAAAGCATTTGCTGCTATGGAGCAAATGCTCAATTTATCACAATGGTTTCAAAAAGTGACTTTTACAGAGTCGTCAAAAGATATCAATATGAGGGAATGGATTAAAGCATAAGTCATATTTTGAGCTACCATACATGTACCTACTCTAAATATTCCGTACTCTACTCTCTTCATTGGTTTGTAAACTTGTTGGTAATATTGAATAAGTGAATTTGACACTGTTTCTGAAAGGTTTTATTGAAACTTATAGAGAAGGAAACAGTATACACCCTGATCAGAATGGTCCTTTAGGATCAGTTTGATCTGGTTCTACACTATTTGCCTCAGTTTTTTCAGGCAGATATTTAGGATAATCAATGCAAGGTATATAATTTCTGAGTGTGTTTATTATGTCTTTTCCTGTGTGAATCTGTATGTTATACACATGTGCATCTAACATGATTTAATATTTGTTCCTCATTTTGATTTAGGTGTTGACCTGTAAAATATTTGAAATTTGACTCATTGTTTGTTATTAATTAATTCTTAAACAAATGTTGAGTTTAGTCAGTTACATTGGTAACTTTGGCGCCTCTTATAATTATATATAAATTATATAAACGCTTTTCATGCCTTTGCAAGCAGAGTAGACCTAGAGCAAATGGGAGTCATCTGATCAGGATATGCTGTGCTTGTTTATAAAATTATATAGATCTGCTTGTACAGTTACTGTCAATGCCAAAAGAACTGTTTATATGCCATTACAAAAACAGCTAATGAATATTCATGGTGTCATTATTTCCCAGGTAAAAAGGTAATCACTTAATTCTAATATGCTGTGTATCTACTACAGTTGTAATGGCTGTAGGTAAGATGTATACAGTAGAACCTGTCCTAAGGGGCTATTCATTTATTGATCGTAGGAGTCTTAAAAAGCAGGTGGTTGCTATATTCAAGTCAAACGTAATGCAGAAAACTCCTATTTTTAGATCCAACCTCTTTGAATAAAGGAGCATTAACTAGAGAAAAGGAAAAAATTTGAATTTTGTAGTTTTAAACCATTGTGATAAATAGAGCATTTGCTCCTATAGGAGCAAATGCTCTATTTATCACAATGGTTTCAATAGGTGATTTTTACATAGGCGTAGAAAGGCGTATTTATGGAGGAAATGGTTAAGCATCCACCTGCCTTACAGACCCACAATGAGACCTCTTTTTGATGGCCACTTAAGACATGTTCTGCTGTACTCATCTATCCAAGGCACCATCCGTAGGTGTGTTAGCTGACTGAGATTCTCAGTACAATACTACAGTAAAACCCCGCTAATACGACCACCAAAAAGGGGCATAATTCTGGGTGGCACAGGCAGGTGGTAGCTTAATGCAGGACGAAAGTTATGCAGAAAGCTCCTATAGGAGCTTTCTGCATAACTTTCGTCCTGCATTAAGCAACCACCTGCTTTAGACGACATCAGTGGCTGTTTATTAAGTGGTCGCATTAGCGGGGTTTCACTGTACATCTGTTTAGGGTCTGCATTGTTTGAGGTAAAAGTGTTGAAGCAGATTACATGCCTTGTTTCCAGGACACCCACTGATGTGTGTCTAGTTGCAGATGTTTGAGTGCCATTTTCCCTGTAATTATATCATAAAATCATGATATATAATAAAATTTATGGTCAGTCACTTGTTACAAATTTTATACAGTTATATGAATATTGCTTTTGATATAACAGTCATTCAATGACACTGTAGTATAAACAACTGACAGTCAGTATATTGTATGATATTGCAGAATGTTCAAAGTGGAAGCATAAAAATCATTTCATATCAAAATAACCTTATAAAACACATGGAGGGCTGAGCACAAAACTCATAACATAATTTTGGTGAGAGCTCATGATGACATTTGCATCTCATTAGGATCCAAACTATTTGACACTGATATCATTTTTCAATAGAAATAAAATAAATTTCAATTTAATTTTAGGTGAAAAAATGATTTAAATGCTTACAATGTAATTACTATGGTCTTGCACTCAACCCTCAACATGTTCATGAATGCTTTTATTATAAAAATGTTTTTATCAAACTATTTGGCTGACTGTTTCTGCTTACATGTATTTTCAGTTGTATGAGCCCAAGCCTCAGACAGACACATCCAAGAACCTTCGTATTGTGAGAGAGCACATTAAACGGGCTTGTTATCACACGGGTATTCTTGGTAAACCCACTGTACTGATGGTTCATGAGGACCTGGGCATGGAATGTCTGCAAGATGTAGCTGCTCTAATGGCAGAAGGTACTGTTGAGAACACCATCTAGAAATAGAATTACAAGTTGTTGAACCTTTTACTCTGTGAATATTTATGTAAGAAATAGTGATATAATGACCTTGTGAATAAACTGAATTTTATTGTGACATATGAACACCGGATTCTTTTGCTGTGCGGAAAAAGCAGAATCAGATCTACATTATTCCCAAGGTAAACAGAGCAGACTGATGAGAATGCTCCTATGGGAGCCATTTGATCTGGGTCTTCTCTGTTTGCAAAGGCATAAAAAGGCATATATATGGAGTAAATGGTTAATTGAGTACTTTGTTATGCCTATGTCCAAAGAAATACTGATGCAAAGCATTATTCAAGCATTACATTAAATTCTTGCCATACTTGATATGCTTGAAGGGTGAATACAATGAGCATCAGATTCTTTATGCATTGAATCAAAGCTTGAAAGAGCTTTTAAATTTAGTGAATTCTACACACAAAAACAACAAGGAATAAGTTGTTTTAGCTCTTTACATCATTGATACACCTTTTAACACATTTGCAAACAGAGAAGACCCAAATGAAATGGCTCCTGTAGGAGCCATCTCTGATCAGTGTCTGATCTGTTTGCCTATAAAACAATCTGGATCTGATTCTACAGTTTCTACCATGACCCAAACATTTCTGTATTCATATGTCATTATAAAATTCAGGTGATATCCATATTGGTATTATTTGCTGCATGATCATTCATGGAGTAAAGGGTTGAACTGTCTGTGTACGTTTATGAATGTAGGGAGTCAGGGTGTTTTGTTTTATCAGTTTTAAAGACATAATTATATTTTTTAATGAAAAGCACAAAAAAAGAATGGAGAGTTAAACTTGAGTAGTATGCAGTTGCTTCTCAGCTCATGGTCTGCATGGTGTAAGGCCATATATACAAAATACTGAAGCCATAAATAACCCTTATCATGTGTCATGTATATGACACAGTGACATGTATATATCTAGATGATTTTCAATATTATTTAACCCTTACAACGCTAAATTTTCAAATGGACTGTTTCAAAATTCAAACATGTCAAGGCCATGGTGAGTATTTAGGGATTTTTCTGAAGAAAAATGTAACATGACAAAATCAGTGCAGACGCCGATGAGAGGGCTCCTCTAGGAGCCTTCTCATCTGGGTCTACACTGTTTGCAAAGGGCAATAGTGACCCCTGCCCTGCAGAGTAAGGGTTGAGGTATTTTTATGCCCCCATTGACGATAGTCAGGGGGCATTATGTTTTGCACCTGTCCGTCTGTCCGTCTGTCTGTCTGTCCGTCTGTGCGTCACGCTTTTACTTGCAGTTGGTACGTGCAGTTGGTAGTCACATTTTTTTCATTGTCTTATATCTCACTAACCACTATAGCTATTGACATGGAATTGCATATACACATACACCACCATCCATATTTTCATTGCCCTTCCAGCCCTTGCTGCCCGCAAGCCCAAGGTCAAGGTCAAATGACTTAGGAACTTTAAGTGCAGCTAGGCAAGCACCACCACGGGGGCATCGCTGTGTCTTACAGACACAATTTTCTAGTTTCTTGTGGCATTGCACATAATTATGTTTCTTTAGTCTATAGAAATGAAATGGGCATTGAAGATCAAGAAAGACAGTAAGAAACATGTTAATCCTTTGACTGATAGAGGCTCCTTTAGCATTTTTAATGCCTTTGCAAACCATATAGAACCATATCAGTTGACTTTTGTAGAAGCCATTTCATCAGGGTCTGCTCTTTTTGCATATGGAATTATATAGATCTGACTCTGTATTTCTTACCATGGTCAAAACATTTCTCGTTCATATGTCATTATAAATATGAAGCTAATTGATATTCGTACATGCAGTGATGCACAGTGTTACATCAATGTTATGCAGGCTGAAATAAATAATTGTCAGGAGATGGCTCGTCTCTTATACGGCTTTGAAAATTGCACCACTGTCTTGCGTTTCTGCGTGTCTATTTTGGTAACATGTAAACCGGTATTTTATTGTTACCGATACATGGTTTTACTGTCATTCTATCAGGCACTAGCCCAGGCCTGTACACAGATGATGAGATGCAGAGCATTGTGAGCCAGATGATGCCAGGTGGAGTACAGACCAGAAAGATAGACAAGATAGAGCAGGCCTTTGAGAGGTTTGTCAAGAGAATCAGACAGCATCTACATGTGGTCGTCCTCCTCAGCTACAGAGGTAAAATCAAAATTATATTATAGGGTTGTCTCTTAAAACAGGCAATGAGAATATGTGAAAATATAGTTCCCTTCTCTTGACATTAGTTAAATTCAATACTCTTTTCTTGAAGTTCCATCTTTCACAGCTTCATTAAAGAAGTTTGATTTTAAAACTGTTTCCACCCACATGTCAAAACTATGTAATTACCATGTTTCTTATTCAATCCTTATTGAAATATTGATGTATCATCAGTATTTTTGTAGTTGATACATCAATACATGATGTTATCTTTTAAGTCAAATCTAACACTTTACAGAAATACTACCTAGTTAACCTGTCAGTCTACAAACAGCCTTTTGCTCTTGTTGTCTTCTCCAGCAACAAATTTAAGCTTTGCAATAAAAATTAACCCTTTACTCAATAAATATACCTTTATATGTCTTTTCAAATAGAGTAGACCCTGATCAGATGGCTCCTACAGGAGCGGTCTGATCTAGGTCTGCTCTGTTTGCTTATTCTATAATATAGATATGACTCTATTGTTTTCTGCCATGGTCAAGATTTCTTGTGTTCACATTTCATTGTAAAAATGAATCTAATAAATATTCATGATGTCGTTATTTCTTTCATGAACATTCATGGAGTAATGGGTTAATGATGCTATGGCTGCCATAGAGAGGTTTTAATTGTTTCATTACTCTTGAACAGGGAACAGTTTCAGCTCTAACTTCAAGAGCCTACACAGTGTGATAAGTAAATACCCAGCCCTGCTGAAGTACTCGTGCTGTGTAAACCACTTCCAGCCCTGGCCATACGAGGCCTATGTCAAAATGGCCACCATTTGGCTGCAGGATGAAAAGTCAAAGGTCAGTGTATGGTGTCTTTAACCTTTTTTTCCTATTAATGCCTTTGCAAACGGAGTAGACTCAGATCAGACAGGAACCATCTGATCAGGATTTGCTCATGAAATAGTATAGGTGTGATTCTTTAGTTTCTGCCTTGGCTAAAATTTCCAGTGTACATATACTACTATAGAATTTCAACTAATTTATATTCATGACCTCATTATTTATTACATGAATAACCTCATTATTTCTTACATGAATATTCACGGAGTAAAGTGTTAACTCTTTGCACGCTTTCAGTGAAATCATGATAACCTGGACAATCAATTTGGATCAATATGAGAAACTGTATTTTACCATGATCCATATGTTGGACACTCTGACTGTATCTATAAAGGGAAATGGAAGAAAACATTAATTTTGAGAATGTTAACAGCAAGTTACTTAACATTAAAGAGTTAACAACTTTAACCCATTCTCGCATATTGACGCCTTTTGACGCTTCTGAAAAAGTTACTTTTGAAACCATTGTGATAAATAGAGAATATGCTCCTATTGAAACCATTGTCATAAATAGAGCATTTCCTCAATAGGAGCAAATGCTTTATCTATTACAATGGTTTCAAAACTATCTAATTCTAAAAGTATCCTTTCTCTAGTAAATGCTCCTTTTAGGTAGATTTATTCAAAGAGGTAGGGTCTAATAATAGCCTATGAGGGAATGGGTTAATATAATTATGCATGAATGTAAGTGGTATAAAAAGTAATAATTTATAAGATTGTTTCTAACTCCCCAGTTTTATTTGATAGAAAATTAGTCCAGGAATTGTCTTTACTTTGGTGTTTTTGCCCCTACCATAGTATCTTAGTTTTGCAAAACCTTTCACCTTTGCCCTTACAGCTACCATCAAACGTAACACTATATTTATCACAAGGTTGATGATTTTGGTCTTGATTTCGGTCTTAAACAATGTCACTTTTATGTTGTCTGCTTTAATAGGTTGACAATGAGGATAATTTCTTTGTCATCAGTCTGTCTGACTGTCACTTTTTTGCATTATGTTGTTTTGTTCTGTCACACTTCTTTCATCACACTTCTGCCTGCAGCAGATCCATGTGTTCTGTTGAACACTTTAGTTTTGCATATGTTCTGTAACACATGCAAAATGAAAAGTTACCTGACCACACATTAATTTGCCTTGATACTGTTATGTAGGTTTCAACATACACTACATGTATATATAATGCAGGTGTGTGTACCATGGCATGAGACGCGGAGACTTGAGCAGATGGAGATGACCGCCAAGGCTATGGCGTACATACACATGTCTGCTAAGGTAGCCATTGAGCGCCAGTACTGCCACCAGAGGACGCCACTCCGCTTCTTCTCTCCACTCACATTTATGGAGTTTGTACACATCTTCAGGATCATTGCAGCATTCATTGTTAAACAAGAAACAGTAAGTTTGTATGATGCCTGTTTTTAGCTCACCTGACACAAAGTGCCAGGTGAGGTATTGTGAGGGGGCAGTGTCCGGCGTCATGCGTATGTTAGTCGTCAACAATTTACTTAAACATCTTCTTCTCTGAAACCATAAGGCCTAGATCTTTGATATTTGGTATGTAGCATGATCTAATGGTCCTCTACAAAGATTGTTCAAATTATGACCCCCGGACCAAAAATGGCCCGCCCCAGGGCTTATCAGTTTTTCATAGGAAAATCTTTAAAAATCTTCTTCTCTGGTACATAGAAATACAGTGTATGCATAAGTCTATAGTAACCAGGTGAGCGATTTAGGGCCATCATGGCCCTCTTGTTAAGATGAGCCATTGGGAAAGTGCTTTTCAAATAAAATCTCCTCTGAAATACCTTGGCCACTTGTCACCAAGGTTGACAGAAATGGTCTTTATGAAGTTCTCATTAATGTTTTCTCAAAAAATTTAAATCCACAAAGAATTCTGGTTGCCATGGCAAACAAAACAAAAAACTTTGAAAATCTTCTTGTCTTGAACTGCTTGGCAGTTTCAATATAATTAGGTGACCCTCTACCAAAGTTGTTCAATCCATTTTAATTCTTTAGAATACATGGTTGCCAGGAGCAGACATAAATTTCCTATTATAGCTGTTATGAAAATTAAAATAGATTCGCTCCTAAAACCATTGGGCAGAAATTAATATACATGTAATTTTGTTGGAATGTTGCTTTATAGGTAAACTTTTACATACATTACTCAGACCCATGCATTTCATTACATGACTGCCAGAGATGGCGCTAATTGTCCTTATATGGCTACTAATTTTCTCATGAAATCACAGGGCAGATTTCAATAAAGTTTTACAGAAATGTTGCTTAGATGACCCTATACCAAATTGTTTAGACCAATGTGATTCATTAAAGCATGGCCACCAGAGTGAGGGCTACAGTAATTTTCCTTATATGGCTATGGTAAAAAATTACAAAAATCGTGTTTCAAACCACTGACTGGATTACATTAAACATTTTCAGAAATGTTCCTTATAGGTTACCCTTTACTAAAATCAGTCTACCTGTTATTGTTAGTAAACAAGCATAGCATTCACTGACGAGGCTGGGATAAGCCCACAGCATTCTCAAGGTTAAAAGCATTTACCCTTTTAATATTCTAGGGGCATATCCACAAGCATGAACAGGCCCTGAGTAAAGTGAATGAAGCCTTTGGGAGCATCAATGAGTTTAAGCGTGAGGTGTCAGACCTGAGTCCAGAGCACAAGAGGGCCACAGATGAGATCAAGGACTTGGTGGAACAAGTGGAGACTCACAAACAGGAATATATTGGGGTATGTACAAACAAAATCTTTAACCCGTTACCTGATGAATATTCATGTAAGAAATAATGACTGCATTAATATAGAGTAGCAGAATTTTAATGATGAAATTATGGCAAATATTTAGAATCAGGATGACAAACAGTGCAGATCCTGATCAGATGACTCATCTAGGAGCTTTTTTATTTTGATCTACATTGTTTGCAATGGCCATATTTCCCCCATTCGTAGGTTTAACCCTTCTCTTGCTGAATTTTAAAATACATTTCTCCTTCTTTACCCATGCCCTGTTGTATAATTACATATATCTTCATTGTGTACAAGTATTCTGCTGTGCAATCACTGCTGTGGAGTGCACTGGTTGAACAATCAATTTGTAAATAGTGCAGACCCTGATGAGACAGCTCCTGCAGGAGCTGTCTCATCTAGGTCTTCACTATTTACAGGTAGGTATATTGACGCAAATAGCAAGCGAAGGGTTAAATGTTATTTATTAAAAAGTGCTGTCTATGTATTCTTGTGTGCTTGTATACATAAGTGAAGGGAGATCCATGCATTCATCTGAAAACTTTTGATGGGATCATTTTGAAACAGTTCTACATGATTAATTCTTTCCCTCATATTTAAACGCCTTTTCACGCATTTCCAAATAGAGTAAACCCAGATCAGAAGGCTCCTAATGGAACTGTCTGATCAGGGTTTGCTGTGTTTGCTTATGACATGATATAAATCTGATTCTCCAGTATTTGTGAAGGCAAAACATTCCCTTGAAACCTTTACAATATAAAAGTTCAGCTAATAAATATCCATGATATCATTTCTTATTACTTGAATACTCAACAAGTAAAGGGTTAACATGACAATAAATCATGTCAAATTTAGTTTTGAATACAGCCGTAACCCTTTGATTGAGGGAAATTAGGGCATTGGCATTTGCAAACAGTGTGGACCCAGATCAGTGGGCTCCCAGAGGGCCCTTTAGATACATTCTACTGACTCTCTCAATCTATTAAATATATTGTGAACAAGTTCATTGACAGTAAAACTTGTTTTAAGCAACCCCTTAATGAGTTAACATTACATTAGAGACTTACAAAGCAAGTGGCTGCTTAATGTAGGGCAAAAGTAATGAAGAGAATTTATTTTGGGAGCATTTAACAATATTTTTGTCCTGCTTCAAGATACTACCTACCTTAAAGATCCAGAATAACACTTCATTTAATAGTCCCTTAACCCATTACTTCATATTGATGCCTTTAAAAGTCACTTTTTGAAACCATTGTGATAAATAGAGCATTTGCTCCATAGGAGCAAATTCTCTATTTGTCACAATGGTTTCAAATCTGCACAATTCTGTAATTTTCATTTTCTCTAGTTAATGCTCCTTTTTGGTAGATTAATTACCTGATAAAGATGCATTTTTATGCATTTGCAAACAGAGTAACCCAGATAAGATATCCACCTTGTTTTAACAATAGATTATGGATGAACTGTTGCCATGTTGCAGGCTTTGGACAAGTGCAAGGAGCAAGAACAGATGATTGAAGAGCTCCAGGGACCACTCGAGAGACTCCGCAAGGATGCCCAGTCAGAATTTGACAAGGTACAGTTGTGGAAATACAGCAAAACCTGACTATATTGACCATTCAAAAATATGTCAATTTTTAGACAATTTTCGTCCAGATAATGCTTCGTAGGTTTTGCATCTCATTCGGATTTAAAACGTTTGTTGCTATTATGGTTTTGAATTAAGGCTAATGACAATAGATATTGTTTTAAGACAAGTGCTTGAAGTGCCATTGTTTAAATGATTTGTGTTTATTTTAACATTCTAAGCTGCTGTTTAACCTATTCCCTCATAATGACGACTTTTGACGACTCTGTAAAAGTCACTTTGTGAAACCATTGAGAAAAATAGAGCATTTGCTCCTATAGGAGCAAATGCTCTATTTATCACAATGGTTTCAAACTACAAAATTCTAAAATTTTCATTTCCTCTAGTTAATGCTCCTTTTTGGTAGATTTATTCAAAGAGGTATCTAAAAATAGCTTATGAGGGAATAGGTTAAACTTAAGAAATATTAGCCTTTCAGTGCTGAATTTTCAAATGGACTATTCCAAAATTTAAACAGGTCATGCTTACCATGAATATTCAGGGACTTTTTATAAAGAAAAGTGTAACTTGACAAACAGTGTAGACTTGGCTGAGAGTGCTGCCCTAGGATCCCTCATATCTTGGTCTACACTGTTTGCATAGGACACGGGTGACTTGTTTCCCACATTGAAAGGTTTAAGTATGCATTAACCCATTCCCACTTAGGCTATTTTTAGACCTAACCCCTTTGATTAAATCTACCAGAAAGGAGCATTAACTAGAGAAAAGGAATTTTTCAGAATTGTGTAGTTTTGAAACCATTGTGATAAATAGAGCATTTGCTCCTATGGATCAAATGCTCTATTTATCACAATGGTTTCACAAAGTGTCTTTTACAGAAGCGTCTAAAGGGAATGGGTTAAATAAAATAAATGACAAAACCCCATTACTTTTTTTGTGAAATAATGGCACAATTAATTTCGACCTTTATTACCCGAAGTATTTTGACAGACAAACTTAGGCATGTAGTGCAGACCCAGATCAAACTGCTCCTGTATGGTAAGTTGATCAGAGTCTACACTAATTGCTACTCTATCCCAGTCAGATTTAACGTTGTCAAATCAGTGGAGAAGGTTCACTTTATGTCTGAATATTAGAGGTTCAAATAAGATTTGTCAATTTAAACATTTTCAAGAATAGCTCCTTTCTTTCTCCACCAAACGTTATACTGTTACCACTCTTTAGAATCACCTGGAAGAAACAATTCTAAAGAGTGGTCACAGTATAGGGTTTGATGGAGAAATGACAATTTAAATATTTGGGTACGCACCTTATCTGTAGCTCAGTATATGTTTGTTATAGATGTTTAAGAGCAGCAGTTGTAACAATGCTGAAATGTTCAGTTAACCCAATCCCTCATATTGACACCTTTTGAAGTCTCTGTAAAAGTCATTTTTTGAAACTATTGTGATCAATGGAGCATTTGCTCCTATGGAACAAATGCTCTATTTATGACAATGGTTTGAAAGCTACACAATTCTAAATTTTTCTTTTCTCTAGCAAATGCTCATTTTCGGTAGATATATTCAAAGAGATTGGGTCTAAAAATAGCCTATGAGGGAATTGGTTAAGAATGTAAACTGTTTGAACAATTAATATTTTGTCCATATACTGTTTAGTTTAAGAAATTCAAGGAGGATCATGGATTTGTAGATTATTACACCGTCACTCAGTATAAGGTAACAACGATACACAACTCCACAGGGATTTGTTAAGGAAGCACCAGTATCTATCTGAAGCAATACTGTGTCAGTTTATAAGCAGTTCTGCTGCATGGCACATTTTCTCTTTTCCAATCTAGCATAGTTCAACAGGAGTATTCAGGTCTCTTATTTCTCAGCCAGCCATGTTGGTACTCATTAGAATTGCCTCTCTAAGTACCTCCAAGCTGATATTGCAGAGAAACATTTATTGAAAATATTACATGTATTCATAAATGTCTCATATTTGCCTTTTATCTGGAGCTTAAGTATGGGTATAAAAGAAATAAAAGATTAAATTTCAGTTGCACTGTCCTCATGCACATGCACAGACTTCACACAAGAGAAGGGTAAACAAATTGTTGAAAGAGTGAAGCAAAAATGGTTAAGTGGTGTGTGTGGGTGGGTGTGGGTGGGTGTTGGTGTGTTGGGGTGTGTGGGCGGGGTGTTGTAGTTTGTTGACAATGACAATTTCGAACAAATATTTGTGCAGATTTTTGCACTTTGGATGAAGTTAAAAAGTGCATTTGATTTGAGAAATGTAATTGTTGGGAAAGGATTTTTTGCATATTTACTTTATGTAGAAATTACAGTTGAAGTTGAATGGATGAAACTGAAGGAGAATGCAAAAGATGTCACTCTTTGAAACTGAAGAAAATTCTAAAAAAAGTCACTTTATGAAGTTACTTTGAAACTGGAAAAAAAATACGATATAACAAAGATGTCATTTATAAACTGAAATAAAAAATTCAATAGAAGTATTTTTAAAACTGAAGAAAATTACAATAGAAGTCACTTTTAAACTCATAAACAACAATAACAACAACAGCAAAACAAAAACAACACCCTGATAGAATGATTTCATCTGTTATTTGAATAAAAATAAGTCAATTACCTTATAATTAATTTCTCATGCTTAGCTTCTGTTCTGAAAGAAACCTGTGACTCTAAACTACATTTATTTGCTTGTATGAGAGCAGCATGTTGTTACAAATTGTTTGTTATATTAACTTGACAGAACTGTTAACTGGAGACAGATTTTTCAAAGGAAAAAAGAAAGAATAAATCTGCTTGTACTTAGCTTTCAATGAAGATACATGTACCTACTTAGATTGCTGCTTGATAAACAGAGATAAGAATTTAACCCTTTACTTCATGAATGTTCATGTAAGAAATAATGACATCATGAATATTAATTATATTTATCTTATAATGATGCAGGAACATGGGATTATTTATGTATTTGCAGAAACTGTAGAATCAGATCTATATAGTACCATAAGCAAACATAGCACACCCTGATAAGACATCTCCTATTGAAGTAATCTGATCTTGGTCTGCTCTGTTTGCAAATTAAAGGTATATTTATGGAGTAAAGGGTTAATTGAATACTAATTGTGAAAACTTGTGTTATACTTCAATGATTTTACTATTTGATATGACTTTCAGTGCTGTGGTCTGACTAGTAGGCTACCAGGTCTAATGTCACTATGTTGTACAGTGCCTCTGTTGTATTTATCCCTTTACCTGATGAATATTCAGTGAGAAATAATCTTATCATGAATATTAATTAGATGAATTGTATAGTGACTTATAAACACAGGATGTTTTAGCCATAGAGACTGTATAATCAGATCTATATAATTCCATAAGCAAACTGAGCAGGGCCTGTTGAGATGGCTCCTATTGAAGCCATCTGTTCTAGTGCTCAAGGCCTACTCTGTTTGCAAAGGTATCAAAAGTCAACTCTTCAGGTAAAGGTGTGTTTTTTAAGGTTCAGGTACATGTTAGTTGGTAAACGTTTACATCGATATTGAAGAAGCAAAATTAATAAAGACAGAAAATTCAGCAAACCTACCTTGAAAGTTTTAAAAAATTCTAAAGTTAGAAAGCTATGATATTGTTTGTGCTAATGGTTTCTATGCATTTTTTGAAGGCAGGAAATGAATGTACATGTATTAGCATCTTCAAACAGTGTAGACCCAGATCAGAGGACTCCTATAGGAGCCCTGTGTTCAGGAGTTGAACTGTTTATCATTCAAGATCCTCTCACAAATTATACTCTTTATACTGAATAGAATATATTGTTAATCAATCAGTCAGTAAAATGATCTTTGAGGAATTCTTACAGTTATTTAATGATGTTTTGACAGGGTCAATTTACTTTATACTTTCACTTCATCTATATTGTATTGGTACGGGGCACACACAGACATTGTGAATGTTATTTTGTGTGAAAATGGTACACAGTGTTTTTATATTGTTGGATTATGGCAAATGGTGTCACATTTTCACATATATGCATGCTATACATATTCTATTTATAAAACTAAGTACAGTTAAACCTCATCTGCTAAAAATTTTAGTGAAGAAGAATTAAGAACTTTGTAGGCAGGTGGCTATTTAATGCAGGGTGAAAGTCATGCAAAAAGGTCCTAGAGGAGCTTTCTGTATATATATATGACTTTAACTTTGCATTATGCAGCCACTGGTCTTAATGACCAGTAACAGTAATAAAACTTGTTTTAGATTTCGAATTATCAAGATTTTGCCGTATATTTGCAGAGAAAATTTGGTAAAAAAATCAATGTGTCATCGGATCAATTTACGGCCATAACCAATTACATAATGAATATTCATGTAAGATTTTGTGACTTTAACAATATCAATGAACTGAAATTTTACAAGTGAATATGAAGCAAAGGAATGGCACATGTATTCTTTAAGCAATCAAGAGCAGACCTTGATGAGATGGCTCCTACAGGAGCAGTCTGATCTGGATCTACTTAGTTTGCATAAATATGCATAATATGGAGTAATGGGTTAATTTATTTTACAGGTAGATTTCACTACTGTGATTTTTCTCTGAATGTTGAAGCATGGGTGTAGTTATACATTTTCAATGTTGATTTCTGAAACTCCAATGCGTTTGGATGCATGAGCCATAACTAAATGACATTCAGCCCTTAAAAAGGATTAAAATGTACATGTATTTACGATGTATGTAGCCAAATACATCTTTATTAACCCTTTCCCTTTTGAATATTTATGCAAGATATAGACATAACATTAATATTTTTTTGCTGAATTTGTGTAATGGCATATGTACACTGAATATGTTGGCTCAGACAGAAACTGTAGAATCATATCTATATTATACCAAAAGCAAACAGAGCAGACCCTGATCAGACAGCTCCTACAGGAGCCATCTGATCTGGGTCTCCTCTGTTTGCAAATGTACAAAAAGGCTTTTATATGAAGGAAAAGGTTAAGATCCTTGGTAAGTGACAATATAAATGCTACTTTGAGGTTTGAAGCAGTGAATGAAGCAACATGATGAATATTCAAGACTCCATACATTATTAATATCAATTAATCTAATTTTTGTATTAGATACATAAATTAAGGAAAATTGTTTTCATAGAAAACATTAGTGCATCAGAACATTTAAGCAAACAGAGTAGATCCTGATCAGACAGCTCCAAGTGGAAAATACTGGTGGTAGCTAAATGCAGACTAAGAGATTTCTGCATTGCTTTCATTCTGCATTAAGCAACCACCTGTGTATAAAATCCAAGAAGCTCCATTTACAAAATGATACACCCGGGGGCATTTATGAGAAATAATACGATGCATGTAGTTAACTTCTGATCAGATTCCCAAACTGTTTATATCTGTCTGATATTCTTATCATGTTCTTTAACCCTTACAATGCTGAAGTTTGAATGGACTATTCCAAAATTCAAACAGGTCAAGCTTTTGGTGACTATTTAGGGATTTTTCTAAAGGAAAGTGTAACATGACAAACAGGGCAGATCCTGTTGAGAGGTCTACACTGTTTGCAAAGGAAATTAGTGACTCATGTCCCACACTGTAAGGGATAAAGAATAAATAGAAACAGAATTTTCTCCAGAAAGTTGAAAATTTATTTCAATATCTATCTCTTTGTATGCTGGAAATTTGCTGACATTTGCAAACAGTGTAAACCTAGATCAGAGGGCTTCTAAAGGAGCTCTGTGATCAGGGTCTTTTAGCACTAAACATTGAGGTTAACCCATATGATATATCCAGTATATTTAAATGAACATGTCCAAATGAGTATCTTGAGCAAATTTAGCTTTTACTATTATGATAAATTCTGTAAGAATTATTTTGGCATTGAGCAAGCAGTGCTGACCCTGATCAGATGGCTCTTTCAGGAGCCCTCTGATTTGGGTCTGCAGTCTTTTTCAGTGGCCTTTGTACCCTTACAATGCTGGAAACGAGTCACTAATGTCCTTTGCAAACAGTGTTGACCCTGATGAGAGGGCTCATAGAGGAGCCCTCTCATCAGGGTCTGCACTGTTTTTGCACTTTTCTTAAAAATAAATCCCTAAATATTCACTGTAAGCTTGACCTGTTTGAATTTTGGAATATTCCATTCGAAAATTCAGCATTGTAAGTGTTAAGGACCCTTACTGGTTAATGTATGACTATGATTGGTCCATTGCAGCTGAACCCTAACTACCAGGCAGCTATGACAGCCCTACAGTCCCTCAGTAGACAGGACCTGGATGAGCTGAGGAGTTACAGGGAGCCTCCAGACATGGTGAAGTTTGTGGTTAATACCCTCTGCCTGTTGTTTGACGTGCCTCAAGAGTAAGTCTTTCATGGATACCATTGTTATCTTAACCCTATACTTAACCCTTTGCTCCAGGAATACGCTTTTGCAAATAGAGTAGACCCAGATCAGACAACTCCTGTAGGAGACATCTGATCTGGGTCTGCTCTGTTTGCTTATGATATAATATAGATCTCAGTCTGCACTCTATATTTTCTTCCTTGGAGAAATATTCCTGTGTTCATTATAAAAAATATAGCTAATTAAGTAATATGCATGATGTCATTACTTCTTACATCAATATTCATGGAGTAAATGGTTAATTATCCCACCTTTTTACACCTTTACAAATAGAGTAGAACCAGATCAGAAAGATCCTGCAGGAGTTCTCTGATCAAGATCTGCTCTGTTTGCTTATACATGTATATAATAAGTCTAATTTTCTACATGACAGATTTCCTTATTTTTATATTTTGATACTAGAAGTATATTAACCCTTTTAACGCTGAATTTTCAATGGACTATTAAAAAAACTAAAACAGGTAAAGCTTACCGTGAGTATGCAGAGATGTTTTTAAAAGAAAGTTGTATCTTGACAAACAGTGTAAAAGTGTAAAAAGGTTAATATTCAACGTGCTTACCACAATTTTGCATATACATGTACATGTATTAGGAAACAGGATGCACATCAGATGCTGAGTTACTTTGTGTCTCATTCGGATCGAAAGGGTTTGACATCCTTAACCCTTTCCTCCATAGGCTATTTTTAGACCCAACCTATTTGAATGAATCTACCCAAAAGGATCATTAACTAGAGAAAAGGACATTTTTAGAATTAGTAGTTTGAAACCATTGTGATAAATAGAGCATTTGCTCCTATAGGAGCAAATACTTTATTTATCACAATGGTTTCAACAGGTGACTTATATAGGGGCGTAGAAAGGCGTATTTTTGGAGGAAAGGGTTATATATCTTCAGGCTAAGTTACAAAATGATTTTAATTAGCTGGTCTTGGTTATTTTGTGAAAAAAAACAACAAGCTACTGCCGTAACTCAGGTGTATGCATTGTTGTTATTGTTGTCATAGTGATCCGAAAACTTTAACTTTGGCTATTGCTTCTTTACTATTCATGCAAATCTTATGAAACTTAATTCACACACTTGTTCACTGTCACAAGGGCATCAATCGATCAAGATGCCCAAGTTTTATTTTTTAAGAATGTTCATACAAATAACTTGTATTGTGTGATATAAAGCATTCTAAGAATTAGTTTGACAGTCTTGTTTTGAACTTTTTGACTAAATTTCTTTCATGACTTGTTATAATGATTGTTAAGAGTAACTTAAGACATATTGGCTATTTGGTTACTTTGCCGAGTCTTGTCAGGATCCAAAGAATTTGCATTGTATGATATAAAGCATTCTAATAATTAGTTTGACAGTCATGTTTTTGGCTTTTTGGCTAAAATTCTTTCATGACTTGTTATAATTATTATTAAGCTGCTTTGTTAAAATGAGATCTTTGCTTGAATTATAAACCATTTTAAAACAGATTTGCAGTTTTAGAATGTAATCAGTATTAATTTCAGATCAAATACCGGTAGCCTAAAAGTCAAATCAGGTCAAAGTAAAAACTGTAAAACAAAATAACTGTATTAGACTTCAGCGTTTCAGTTAACCCTTCGCTTGCTGAATTTTAAAATACATTTCTCCTTCTTTACCCATGTCCTGTTGTATAATTACATCTATCTACACTGTGTACAAGTATTTCGCTGTGCAATCACTGCTGTGGAGTGCAATGGATGCACAATCAACTTGTAAATAGTGCAGACCCTGATGAGACAGCTCCTGCAGGAGCTGTCTCATCTGGGTCTTCACTATATACAGGTAGGTATATTGACGTGAACAGCAAGCGAAGGGGTAATATTCAATATTCTTTATGCTCCTCTGTTGCCAGTTGGGAGAATGGTAAGTTACTGATGACAAGAGAAAACTTCATACAAGAGCTGATCTTCTATGACAAGGACAACATTCCAAAGGAGAAGTTTGCAAGGCTCTGTTGGCTTGTGAATGACTCCAGATTCCAGCCTGACTATGTGAGGCGCTTCAGTTTAGCTGCAGCTGGAATCTGCATGTGGATACACTCAATACAGAAATACTCGGAGATCCACAGAACAATGCAGCCTAGACTGAAAAATCTGCTTGAACAGGAGGAGAAATTTACTAGGGTTTGTAGTTTAACACATACTCCATTTAACTCCTTTGCAAACAGAGTAGACTCAATTCAGATGGCTCCTGTAGCAGCCATTTGATCAGGGTCTGCTCTGTTTACTTACAGAATAATATACATGTAGATGTGATTCTACAGTATCTGCCATGGCGAAAATTTCCTGTGTTTACATGCCATTTATGAATATTAATATTAACCCTTTACTTCATAGGCTATTTTTAGACCTAACCTTCTTGAATAAATCTACCCAAAAGGAGCATTTACTAGAGAAAAGTAAAATTTTAGAGTTTGAAACCATTGTGATAAATAGAGCATTTGCTCCTATATATTTATCACAATGGTTTCAAAAAGGGATTATTACAGAGGCGTAGAAAGGCGTTCTTATGGAGGAAAGGGTTAAGATGAACGTTTTTCTTACATGAATATTCATGAAGTAAACAGTTAACCATTTGAATGCTGAATTTTCCAAGTGAAATGGTCCATCATTGTCCTGGAGCATGCAAGTCTGCAATTCATTGTCGGTGGTTACAATTAATTGGTCAAAAGTTTGTTTATGAGCAGCCATGTATATACTGACATGGCCTACATAAATTACTTGGACACCCAATCTCACCTCTTGATGTGTTATAAAGCTGAGTAAATCCATAATTCACCATGTTGATGACTTTAAAGTAGACTGACATATTAGTAAATAGTGTAGACTCTGATTAAATTGTTCCTGTAGGAGCAGTTTAATCTGGGTCTGCACTATTTGCCTAAGTTTGTCTGAACACTTTTAGGGTATATCTATGGTTAGTTCAAGCATTAGAGGCATTCTACATGCATTGGTATTTCTAGTTTTTCAAGGTATGGTTCTTATAACAATACAGTGAATTCTCTTTGCAACGGAGGTGTTTGTTTCCAGACATTTTGCTGGTATAACGAGGTTGCCATTATAAGAAGTTCAAATATGAAAGAAACCACATGACCAGCTTTAAACTAGTACCAACAGGTGAATGCCTAATGCAGAACATAAGAAGTTCAAAAAGCTCCCTTGTAGAGCTTTTTTACTTCTTGCATTCTGCATTAAGTGACCGCCTGTCTTTACGACATTACATCTATTTAGTCAGTGGTAGTTTTGAAGACTTAACAGTAATTTTGTTTCAAGGCATACTGCCGTTATAGCAAGGGTTCCATTGTAACCAATGCCGGTATAATGAGGGTTCACTGTAATTCATTTACAGGCTCAAGCAAAGTTGGGCCAACTACGTGTAGATGCCAACAGGATCAAGAGCGGACTAGAGAGGAAGATCCAGGCTCACAGGACAGCTGTGAAGAGAGCCAAGACTGTCCTTAAACAGATGCAGGTAATTACTATGTGACCATTAAAAAGAAGTTTCACTGTAGGTCCATTGGAAAGCGGTAGGTTAATACAGTAAAACCCTCTAAACTGGACATTCAATTTAGTATCTTAATGTCAGTTATGGAGACAGATGGCAGCTTAATGCAGAATGAAAGTCATGGAGAAAGCCCTGCCAGAAGCTTTCTGCATGACTTTCATCCCCCTGCATTTAGCAGCCACCTGCCGAAAATATCTAAATTCTTCTCTACTAGAAGTCTAGTTACGGGGAGGGGGGTGTTACTGTACTGGACAAAGTACTGCTTCCAAAGGAGCTCTATTCATTACTTCTGCCCTGCAGTTAGCAATCACCTGCTTTTCAAACTCGTATGTTTAAACAGGAAGTGGTTGTTTAACCGTTTATCCGATTGAGGCATATTTTTAGCATGTCAGCTTTTCAAAGGAAAAAAAAGAGTTAATGTTGTAACTCCTGAGTTCGCATTGTCAATGGCGTTCTATAGGAGCTGTCTGATCTGGGTCTGCTCTGTTTGCAAAGGCATGAAAAAGGTGTTTAAATGAGGGAATGATTAAAAAACCACTTGGTTTAGATGTCTACGGAGTGGTCACTTTAGAGAGTTTTTATCTATTTTATTTGCAGAACATAGAGAGAAAGATAGCCAGAGCAGTGAATCTTATGGAGAATATGTCAATGCAGCACTATATGTGGAAGTCAGAGCTTCGTAAAGCCAAGCACCAGATATTCACTGCCCCGGGCGATGCCCTAATCACAGCAGCCTGTGTTTGCTACCATGGCCCACTTAAAGACAAACTTCGTGGTGATCTTCTTCAGGATTGGCTTGACTGTTGTAAACAAGGGAACTTTAAATTGTCAAAGACTGTTGGGCAGGAGGTCTATCCCTTCTCCAATGGTTTGGATGGATTATTTGGATTTGAGACTCAGAAAGAGAAGGACTCTGTTAGTGAGGTTTCAAGTTCTCAGACTGAGACACAGAGTGAGAGTGGCATGCCATTTGTACCGGAAGTCCGTCTCTACAAATACCAGCCGGTGGTATTTGACACCAGCAAGTATTACCAATCTGAGCTGAAACGTCATGGAAGTGTAGAATACAAACCAAGCACTTATGAACCCGATGACTCAGATGATGAAGATGAGCAAAGTCCACTACTGACCAGAAATGGGTACAGTTTGCAGGGGATTCTAAGTGACTTTGATGAGTTGAGTAAATGGCGACTGGCCAGCCTACCAACTGATCTTCACTCTGTACAGAATGCCTTGCTGATGCGAGTTAGCTGTTATAACAGGAAGCACTGCTGGCCATTACTCATTGACCCAGACAACCAGGCAGAATCATGGGTCAAGGCCATACAGACCAGTTCCAATATATTCTCTGAGAAAGATGTCAGGGATGGAGACATGGATGATACTGAAGGTGGGGATTTCACTTATAGATAGTGTGCATGCTGGTGGCAAATTTGTGATTACCTATACAATTAGTTTGGATCTAGATGAGAGTCCAAGTAACTTGGCTTGTCATCAGGATCCAAACTGTTTGAGTCAAATAATTATGAAGATAAGGGATAATCAGAATGTCAATGACATTCTGATTATCCCTTATCTTCATAATTATAAATGCCTTTTCACGCATTTGCAAACAGAAAAGACCCATATCCGATGGCTCCTGTAGGAACCGTTTGATCAGGGTTTGCTCTGTTTGCTAATGGATTTTGCCCATAAATATTCTGTAGGTATCGAAAGTTGGACTAAATATAGAACAGGGAAAGAGTTATAGTATATAAAAACAATGGAGAAATTTTGCAGATGATAAACCATTGCTGATGACATTTACTTGACAAAGATTTAACATTTTGAGTAACACTCTTTTATATATGTGTTTTGAGAATGGTCATCTGTTACAATTGTTTTAGTTTTTGGACACTAATGATATGCCTTGTTACTCTATGTTTTATCAGGATCCAGACTGTTTGCATAGGTTATTAACTCATTACTCCACGAACATTCGTGTATAAAATACTGACATCATGAATATGAATTAGATTAATTGCAATGAAAACACATGGACACACAAATATTTAGTCATTGCAGAAACTGTAGAATCATATCTATATTATATCATAAGCAAATAGAGTAGATATGCCTTTGCAAATAGAGTAGACCCAGATCAGACAGCTCCTGTAACTGCCTAATCAGGGTATATCTATTCTGTTTGCTTATGAAATAATAATAGATGTATATCTACAGTTTCTGCAATTGTATGAATTTTCTTATTCATGATGCCATTATGAAAAATTCTGCTAATTCATTTTCATACAGGCATTATTTCTGACATGAATATTCATGAAGTAAAGGGTTAACAAAAGTTAAAAATGTTTAAATTTTATTTATTTTCTGTCAGTTGTGAAGCAATTGTCAAACAACTGCTCACAAGTATTCTATATACTTGATGCGCTCTTGTTCCCATTTCTTAGGTGCATATATATTTCTAATTCTGGTGGGTTTTTTTACTCCACATGTTCTATTCTCTGGCAGATCTTCCACCCATCCCCTTGTCAGAGGAAAAGGATGAAGAGACCACCACACCCCTGCCTCCTAGTAGAGGTACGGCCATCACCTTCTCTGACTACACTGTGGAGTACCATCCTGATAATGAGACCACTAGAACAGTTACATCCCAAACCTTCACCTCCACAGACTACACAAAAAGGTATAACTCTAACAGCGATAGACAAATCTGTGATAACCTTTTCAGACAGTTTGGATTCAGATTGTTAGTTTCCTCGATAACCATTGCAACAGTCTGCATCTAGATGGGACTCTGAATAACTCTGGATGTTTCATCAGGATTCAAACTGTGTTGACACCCAGATTATGTTTATGTACAGAAATTGAAGAAAATCCTTCTTGAAATCAGAAGCAAATGATAATCTTAGTAGATGACATTATTTGGGTCTACTCTATTTGTAACGGCATTAAAAATGTATAAAGTATTAAGGTTTAAACATTGTTAAATGATTGCAGACTCTCAGTACTCCATTGCCAAGAGATCATCAATATATAAACAGGCCAATTGTCATAGTGGAATAGGCTCTCAGTTTTAATGTTTAGGAAATTTTAACTGCTGGAGCCTGTTTTCCTGTTGTCTTAACCCTTTACTCCATAAATACGCCTTTGCAAAGAGAGAAGACCCAGATCAGACGGCATCTACAGGAGCCGTCGGATCAGGGTCTGCTCTGTTTGCTAATTATATAGGTATAATTATACATTTTCTGCCTTGACGAAACATTCCTGTGTGCATGCGTCATTATGTATCATTTCCTGTACTTCATTCTGAGTGTTGTTATACTTTCTGGTTCTTCATGATCATTAGTTTCGATGTTTTTTGTTTTGAAAATTGAATACTTCTTAAGCCAGTGCTAGGAGGTGGAGCAGTGTTGCACTTTAAAGTTTAAACTACTGCTCATGAACAGACTCAATAAAACCTGCAATTTTCTCTATTTACATTACTGCTTTTGCTTTCGATGGATCTCCTACTTTCAGATTTTACATGAATATTCATGGAATAAGGATTAATCTCATAAAAATGTAGTTGCCCAGTGCTCAGTTCTACTTAGGCAGTATTTATAGCAAGTAGTAGAGAATCTAAATCATTTAAACAGAGCAGACATGATCAGATGGATCCTACAGGAACCTTCTGATCTGTGTCTACTCTGTTCTCAAAGACATCTGATGGTGTCTCTAACGAGTAAAGTGTTAACCTACTCCTCCATAGGCTATTTTTAGATCCAACCACTTTGAATAAATCTACCGAAAAGGAGCATTAACTAGAGAAAAGGAAAATGATAGAATTTTGTATTTTGAAACCATTGTGATAAATAGAGCATTTGCTCCTATAGGAGCAAATGCTCTATTTATCACAATGGTTTCATAAATTGACTTTTACAGAGGCGTAGAAAGGCGTATTTATGGAGTAAAGGGTTAAGAAAACACTTCAACCTACAGTAAAACCATGATAGTTTGAACACGAAAATAAGTATCATTATTGGTGGCTGCTTAATGCAGGGCAAAAGTCATGCAGGAAGCTCCTGTAGGAGCTTTCTGTATGACCTTCACCCTGCATTAAGCAGCCAGCTGTCTATGGAGTTTTTACTGTATTTCCAGTGGAGGCAGGTACTCTCGTCAATCGCTGGAGAGTGAGCAGCTTCGCCCAGTAACCTCTGTGACAGCTAGCTGGGAGATGTATAGTTTACACCCTGACCAGTCCATAGAGCATCCAGAACACAACTTGTGGATAATCGAGGCAGATGACCCCTCACTGGACAGCAGGCTGATAAATGCCATTGTTCATGGTAGGCTTACACACAAATACATGTACCATGTTATAGAATGGGGACCTGCAAATTAGCTTCTAGGTGTTTTTGTAGAATTGCAGTAATTGCAACATTGTCATTATATAGGTATAATGTAATTAGCCCTTTCCCATATGCAAGTGCTTTTTTCATGCCTTTGCAAACATAGTAGGTCCAGATCAAACAGAGCCATCTGATCAGGATCTACTCTGTTTTGCTAATGAAATTACAGTAACTCTGAGTGTACAGTTTCTACCAATACCAAACAATTCTGTGTACATATGCCATTATAAATGAAGCCAATAAATAAAGCCAGTAAATATTCATGATGTCATCATTTCTTACATGAATGTGCAACAGGGAAAGGATTTCAGGGGAATTTAATTTACTGTATTTATCAGTATTCAGACACCCTACTCAGTTGGTTTGTAACAAATAGTGTGGATATATATTCTGATCAAACTGCTTCTGAAGGAGCAGTTTGATCTAGGTCTATGTAGAATAGTCAAAGTGGACCCCTCTGTTAAACCATTCCCTCCTAAACTATTTATAGACCTTAGAATAAATCTACCGAAAAGTAGCATTTACTAGAAAAAAGTGTAGGTTTGAAACTATTGTGATAAATAGAACACTTGCTCTTTAGGAGCAAATGTTCTATTTATCACAATGGTTTCAAAGACTTTTGAAGCCTTTGCAAACAGAGTAAACTCAAATCAGATGACTCCTGTAGGATTACCTGTTACCTGATAGAAATGACTTGATGTCTTTGCAAACCAAATAGACACAGATCAGATGGCTCCTGATGTCCGCTTTTTTTGCTTAATAGAATATCTTCATAGCAATGCAATTACTTGTTTTATTTACCAGTATAAGAAAATTAGTTAAGGAATACACATAATGGTTGGAGTCTACCATGAATATTCATCTGGTAAAGGATTAACCCTTTCCCTGTTCTGTATTTCGGCCATTTTTCAGTACCTACTGAATATTCATTAACAAAATAGTTATAAAGAAATATGGAAGGTGGAACATTGTAGATATTTTAGAAAGAAAAGAAACAGATCTATCAAATTCTATTTGCAAACAGAGTAGACCCTGATCAGACGGCTCCTCTAGGAGCCGTCTGATCTGGGTCTAATCTGTTTGCAAATGCGTGAAAACACGTTTATATGAGGGAAAGGGTTAACAACCAGCATATACCTTCCATTACACTGCATATATGCTTTGATTATACAATCGGCAAAATGCAAAATCTTGAAGACACTTTTTGAAGTGGAATTCAATTGTTTAATGTTTTAATTCTCTTGTAAATTAGAGTCTTTCTTGTTGTAGGAGTGACCGTACTTATCACCCATTTGGAGCGCAAGCCCATTGACCCACTGTTCCGTGGACTTCTGCTGAAACACTTCTACGTGGACAAGGAAGGTAGCAAGGTTGTGCGTGTCGGTAACTCAGAATTCCGGTACCATCCCAACTTCTGCTTGTACTTGAGTACGTCTGTACCCCTGTTCCTGAAGGGCGATGGTCTGCACAGTGTGCCGATACACAGGATGTGTATAATCAACATGGCACTTAGCGATGAGGCCATTATTAACTATCTACTGCATGAGACTATGAGAGTGGAGCGAAAAGAGTTTGAGGGTCAGAAGAGGTCAAATGAAAATGACATCATCAGACATAGACAAAAACTGGCAGCAGAACATGTAAGTCAGTGACAGTGAAAACGGTGTACTGTAACACTTTCTCTCATACATATGACTTTTGGCAACTTTGCAATCAGAGAAGACCAAGATCAATCAGTTGACTGCAGGAGCCATCTGATCAGGATCTACTCTGTTTGATTTTGAAATAATATTGAACTAATTCTCTGCCATAGCCAAACTTTCTAGTGTATAAAATTATCTCATTATTCATGATGTGATTATTTCTTACATGAATTTCCTGAAGGAAATGTTTAACCCTTTGACAATAGCAACAAAATTGTGATGAACAATGCAAACAGTTAGATCCAGGTTGGTAACTAGAATTCTCTTAACCCTTTACCCTATGAATATTCATGTAAGAAATAATGACACCATGAATATCAATTACATTAATTTTTGCAATGGTACATTAACACAGGAACTTATGGCCATGGTGGAAACTGTGTGTCCTGCTTGATTGCTTGCCTTAACTCATTTTCCCCTAGACTATTTTTAGACCCAACCGAAAAGGAGCATTAACTATAGAAAAGGAAAATTTTAAGAATTGTGTAGTTTTGAAACCATTGTGATAAATAGAGCATTTGCTCCTATGGAGCAAATGCTCTATTTATCACAATGGTTTCACAAAATACCTTTTACATAGACGCAATAAGGCGTCAGTAGGAGAGAATGAGTTAATTGTATGATAATTTGTGTTTTACCTTGAGTTATTGCTTGCACAAGGCAAATTGCAAGTACGTCTTGTAAACCCAGATTCAACCAAATTTTGCTTTACCTCTGTACTTTCAATGTTTCGATGTTTTCAGGAAATGATTCGAGAGAAGACCCTGAACCTGTTTGGCCCAATCCTGGAAGACCAGACAATGCTAGACTCTTTGATCAACTGCCAGAAGGAGGTGGAGAAAAACCGTATGATCCTAGAAGAGACACGCTACATGGGGGACCACCTGGAGGAGAAGTTCTCACATTATGTGCCCATGATCATGCAGGCAGCCATGTTGTATAACATGATCCAGCGCATGTCAGTTCTTCATTCCTATTACTACTTGCCCTTCTACAAGTTTGTAGAGATCTTTATCAAGGTGGTCAAGTCCAGGGATAGAGGAAAAGGGACACTAGGTATGGGAAAAGGCAATACATGTATTTGGAAAAATCAGATTATTTTATGTGTTCTTGTGATATGACAAACTCAGGTTTGATTGAAGAATTTGGATCATATGCAAAAATGTTGTCCAGTTCAATTTTATATGCATCGTTTTCACATTATCAGAGCTGCGGCATAGATATGTTGTGTAAATAACTGGTTAACTCCATGAATATTCATGTAAGAAATAATGACATCATGAATATTAATTAGAATTGTTTTTATAATAGCACAGGGACACAGGAATTTTGGCCATGGCAGAAATTGTAGAATCATATCTATATGATATCATAAGCAAACAAAGCAGACCCTGATCAGACTGCTCTTGCAGGAGAAACAGGGGTAGGAAGATGCATTGATGGAGTAAAGGGTTGAATGACCGTTTTTAAGAATAGCTGCTTTATTTTCCATCCAAACTCTTTGATATGACCACTCTTCAAAAATCCTTTCTTCAAGACAATTCAAAAGAGTGGTCACAATGTACAATTTGATGAATAAATGATGATTTTAGTAAAAGGATTATCTATAGTAATTAATTTCTATGCATTTGATAATGATATTTTTGACATGTTATTCGCAGGTGCCCCTGCTTCCAGAGCTCGTGAGCTGTCCGACGCTATCTATGCCCATATCTTCAAGTATGTGTCAATGATGATGTTTGAACAGCACTTCTTGTTACTGCAGCTGCTTGTTGCTCTTGAGCGACTGCGGCTGACACGGAAAGCCACCTCCAAGGATCTCGGTATCTTCCTCAATGGCTTTGACAAACAGGGTTTTGATGAGACGGTGCTAATGGAAAGTAAACCATGCTGGCTGGAGGGACAGGTGAGAAACTAACCAATTACATCAATAATGAATACAATTAGTGTGTTGAATGTGATTTAAGCTGTTATCTTACAGATATGAAATCTAACCCCAGAGTAGACCCAAATCAGACAGCTCCAGTAAGAGCCATCTGGTTAGGGTCTGCTCTGTTTGCTTTTTAAATAATATAGGATCTGATTGTACAGTTTGTGCCGTAGGATCTGATTGTACAGAGTTGTGCCGTAGGATCTGATTGTACAGTTTGTGCCATAGGATCTGATTGTACAGTTTTTGCTGTAGGATCTGATTGTACAGTTTATGCCATAGGATCTGATTGTACAGTTTGTGCTGTAGGATCTCATTGTACAGTTTGTGCCGTAGGATCTAATTGTATGGTTTGTGCCGTAGGATCTAATTGTACAGTTTGTGCCGTAGGATCTAATTGTATGGTTTGTGCCATAGGATCTAATTGTACAGTTTGTGCCGTAGGATCTGATTGTACAGTTTGTGCCGTGGGATCGGATTGTACAGTTTGGGCCATAGGATCTGATTGTACAGTTTGGGCCATAGGATCTGATTGTACAGTTTGGGCCATAGGATCTGATTGTACAGTTTGGGCCATAGGATCTGATTGTACAGTTTGTGCTGTAGGATCTCATTGTACAGTTTGTGCCGTAGGATCTAATTGTATGGTTTGTGCCGTAGGATCTAATTGTACAGTTTGTGCCGTAGGATCTAATTGTATGGTTTGTGCCATAGGATCTAATTGTACAGTTTGTGCCGTAGGATCTGATTGTACAGTTTGTGCCGTGGGATCGGATTGTACAGAGTTGTGCCGTAGGATCTGATTGTACAGTTTGTGCCGTAGGATCTGATTGTACAGTTTGTGCCGTTGTAAAGGATCCTCTTGTACATCATGCCATTTAAATATTCAGCTAACTAATATTCATGCAGTAATTTAATTTCTTACATGAATAGTTAGTAGTAAGAAGGTTCAATAAGAAGAATTCGTACAGTCGTCAGACTTGGTGATACTCAAATTATCCAAGTTAGTGTATGGAAGTGTGAGTAAACGTAACCATGTTTTGAGAATAAAAATCAGACAAGTTTTTGTAAGAGAAAGGAGAGCTTTCTGAGTTAAGTTTGGTGGTCATTAAGTAACCACTTAATTTTTAAGATTAATAGATATGCTCTTTGGCTTTAATACATTTGCTAACAGAGTAGACCCAGATCAGGAAGCTTCTGTGGGAGCCATCTGATCAGGGTTTGTTCTGTTTGCTTATGAAATTATATACATGTAGATCTGATTATTAAGGGTCTGCTCTATTTGCTTATGAAATTATCCCTTTCCTCCATAAATACACCTTTCTAAGCCTTTGCAAACAGAGTAGTCCCAGATCACATGGCTCCTATAGGAGCCGTCTGATCTAGGTCTTCTCTGTTTGCTAATTAATAATCATAGTCATTAGTTCTTACATGAATATTTATCAGGGAAAGTATTAACCCTTTTTCTTATACAAACGGCCTTTCACATCTATGCAAACAGAGTGCACCAAGATCAGGTGACTTCTGTAGGGTCTACTCTGTTTGCTTATAAAATTATTATACACCTGACTACAGTTTCTACCAATACCAAACATTCTTGTGCACATAAGCATTATGAAAAACAGTCATTAAAATGTAATACATGTATTCATGATGTCATTAATTTCTTACATGTATATTCATCAGACAAAGGGTTAACCCTTTCCCTCATATAAACGTGATTTCACGCATTTGTAAACAGAGTAGACCCAGATCAGACGGCTCCTAGAGGAGCCCGTCTGATCAGGGTCTGCTCTGTTTGCTAATGGAATTTGAAAGGTCTGTTTCTTTACTTTCTTAAATGGCTACACTGTTCTACCTTCCATATTTCAATATAACTATTTTGTACATGAATATTCAGTAGGTATTGAAATTTGCAATAAACATAGAACAGGGAAAGGGTTAAGACAATTTGTAGTGTAATATTTCACTGTTGATACTTGTTGTTATGACAGGCATGGGTAGATTTACTGGTACTAGAGCAGCTCCATCATTCCTACCATGGACTGAGAAAGTCTCTCATCAAGAACTCAGAGGCCTGGCAGGAGTACTTCCAGGTAAGCCAATGCAATCAATTTTTACCATACTGAGCCAAGGTCTATTGCAAAAAGTTATGTCCACCTCTTTTCAAAAAGTTTACATTCAATTTCTGTATAAAAATGTTATCGGTGTCAATCAGTTTGGATCCTAAGAAGATGTTGCATTACTCAGTGTCATCAGTTCTAAACTGTTTGCAAAAGTAATCACCAATAAGTCTGCATGCTAGAAACACATCTATGATTACCTTTGCAAATAGTGTAGACCCAGATGAACGGCCAAGTACCTCAGCATCTCATCAGGATCCAAACTGTTTGTGATTTTGATTGGGGTTTTTTGAAGAGAAATGGAAGAGAAAATAACTTTGAAAAGTGTAGCAGTCAATAATTTCTGCAGAGACAGTTGCTTAGCATTCAAAGAGATAATGAAGCCTAAGGATGTATAGATGGCTTGATGGTTAAACACGGAACTGTGACATTGGCAGACAGGCAGACCCATATCAACCACTGTCCAGGCATTTCACTGTTTGACACCAATCAGCATCTGCAGTGCAAAATAATCCAAGGCAAATGTCACAGACATTGATGAGGCAGCTGTACTTCTGTCATATATCTTTTTTTGTCATATATTTATGCTTTTTAATGTATCTGACTGCAATTGGCAGGAATATGTACTCTGAGTTGACTGATTAACCCATTCCCTCCTAGACTAGTTTTATACCCGTCCTCTTTGAATAATTCTACTGAAAAGGAGCACTTGCCAGAAAAAAGAAATTTTATAGAATTGTATAGTTTTAAAACAAATGTGATAAATAGAGCAAATGCTTTATTTATCAAAATGGTTTCATAAAACAGCCTTTACATAGGCATCAGAAGGCGTCAGTAGGAACGAGTGGGCCAACCCTTTACTTCATGGATATTAATGTAAGAAATAATGACACCATGAATATGAATTATATGATTTTTTATTATAACATATGAACAAAGGAGTTTTTGATCATGTCAGAAACTATACAATTAGAGCTATATTATTCCATAAGCAAAGAAAGCCGACCTTGACCACATAGCTCCTACTGGAGCTATTTTATTTTTATCTTATCTTTTATCTGTTTGTTAAGGTTTTAAAAAGTGCATCTAGGAATAAATATTTAAATTCTGTCAATGTGCTTAAACATACATTTAATATATAAAGGGGATACATATCGTACACTGAAATCGTCATTTCTTAACAAGACCTGATATTGTGACCACTCTTTAGAATGGTCTTTTCAATACAATTCTAAAAGTGACCCAACATAGAGCTTGGTGGATATATAAATTACTTTTTATTTGAAAAAATAATGGGGTTGTTGTTTATTACCACTGACTTGTTTTTCAGCACCCTGTGGCCCTGATGAACCAAGTGCCAGGCACCACACTACAGGAAATCTCCATTTTTCAGAAGTGTATACTCTGGAAATTTGCCATGCCAGACAAGGTAAATTATATAAGTAGATGACCACCCTTTAGATTGAGTTACCTTTCAGTTGATTAAAGTATAAGTATATGTAAGGGCATAGGCAATTGCAATTCCATAAGCCTACCAGAGTGGACCCAGACCAGACAGTTTCTGTAGGAGCAGTCTGATCTGTGTTTAATGAATTTGCAAAGGCTTGAAAAGGCATTTAGATCAGGTATGAAACAGTTTTGATCCAGATGAGAAAAAAAGTAACTCAACATATCCGGATCATTTTATTTTTTTTGACACTCAAATACTTAATTTAGAAATTATTGGAAGAAAAATTGCTTTAAAAACTATGTATAATTCATCCATTTGTCGTTCTGTACTGGCAGCTGTCTGAGGTGGCAGAGGCGTTGATCTTGTTTGAGCTGGGTAGTATCCGTACCATGCCTGACCACTACAACATCCGTGAGGTGTACAACTTCACTACAAGCACGACACCTGTTGTATTTGTACTTCCTAGTGACCGCCAGGATCTGCACACTAGTGATGGGACAAAAGGTGAGATGTCTGGACATTTCTATTGTCATTTGTGTAATTATATTAATGTAAGATTTCATTATGTGTAATATTGCCAGTAGGTGTCATTGCAAGGTCATCATGAAAGTGTTAAATTTTATGATAAATATATAAGATTAAGTGCATTCAGTACAGGAAATCATCAAGGAAAATATTGTTTCAGAGCTGTAGGTAAAGGAATTCTCAGTAAACTATTTTCTTATTTCTCTGTCCAACCCTATTTTGTAGGTACCTATTAGATTTGCCTTGTGAGGTACTTATTAGACTTGCCCTGCGAGGTTCTTATTAGACTTGCCTTGTGAGGTACTTATTAGACTTGCCTTGTGAGGTACTTATTAGACTTGCCCTGCAAGTTACTTATTAGACTTGCCTTGTGAGGTACTTATTAGACTTGCCCTGCTGGGTACTTATTAGACTTGCCTTGTGAGGTACTTATTAGACTTGCCTTGTGAGGTACTTATTAGACTTGCCTTGTGAGGTACTTATTAGACTTGCCCTGCTGGGTACTTATTAGACTTGCCTTGTGAGGTACTTATTAGACTTGCCTTGTGAGGTACCAACAAGATAGGGTTTGGCAGAGAAATAAGAGATTTAGATTGATTATTATGCCATTGCTACTAGCTCTTACAGCTCTGAGATTATTTCCAGGACTTAGTTCATACCTATTGTAACTAAGGTATGACGTAGTGCAAAACTACTGTAACTAAGGTAGGACTTAATGCATAATAGCAGTTGTCACAGAGGTAGGCAGATTTGTGATAAATGTAAACAGTGTTTCCAGATGAGGTACCAAGTAAGTTAGTATTTCATCAGCATTCAAACTGTTTGATTTTAAAAGTAATTAGAAGAATCTCTATTTTAAAATTAACCTTTAACCTTATATATATATATATATATATATATATATATATATATATATATATATATATATATATATATATATATATGTCTTCTGACAACTTTGCAAACAGAGTAGATCAAGATAGTTATTATTCCCCCATTGACTATAGTCAGGGGGCATTATGTGTTTCACCTGTCTGTCCGTCCGTCACGCTTTTATGTGCAGTTGGTACGTGCAGTTGGTTATCACCGTTTTTCATGGTCTTATATCTCGTAAACTGCTATAGATATTAGCATGGAATTGCATATACACATTAACCATCATCCATATTTTCATTGTCCACCCAGACCATGCTGCCCGCAAGCCTAAGGTCAAGGTCAAATGACTTGGAAATTTTACTTGCAGTTGGTTGTCACAGTTTTTTCATTGTCTTATATCTCACTAACCACTATAGCTATTGGCATGGAATTGCATATACACATTAAACACCATCCATACTTTCATTGCACACCCACTCCATGCTGCCCGCAAGCCCAAGGTCAAGGTCAAATGACTTAGGAAGTTTACGTGCAGCTAGGCAAGCACTACCACGGGGGCATCGCTATGTCTTACAGACACAATTTTCTAGTGGTTTGTAATATGATTTTATGATTGCAGAATAATGAACACAGGAACTCTTGGACATGGCAAAACTGTAGAATCAGATCTATATCACTCCATAATCAAACATATAGCAGACCTAATCAGATCTGATCTGAGTCTGCTCTTATTGCAAGGGATGAAAAGGTATCTCTTTCATGTAAAGGGTTAAAATACAATAGGAAAACAAATGAGTTAGAATTCAAAATTCATTTCTTGTTCATAGGTCTACCATACGTCAGCCCGTCCCATGAGGTGAAGAGATTAGCCAAGGAGATAGGTATGGAGGGTAAGGTGAGGGTCATGAACTTTGGGGTCAGAGGTCAGGTTGCCGAGGTTAAACATGCTGTAGAAGACTGTCTGAACACTGGTCACTGGCTTCTACTACAGAATTATCACCTGGCTGAGGAACCAGAGCACGACTTCTTCCAGCTGATCAAGGTAGGTAAATCTTTGCATCATCAGGTAAAGGGTTAACCCCTTTCCCTGTTCCATATTCATGTAAGAAACGAATATTAATTACATGAATTTATATATTTATATATAAGAATTACTATGCTAGTAGGTTGGACATTCAGCTGTATTTTGGTGAGTTAGAAAAGTTGTTAAATGCGAGCCTTGGCGAGCATTTAACTACTTTTCTGACGAGCCAAAATACAGCTGAACGTCCAACCTACTAGCATAGTAATTCTTTTATCATGCAACTCCAAGAAAAAAGGAGAAAATGAAGAAAAAGAAAGATTGCTAAAGCAGTTTCGTTCCCTGAATGAAAATACATGCAAGTACGTATTACGTGACGTCATGTTGGCATGCAGTGACGTCATTGACTTTTACAACATAAACAACTTGATTTAATCCTTTTATATGGACAAATAGTTGAGACAAAGGTGAGCAAATATGTTAATTTGATGTTTATGTTTAATTATGCCTTTTTCGTCCTTCTGTTTTCCTCCTATTGGCTGAACAAAACTTGCATTCCAGTGGGGTCAGTACACATGCACTATACCTTACAAAATACAGCGTCGATGTGGAAAATATTATGCTAGTAGGAAGTGACTGTATTTTGTGACGTTGCATGATAAAATTGCAGTTATACACATGACTTTTTGATATTGGTATAAACTGTAGATTCAGATCTATATAACTCCATATGCCAACAGAGCAGACCCTGATCAGAGGACCCAAATTAGTCCGCTCCTGTAGGAAATTATGTCTGCAGTTTCCTTCAAACTCAAAACATACCGTTATGAAAATTCGTCAAATTTACATTCATACAGTTATTATTTCTTACATGAATATTCATGGAGTAAGGGTTAATTAGAGCTCTCTTTTATGTTTGCTTAAGAGGGGTATTACTGTATGTATACAGAAGTGTACTTCTCTCTTTCCAGGATATTGTTTACACAAAGTGGGTACCCAAGGATGAAGACAGGGAGCAGTCTACTATACAAGAAGAAGGCAGCTCCCTGGTCACACAAACTAAGAACAGTCGGAAGTCCCAGCCACCACTTGCTATCACAGACACCTTCAGACTGTGGATCACCACACAGTCAGACATGGGCAGGCTTGTACCAGGTATATTTACTGATACATGTATTATCTTCTGTTAGTTATACCCCACCCCCACCCCCACAAACTTGTTTGAAGGGGGGGGGGGCTATACTGGAATCACCTTGTCCGTCGGGTGGGCGGTCGTTCGGTCTGTCTATCTGCATTTGAACATGGGTAGCTGGTGTTGTGAACTCTTCCTTTACTTTTTAAAGTTAACTTGGTTGAATGGATATACTGGAATCGCCCTGTCCGGCGGTCAGCAGTTGGTTCGTCGGTCTGTCTGTATTTGAACATGGGTATTTGGTTTTGCAAACTGCTCCTTCAGTTTTGAAGTTATTGAATTTATAATTGATATACAAAATAATTATGAATGGTAGATGTGCAAGATGCAATTTTCATTTGTGTACGCCTAGGCAGCAGAATTATCTACCCTTGAACTTTGAGTATTTTTTGTCATATTTTCATGAACCATGGGGAGGTGGTGTCACAAACTCCTCCTTCAGTTTAAAAGTTATTCAGTGTATATTTGGTATACATAATAATCATGAGTGGTAGAATGCAATTTTCTTTTGTTTAGCCTTTGGCATTGCAGAATTATCTCCCCTTGAATTTGGGTATTTTTTTTGTCATTTTGGCATGAAACGTAGGGAGTATTTTTTGTCATTTTGGCATGGAACATGAGGAGTTTGTGTCGTGAACTCCTCCTTTAATTCTAAAGTTATTAAATTGATACTTCACATATATAATGACCACGAATAGCAGATGTGCAAAACGCAATTTTTATATATTTAAAAGCAGGCTTTACAGAATTATCTCCCATGGAATTTTGAGTATTTTTGTGTTTTTGACTTTTGGTCCTGTTACATGGGTAGTTGGTGTCACAAACTTGGTTTTGTAATCAAAGCTGTTGTGCGGGGGTATTCATCACCTTTAGTGATAGTTCTATATATTTATGATAATTCATATTTAGTATACATAATAACCACGAATGGTTGATGGGCAAAACACAATTTTCATGTGTTTACCACTGGGCATTGCAGAATTATCTCCCCTTCAACTTTGAGTATTTTTTGTCATTATGCCCCCACAAACGAAGTTTGAGAGGTGGTATATAGGAGTCAGTATGTTGGTCGGTTGGTCGGTCTGTCTGTGACATAAATCTTGTGACGCAAACTACTTCTACATTTCTTACCGATTTACATCATATATGCATATGCATTAATTATGAGGTGTAGATGTTCATGACACAACTTTCCCTCACAACCTCCAAAGAATTACAGAGTTATGGCCCCTGATTTGACTTAAAAATCCTGTGACTTTTAACTGTTTCTACATTTCTGTACCAACTGAGATAAAATGTTGCATATGCGTCATAAATGAAGTGTGAATGTGCATGATGTGCATATTTCATTGTGTTTTGGTTCTGTTACATAGGTAGTAACTAGTTGGTGTCACAAACTTGGATTTGCAATCAAAGCCGTGCAGGGGTATTCATCACATTTAGTGATAGTTCTATTTTTATGCCCCCAAAGGTGGGCATATAGTGATCGCATTGTCCGTCCTTCCGTCCGTCCGGACACACTAACAAATGGGTAGTTGTGTGACTTTTTCCTTTGATATTTTTCTTGTGGGACTAGTCCCACAAGTAAAACGTATTTTTGGCTCTAACTTTGGAATAGAATGATCTGGAAGCTAACCCTAACCCTAACCCTATGTCCCACAACTGGCCAGGTTAATGTCACAAGAAATGGCCAGGTTAATGTCACAAGAGATGGCCAGGTTAATGATTTTACTTGTGCGACTAGTTAGAAAAAGTCACACAACTACCCATTGGTGAGTGCGGACGTCCGTCTGTCCGTCTGTCCTTCCGTCCCAAATTCGTGTCCGGTCTGTAACTTCTTCATCTATCAATGGGTTTCAATATAACTTGCCACAAATGTTCACCAGACAGAGACGATGTGTCGCGTTCAACTCCCTGGTCCATGGGTCAAAGGTCAAGGTCACAGGGTACAATTACTTTGTCACATATTTCGTGTCCGGTCTGTAACTTCTTCATCTATCAATGGATTTCAATATAACTTGCCACAAATGTTCACCACACAAAGACGATGTGTCGCGTTCAACTCCCAGGTCCATGGGTCAAAGGTCAAGGTCACAGGGTACAATTACTTTGTCACAAATTTCGTGTCCGGTTTGTAACTTCTTCATCTATCAATGGATTTCAATATAACTTGGCACAAATGTTCACCACACAAAGACAATGTGTCGCGTTCAACTCCCAGGTCCATGGGTCAAAGGTCAAGGTCACAGGGTACAATTACTTTGTAACAAATTTCGTGTCCGGCCTGTAAATTCTTTATCTTTCAATGGATTTCAATATAACTTGGCACAAATGTTCACCAGACAAAGATGATGTGTTGCTTTCAACTCCCTGGTCCATGGGTCAAAGGTCAAGGTCACAGGGTACAATTACTTTGTCACAAATTTCGTGTCCGGTCTGTAACATCTTTATCAATCAATGGATTTCAATATAACTTGGCACAGATGTTCACCAGACAAAGACGATGTGTCGCGTTCAGCTCCCTGGTCCATATGTCAAAGGTCAAGGTCACAGGGCACAATTACTTGTTTATCTGTGAATGGATTTCAAAGGAACCTGGCACAAATGTTCACCACACAAAGACGATGTGTCAACTCCCTGGTCCATGGGTCAAAGGTCAAGGTCACAGGGTACAATTTTGGGGGGCATTTGTCACGTGACTGTGACATCTCTTGTTTTTAATAAAACATGGCTCCTCCTACAGTTTGAAAATTATTCAGTTTATATTTGGTATACATAATAACCTTGAATAGTAGATGTGCAAGACATAATTTTCATATGTTTACCAGTGAGCATTGCAAAATATCTCCCCAGGAACTTTGAGGGGTTTTTTTTGTCATATTGACATGAAACATTGGGAGTTGGTGTCGCAAACTCATCCTTCAGTTTGAAAGTTATTCAGTTATATGTGGTATACATAGTAACATGAATAGTAGATGTCACATAATTTTTATGTGTTTAACACTGGACATTGCAGAATTATCTCCCCTTGAACTTTGAGACTCCTGGAAGAACTTTCTGCATGACTTTCACCCTGCATTAAGCTGCCGCCTGTCTTAAAGACTGACATTGATACTAGTTTGAATGTCTGATGTAGAGGCATGTTCATGTATTTATTTTTTTTGTTCAGGTGTCCTGGTACAGCATGGTATCAAAGTGACTGCGGAGAGTACAGGCAACTTCAAGTCAACCCTACAGAAGTCCTACAGATCTGTCGCCTTCCTCCTGAACAACTTCAAACTCTCACAAGAAGAAGTAAGTTTTAGCCATTATCATGCTAAGTGTGACATGACTTGCATACTCATCAACAGTGTGACATGACCTGCATACTCATCAACAGTGTGACATGACTTGCATACTCATCATCAACAGTGTGACATGACCTGCATACTCATCAACAGTGTGACATGACTTGCATACTCATCAACAGTGTGACATGACTTGCATACTCATCAACAGTGTGACATGACCTGCATACTCATCAACAGTGTGACATGACTTGCATACTCATCATCAACAGTGTGACATGACTTGCATACTCATCATCAACAGTGTGACATGACTTGCATACTCATCATCAACAGTGTGACATGACTTGCATACTCATCAACAGTGTGACATGACTTGCATACTCATCAACAGTGTGGCATGACTTGCATACTCATCATCAACAGTGTGACATGACTTGCATACTCATCAACAGTGTGACATGACTTGCATACTCATCAACAGTGTGACATGACTTGCATACTCATCAACAGTGTGATTTGACCTGCATACTCATCATCAACAGTGTGACATGGCTTGCATACTCATCATCAACAGTGTGACATGACTTGCATACTCATCAACAGTGTGACATGACTTGCATACTCATCATCAACAGTGTGACATGACTTGCATACTCATCAACAGTGTGACATGACTTGCATACTCATCATCAACAGTGTGACATAACTTGCATACTCATCAACAGTGTGACATGACTTGCATACTCATCAACAGTGTGACATGACTTGCATACTCATCAACAGTGTGACATGACTTGCATACTCATCATCAACAGTGTGACATGACTTGCATACTCATCATCAACAGTGTGACATGACTTGCCATCATCAACAGTGTGACATGACTTGCATACTCATCATCAACAGTGTGACATGACTTGCTTACTCATCAACAGAGGTCTAGATAAGATGTACAAATTTAAACATTTTCAAGAATAGCTCCCTTTTTTCTCCAAACCCTATAATGTGACCATGCTTTAGAACTGTCTCTTTGAAACGATTCTAAAGAGTGGCCACAGTATAGGGATGATTCTACAGAGTGGTCACAGTATAGGGTTTGGTGGAGAAATGAGTATTTTAGTATGCACCTTTATCTGTATCTCTGTTCATCAAGATCCAGGCTGTTGACACTCAGTCAGGAGTTTTTCAAAAATATACTGAAAATTTTAAAACGTAAATCTTGTTTTGATGTAGAAAGTTCAACCCATTCATCTCAATCAGTGAGAACCTTAATATACAAAACTATTGGCAAATTCTATCCATGGACTTTATAGAATTAAACTGTATTTATCTAATTATATTCCACTGTGCATAACTTTGTATCATGCTTTTTATTGTCATTTGTTAAACCTATATTATTTTCTCTTTTATGTTTCAGGGCAGCCTTGAAAAGACTCACAGAGTTATGCCCCTTGCCTTGCTCCATTCTCTCCTTCTGCAGCAATGTTACTATGGTAATGGAGTATTCAGGTCGACTCCTTACTGGTCACTTACTGACCTTGCCATGGCAGTGGATGTCTACAAAAAGGTTAGCTTGAATTTTAGCTTGTCTAATATTTTGAAATTATGGCCCCAGCAATAGTGTCAGCATTGTTGTGTGATGTCAGTATTTGAAAACTGTAGTTTTCTATGAAAAGTCAGTGAGTGAATAAGATTTGCTGATTAGTGCTTCATAAACAGCATGCATCTTTATCAGACATTTTGTGATTCAGGTCTACAGTATTACAGCCGCTAGTATCTGTATTTACCTTAACAATTTATGAATATCTCCATGCCAGACTCCTCCACCAATTTCGAATAGAAGTTAATTTAATTCTTGTATTAACCCATTACTACACGAATAATCAGGCAATAGATAATGACATTATGAATATTATTTCATTGAATTTTTATAATGTCACTATAGCAAGAAACTATAGAACCATAGCTATAGTACATCATAGTCAAACAGAGCAGACCTGGGTCTACCTTGTTTCCAAAGTAATAGAAAGACTGGCTTATGAAGTTAAGGGTTTTACTTAATATTCATAAAGTTTGTATGGTTTGTACATGAATATTCATGAAGTAGAGGTTTAACCCTTTCCCTGTTCTATGTTTATTCCAAATTTCAATACCTACTGAATATTCATGGACAAACTAGTTATTATATACAATGTATTACATAAGGTGGAACATTGTAGCCATTTTAAAACTAAAGAAACAGACCTATCAAAATCCATAAGCAAACAGTGCAGACCCTGATCAGACGGCTCCTCTAGGAGCCGTCTGATCTGGGTCTACTGTATTTGCAAATGCATGAAAACTCGTTTGCATGAGGGAAAGGATTAATGTACTACCTGTATTGATTTTTGTTCAAATTGCAAAAGTTAAATAACAGTGAACATTTTCCTGCATGCATATAAAGGCCGTTTTAGACCCAGGGTCTGATCTATTATAGATCTTATTTTACAGTTACGTCCTGAAATCTCTTGTGTACATATGTCATTATAAATATTAAGCAAATAAAAGTTCATGATAGCATTATGTCTTACATGAATTTTCAACAGGGAATGGGTAAAACATATTCTGTGGATAATTTTTTCTATGTGTATTGTCTATGCAGGTAATGTTAAAGTGTGGTGATGCTGACAAGGTGACGGAGCTGGTATCCCAGACATACACTAATCACTGCACGGACACTACAGACCACACCGTGGTCAAGGCACTCGTCAAGACACTGGCCCACTACTCTGTCGTAACACCAGACCAGGTAAGTAGATATCTACCAGTACAGTAAAACCCCTCTAAACTGCAATTCTTATAGAGAAGAATTTAGATACTTTAAGGCAGGTGGCTGCTTAATGAAGGATGACAGTCATGAAGAAATGCATGGCTTTCACCCTGCATTTAGCTTCCACCTGTCTCCAAGACCAGTATTTATACTAAATTTAGCATCTGTTTTAGAGTGGTTCTACTGTATTATGATGGCAGCCATATTACTGTCAAATTAATGCAAATAAAATCAATAGGATAACCTCTTCATCATTATCCCTTTTCTTCATACATATGTCTTTTAATGCCTTTGCACACAGGGTAGACACAAATCAGATGGCTCCTGTAAGAACAGTCTGATTAGGGTCTACTATGTTTGCTAATAGAATTATAAAGATCTGACTCTGTAGTTTTTATACGCCCACCTAATAAAGGTGGTCGTATATTGTCGTGGCCCTGTCCGTCCGTCCGTTCGTTCGTTCGTTCGTTCGTTCGTTCGTTCGTTCGTTCGTTCGTCCGTCAACATTTTGTTTGTCCGCTGTTTTCTGGGAAAACTATTTGAGAGATATTAATGAAACTTCACACAAATGTTAAATGCATCAAGATCTGAAGCTGAGTTGATTCTGAGGTTCATTTGATTTTTCATTTCAGAGTTATGGCCCTTGTCCTTAAAAAATATGCAAATAGTTTGTCCGCTGTTTTCTGGGAAAACCATTTGAGAGATATTAATGAAACTTCACACAAATGTTTAATGCATCAAGATCTGAAGCTGAGTCGATTCTGAGGATCATTTGATTTGTCGTTTCAGAGTTATGGCCCTTTTACTTAAAAAATAATGCAAATACATGCAAATAGTTTGTCCGCTGTTTTCTGGGAAAACCATTTGACAGATATTAATGAAACTTCACACAAATGTTTAATGCATCCAGATCTGAAGCTGAGTTGATTCTGAGGTTCATTTGATTTTTCATTTCAGAGTTATGGCCCTTGTCCTTAAAAAATATGCAAATAAATTGTCCGCTGTTTTCTGGGAAAACTATTTGAGAGATATTAATGAAACTTCACACAAATGTTTAATGCATCAAGATCTGAAGCTGAGTTGATTCTGAGGTTCATTTGATTTTTCATTTCAGAGTTATGGCCCTTGTCCTTAAAAAATATGCAAATAGTTTGTCCGCTGTTTTCTGGAAAAACTATTTGAGAGATATTAATGAAACTTCACACAATTGTTTGATGCATCAAGATCTGAAGCTGAGTTGATTCTGAGGTTCATTTGATTTTTCATTTCAGAGTTATGGCCCTTGTCCTTAAAAAATATGTAAATAGTTTGTCCGCTGTTTTCTGGGAAAACTATTTGAGAGATATTAATGAAACTTCACACAAATGTTTAATGCATCAAGATCTGATGCTGAGTCGATTTTGAGGATCATTTGATTTTTCGTTTCAGAGTTATGGCCCTTGTCCTTAAAAAAAATGCAAATATATGCAAATAGTTTGCCCGATGTTTTCTGGCAAAACTGTTTGACAGATATGAAACTTCATACGCAAGACCTGAAGCTAAGTCGATTCTGAGGATCATTTGATTTGTTGTTTCAGAGTTACGGCCCTTGCACTTAAAAAAATAATGCAAATCTATACAAATATGAGGATGGCCATAACCTTTTCATTTGAAATGATATTTACTTCAATTTTTTTATATGGTTAAACCTTAATGTGAATTTTCACATATATTGCGGGGGTTTTGATATGTCATTTTATTCTAAAGTTATGGTCCTTGAACTTCGTGTGTTCGTTGCTTTGTTTGTCAGTCAACTTTTAGTTTGTCTGTTGTTTTCTGGGAAAACTATTAAAATTATATAAATGAAACTTGACACAAATGTTTTAAGCAACAAAATTTGAAGCTGAGTTTATTTTGAGGTTCATTCAGTTTGTCTTTACAGAGTTATGGCCGTTGCACTTTACAAAAATCTGCAAAAATGAGGATTAGCTGTAACTTTTTTATTTAATAAGATATTCACTTCATTTTTTAAAAAAAATAGTATCACCTTAATATGGAAATCAAGATCTTGAAGCACAGATTAGAAATGTCAACACTTATAAGGCATGTTGAATCAGAGAAAGTTTGCAAGTGGGCGTATTATGTACTGTATGCGGTACTCTTGTTATTAGTTGCCAAAACTTTTAAGCTAATTAATATTCATAAGTTTACATTTTATCTTACATGAATATTCATGGAGTAAAGGGTTAACCTTCAGCAGACTGCTTGCAAATTTTGTGATATTCTTTGCAAACAGTTTGGGTCCAAATGAAATATCAAATAACTTGGCGTCTCATCAATATTGAAACTGTTTGACAGCCTGACTCTGTTTTTGGAAAATAAATTGAAACAGACAACAATATTTGTAGATGATAGGGGCTTTCTATATTACTTTTGTTCTGCAGTAAGCAGTCACTTTTAAAGACCACCATGTTTATAAATTGTTGCTATAGAGATGTTGAGCTGCAGATGGATGTTTTGTACGAATAATTCATGCATATACTTGAATATTAATAATAGGCTATGCATGGTTGTACATAGAATATCCTTTTTAGATCTGCATAGAATAGAAATGTTTCAACTGTACATGCATATAATTCTGAACCTTAACTACCATTTATCAACAGCTTCCAACTGAGACAGATGAAGTTATAGTCAAGCTTCTGCGTCAATTGATGACATCAGATGAGGGTCATTTCAACCTAAAGCGTGCTGCAGACTCCCTTGAGGAACTGACAGCAAGGACGTTTGCGCTACCAGAGGTGACTGACACAGACAGAACCACAGCCGTTAGCAGGTAAGCCATTGTTATACCCCCACAACGATGTGTTGGGGGGGTATACTGGAATCACTCCGTCCGTCTGTCCGTCCGTCTGTCTGTCTGTAGACGGAATTTTGTTCAGAGCTGTACTCTGCCATCCTTGAACGGAACATTTTTAAATTATGCAGTATTGTTGATCACTATTTGAAGTTGTGCACCTGTGAGTGCAGTTTTGATTCGTCTTTTTATTGAATTATCTCCCTTTTCGTAATTTTAATATATGAAATTTAGTCCTCAGCTTTACTCTGTCATGCCTCAACAGAACTTCTTTAAATTTTACTGTGTTTTTGAACACCATCTGAATTTGTGCACCTGTGATTACAATTTTGATTTATCACTTCCTTCTGTTATCTTCCTTTTTGTAATTTTAAGAAATGAAATATTGTCCACAGCTTTATTCTGCCATGCCTCAACAGATTTTTTTTTAAATTGTGTAGTATTGTTGTACGCCATCTGAAATTGTGCACTTGCATTTGAGGTTTTGATTTGATTCTTTATTTATGAATTATTTCCCTTTTCTTAATTTTAATAAATGAAATTTTGTCCTGAGCTTTTCCCTGTCATACCTTAACAGAACTTTTTAAAATTTTGCAGTATTGTTGAACACCATCTCAAGTTGTGCACCTGCGATAAAGGTTTTGATTTGTCTCTTCGTGCATGAATGAATTATCTCCCTTTGCGTAATTTAACAAATGAAAATTCTCATGTGATTTATTTCTATAACCCCATCCCTGTGTCAAATGTGCTAGTGGGGGTATTAATCACATTAAGTGATAGTTCTAGTATATGCTGTAAAACCCCTTTAAAGTGACCACCAAAAAAGCGGTATAATTCTGGGTAATAAAAACTAGTAATCTTACTGCAGGAGCTTTCTGCATAACTTTCATTCTGCATTAAACAATCACCTGCTTTTAAATACATCTATGTTTATTAGTCCCCCACCGGTTACCGGTTGGGGGACTATAGGTTTGCTCGATTCCGTCTGTCTGTCCGTCTGTCCGTCCGTCTGTCCGCACTCACCAAAGGGTAGTTGTGTGACTTTTTCTAACTAGTCCCACAAGTAAAATCATTAACCTGGCCATCTCTTGTGACATTAACCTGGCCATTTCTTGTGACATTAACCTGGCCAGTTGTGGGACATAGGGTTAGGGTTAGGGTTAGCTTCCAGATCATTCTTTTCCAAAGTTAGAGCCAAAAATAGTTTTTCTTGTGGGACTAGTCACACAAGAAAAGATCAAAGGAAAAAGTCACACAACTACCCATCCGTTAGTCCGTCTGTCCGTCTGTCACGCTTTTTGTCCGGGCCATATCTCCTACAATGTTATGCCAAATTCATTATAACTTCACACATTGAAGAAGCATGATGAGGGCTAGTGTCATTCACAAGGGTCATAACTCTAGCACCAATATTTTTGGAGTTATTCCCCTTTTACATATTTTTTTGTCCGGACAATAACTCTTTATCTACTGGTTCAATTGATTTGAAACTTCACATATGGAACAATCATGATGAGGGGTAGTGTCATACACAAGGGCCATAACTCTAGCATCAATATTTTTGGAGTTATTCCCCTTTTTCATATTTTCTTGTCAGTCCGTCTGTCACACTTCGTGTTCGGGCAATTTCTCCTACAAAGTTAGGCCAAATTCATTATAAATTCACACATTGAGGAAGCATGATCAGGAGTAGTGTCATGCACAAGGGCCATAATTCTAGCACCAATATTTTTGGAGTTATTCCCCTTGTACATATTTTTTTGTCCGGACAATAACTCTTTATCTACTGGTTTAATTGATTTGAAACTTCACATATGGAACAATCATGATGAGGGGTAGTGTCATGCACAAGGGCCATAACTCTAGCATCTATATTGTTGGAGTTATTCCCCTTTTCATATTTTCTTGTCCAGTTAATAACTCTTTATGTACTGGTTCAATTGATTTGAAACTTCTCATATGGAACAAGCGTGATGAGAAGTAGTGTCATGCACAAGGGCAATAACTCTAGCATCAATATTTTTGGAGTTACTCCCCTTTTTCATATTTTCTTGTCGGGACAATAACTTTTTATTTACTGATTCAATGTATGAAAGTAGGTATTAATACCATTCAGGTGGTCATGTATATACCATGGTCAACCACACCATGGGTGGGTGGGGTGGGGAGAGTGAAGGTTTTTTTCAGTCCGGTGGGGGACTCCTATCTTGCATAGCAATACAACATGCCCTTGTTTATTTAGTGGTCACTTTAGAGGGGTTTTATTGTATTTTGGTTCCTAATTATATGTGAAAGCTAAATGCTTGTGTATTTTAAAATTCTACTGAAGGTCTAGTGGATTGTAAGACTGGTAAAAGTTATCTTATGCTTTCACACTTTATCTGTTGAATATGTATTAGCTGAATTTTTATAATGGAATATGTACATGTGGGCTTTTGGTATTGATAGAAACTGTAGAATCAGATCTATTATGATTTCATAAGCAAACAGGGGCTGTCTGATCCGGGTCTTCTCTGTTTGCAAAGGTGTTAAAATGCATATACAAAGGTATATTAACCCATTACCTCATACGCTATTTTTAGATCCCACCTCTTTGAATAAATCTACAGAAAAGGAGCATTTAGTAGAGAAAAAGGAAAATTTAGAATTTTGTAGTTCTGAAACCATTGTGATAAATATTATCACATGGTTTCAAAAAGTGACTTGTACAGAGGCGTAGAAGGCGTATTTATGGAGGAAAGGGTTAAGTAAATGGTTAACTCTAAGTAACTTGAAAGAGCCATCTGTTCTGGGTCTACTCTGTTTGCAAAGGCGTAGAAAGGAGTATTTATAGAGTAAAGGGTTTAAACAGGTGCCAATTCGTGTCTCAAAACAGAAAACTATTTCAAGTAATCAATCTATAGAAATAAGATTTTTTAATTACATGTATTACTTGTATTTTTGTTTCAGCATATTGGCCAAAGATATGGTACAAGTAATTGGTGCACCAGAATTATTCAATCGTGTTACCATGGCAACCCCACATACAGTGGTTGCTAGGGATACAGCAGTTGCCCAGTACCTACAAACCATTCAGAACTTACCAACACTTCCAGAGACCAATAAAAATCAAGTGTATCCAATTGATGTATTCCTACATTATGAAGTCGAAGGTTATAATCAGCTGATTGAGAGAATCACACATGACCTAATTCTACTCCAGCGAAAGAGTCGAGGAGAGACACTCCCATCTCCGGAACTAAATGAGGTCATATTTTCTATAAATAGAAACATGGTGCCATTGACATGGACACAGCAATCATTTCAGTCAGCTAGATGTGTTTCTGATTGGTTGAAGGAGCTTTCAATCAAACTGAAGGCACTAAGGTCATACATAATGGATAATAAGCCGCCAGCCTATAATTTGTCAGTGTTCCAGCGACCTGACAGATTCCTGGAGTCAGTGAAACAGACATACGCCAGGCGACAATTCAAAGACATTGACTGCATAGAGTTTAATGTTGAGGTAAGTACCTGAATTTAAATCCCCCCCCCAAAACTCTGCATACTGGAGTACAGAGGCTTTATTAATCTTGTCACAGAAAAAAGAGAACTTGAATGTTGCAAACAGTGTAGATCTTGATTAGCTGCCACATTGAAAAAATGTGCCAATCTTGGTTTGAACAAGTTCCAACAGTAGGAGAAAACTGTAGGACTCAATAAAGTGAACCTGGCAATTTCAACTGATTTGATTACGATCTGGTTACAAAGTTATAGAACTTCTGAGTCTGACTTCATTCTCAAATATATGATTTGTCAGATTTTGAGCTTCCTAGATTGGATACTTGAAAATGAACTTACACCCAAGCAAAAAGATTTGATAATCTCAGGCCAGTACTGTTTACATCTGATTGCCCTGTTGTGCTTGTAGATAAGGGGAATACATGTACTGATCTATTAACATTTCCTATTTCTCCACCAGGTCCTATCTTATTGGTACTCATTTGAATTGCACTCAAGAAAGGGTTCTAATGAGTTCCTATAATACAGGTTTGGCAGAGAAATACAACTTGTATAGAAAATATTTCCCTAATCCTACTTTCTTAATCAGAGCTCTGGCTTATATAGTGTTCATATATGATGGAACTTTATGTTGGTAAGTTAAGTAAAGCCACACAAATGTTTCAGCATCTAAATACAAAATGACATCTTTTGTGTGATTGATTTTGAGGAAAGAGAGAAAGAGAGAGACAGACAGAGAGACAGAGGGAGAGAGAGAGAAAAAGAGAGGGAAGTGGGGGGGGTGTAGATGGATATTACTGGAAGTAGTGTTTGGTGATTACAAACTTGAAAAAAAACTATGAAAGTAACCTAGATATCCTAAGTATTCAGACAGACAAATAGTGCAGAGCCAGATTAAACTATTCCTTAAGGAGCTGTTTGATCAGGGTCTACACTATTTGCTGCTATGTTAGTTTATTTTTAAGCTATCAAAATGTTGCCAAATTAACTTATTCAGCATAAGACACCCAGGAAGAGGGGAGATTGGGTGTCTGAACACTAAGCGCAATTAGGTCCCATCTGATCTGGGTCTATTTTGTCTACAAAGGCATAAAAAGGTGTTTATATGGAGGAGAGGTTAACCCTTTACTCCATGAATATTTGTGAAATAATTAATGTATGTATGGATATATATTAGCTTGATATTTATTATAACATAAGAACAAGAACCATTTTGACCCTAGCAGAAACTGTAGAATTAGATCTTTATTGTTTCATAAGCACCTATAGGAACCTGTCTGATCTGGGTCTGTTCTGTTTGCAAAGGTGTAGAAAGGCGTATTTATGGAGTAAAGGGATAGATTATGTGGTGTTTGTTCACAGTTGCCTCCCTTATCTCTGGGATTCTGAGTTATCTCCCTTCCACTGTACCACATTCAAGTATACCCTTCAGCATAGATTGCAATATTTAATGACCACTCTCCTACAATAGTTTTTATGTATTGATAAAGATTATGTTTTAGTAACCCTTCACCTAATGTTAAAAAATAATGACATCTTGAATATTTATTACATGACTACTGTAAGTGGCTGTCTGGTATATGAGCTCAACCATTTTTAGCCATGGTAGGAACTGTACAATCAGATTTATATTCTTCCATAAGCACACAGAGCAGGTTCTGATACAGGAATTTCATACTTCTTACATAGCTGAATGTCCTTTGAATGGACCCAGACACTCAAAACTGTGATCTTTAACCCTTTACTCTATTGATACACATTTTAATGCATTTGTGAACAAAATAAATCCAGACCAGTCTGATCAGATGACTCCTGTAGGTGCTGTCTGATCAGGGTCTGCTCTGTTTGCCAAAGAAATTGTATAGATCTGATTCTACAGCTTCTGCCATGGCCAAACATTATCTCGTTTTTTGCCATTATAAAAATTAAGCTGTTTAATATTCATACATACATTATTACTCCCATGAATATTCATGTAGTAAAGAGTTAGAAAGAGTTTGACTTTAACACATTATCCCCTAGTGATGCATTTTTGTGCCTCTATAAAACTCACATTGTGAAACCATTTTGATAAATAGAGCATTTGCTCCTATAGGAGCAAATGCTCTATTTATCACAATGGTTTCATACTAAAAAAAATCCTTTTTTTCTAGTTAATGCTCCTTTTTGGTAGATTAATTAAAATAGGTTGGATCTTAAAATAGCCTAGGAGATAATGAGTTAAGTCAGTCTTCAGCTACTGTGGCAGATTTGCATCTACTACAGTTTTCACATTTTATTTATCTTACATTTCTTTTCAAATACATGGTCAGACTGTCCAACAGTCAAGATATATTGAAAGTGTATAATTTGCAAGAGGAGTTTTAATGACAAACAGTACAGACCCTGATCAGAGAACTAGGAGCCCTCTGATCTGACACTACACTGTTTGCAAACATGCAAGTACACTGGTTGCCAGCATTCAAAAGGTTAAGCTGCTCTGAGCTAATGATTTACTATCCCACTTGCAGGTAACACCCCTTTGGCTCAGTGGATTTGTCTGTAGGCAGTATACCTACCCCTTATGCCATAGAGCAAAATCGGACAGAAATTTGCAGATAGTTTGGATCCTGATATTAGTTTCAGTCAAAATTTGTGCAAAATATAGAAAATAAAATACACATTTTGCTCCAAACTTTTTTTTATGTGCAAAGTACCTTATAGCTAGAATTTATGCAGATTTTTGCAGTTCCAGAAATCGATGGTGAACTATTTTGCAAATACAGGAGCAAAGAATTAATGCACAACATTAATAGCATTTTGGAGCAATTATCGTTGTTATTAAATTATTTATGCTTATTTAAATTAAGGGAAATATGCATCAACTTCTGACCTGCCTTGGAGGATAAAACATGGAATAAAAGATTAGAAAAAAATGACTGAGACTAGTACTAATAAAATAAATTGGAAAACTATAGATACGCTTTTTATTAGACTTCATAAAATTAGTGGGGCACAGAAGGTACAAGCGCTGCAAATGGCAATTGGGCCTGAAACTCCTAAGTCAAGGTATAGGAACCTTTTTCATCAGTACAATTCACATAAACATGAATAGTTCCAGTTGTGCTGAATGTGATGTGGCTCACTTTTGTTTTATTGGAGAACTGACCAGTATTTATTTATGACTTTGTTTACCCTTTACATGAGGAAGAATAAATCTACCGAAAAGGAGCATTAACAAGAGACAAGGAAAATTTTAGAATTTTGTAGTTTGAAACCATTGTGATACATAGAGCATTTGCTCCTATAGAAGCAAATGCTCTATTTATCACAATGGTTTCACAAAGTGGCTTTTACAGAGCTGTCAAAAGTCGTCAATATGAGGCAATGGGTTAAGAAGTATTGACATCATGAATATTTATAAGGTGAATGTTAATTATAACATATGAACACATGAGTATGGGCCAAGGCAGAAACTAGAATCAGAACTACATTATCCCATAAGTAAACACAGTGGACCCTGATGAGAATGCTCTTACAGGAGTCAGTTGATCTGGATCTACTCTGTTTGTAATGAGGTCAAAAGGTGCCTGTATCAGGTAAAAGCTTAACTGTTACCCACAGTAATGTTGATGTATGAAGAACGTATTTTCTACAATTAAGTCTTGAGTAGTATTGTTTCTGAGGAATTACCTTCACAAGATGTTTGTTAGTTACCAGCAGAGCTGTAGATTAGTGGAGTATTTAACACTTTTCTCCATGTATATACCTTTTACATCTGTACAGACAGAGTAGACCCAGATCAGATGCCTCTTAATGGAGCCGTCTGATCTGGGTCTGCTCTGTTTGCTAATGTAATAATATAGAACATATTTTAGTTTCTGCCATGGCCTGAGAGAATCCTTTGTTCATATGTCATTATTTAAGTTCATGTAATTTATATTGATGTCATTATTTCTTACTTGAATATTAATGGAATGAAGGTTTAAGAAATATGAGTAAAGAATTTTTCATGTTTTTCCGCCAAACCCTTAACCCTTCGCTTGCTATTCACGTCAATATATGTACCTGTAAATAGTGAAGACCCAGATGAGACAGCTCCTGCTGGAGCTGTCTCATCAGGGTCTGCACTATTTACAATTTGATTGAGCAACCAGTGCACTCCACAGCAGTGATTGCACAGCTAAATACTTGTACACAGTGAAGATATATGTAATTATGCAACAAGGCATGGGTAAAGAAGGAGAAATGTATTTTAAAATTCAGCAAGCGAAGGGTTAATCTTGCATGGTACTCATTAGCCTTTATATTGCAGAGCTAATTGTGTTCTGCTTGTGTACACAGGCTAATATAGCGTCTTTATCTCTCTTGTATTTTTCTGACCATAGAGTTGTGAATACATTTCACAGACTACTATATTCCAAAGTTGAGAAAAACAATCTTTGTCAGACATTGTGCATAGGAACCGTCTGATCTGAGTCTACACTGTTTGAATATACTAGCTTATTCATTTCCCTGTAAAGGGGTTTAGTTATACTGAACAGTAATCTCGCTCTCTCAACTTGACTCACAATTGTAAATAGTTTGGATCCAGATGAAACACCAAGTAATCCAGTGTCCGATCAGGATCCAAACTATTTGACACTCAGTTAATTGTCTGTCAAAAACTTGATCAAATCGGAAGTAGTCAAAATTACGCAAGGTCCATATTTGAGTAGATATTATTTATTCACACAGAAGGTAAGAGTTAATTATAGTGCACCCATTCCATTTAGACAGTGAATTGATTCATGCCTAATGACAGAACGGAAGTTTTCATTAGGGTAAGGCTTCAATAAAATAGGGATAAAAATAGGGATAAAAATGTTTATTTGGGGTTTTAATGGGGCAGAAAATAGTTCGCCCTGTTGTATGCATCTTGCTAATTAGTTTGTGTATTTAAGATAAAGAATACAAATAATTTTCAATAATTTTCTCTGGCTTTGAAAATTCAAAATTGGTTTGATGTTCAGTCTATGATTTCTTTATAAGTTGTGAGCACAAGTTTAAATTTAAATGTTTTCATGTACTTAATGTTTACTGGAATATCTGTTGAAACTGATATAAGGTTAACTCTTTGGCTGCAGAAATTTCAAATGGAATGGCCCATCAGTATTTACCTATTAGAGTCAATTTTATATGACAGGCTTTAATATGCTTGAGGAGTTTGAATGACAAACAGTGCAGACCATGACAAGTGGGCTCCTATTGGAGCCCAGTCTGATTTGAGTCTACACTTTTTGCAAATTCCAGTACGACCATTTCTGTACTGAAAGAGTTGCTGTAACTCTTAACATGTCGTGATCATTGTATTGGAAGAAACTTTCATTTACTTCTGTTCTCGGATATTCTTGTTTTATTCTCTCATGCCTTTTCTTATACATATATATACATGTACATAGGCATAGCATAACAGTGTTGATAAGATTAGACTTAAAAGTTACTCCACCTTATCCGGACGAAAACTGTTGCCATATGTTTTTTACAAATTTACTGTTAGTGTGCAGGGAGTTAATTAGCAAATGAATTCCTCGCTTGATTGTCTTTTGAGTCAAGAGTTAATGCGAGTAAAACATAAGTGGTACTAGACATGCCGGAATGAATACCTAGTACAGCTGTTTTTGCATTTCCGCCGTTAAACTACAGTAGAACCTGTCGTAAGCAGCTATCAAAAAGTGGTCTTATTAAGAGTGTGTAAGGCAGGTGGTAGCTTAATGCTGGTCAAAAGTAATGCAGAAAGCTCCTATAGGAGCTCTTTGCATTACTTTGCCCTGCATTAAGCAACCACCTGCTTTTTAAGACGCCTATGTTCAATAAATGAATGGCTGCTTAAGACATGTTCTACTGTAATACATACTTACAATTTCATCTTTCATATAATTTAAGTTTTTAACCCTTTCCCTTTCACATATTTGCAAACAAAGTAGACTCAGATCAGACAGCTTCTGTAGGAACCCTCTGCTCAAGGTCTAATCTATTTGCTTATTAACCCTTCGCTTGCTATTCGCGTCAATATACCTACCTGTAAATAGTGAAGACCCAGATGAGACAGCTCCTGCAGGAGCTGTCTCATCAGGGTCTGCACTATTTACAAGTTGATTGTGCAACCAGTGCACTCCACAGCAGTGATTGCACAGCGAAATACTTGTACATAGTGAAGATATATGTAATTATACAACAGGACATGGGTAAAGAAGGAGAAATGTATTTTAAAATTCAGCAAGCGAAGGGTTAAATTGTTATAGATCTGACTCTGCACTTGCTACCAATACCAAAAACTCCTGGTACATAATTATGCCATGATAAATATTCAGCTAATAAATATTCATGGTGTCATTATTTCTGACATGAATATTCCACAGGGAAAGTGTTGAAACGGATTTAATATGGAGTTTTTCACTGATCTAAAACCATGATCTGTCAACTCATATATAATCTGATATTAACCCTTTCCTTTTTGCGCATTTGCAAAAGAGTAGCCCCAGATTGGACGGCTCCCATAGGAACCGTCTGATCAGGGTCTGCTGTTTGTTTATGATTTTTATAATAGATCTGATTCTAAGTTTCTGCCTGAGCCAAAAGGTTGATATGCCGTTATATGAATTAATCTAATTAATATTCATGATGTCAAAGTGTTGAACAGCTTGAATCCTGGTGAGATGCCGAGTACCTTGCCATTTCATTTGAATCCAAACTGTTTGCAAATGAACAGGTAATCATGGATTTGCCCATTGCAAACTAAGGTTCAGGAGTGAAGATGATAGGTGCAATGACTAACATAAACTTCAAAGAGTCTTCTAAACCCTTTGAATGTGGATAAACAAGTGTATAGGAATTGGCAAACAGCGTAAACCCAGACCAGAGGGTTCATAGAGGAGCCCATAGATTAGGGTCTGCACTGTTTGTCATTCAATATCCTCTCCCTTTTATACTGAATGGAGTCTTATCATTTAATACTGATGGACCATTCTGCTATGAACATTCATCATTCAAAGAGTTAGGCACTGTTCTACTGGTCATAGCCAAACCATCAAGCTTTTATTTATGTTTGTTTGTTCTTTGTTCTTGTGATAAATGTCATGTGCTGAAAGATAGTCCAAATGAACTGTAATTAATCCATTGAGTGTGGGAAATTAATCAAGTGTACTGTCATTTGCAAACAGTATAGACCCAGATCAGAGGGCTCCTAGAGGAGCCCTCTGATCAGGGTCTGCACTGTTTGTCATTGAAAATAACCTAGCAAATTTAAGCCTTTCATACTGAATGGACACTATTGTTGAATAGTGATGGACCATTCAGCATGCAAAGGGTTAGAACGAAACAAGCAAAATATACAATAAAGCACAATAGTTTCTTTATGATAACAAAAATAGTATATTGGAAAGCAACTTTTGGAACTGTCTTCTTTACTAAATTAACACTTTCAGTGCTGGAAACGAGTCACTAATGTCATTTGCAAACAGTGTAGACCCAGATGAGAGGGCTCCTAGTGGAGCCCACTCATCAGGGTCTGCACTGTTAGTTTGAGTAAAGGGTTGAGCTAGTTCTGTCTTAACCCTTATCCTTCTTTTCTTGACCTGAATCACATTTGTAAACATCTTGGATCCAGAAGAGACACGAGTAATGATTTGCAGTCAACTGGATCAAAGTTGTTTTCGAATGTAAGCCAGGTCACAAATAGCAAGATAACATTTAAAAGGGAAGTAGCTAAAGTAGGATGACAATTACTTGTTCTCATAAGGATCCATGCTGTTTGACACACAATGAATAGTGACTCAAAGGCTGGATCAAATAGAAAGTTATCAAAATTGCCCCACATCCAAATTTGATCACAAAAGAATACCTAGGTTTAAAACTTGGAACTTTACCCTTTCCCTGTTCTGTATTCATGTAAGAAATAATGACATCCTGAATATTTATGAGCTCAATTTTAATAATGTATACTTTTCAAGGGAATTCTTTTGACTTTCACAAAAACTGTAGAATCATATCTATATCATGTCAAAAGCAAACAGAGCAGACCCTGATCAGATGGCTCCTAATGGAGCCATCTGATCTGGGTCTACTCTGTTTGCAAATGTGTGAATGGGTTTCTTTTGAACAGTCTTTACAGTAGAGAATATCTACTGTGCAATTTACAGATGGTAAAAGACCATCACAATCTTTCTTGTGGAAAAGAGTATCTTCAGCGGATCATATGTCACTGGCATCGAGCATACAGGTAGATAGAAATCATGCAACAAGGTCGAAACAGAGGGAGCTGTGCCAAATCAGATCTTAACTCAATTGTAGGAGTCTGTTAGAATTTGGCCACATAGGAACAGGGGCAGTTTTATTAGGATGCCTTGTCGAACAGCATTAATGCTATAAATGTGCAAAAAGGGTGTATTAGTTCAGGGGGTTCCTAGAGGACAAACAGGGCAAACCCTGATCGAGCCCTCTGAACTGGATCTTCATTGTTTTTATTTTAGAATGTTTTCTGCAAATATACCCTTTCATACTGAATAGACACTATCATTAAACAAAGATGGTCCATTTCAATTTCAAAATTCAGCATTCAAAGGGTTAAAGGATCTCCAATCAAAAAATTAGGTCTGTGATAAACTTGTCACAGAGTTTTTATCTTGAACACTTTTCATTTTCTGGAATGAGATTACTGATTATTTAACCCATTTCCTCATAGGCTATTTTTAGACCCAACCCCTTTGAATAAATCTACCGAAAAGGAGCATTACTGGAGAAAATAGAAAAAATAGAATTGAGTACTTTTGTAACCATTGTTATAAACGGAGCATTATGCTGCTATGGAACAAATGCTCTATTTATCACAATGGTTAAAAAATTGACATTTAAAGAGTAGTCACATTTTTTAAGGCGTCAATATGAGGAAATGGGTTAACAAGGTCGACATAATTCAGATAGGTTTTCCTGTAGATGCACTTTTGAAATAGGGTTTGTACTGAGAGCCATTTCCAGTTCTGTTTAGGGTTAACTTTAAATTTTCAGTGTAGGTGGGCTTAGAGCTTTGTACTCTAGTTACCTTAAGTATAATGGGACAGACAAACTTAATAGTGCAGATCGACCCAGATCAAACCCCCTGATCATTAGCTACAAGTGTCAAGTCTTCCATAATTTAAAATATTTTACCTTCTACTACATGAATATTTATCCCAGAACTAATGACTGTATAAATATTAATTAGCTGAGTATTTATAATAGCATCATGAACAAGGGAATTTTCACCATGACAGAATCTGTTAAAATAGATCTATGTTGTTCCATAAGCAAACAGAGCAGACCCTGATTAAAGAGGGCTGCTATAGTGCTCTGACCTTTGATATATTTCATAATTATACAGTTGTGTCTCTCTAACTTGATCACTCAAAAGAAGTACATGTACCGTATAACTCTGGATTTTAAAACAGGTGGTAGCTTAATGCAGGACAGAGGTCATGCAGAAATTTCCTGTAGGAGCTTTTTGCATTACTCTTGTCCTCCATTAAACAACCACCAGCTTTTACATACTCCTAAGTTAATAAATTATGGTGTTGCATTATTGAGACATTACAGAATGATGGAAGATAGGTTAGCTGGTAAAATTTCATGACAAGAAAGAGAGAGAGGCGATGTAGGAAGGAGTGTAGAATAAGACTGGAACTAGTATTTTGATGATCGTGTCAACGAAAGTACCCTAATTACTCAAGTATATAGAAGATGAGTACATGTAATTGGTCATCCCACCAGGACACAAATTTTCTTGTTGCATTTTTAAAAAGAAATGAAACTTTCAGAACTACAACAGACAATTTTGTTTTTTGGGCAGATGACAATTGCTTAGTGTTCAAGAAGTTTAGCTCTTACTTGTGTGATGAAGGGGACAAAAAATGTGAATGTGCCATCAACATGTGGGCTTACATTTTTGTTGCTTTTTACTGGAAACTCCATCAAATACATTACCTGATTTTTTTCTCAGAAAAGACGTTTGTAAGTTTTTGGTGTGTTTGGTAACCATGGTAATATCTCAAGAGATGATCCGATGTGCAACAAATTGTTTTTGCGCTCATCACAACAACTGGATTTCTCATCATTTCTGTCTATTTTTCGGATGAAAACGTTCATGGCTTGTGATGTCTTGGCGCTGGTACCTGAGTGTCGGGATTCCAGGCAGGCGTGCTTCTAGTTTGGTGTGACCTTGCCAGTCTGTCATGCACCAGAATGTGCCAAGTCTTTTTTAAACTATTTTACAGTTTTGATCCAGATCATCTTTTTAGTTACTTGTATCTGGTTATCTTCAAAAATATTTTCAGGAAAGAAAAAATTGTTGTAACAAACCTATGAGTAATATTCCTTTTTAGCTATCCAATTTATGAATTATGTGACACCTTGAATATTCAAAGGATTTCTGTAGGTACTGCGCAAGTTCTTGATGAGAAACAGGTTAATTTTTTTGGACTAAATTATGTTCCAGACTAGTACAACACATTTGATATGGAATCTGAAGACTTGTTTTGAATTTCAGTCGTACAAAATGTGTATAGATTGTTGTTCATCAATAGAAAGATATTGCAAAGAACAAGTGTTACAGAAAACATCTTTGCATCCGCTACTTATGGAACAAACACAGGGTCCTGTGAAAACAAGTGGCTGCTTAACCCTTTACTCCATGAATATTTATGTAAGAAATAATGACATCATGAATATTAATTAGATGAATTTCTATAATGGCATATGAGCAAAAAATGTTTGATCAGTGGTAGAAACTGTAGAATTAGATCTATATTATTATATAACATAAGCAAACAGAGCTGACTCTGATCAGACATGAGCCATCTCATCTGGGTCTACTCTATTTGCAAAGGTGTTAAAGGCGTATTTATGGAGTAAGAAAACCTATATGATTCTTAGATCTTGATATTTGAGGCATAGAAAGAATTTAACTCTTTAACTTTTGAATGAAATAAAGACATCAATAATATTAATTAGATCATTCTTTATAAAGGTGTATGGACACGGGACAATTTGGCTCAAACAGAATCTATAGAATCAGATATATATTATACCATAAGCAAACAGAGTAGACACTGATCAGATAGCTCCTATAGGAGCCATCTGATGTGGGTCTAATAGCTTGCAAAGGAGGAAAAAGGCATTTATATGAACCTTTTTTTAGAAGAGTGAAGCAACCCTTAGCAAATGCTAGGAGTTGAGATATGATGACAAGTGTCCCTGTTATTGCGCTGTCCTAATGTTTTTGCTATACCATCACTGATGAATGATCTGGCTTGGCTTATCAGTCGTGTTGCTAACACAGAGAATGGAATGACAAAACAGTTGTCTCTATTCCTTTGAATGCAGGGAAACAGGTATACTGGTATTTTCAAACAGTGTAGACCCAGATCAGAGGACTCCTGTAGGAGTCTTCTGATCAGGTATACACTGTTTGTCATTCAGAATCATATAGCAAACTTAATTCTTTTGCACATAATGAATAAGACCAATAAGTAATGCTGGATCATTCCACTACAATAGTTCAGCTTTAAAAGGGTTGATTACTGCACAGAAGAAAGTGCGCAAGACACCTAGCAAACCTTACCATGCAGTAAAAAATGTCTTCTGCTCAAAATCTCATATGCTGAATTATTTAAATGTTCTTGGACTCTCTCAGGGTCCAGAGTAGACAGTGAAGTTACTGGATCCAGATCTGTTTGCAAATATCAATCATGTAAGATACAGTAAAACCCCTCTAAAGCAGAATTCTAATAGAGAAGAATTTAGATACTTTCAGGCAAATGGCTGCTTAATGCAGGGTGGAGTCTCTTGGAGCTTTCTGCATGACTTTGACACCCTGCATTAAGTTGCCACCTTTCTCCAAGACCAATATTTATACGAATTGAACTTCAGGTTAAGAGGGGTTTTACTGTATAGTGGGATACAAGATAAAATGTTAGCTCTTCCCACATTGTTGTATTGTCTTCAGCCAAAAAAAGAATTGTGTGTTTAGTTTTGCGTTGTACATTCCCGTTCCATTCTTTAACTCTTTCGCTGCCAGATATTGTTCGCAAAAGTTACTCTGTGTCTCAACTGGATCCAAACTGTTTGCATGTAATAACATGTGATATTGACCCTTTACTCCCTAAATATGCCTATACACACCTTTCAAAAAGGGTAGGCCCTTATCAGAAAGCTCCTATAGAACCTGTACGTCTTAAATCAGGGTCTTCCCTGTTTGCTTATAGGATTATAGAGAGCTGATTCTTCAGTTTCTGCCATAGTCAAAATTGCATGTGTTCATGTGCCATTGTAAAATATAATCTTATTGATATTCATGATGTTATTATTTCCTACATGAATATTCATGGAGTAAAGGGTTAACAGTGAAAGAGTTAAAAATAACAACTCTGAGTATGTACGATAAATTGAATCACCCATGAGACATTCATTTACTCAGTGTCTCATCTTGATTCAAATGAATTTCAGTTTAACCCTTTCCCTGTTCAATATTCATGTAAGAAATAATGACATCATGAATATCAAATATCGGATTAATTTTTATAATGGCATAATATAAACACAGGAATAATTGGTGAGGACAGAAAATGTAGAATCGTATATGTATTATTTCATAAGCAAACAGAGCAGACCCTGATCAGACGGCTCTTACAGGAGCCATCTTATCTGGGTCTACTCTGTTTGGAAAGCCACATTTATGGAGTAAAGGGATAAGATAAAAGGTGTCATGGATATGGGTTTTTCCCTGCTGAAACAGGTTGATAAGATCAGCTGACCTAGGTCAGAGCATAGACAATTAATAGAATTAAGATCATTTTACAATGTGGACAAAAATATTTAGAGAACAATATTCATATAGGGGTCAGATATTTGAAAGATAACCCTTTGCTCCCTGAATATGTTTTTTTAAGAAATAATTACATAATTTTTATTATGAATTTTTATAATAGCATAGAAACAAGATAATATTTGGCCATGGCAGAAGCTGTATCTATATTATTTCATAAGCAAACCAAGCAGACTGATCAGATGGCTCTTAATTACAGGGTATGTCTCTTCTGGATCTACACAATTTTACTAAGTAAAGACTTAAGCCTTTTAATGCAGGAATTTATTGTACTGGTATTTGCCAACAGTGTTAATCCTAGAGGAGCCCTGGGCCCAGAGTTTGAATTTTTCATCATTCAAAATACTCATGCAACATTAAGCTATTAATACTGAATGGACTCTATAGTTAATCCTTTTCTTCAATGAAAGACCTTTTCACACATTTGCAAACAGAGTAGACCCAGATCAGACAGCTCCTGTAGGAGTCATTTGATCAAAGTCTGCTCTATTGGCTTTTGATATAAAATAGTTCTGATTCTATAATACATGTTGTTCTGATGTCAAAGGAAAACATTCCCATGAAAAGTTGACATTATAAAGATTCAGCTCATAAATATTCATGATATCATTATTTCTTATATGAATACTGAACAGGGAAAGGGTTAAACAATGGTGGGCCACTTTAATATTCAGCATTTAACCCTTTCCTTCATACACACCATAACATAGTAGACCCAGATCAGATGGCTCCCAGGTCTGCTGTGTTTAGTTATGAATTTTTAAAAGATCTGACTATTAAGTTTTTCTACCAAACAATTCCTGCGTACATCTGCCACTAGTATAAATAGTCAGCTAATAGATATTCATGACATCATTATTTCTTACATGAATATTCAAACAGGGAAAAGGTTAACATGTCTGAGTGCCCTTTTTTCTCCTTGATGCTTGCCACATGATATGCTTCACCATATGTTAACCTTTTGAATGTGAGAAATCAGTTAACTTGCATTTGCAAACAAACAGTATAGACCCAAATCTGAGGACTCCTGCAGGAGCCATCTAATCAAGGATTTCACAATTAGTCATTCAAAAAACTCTCCAGCAAATTTTATTTTTTCATACTGAAATTGAACTGTTGAACAACTATGGGCCATTATCAGCTTCGCAAACTCCACATTTATTTGGTTAATAATCTTGATCATAATCTGGCAAATACAATCCAGTCCTAAGAAACTGACCAACTTTTACTTGTTCATTACTAGATGTAAATGCCTTAAAGTGTGTGCTTGGGGAAAAAAATAAAAATTGGTGTACTTCATGTATACAGATTTTATGACAAAGAGATTGTTTGAAGCTGCCTTTTTTATCATTGTTGGTCAAGAATGTGTTTTGAGAACTGTATTGAATTGTGGGAAAAACATATGAAGTTGGTCACAGGTTATCTTCCCCTGGCAATCTGACATAAGCTCCTAGCACGCCATGTATGAATTACGGATGAAATCTTTGAAATCAGTTTGTGTGCAGATCAGGCCTAGCATAATATGGCGTCTCATCATGATCCAAACTCTTTGATATAATGATTGCAGTACTTTAAAAGAACAAGAAGAAAGTTCTGTTTTGAGAGCAGAAGCAGGCTGTAATTTCTGCAGATAATATCTATGTGGCAAACTAAGAGTCAAAGTTAATCTGATACCCTGTTGCAGTAATCCAAGATTCCGCAGGTGAAAAAATTCCTATCTGTTAACCCTTTGTCATGGTAGTAAGGTGCATACATTGTATCTACATTTGCTAATAGTGTAAACCCATATGAGGCAGCTCCTAGAGGAGCTGTCTCATATGGGTCTGCACTATTTGCCATGATTATTCAGTGGCTACATTTGATCTACATGTAGACTGATTCATCTAATTGATATTTACAGTAGATGGATTCATATTTGAAAATTGGGCATGAGAAGGGGTAACCCTTTTACTCTTTGTACGCTTGCAGTGAAATCATGTTTACCTAATTAAACAATTTGGATTCAGATAAAGACACCAAATAACTCGTGTCTCATCAGGATACAAACTATGACATTCTGATTGTAATATTCGAAGAAATATAATTCTCAGAGGTGTGCAGATAACAGTTTCTGCAGAAGACAACAGTTTACTCAAGTTAAAACAAAATAATAGCCATCTACAGAAATTTTTGAATGTTGATGGGACATTTCTTGTAACCAAACATCTCATCTGGACCCAAACATCTCATCTGGATCCAAACTATTAAAAGAAGTAACCAATAGAGACAGTTAACCCTTTACTCCATAGCTACTGTATTCTCCCTACAAAATGTCCCAGATCTAATGAATGCTCCCTTAATACTTCTTTTGGGAAACGAACAATCAATAAAACAATTAAAACCCTATGTAATAAGTATTATATAAAGAAATATCTTCTTTTTTTTAAAAAAAAAGAAGTATAGTTTAATACAGACTGAAAACAATGCAGAAAGCTCTTCCAGGAGCTTTCTGCATAACTTTCATTCTGCATTAAGCAACCATCATTCTGTGTACAGAATGTAATAAGCTCCTATTAAAAATGTAACACCCTGGGAGTATTATTACAGGTAATACAGTATGACATTGTCTTAATGCCAAGGCCAAGGCCAAAGAAAAACATGTGACTTTGCTGGTATTCAAATATGCAGCTTGAGAAGTGAAACTTTTGACAGTTTTTGCAGACAAAACTTTCTGAGTGTTGAAAGTATCGAAAGTTGATGTCAGCAGAAAGAAATAATTATTGCTTGATTGAAAGAAAGTGAGAGGAAAAAAAAGTCAGCTATATGTGTCATCAAAGAAACGCCACTCCACCCAAAGACAGCATTTTTTGGAATAACAAAAGTATACTGACAGAATAACCTAGTAACACCGATAAAGTGGTATACAGTAAATCCCCTCTAAACCAGAATTCTAGTAGAGAAGAATTTAGATACCTTTAGGCTGGTGACTGCTTAATGCAGGGTGAAATTCACTCAGAAAGCTCCTCTAAGAGCTTTCAGCGTGACTTTCACCCTGCATTAAGCTGCCACCTGATGCCTTTAACCTTTCCCTAATAGGCTATTTTAGACCCAACCTCTTTGAATGAATCTACCCAAAAGGTGCATTTACTAGAGAAAAGGAGCAAATGCTCTCTTTATCACAATGGTTTCAAGAAGTGGTTATTACAGCGCTGTAGAAAGGTGTATTTTTGGAGGAAAGGGTTAAGGCCGATGTTTATACTAAATTGTATGTCTGGTTTAGAGAGGGTTTTACTGTATCCCTATCACTATCACTGCCATGAGCATATCTTTGATTACCTTTTTGGTTTTTATTCCTTTACACCACAGAGATGCCTTTTGATGTCTTTGCAAACAGAGTAGACCCATATCAGAGTACACCCAGATCAGATCTGTATCCAATTTGTCCAAAATTAATCACAAATTTGTCTTTAGTGTTGAGACTGATAAACTTGACTTCATAGATATGCCTTTTAACATCTTTGAAAACAGAGTGGTACCAGATTGGACAGCTCCTGTAGGAGTCATTTAATCAGTCTGGTCTGCTTATATATTGAGTAAGCATATTAGGGATTATAAAGATCAGATTCTTCAGTTTCTGTCATGGTAAAATAAAAACATTCCCTTGTTCATAATGTCAGTATAAACATACTTAATATACAGTAAAACCTCTCTATAATGGCCACTAAATTAATTTACATCAAGTATTTTGTGTTAAAGGCAGGTGGCTGCTTAAAGCAAGGTAAAAGTAAAACAGAACGCTCCTATAGAAGCGTTCTGGTTTACTTTCACCTTGCTTTAAGCAACCATCTGCCCTAAATACCAACTAATTAACGTGATTTAGTGGCCATTATAGAGAGGTTTTACTGTACATAGTCATTATTTCTTACATGAGTATTGCTCAGGTAAAAGGTTAACTGGAATATCCCAATCAAAGGTCAACCTGGTCTGTTATAACCCTTGTTACCATGAATATTCATCTCAGAAATAATGCACAGTATGAATAGTAAATGGTCTTATCACCGTAACTGAATTATGAACAAGATTTGTCCATTTGAAGAAACTGTAGAATCAGATGTTTATAATTCCATAAGCAACCAGAGCTGATCCTTATCAGACAGCTCCTATTGGAATCATCTGATCTTTGTCTAATGTTTACAGAGGTATTAATGCTTTACTCCATAAATACGCCTTTTTACGCCTTTTCAAACAGAGAAGACCCAGATCAGATGGCTCCTAGAGGAGCCACCTGATCAAGGTCTGCTCCATTTGCTTATGATATAATATAGATATGGTTCTACACTTTCTGCCGTGGCCAAAACTTCGTCTGTCCATGTACTATAATAACAGTTAATCTAATTAATATTCATGACATCATTATTCCTTGAAAAATGATTCACGGAGTAAAGGGTTAAAAGGCGTATCTATGGATTAAAGGGATAATGTAGTGATAAAAGAATCCAATCTAAATACTCCTCATACTTCAAGCCTTGTGCTTTCTTTGGTTATTGTAACCTGACATTTGTAAGCTCTTACGTTTTATGAGCTCTTTTATTGAGTTACAGATTAGTTGCTACCTGACTGAATGTATCATGAGTTAAATATAAGCAACATAAGTCTCAGCTCAGTGAGCGCATAATTTTTATCAGATAAAATGGTTTAGGCAACAGTTGTAGCCATGGCATCATAATAATTAATTATTTTTACGCAAAGTAATTGTACTCTGCTGCATTTACTTTAGTTCTCTTTCACCCTTTCCCAGTTTCATATTTATTCAAAATTGCTTCACCTTATGAATATTCGTGCACAAAATCAATAAAAAGGAACATGGACAAGGGCTTTTTGGCACTGTTGTGGAAACTGCATTACCAGATATATATAAATTTCCGTAAGCAAACAGAGCAGACCCTGATCAGATGGCTCCTATAGGAGCCATCTGATCTGAGTCTACTCTGTTTGCAAATGTATGAAAAAGCATTTATATGAGGGAGACATCACATGGAGTTTACTTAGTGTTTGATCTGTATCCAAAATGTTTGTATTTAGATAATTATGAATCGGCTGCTAGAATGCACAATGTGTTCTTTTTGCACTTTTTACACATGTACAACATAATTGTTATGTTGGCCTTAACTTTATTATTTGTAAAATTAGTTTAGTGCTGTTATTTTTAATACATTTGGTTGCCATGAAGGGTCAAATTCATGCACATTGCAGATCAGTTACAGTCCTTTTGATATTTATAATAATAATTCATCAGATTAACCTTTTCGATGCTGAATTTTCAGAGTGGAATAAGATAGAGTAACCTCACTATCAAAGGTGCAAACTTGATAGATGATTTTGAAAGACTAACAATGCAGACCTTGATTGGAGGGTTCCTCTAGGAGCTCTCTGATCTAGGTCTACACTGTTTGCAAATGCCAGTACATGTATGCCCACATATAAAGGGTTAAACATTGGTCTCTAGCTGCTGTACTGTTGTTTCTTAAATTTGCTGTTTTCTAGAATTGCTAAGATTGCTTATCATAGATAGCATAAAAAAATAAATTGGATTGCAAAGTACTCATGATATAACCTAGTTAATCCTTTCTCAGTTCAATATTCATGTACAAAGTAATGACAACATTAATATTTATTTGCTCAATTTTTAGCTCACCTGAACAAAGCTCAAGGTGAGCTTTTGGGAGACTTGAATGTCCGGCGTCCATCGTCCGTCGTCAACAATTTGCTTGTGAACACTCTAGTGGTTACAATTGTAGTCCAATCTTCATGAAACTTGGTCAGAATGCATGTCTTGATGAAATCTCGGACGAGTTCGAAAGTGGGTCAAGTTGGATCAGAAACAAGTCACTAGGTCAAACAGTAGGAAAACCTTGTGAACCCTCTAGAGGTCACATTTTTAGCCCAATTTTCATGAAACTTGGTCAGAATGATTGTCTTGATAAAATCTCAGAGGAGTTTGAAAAGTGGGTTATGTAGGGTAAAAAACTAGGTCACTAGGTCAAACAGTAGAAAAACATTGTGAACACTCTAATGGTCACAATTTTAGTCCAATCTTCATGAAACTTGGTCAGAATGAATGTCTTGATAAAATCTCAGACGAGTTTGAAAGTGGGTAAAGTGGGATTAAAAACTAGGTCACTAGGTCAAACAGTAGAAAAACCTTGTAACTCTAGTGGTCATAATTTTAGTCCAATCTTCATGAAACTTGGTCAGAATGAATGTCTTGATAAAATCTTGGACGGGTTCGAAAGTGGGTCAAGAAGAGTTAAAAACTAGGTCACTAGGTCAAACAGTAGAAAAACCTTGTGAACACTAGTGGGCACACTTTTTGTCCAATCTTCATGAAACTTAGTCATAATGATTGTCTTGATAAAATTTCTACGAGTTTGAAAGTGGGTTATGTGGGGTTAAAAACTAGGTCATTAGGTCAAATAGTAGTGAACACTCTAGAGGTCACATTTATAGCCAAATCTTCATGAAAATTGGTTAGAATGATTGTCCTAATAAAATCTTGGACAAGTTTGAAAGTGGATTACGTGTGGTCAAAAAGTAGGTCACTGTGTCATATCTTAGAAAAATCTAGTTTACACTCAAGCGGCCACATTTTTAGCCAAATCTTCCTCAAACTTGCTCAGAGTGTTTGTCTTGGTGATATCAAGGTTGAGTGTGATCATGGATGGGGTGGGAATAAAAAGTAGGTCAAATCTTAGAAAAATTACTCTAGAGGGCACATTTTTAGCCCAATCTTCATTGGTCAAAAACATTGTCTTGATAAAATCAATCAGTATACTAAATCTTTGAAAATCTTGTTCTGCAGAACCACTGCTCATAATCCACTATCAACATTGTTCAAATATTGTCCCTAAGGGCAATATTGACCCTACCCATGGGCTACCGGTAACCCAGCAAAAATCTTAAATCTATGGTAATCAGGTGAGCGATTAAGGGCCATCTTGGCCCTCTTGTTATAATGTAAACTTTTCAAGGGAATATTTTTCTTTGGCAAAAAACTGTAGAATCAGATGTGTATCATGTCAAAAGCAAACAGAGCAGACCCAGATCAGAATCTGATGGCTCCTATAGGACCCTCTGATCTGGGTTTACTCTGTTTTCAAATGAGTGAAAAGGCATTTATACTCCCGATTTGTCAAATATGCACCATTTTGTTGACTTCATATTAGACTGATACAGTAAAAAGTAGTGTAGACCCAGATCAAATGGCTCCCTCAGGTCATTATTTCTTACTTTAATATTCATGGAGTAAATGGTTAACCCATTCCTCCATAGGCTATTTTTAGATCCAACCTCTTTGAATAAATCTACCAAAAAGGAGCATTTACTAGAGAAAAGGAACATGTTCGAATTGTGTAGTACTGAAACCATTGTGATAAATAAAACATTTGCTCCTATGGAGCAAATGCTTTATTTATCACAATGGTTTCAAGAAGTTTCTATCAAATGGCCATTTGTAGGAAAAGTTCTATTAGATATCCAGATGTTATGCCTCCATACAGTGGTCAGCTGTGTGTGGTAGGTATGTGTCCAAAATACCAGAACTTACCTTACATATCTACCTGTAGCATCCGGGGTACAAAATGTCCCCGGCCATCATTTTCTCATTGAAGTAAGCATTTTTTATTACACTTCATGACACAATAAGAAAGTTAGACAAGATGGATCCTGATGAGATGCCAAACTGTGGTATCTGTTCTGGATCCAGACTGTTTGAACAAATAATCACCACATTGGCCCTTGAGTCTTAAGGTTTAACCCTTTGAAAGGTGAATATTCAAAGTGAAATGGTTTATCAGTGTTTATCCATAGAGTCCATTCAATATGAGAGACTTAAATTTGCTAGACGATATTGAATGACAAACAGTGCAGACCCTGATCAGAGGGCTCCACTAGGAGCTCTCTGATCAGGGTCTAAACTGTTTGCAAATGCCAGTACACATGTTTGCCACATTTGAAGGGTTAATCAACATACCAGTGACCAGATTGAGGCCCTTGTATTTCGTTTCCTCCACTAACAATGTGTTAATGGCCAACTGCATTGGGGGTAATGCATCCCATATGTGCTGGTATTCAAAGTTCAGTGCCTGTAGCGGTAATTCTACAATAATTCTCCGTCAACCCATCTTTGCATGTTAAGGTTGGCCGTAATTAACCTCTCCAATGCCGAATTTCCACATGAATTATTTCAAAACTCGAACAGGTCACGCTTACTGTGAATATTTAGGGATATTTTTCACACCTTTGCGAACAGAGTAGACGCAGACCAAACAGCTCCTATATGAGCTGTCTGATTACGGTCTCAGCTCTGTGTGCTTCTGACCTGTAACGGTCTATTTCTATGGTTTTTGCCAAAGCAAAAGATTCCTTTGAAATGTTTGCATGATAAAAATTCAGCTAATAAATATTCATGATGTTGTTATTTCTTACATAAATGTTGAACAGGGAAAAAGTTGAAAGAAAGTGTAAAATGACAAACAGTGCATACTCTGATATTCAACAGTTAATGTCCTTGGTGCACCATTGGACTGTCGGTGTTATAGTCTGCAAAAAACTGTCATCCATCATATATACTATCAAGAGCGTCAGTAGATCTGTTTCTTTATAACTATTTTGGCCATGAATATTCAGATATTCAGCAGGTATTGAAATTTGGAATAAATATATAACATGGAAAGGGTTAATTGATGCATATTCATGTAATAAATAATGTCTGTAGAATTGAGATACTGGCACTATGAAAGAGAATGTTGGACCATTTTCTAAGTAAACAGAGTAGACCCTGATCACAGGCAGTTCTAACAAGGATTGTCTGATCTGGGTGTACTCTGTTTGCAAATGACTAACATGAACATTGTGCCTCACCAGATTCCAAGATATTTAACCCTTTCCCTGTTCTACCGGTATGTTTATTACGAATTTCAATACCTACTGATTATTCATGGACAAAATAGTTAAAATGAAATATGGAAGGTAGAATATTGTAGACAGTTTAGAAAGCAAAGAATTAGATCTATCAAATTCTATTAGCAAACAGAGCAGACCCTGATCAGACGGCTCCTCTAGGAGCCGTCTGATCTGGGTCTACTCTGTTTGCAGATGCATGAAAACACGTTTGTATGAGGGAAAGGGTTAAGACCATGATGACAGTTTCTCAAAGCTTTAACCTGTTACTCCATATAAACATGTACGCCTTTCTACTTCTTTGCAACCAGAGTAGACCCAGGAGCCATCTGATTAGGGTCTACTCTGTTTGCTTATGATTATAGATATGATTCTACAGAAAACTGTTTCTACCTGGTATGGCCAAACATGTCTGTGTCCTAACAAGTAATCTAATTAATATTCATGATGTCATTATTTCTTACATGAATATTCATGGAGTAAAGGATTAAAGAATTGGAAGTAAGAAAAAATTTGTACCAGGGTTCATTTTTTTCATGCAAGATAATGGTGAGAACAAATGAATGAAACCTTCAATTAACAGACAAGATTTTTTCAGCATTGAGAATTATGACATCAAGCTGGTTTCCGGTAATGTCAATCAACTGGTGGAAATCATCAAACAGTCTTTTTCATCACCTTTTGATTTGTAAAATCTGTGGGGAAGATGGCAATGAAACTTGAGCTGCTTTTATCACCTGGCTCTGACTTGATTGTGCATTTCATTGGTTTAACCCTTTCCCTCATATTGACGACTTTTGACGACTCAGCAAAAATTACTTTCTGAAACCATTGTGATAAATAGAGCATTTGCTCCTATAGGAGCAAATGCTCTATTTATCACAATGGTTTCAAACTACAAAATTCTGAATGTTTCCTTTTCTCCAGTTCATGCTCCTTTTCGGTAGATTTATTACAAAAGGTTGGATCTAAAAATAGCCTATGAGGGAAAGGGTTAATAGAAAGAAGTTTCACATGTTAAACTGCTGTTTACTGACTTTTCCTGTCTTAGATTCAAATAATTCCAGACTTTTTAGTCACATGCTCTGTTTTATGTGTCTTCTGATCTGGAGCCAGTCTATTCTGTAAATTTGTTAGTCTGATCTAAGCTGAAGAAAGGTCCAATTGTTTAGCTTGCTGTGAATAATTTTTTTACTTTCTTTGCAAACAGTTTAGATCAAGATAAGATAACTGTTTCAATACCTTAACTGGATGCCAACTGTTTGACACTTTGATTGTGCTTTTGAATATAAAAAGGAATACTGCATATTACTGTGTAATATTGCAGACAAAACTTTTAGGATTGAAAACTTGCTTAACCCTTTCTTCCATAGGCTATTTTTAGATCCAACCTCTTTCAATGAATCTACCGAAAAGGAGCATTAACTAGAGAAAAGGAAAATTTGAGAATTTTGTAGTGTGAAACCATTGTGATAAATAGAGCATTTGCTCCACAATGGTTTCAAGAAGTGGTTATTACAAAGACATAGAAAGGTGTATTTATGGAGGAAAGAGTTATTCTGCCTATCATAACCTAGCTGTCATTTGCAAACAGCTTGTGTCTAGATGAGATGTCAAGTAAATTGGTGTCTCATCAGGATTCAAGCTGTTTGACACTCGGTCAGCAGTTTCTCGAATGCTTGAACAGATCACAATTAAGTAAAACTTGCTTCATATTGTGTACATTATGTTTTTGGCAAAATAAGGGTTAACCTTCTGCATATTACAGGTGAATTCATGAATTTCCTTTTTCAAAAAGTTTGGATCCAGATGAAACACAAAATAACACAGCATCTCAACAGGATCCAAAACGATGTTCCCTCTCATCATGTTTCTGATAATATGTACGTGTTAAAAAGCATGCTTTGTTCTGTGAAGCAGACACAATATTTGCAGACAACAGTTATGCAGAGTGCTAAAGATTAATCCTCACAACCCTGAATTTTCAAATGGACTATTACAAATTCAGACATGTCAAGCTTATGGTGAATATTTAGGGAATTTTAAAAGTGTAATTGACAAACAGTGCGGACCCTGATGAGAGGGCTCCTCTAGGAGCTCTCTCATCTGGGTCTACACTGTTTGCAAAGGACATTTAGTGACTTGTGTCCCGCACTGTTAGGGGTTTAAAAGACTAAAGGTTAAATAATAACTGGGGCTTTCCATTAATTTGCCCTAATGTACCAGCCCATCTGTTTTGACCATAAGTTTGTTTTGCTTCCATCAATCATGCTAATGGTGCTCTTATATCAAATTAGAAAATCTTATAAAAACACAACAGGGATCAGCCATAGCTGAAATGCCAGCTGATCCTGAGGTTTTAGTAAAGGTGTGCTAACCCTTTAACAATTTAATATTCATGTAAGAAATAAGGACATCATTAATTAATATTAAATAGGTTAATTTTTATAATAGCACAGGGACAAGGGATTTATTTACCAAAGTAGAAACTACAGTAAAACCCCGCTAATGCGACCACCAAAAACGGGCATAATTCTGGGTGGCAGAGGCAGGTGGTAGCTTAATGCAGGACGAAAGTTATGCAGAAAGCTCCTATAGGAGCTTTCTGCATAACTTTCGTCCTGCATTAAGCAACCACCTGCTTTAGACTACATCAGTGGCTGTTTATTAAGTGGTCGTATTAGCGGGGTTTCACTGTACATTGTATAGAATCATGTCTATATTATTTCATAAGCAAACTGAGCAGACCCTGATATCTTCAGATCTGGGTCTACTCTGCTTGCAAAGGCACACTATAAAGTTGTATTTATGGAGTAAAGGGTTAAATGCTGTATTTTCAAAGTGGAATTGTTCAACCTTTGCAATGAGAGTAGACCCATATCAGATGTCTCCAGAAGGGGCTGTCTGATCAGTGTCTACTCTGTTTGCTTATGACTTGATATTGATCTGATTCTACAGTTTCTGCCATGGTCAGAAATGCCCATATTCATAATGTCATTGAAAAATCAGCTTATTATCACTCGCCAAAGGCAGAGGGACATAGTTTTGGCATTGTCCGTCCGTCTGTACGTTAGTCCTGTCAGTATCTGTGTGCGCATGCATCTATCCGTCCGTCCAGTAGTTCTATCCGTCCGTCCAGTAGTGATATATCAGAAACGGTTTGGAGTTTTTTATTGAAATTTTGTGTAAATGTTTAGTACATTGTACCATAACAGACTGTAGGCCTGTAAGTATCACTCACATTCACCTTGGAACACTGGAGTGATGGCCCTTTGTTTGCCAAAATTATCTAAAAAAAATCTATGAAACTTTGTAAATGTTAAGTAGCATAAGGACATTCATATAGACCCTGGGATGCCAGAATTATGACCCTGTAAGGTCCTACAGGAGCCATCTGATCTGGATCTAATCTGTTTGCAATTTTTGAAAATGGGTTTATAAGAGGGAACAGGTTAATATTGTTTGTACCAAGTTCAAATTCACACTTCAACACCAGTTACTGATATATGAACAAGATCCATACTAGCAAACAACTCTAGCTATCCCCTGATCTAAGTGTACACAGTTTGCAAGTGATAGTGCATGCTTGTCAGCATTCAAAGGGTTGAATTAGACTGATATAATAGCAAACAGTGTAGACCTTAACCCTTCGCTTGCTGAATTCTAAAATACATTTCTCCTTCTTTACCCATGCCCTGTTGTATAATTACATATATCTTCACTGTGTACAAGTATTTCGCTGTACAATCACTGCTGTGGAGTGCATTGGTTGCACAATCAACTTGTAAATAGTGCAGACCCTGATGAGACAGCTCCTGCAGGAGCTGTCTCATCTGGGTCTTCACTATTTACAGGTAAGTATATTGACGTGAATAGCAAGTGAAGGGTTAATTAGATGACTCCTGCAGGAGCTCTTTCATCTAGGTTTGCACTATTGCACTTTGGTCTAACTTTGCCTGTCCAAATACTTTGGGTAATTACAGTACATTAAGCTGTTTTAAAAAAAAGAGAGGCTGTCAATCTGTTCATGCAAGACTCAATAAAAGAAAATGGCAGTTGTCAGGACTTTAGTTTGCAATGTTTTTATAGCTGATGATATATCCAGCAGGTGGATAGCGCCTGGCGTAACAACAGTCATTTCGAGTTGGGTGATTTTTCTCTGTCAGGTGTTTGCATGCTTTGATGATAAAAACATGTCTTTGACATTCTGATGTTCTTATCCTGCTGCTTAGGTAGGTGCGCATATCACAGACACCTGAAAACTCCCTTGGATAAAAGCACATATTGGAATCTACATGTAGATAGGAGGACTATTTATCCCTTTACTGTATAGAAATGCCTTTGCAAATAGAGTAGACCGAAAATAGGCAGCTCCTGTAGGAGCCATCTGCTCAAGGTGTGCACTGTTTGTTTATGGAATAATATAGATCAAATTGTGCAGTTTTCGCCATGGCCAAAAATTCCTGTGTTCATTTTCCGTTATTAAAATTCAGCAAATTGATATTCATGATGTCCTCAATTCTTGCATGAATAGGGATAAGAAAGAAGAGTTTTCTATATGTCCCAGTCAAACCATATCTTATTGTACTAATTAGAATGATCTTTTGTATTTGATTCTAATGAGTACCCGCAAGATAGGGCGTGGTTGAAAAATAGGATGCATGTATTTGCCTCTTTCTTACAGTGCTGCTTACATCAGAAGCAAAACACCGCAGTCAAGACAAGCTCCAAACTGTTCAAAGTGTCTGACTTTATTTTACTAATTTTTTCTTGCAATGAATTACACAGGAATACAATTACCGGTATGTAAGAAAAGTATCATATTTGCAGTGATTTTTTTATGTTTACATATCTGGATCAGATCAACTTTGAATCAAGAGATGATAAATTCATGCTTCGCCAGGTACTACCTTGTAGGATCTTTTTTTTATTATTATTATTATACCACATTTATATAGCACTCTTTTCACACAGGATATGTGCATTCAAAAGGATCTCTTGTAAGATTTTTTTTTAGTCATGGCATGTGCATTTTTCAGGAATAGTTTTTTGCCATCTGCATTATGTATATCTGAATTGTCCTTTAGATTATGCATTAAGTAATGTAATTGATTCAAATAACCCAAATTAGTTCTTTTCTTGGCAGTAATTTTCTGACACCTACAAAAGTTGTTTTCTGCATAGAGTTATCTTAACCCATTCCCTTATTTTGATGCCTTTTGAGGTCTCTGTAAAAGTCACTTTTTGAAACCATTGTGATAAATAGAGCATTCTCCTCTGATTGTCTGGTGAGCGATTTCAGGGTCATTCTGGCCCTCTTGTTGTCATTCTTTTCTGCTGGAAAGCGACACATACGTTCCTTCATACATTCTTGTTTTCATCAAATACAAAACAAAGGCATATAATCAGAAAAAGTTTCCCTGTTGGTAATTAAACAAGTGTCAAGAATTACTAGTAGTTGTAATTTTTGGCCTCCTTGGCAGTAAACTATGGCTTTTTTGTATTACAATAATTACTTCTTTGAGCAAGCTTTTTTTCTTTGAGAACAACTTGTTACGGAATGTAACAAAAATGTGCCAGTGTCTCAGCAATATACCTGTGTTGCTAGGTATGGACCCCTGGTATATTAATCATATTCAAAGGTTTATTTATGTTGTTTTCTTGTTACATTTTTTGTACCCCTCTGCCCATCTCAACACAAATAGCATTTGCAAACAGCTTTGATTTAGTTTAGCAGCTCAACATCTATTTTTTGGATCCTAATTCTCAACAATATTAACTCGTTGATAGAGATGCCTTTTCACATCTTTGCAAGTTGAGTAGACCCAGATCAGACAGCCCCAGTAAGAGCTCAATGACCAGGCTTTGCTCTATTTTCATATGAAATAATATAAATCTGACTCTACAATTACTGCCATGGCATTATGAAAAATAATCTTATTTCTTTCATGAATATTCATGAGGTAAAGGATGGTACAAATCTTGTAATATTAATTCTTTACTCCATGAATATTCATATATTAAGAAATAATGACATCATGAATATTAATTAAAATATTTATTATAAAAGCTCATAGACACAGGACTTTTTGGCCATGGTAGAAACTGAAGAATCACCTCTATATTATGTCATAAGCAAACAAAGCAGACCCTGATCAGAATGCTCCTATAGGAGCTGTCTGATCTGGTTCTACTCTGCTTTCAAAGGCATAGAAAGGCATACTTATGGAGTAAAAGATTAAAATTTAAGCATTGATAACATTTACAGTAGCAAGATAAAGGTTAACACTTCCAAGAATACCTTACCTTAAGTATTTCAACAGACATGCATTGGTTAAAAGTGCAGACCTAGATAAAATGACTCCAGAAGTAGTAGTTAGATTCTACACTATTTGCTACTATGCTGGTCTAATTTATAGTTATAAAAAGGGTGCCAAACTGACTTATTCAGTTGTACAAACTGGTAGACTAGATGGTCCAAGGAATGTTTTTGTCTGCAATGGCTTCATCTTCTAATCAGTGCTTTATTTAATTGTAAGATAGATTCTTTAATTTCAACATTGATTTTCATAGGGTACCGGTATAAGAAGAAAGTATGATTTAATAAAATGTTCAGTAACAATTTTAACCATGAATGACAGCTCTTTTTTTTATTTTTAAAGTGATTAAAGGTTTTCTAGGCCTTTTCATTTCTGACATCTGCAGTTTCACTTTACCTTGATTACCGTTAGATTAGGTCTGTTCTGTATATCACTTTGATCTGCGTAGAGAGCTCGGAGAAAACTTGTACTCTCTTCATTACCTTTTGGTTTTCTATTTGTTCCTCTACAAAAATGTTGTCTGCTTCCATTCTTGTTGTGATTTTTTCTTCCTTTTCTTTTCAAAATTGCAATTTGAATATTAAACAGTTTAGATTGTGTTGTCAGATCATGTTGTTACTCTAGATCTCATCCAATTCCAAGCAATTTTCATTGTCTAATGTCCTTATGAAATTCATCCAGTAGATAGAATAGGTAGCATATAATTATTCACCTTTGTACTGCCTTTAGGTTACTAGAAATTGAGCTGCTGTAACCCTTTGCCAGTTGAATATCCGCGTAAGAAATGATGGTATCAAGAATATTTATTAACTGATTTTTTATAATGATACAATCATGAGCACATGATTTGTTTACCTTTGCAGAGAATCTAAAATCACATCTATACAATCGGTAAATCCCATAAGCAAACAGAGCAGACTCTGATCAGACCACTCTTACCCCTTTCCCTGTTCTATGTTTATTGCAAATTTCAATACCTACTGAATATTCATGTACAAAATAGTTATAACGAAATATGGAAGGTAGAACAGTGTAGCCATTTTAGAAAGTAAAGAAACAGACCTTTCAAATTCCATTAGCAAAAAGAGCAGACCCTGATCAGACGGCTCCTCTAGAATCTGGGTCTACTCTGTTTACAAATGCGTGAAATCACGTTTATATGAGGGAAAGGGCTACAGGAGCCAACAGTTTCTGATCTAGAGGTTCTGTTGTAATTTTCATAAATACAATAATTTTAATATAGTAGTAGACCGTCTATCTATTGCACAATCTACTGCTGTTGTTTTGTCACCAATAAATAAAGGTGCATATTCAACTTTCTCTACCAACCTTTATGTTGTGACCTTTCTTTATAGTCATCTCTTTGAGAAGTTTCTAAAGATCGATCACAATATATTATTTGGTGAAGAAATAAAGCAACAATTCTTGAAAATGTTTTAACTTATTCATTTGATCTGAGTGTCTGGCAACTTACCGGTAACAGCAAGAAAATTATCAAATCTGTGATATCATTGAATGATGTATTTTAAAAATGGAAATAATGTAAGAAGATTAACCTCTTCCACGCTGAATTTCAAAGTGGAATAACCTTTCAGTGTTTAATTAACTCATTCTCTCATAGGCTATTTTTAGACCCAGCCTTTTTTAATTAATCTACCGAAAAGGAGCATTAACTAGAGAAAAGGAAAATTTTTAGAATTTTGCAGTTTGAAACCATTGTGATAAATAGAGCATTTGCTCCTATAGGAGCATATGCTCTATTCATCATAATGGTTTCACAATGTGAATTTTATAAAGGCACAAATATGCGTCACTTAGGTCTAGGGAACAATGTGTTAAAGAGTCCACTTAGTCTGAAAGGCTTGAACTAATGCTAGAGGAATTTGAATGGCTAACAGTGTAGACCCTGATCAGAGAGCTCCTCTTGGATCCCTCTGATCAGGGTCTACACTGTGTGCAAATGACGGTGCATGCATGTCCCTCATTCAAAGGGTAAATAAAATATCTTAAGTTGCAGTAGATCTAAGGATTAATATTTAATATCTTATAAATGTATATTTTCTGTAGAATTTTCATTTTTTTTATGGAACTATGTTTTGTCATTGTTCAGACATCATCAAAAGTAATGTATCATTATAAAACATTGAGCACAGTAAAACCTTTATAAACTGATAGTTAAAAAGTGTCTGTTTGTTGGTCTTAAAGACATGTCATAGCTTAATGCAGGATAAAAAATGCAGAAAGCTCTCAAAGGAGCTTTCTGCATTACTTTATTTCTGTATTAAGACACCACTTGCCTTTAAAGACCTCCATGTTTATTCTTTACGAGGCTTATTCAAGGAGTTTCTGCTGTAGTTGAATGCGATAACATCAGGTGGGAGGAAATATCCAGCTCTGTAGTGTTTGCCTGAGATTGCCTAGTTTCATCAACCCAATGAAAATATGCATTTTTCCCATCAACTGTTCTTGCAAGATTTGATTTGAACTGACGAAAAAGCAAACAAACAGCAAAAAAGATATATATAAGAAATAGCAAGTCACAGTTGATTTCTGTTACCTGTCTACCGTATCATTGGAAGTCTGAGAATTGTGATGGCTTTCGTTTACAGTTGCAGATTTTGTATTATCTCTTATCCTGCCGATCACGACCTAACCACCATTTGCAAACAGCTTGGATCCTGATGAGACGCCAAGTAACTCAGCCTCTCATCAGGATCCAAATTGTTTGACACTCAGTCAATTACGTTTCTCAAATGAATGAACAAATTGCAATGGAAGTAAAATTTAATTTTGCTTAGTATCAGAGTTTGAGCCGGCATTATGTTCTAAGCAGGATAAGGATTAATGTACAGTTAACCTTATCTGACAGTTCAGATCCAAATGAGATGTCGAGGAACTCTCAGTCTCGTCAAAGTGTTTGAGACTATAATGAACATTGTTGTTGTTTTTTAAAAATGGAGGTAAACATTTTCAATGAAAAACTGTGTAGATGAAAAGAAATAAGCAGGTAAAGGGTTTACCCTTTGTATTTTGGAAACACGTTAACTGACATTAATTTCGCAGATATTGTAGACCCAGATTAGATGACACCTAGAGGAGCCATCTGATCAGGATTTGCACTGTTTATCATTCTAAATACTTCATAGGATATTTTACCTTTTGATACTTTAGGTGAATCTGTTCTTTAATATTGATGGAGTGGTCCACTTTGAAATACCAACATTGTAAGAGTTAATGGCAAACATATATTTCCTTGGGAAGAAGATATACCCTTACAATGCTTAATTTTCAAATGGACTATTCCAAAATTCAAACAGGTCGAGCTTATGGTGAATATTTAGGGATTTTTCTAAAGAAAAGTGTAACATGACACAAAGTGCAGACCCTGATGAGAGGGCTCCTATAGGAGCCCTCTCATCTGGGTCTACACTATTTGCAAAGGACATTAGTGACAAGTGTCCTGCACTGTAAGGGGTAATGTACCTGTGAAAGTGATCAAGCCTATGAGCTGAATGGCAGGACATATGTCGACAATAATACTCAGTAAGTCTAATGACTTTCATCACCCACTGACAAACGTTTTCACAAAACATTCAGCTCAGAAATTCTGAATATTTATTTCTAATCATAAAATTGTTTGTTTATCTGATGAGACAAGGTGGAAAATTGAAAGAAAAGTATTCTCTAATGTAGGACACCGTGTTTAGAAGATGAATTTCGCTGATAGTACATACAGTAAAACCACCCCTAATGCGACTACCAAAAACTATGTCTAATACTGAGTTATAGAGACAGGTGGTAACTTACTTATTACAAGAAGTGGCCTTTAACCCTTTACTCCATAAATATACCTTTCTGCACTTTTGCTAACAAAGTAGACCCAGATCAGATGGCTCCTATAGGAGCTATCTGATCAGGGTCTGCTCTGTTCGCTTATGAAACACTACTGTTTCTGCGATTACCAAAAGTTCATGTGTTCATGTGTCCTTATAAAATGTAAACTGATTAATATAATGTATATAATGTCATTATTTCTTAATGAATATTCATAGAGTAAAGGGTTAACCTCTATTCATAGAGTAAAGGGTTAACCTTTTCCTTCTTCTGTACGTATTTAGTGCCAATTTTCAGTACCTACTGAATATTCATGGAAAAATAGTTATAATGAAATATGAAAGGTGTAACATTGTAGCCATTTTAGAAACTAAAGAAACATATCTATCAAATCCCATAACAAACAGTGCAGACCCTGATCAGACAGCTCCTGTAGGAACAACCAGTGATCTGAGGCTACTCTGTTAGCAAATGCATAAAAAAATGTTTATATGTAAAAAAAGGGTTAATGCCAACAACTTTGGTTTACATTACTGTAACAAATGTTCTTTAACCCTTTCCCTCATATAAATGCGTTTTCACGCATTTGCAAACAGAGTAGACCCAGATCAGATGGCTCCTAGAGGAACCGTCTGATCAGGGTCTGCTCTGTTTGCTAATAGAATTTGATAGATCTGTTTCTTTGCTTTCTAAACTGTCTATAATGGTCCACCTTCCATATTTCTTTATAGCTATTTTGTTAATGATTATTCAGTAGGTATTGAAATTTGAAACAAACATAGAACAGGGAAAGAGTTAATATGATGAATATTCATGTAAGTTTTAATGACATCATGAATATTAATTTTTAGAATTATGTAGTTTGAAACTATTTATTACAATAGTTTCAACAGGTGACCTTTGCAGAGGTGTCAAAAGTCGTCGAATGAAGGAATGGGTAAACCTTTTACTCCATGAATATTTATGTATGAAATGACATCATGAATACTGATTAAATTAATTGTTATAATAGTACTTTGATACAGCAATAATTGGCCAGGTAAAAAACTGAAGAATCATATCTATATTGTTCTTGTGAGCAAACAGAGCAGACCCTGATCAGACTGTCCCTTCATGATCAGTCTGATCTGGATCTGCTTTATTTGCAAAGACTTAGAAAGTTGTATTTGTATTGTAAAGGGTTAACACTGTTAGAAAAACTTGTACTTTAGTCATTTGGAAGAATTTATTCTTTATATACTAGTACTCTCTTTGAAGAATTTACCTTGTAACGCTGAATAGAGATGTTTGACTTTACATTTCATTGAATAAACCTAAATAAGACCACTAATTTTAACTCTTTGAATTCTGAATTTTCAAAGTGGAATGGCCCATCAGTGTTTAACTGTAGAGTCCATTTGGTATGAAAGACTTAAATTTGTTAGAGAGCATTTTAAATGACAAACAGGGCAGACCTTGATCAGAGGACTTCTGTAGGGGCTGAGATCTGCCGGTCTATACTGCTTGCAAATGCCAGTATACTTGTTTCTTGTATTCAAAAGGTTAATTGCCCAATGCAAGTAATTTGCATTTGTAGTGGTAGACCCATGTCCTATTGAAACCAGCTGATCAGGATCTGTAGTTTTTCATTAAACCCCCTCTAAACCAGAATTCTGCTATAGATTCTTACAGTGCATGTGCTTTTAGGCAGGTGGCTGCTTAATGCAGGATGAAAGTCATGCAAATAGAGGAGCTTTCTGCACGACTTTCACCATGCATTAAACTGCCACCTGTCTCCAAGATGGCTATTTATACTAAATTGAACAACCGGTTTAGAGGGGTTTTACTGTATTCTATTTGCAAACTGTACCTCTTTCAGGATAACTTGGCATAACTGTAAATAATGGTAGAATATTGCACAAATCAGCAATGAAGTGGTTTTAAATGTATGGTTGGTTTAGTATTCTCGGTTTACCACTTGAATCGGGAATACCAGACAACTGACAAGGGAAGAAAACCTCCGATTGGATTGCCAGTTTTTATTGTGTGAACATAAAAATAATCATCTGGCATTCACGCGTGGGAGTGAACACAGTCGAACCTGTCTTAAGCGAACATTTTAAAAAGTGTAATACTGGATCTTTAAGGTAGGTAGTTGCTTAATGCAGGGTCAAGTAATGCAGAAAACCTCTGAAGGAGCTTTCTGCATTGCTTTTGTTCTGCATTAAGCATCCACCTGCTTTTGAAGACTGATATGTTTCATCAGTAATTGGTGTCTTAAAACAGATTTTTACTGTACTACAGGACTGGTGGACTGGGGAAAAATCATAAATGCAGCAAATGAACTTGAAATCTCTCTGAACTGTGTTATTAACCTTTGTTTAGTACAGCAAAGTGTTAATTGTCCTACTTCAAGCTGGTTTAGCCTTTAGACCTTTTCTCCACGAGTATTCATGTAAGAAAAAATGAAATCATGCATATTAATTGGTTGAATTTTTTTTATGGTGTATGAACATATGAATTTTTAGCCATGGCAAAAACCATAGACTGACAGGTCAACATTATTTCATAAGCAAATAGTGCAGACCCCGATCAGAACATTCCTATAGCAGCCATATGATCTTGGTCTACGCTGTTTGTAAAGGTGTTAAAAGTCGTATCTATGGAGTAAATGGTTATTAAGTCAGACAATTTGTTGTCATATAAAGATGTTTAAAATTAAAAATACATTGTAACATTCTCTCCCACATACAGTACAAACTCTCTATAACGGCCACTAAATTGTGATAATTGATATTTAGGGCAGGTGGCTGCTTAAAGCAAGGTGAAAGTAAAACAGAATGCTCCTATAGGAGCGTTCTGTTTTACTTTCACCTTGCTTTAAGCAGCCACCTGACGTTAACACAAAATACTTGATGTTATTTAGTGGTCGTTATAGAGAGGTTTTACTGTATAACTTGTGTGTTACTGCATTAAAAAACAACTTTGAGTCATTCTGTTATCAGAGGTCCAGATAAAATGTGTAAATTTAGACATTTTTCTACCAAACCTTATGCTGTGACCACTATTTAGAATAGGGTTTGGTGGAGAAATGACGATTTTAGTATTTGGGTATGTGCCTTTATCAGTAGTTCTGGTTATGTTCAGTAAGATTCAGAGGTATTTGCTGCATTGCTTTGAAACTACAGTAAAACCCCACTGATGCGACCACCTAAAAGAGGTATAATTCTGGGTGCTAGATGCAGGTGGAAGCTTAATGCAGGACAAAAGTAATGCAGAAAGCTTTCTGCATTACATTTGTCCTGCATTAAGCAACTAGCACCTGCTTATAAAGACAGCCATGTTTATTCATCAAGTGGTCACAAGTGGTCACATTAGAGGGGTTCTGTATATTAACCCTTTTCTACAGCCATATTTATGTACATGATCAATATTAATTAGATTAATTCTTATAATAGCACATGGACGCAGGATGTTTTGACTGTGGTAAAAATTGTACAATCATATATTATATCATAAGCAAACAGAGCAGGCCCTGGTCTGGGACTAGTGTGTTTGCAAAGGCATTGAAAGCCATATTATTTATGGAGAAAAGGGTTAATTGAATTTTGTTTTAGGACATTCAGTAACAAATGATGTCCCTTTGATTAACCCTTTCTGTCATATTTATAAACACCTTTTCATGCATCTGCAAACAGAGTAGACCCAGACCAGATGGCTCCTATAGGAGCCATCTGATCAGGGTCTGTTCTGTTTGCTAATGGAATTTGATAGATCTGTTTCTTTAGTTTCTATAATGGCTACAATTTTCCACCTTCCATATTTCATTGTAACCATTTTTGTCCATGAATATTCAGTAGGTATTAAAATTTGGAATAAACATAGCACAGGGAAAGGGTTAATTAAGTTCACACTGTTCTAATATGTTTTAAAAAGTAAAAACTCAGTATAACAGTCTTGTTAAAGTGGTTAATTATTGGTCTAAAAAGCAGGATGAAGCTTTGTTTAGGACAAAAATTATGAGACCTTTCTGCAGTATTATCATTTTGAATGAACCCTTTACTCCATGAATATTCATATAAGAAATAATGATGTCATCAATATTAATTGGATTATTTTTTTTTAAATGGCATATTAACAGGAGCAATTTTTTTCCAAAGGAGAAAGTGTACAGATCTATATTATACCATAAGAAAACAGAGCAGACCCTAATCAGATGGCTCCTATAGGAGCCGTCTGATCTGGGTCTACTCTGTTTGCAAAGTCGTAGAAAAGCGTATTTATGGAGTAAACGGTTATAAGCAGCCACCGGCTCTTAAAGATACCCAATTTACTAATTACATGGCTGTTTTAGAGAGGTTTTCTGTATCTTCATATTTCTATGTACAGTAAAACCCCGCTAATGCGACCACATAAATGAGGTATAGTTCTGGGTGCTAGATGCAGGTGGTAGCTTAGTGCAAGACAAAAGCAATGAAGAGGAGCTTTCTGCATTACTTGTGTCCTGCATTAAGCAACCACCTGCTTATAAAGACACCCATGTTTATTCATTAAGTGGTCGCATTAGACGGGTTCTACTGTATAATTGTAATATCATATTAAGTTCAACCGTTACCATGCTAAGCACTACTTGATTGGCATTTGTAAATAGCTTGGATCCAGCTCAGAGGTGTCGAGTTACTCAGCATTTCATCAAAATCCGTCCTGTTTGACACCAGAACAGTACTTTCTCAAAAACTGGAATGAATTAGAAAGTAAATAAAAGATACCGTAGGTTATCGATTTAATTTTAATTCTTTCCATGTTCAATATTCATGTAAGAAATCATGATGATATGAATATTTATTAGCAGAATTTTTATAATGGCATTTGTATACATGATTTTTTTGTAGAAATCGATGAGTTAGATCTATTATAGTTTCATAAACAAACAGAGTAGACCCAGATCTGACGGTTCCTGTACCATTGATCTGGTCTGGGTCTTCTCTGATTGCAAATGTGTGAACAGGCGTTTACATGAAGGAAAGGGTTAACATATATATTTTGGCAGGATAAGGATTAAACATAACTATGTTTTAGTTCATTAACCCTTTTAACACTGAATTTTCTAATGGACTATTCCAAAATTTAAAAAAGTCAAGCTTACCATGAATATTCAGGGTATTTTGCAAAAGAAAAGAGTAACATAGAAAACAATGCAGATCCTGACAAAAGGGCTCCTCTAAGAACCCTCTTGTCTGGATCTACACTGTTTGCATAGGATATTAGTGACACATTCCCTGCACTGAAAGGGTTAATAGACCGTATAGAAAAATTCTGCGGTACTTATTTAATTTGAAGAATATAATGGGATGGTGCATTATGGAGGCTGAAAAAATTCAGAAATGCTAAGAAGTCTTCTATTACCAGTACTTGTTTTGGGTAATGAGTATCTGAGGTACCTGGTATGTTCAGTTGTTATGATGTTACAAACATGTTGGAGATGACAGGTGCAAACAGTTTGGATCCAGATCAGACATTCACTTATTTGGCATCTTATCAGGAACCAAACAGTTCCCAACTAAGTGGTTTGTATTTTTTCACCGTATAGGCCAAACTAAGTAGATTTTATAAGATATTTTATTGAAAAGAAAATATTTATTTAGAAGTAAAACAACTTGTGCAGCATGCAGCTGCATGTTTATATTGTCATAGGTAAAACATCTCAACCATGAGAAAGAAATACAGAACCTGTCTGAAGCAGCCATCTAAAAATAGGTCTGACTATGTTTCTGTAAAGCAGATGGTAGCTTAATGCAGGTCAAAAGTAATGCAGAAAGCTCCTATTGGAGCTTTCTGTATTATTTTTGCCCGACATTGAGTAAACATCTGCTTTTTTAACACTTCTATGTTGAATGAATGAATGACAGTTTAAGATGGGTTCTACTGTGCCACAACTCATAGGGTCTCTCTCATACAACTGTTTGGAGTGCACTATTTACCATCAGTATTTGGATGCATGATCTATTCTCTCCACGGGTTTGTTAATTAAGCTGCATATCTCACATTTGCGATATTTTTTAATCTTTAACTTTAAAGTGTGGGAACTAAGTACATAAGACCTAAATGCAAACAGTGTAGACCCAGATCAAAGGGCTCCTGAGGGAGCCCTGTAATCAGGATTTGCACAATTTGTCATTTATATTTATCATTTTCTTCAGTGATAAATATTGATACAATGTTTTGTTTAATTAATATCCAGAAATGGAGGAGCCAGTTTTAATAACTGGTTACAGTAAAACCCCGCTAATGCGACCACCTAAAATAGGTATAATTCTGGGTGCTAGATGCAGATGGCAGCTTAATGCAGGACAAAATTAATGCAGAAAGCTCCTAGAGGAGCTTTCTGCATTACTTTTGTCCTGCATTAAGCAACCACTTCCTTATAAGGATAGGTATGTTTATTCATTAAGTGGTCGCATTAGAGGGGTTTTACTGTATATCCAACTACGGATTAAATTAAACTTACATAGTAGCAGATAGTGTGAACCTTGATCAAAGACTCCTTCAGGAGCTGTTTGAACAGGGTCTGCCGCATTTGTCTAAGTTTGTCCGAATTCTTAGGGTAATTATTTCCTATACTAATTCATTTGTTGGAGTGTCTTCAATTCTAGAAGAATTTGTGGATTTATGTTCTGCGTTTTTCTGTTGTGAACTTTACTCAGGGGATTAACCCTTTGAATGTGTGAAAACAAGAGTTAATGCCATTTTCAAACAGTGTTGATCTAGATTAGAAGGTTTCTAGAAGAGTCCTTTGATCAAGGTCTGCACTTCTTGTCATTTAAAATTGCCTGTGTTAGTTATAGCCGTACATACTGAATGTACTCCACCATTAGGCAGGGACGGATGAGTCAACTGTGAGAATTTTGCATTCAAAGGGTCAAAATGAGATTCTGTAGATGTTTGTCATTCACTTGAACTACCTGTAGCAGCAAGCACTTTGATAAAATAAAAGTGGTATGTGTACTGTAATGACACTGAATTAATGGGTAATTTTAACCCTTTCCCTGACAGTAACACATTTTCAAATAGAGCAGACCCTGATCAGCCAGTTTCTAAAGGAGCCATCTGACCTGGATCTCCTCTGTTTGCTTATAGAATTATATAGATTTGATTATACAATTTCTGCCAAGTTCTAAATCTTCTTTGTTCATATAAAATTGTAAGAATTCATGTATTAAATGTTAATTAGGTCATTGTTTCTTACATGAATATTCACCAGGTAAAGTTTTAACAGAGCAACATATTCAAGTACAAAATGTACTAAAGTTGTCATTTTATTTTCATCAAAACCAAATATGTTGTGACCATTTTTTAGAATCACCCATTAATGAGACAATACTTCAGAAAGGTCACAACACAAGAGTTTGGTGGAGAAATAAAGGAACTATTCTTTAAAATGTTTTATGGTATGCTTATGAGTTAAGAATGATTAACATTTGCATAACTCTCCATCTACATGTAAAAAAATGTACAGGTTTTGCCTTTTGTACTCTTCATTAACCCATTCCCTCGTAGGCTATTTTTAGATCCAACCTCTTTGAATAAATCTACCAAAAAGGAGCATTATCTAGAGAAAGGGAAATTTTTAGAATATTTGTAATTTGAAACCATTGTGATAAATAGAGCAAATGCTCTATTTATCACAATGGTTTAATAAAGTGACTTTTACAGAGGCATCAAAAGGCATCAATATGAGGGACTGAGTTAAAGGTGCAGTAACCCATAAATCTATAGCACATCACTGTGTCAGTAGAATATATGGTTAGTAAAGAATAATTGTAAGTTCACTGCACCACATGCCTGTGGGATATTTTACAATCAGTTTGGGGTAGGATTAGTATTTCTTATTTTTGTCTGGCATCTATAGTCTTGTTGGTTGTAGTAGACTCGTGTGCTGGAAGGGTTTGGTTGTAGCTGCCGGCAGCAATTATTGCTGATGGACAGGTCGGTAATGAGCTTTTTGTACTGCTGCATTCTTCCACCACTGACATGCAACTTACATGTTTTACTGCCAGGGACTTTTTCGCTATAATCTCAATAAGAATTCGTCTTAAACTAAGCAATCAAGCAATTCTATTTTAAAACAACAACAACAAAAAAAAACCTCACAACATAGTGTCAAACACTCTTAAACACTGTTGGTGAGTTACCAAGTTGCTCAGTATTTCATAGTGATAAAAACAGGATTCAGCTGAATGTTCTTATTTTGAATGCAGGACACAAGTGTACAGGTGTTTGCAAACAGCGTATACCATGATCAGTGGTAGCCTAGTGTAGCCTTCTGATCAGGATCTGCAATGTCCTCATGATCATGTGAATTAACACATTCCTCCATAGGCTATTTTTAGACCCAACCTCTGTGACTAAATCTACCGAATGGAGCATTTAAATTACTAGAGAAAAGGGACATTTTAGAACTGTGTAGTTTAGAAACCAATGTGATAAATAGAGCATTTGCTCCTGTGGAGCAAATGCTCTATTTCTCACAATGGTTTCAAAGAGTGACTTTTATAGAGGTGCAGAAAGGCATATTTATGGAGGAAAGGGTTAAAACCCTGTCATACTGAATGGACTCTATTTACAACAGTGTACTCCATCTATATTTATGTAAGAAATAATGACATCATGAATATTATATTAATTAGATTTAAGATTTAAAATGACACATGGACACATGACTTTTTGGCCATGGCAGAAACTGCAGAATCAGATCAATATTGTTTCATAAGCTAACAAAGCAGACAGATCAGACAGCTCCTACTGGAGCCGTCTGATCTGGGTCTGCTCAGTTTGCAAAAGCGTAGAAAGACATATTTATGGAGTAAAGGGATAAACAATGATGGACTATTGCACCTTGAAAATTCAGCATTGAGAAGGTTAATACTGATGCACATAGATAATGTATAAACTGGTTAGCTTATCGCCTGTCTTATTATGCCCACATTGTTTGAAAACCTATATCTTAAACTGCACCTTTCATCCTGAACATTCAGGCAAACTTAACCCTTTACTCCATAGGTACGCCTTTCCATGCCTTTGCAAACAGAGAAGACCCATATTACACAACTCCTATTGGAGCTGTCTGATCAGGGTCTGCTCTGTTTGCTGATGAAATTACATATATCTGAACCTACAGTTTCTGCCATGTTTAAAATTCCATGTGTTCATACACCATTGTAATAATTATGTTAATTAATATTCGTCCAGCATATTTTCTGTCAATTATAGTAGAACTTGCCTACATTGTCCACATAATGAATAAACATGGAGGTATAATTTTATAAGAGCAGGTGGTTGCTTAATGCATGAAGAAAGTGATGCAGAATTCTGAAAGCTCTTAGAGGGTATTTCTGCATAACATTCATCCTGCATTTAATATTTACCCTTTTCCCGTAAACATTCATGTTAGAAATATTGACATCATAATTATAATATACTAGTTGGATGAATTTTATATGGCATTATGAATAAGTGATTGTTTTTAACCAAGGCAGAAGCTGTAGAATCAGATCTATATTATTTCAAGAGCAAAGCGAGCAGTCACTGATCAGACAGCTCCTCATGATTGGAGCTGTCTGCTCTGGGTCTACTCTGTTTGCAAAGGTGCCAAAAGTTTTCTAGAAAAGAATTAGTTGTACCTGTAGACAGGTTTTACTGTATATTTAGTCAATTATTATGCTACCTTGAAATGATAGATTTCACGCTAGGTTCAAATTACTGTTGACTGGATTAGATGAGATGCTTTTCAATGTTTTTATCTCTGCATCAGAGCATCACAGCTAGGTTTCTGTATCTTTAGCTTCGATAAATTCTATGATTGCCTTTGCAAACCATTTGGATTAACCCTTTCCCTCATATAAACTCTGCCTCTTCAAGCATTTGCAAACAGAGTAGACCCAGATCATAAGGCTCCTATAGGAGCCGTCTGATCAGGGTCTGCTCTGTTTGCCTTTGACATGATAATTAGATCTGATTCTTAAGTTTTTGTCAAAGCAAAACAATGCCTTGAAAAAATAACGTTATAGATATTTATGTTGTCATTACTTCTTTCATGAATATGGAATAGGGTCAAGTGACACAGCATCTCATCAGAATTCAAACCAGCTGACACTCTTGATTATGTGTTTGAAAAGAAAGCTCGCCTCAAAATATGAATAAACCAATTATGAATTAATCCTGCAGGAGCTGTCTGATCAGGGTCTGCTCTGTTCGCTTATGAAATAGTACAGATCGGATTCTACAGTTTCTGCCAAGGCTAAAAATTCCTGTATTCATAATTATGCTGTTTTAAAAATACTGCTGATTAATTTTCATGCTGTCATTATTTCTTATATACATGTTCATGGGGTAAAGGTTTAAAGGGTCATATTGACGCCTTTTGACTCCTCTGTAAAAGTCACTTTTTGAAACCATTGTGATAAGTAGAGCATTTGCTCCATAGGAGCAAATGCTCTATTTATCACATTGGTTTCTAAACTACACAATTCTGAAATTTACATTTTTATCTAGTAAATGCTCCTTTTCGGTAGATATATTCAAAGAGGTTGGGTTAATGAGGAAATGGGTTAAGATACTTTTCCTGCTGATGAAACATTTGTTCAGCATGCTATAGCAGCTTAACCCTTTAGCTCATGAATATTTAGTAAGAACTAATTACTGTATGAATGTTAATTAGGTGATTGTTATATGATGAACAAGAGCTTATTTTACCATGGCAGAAACTGTGAAATCATATCTACATGTATATTAATAGTTATGTCATATGCAAACGGCAGGCCCTGATCAAACGCCTCCTACAGGAGACATCTTATATGGGTCTACTCTGTTTGCAAAGGTCACAGTGAAAAGGTGTTTGTATGAGAGAAATGCTTATGCAGTTTTCCACCTTTAGCTGTAAAAGAAATAGAACAATTTGTCCCATAAGGATCTAAACCATTTGAGAATGAACTTGTGCTGAAAGACAATTGTTGAGAAGTCTTATTTTAGAACTGAACCAGTTGGCAGGACAATTTGTTCAAGTACTAATAGCAAACTAACTCTTTGCATGCTAGCATTGAATAACCTATGCAAACAGTTTGATCCAGATGAGATGCCGAGTAATTCGTCATCTTGTCATAATTGTTGGACACTCTCACTGTATTTCTACAAAGAAATGGAAGAAAATTAAAAAAAAAATATCTTTGAGAATTGTAGTAGATGCCAATTTTTGCAGACAACAGTTATTTAGCATGCAAAGAGGTAAAGGTAAGTAAATATGGGGAGAATGAAGCTAGCCCAGTTTCCTGCCTTCCTAATTAACCCTTTCCCTGTTCAATATTCTTGTAAGAAATTATGGCATCATTAATATTTATTAGCTGAAGTTTTAAAATGTAAACCTTTCAAGGATTTCACAGATTGCTTTGACAAAATAATCCAAAAATGAATTAATGGAACTGAAACTTTGACACTTAAAAATTTCATTGCATTCTTAAGGAAATGGTAGGAAAAAATCTTCTGTGATATCGAATTTCATGTCAGAAATAATGAAATCATGAACATTAATTAAATGAATTTTTATTATGTCATATAAACATGGGAACAGAAGCTGTAGAATCTTATAAGATCTATATAATTCCAGAAGCAAACGGAGTACAGTATCCATGGATATCTCTGAGTATCTACCTATTTTAAACCTTTCCCTCTTATAAATGCTTTGTCACGCCTTTGTAAACAGAGTAGAATCCAGATCAGAAGGCTCCTGCAAGAGCCATCTGATGAGGGTCTGCTCTGTTTGCCTATGTATATAAAACTATAATGGATTTGTCTCTACAGTTTCTACCAATACCAATAAATCCTGTCTACAAAATAAAATTATGCCATTATGTAAAATGAGAATATTCATTATGCCATTATTTTCTACATGAATATTCAACATGAAGTGGGTTAAAGACCTAGATTTCAACATGTTTTGAGTAGGAATTACAGAGAAGTTTTACTGTAATACCTACCAATCTATTATAAGCGACCATCAAAGAGAAGTCTATGTGTCTGTAAGGCAGGTAGTAGCTTAATGCAGGTCAAAAAGTAATGCTGAAAGTACTATACTTTTGACCTGCATTAAGCTAGCACCTGCTTTTTAAGACTTGTATGTTCAATAAATGAATGGTTGCTTGGGAAAGGTTCTACTGTAGTTATTAACCCATTCCCTCCTAGTCTATTTTTAGACTCAACCTCTTTGAGTAAATCTGCGGAAAAGTAGCATTAACTATAAAAACAGAGAATTTTTGAATTTTGTATTTTTGAAACCATTGTGATAAATAGAGCATTTGCTCCTATGGAGCAAATGTTTTATTTATCACAATGGTTTCAATAATTATGTGCTTTTATAGAGGCTCCAAAATGCATCACTAGGAGAGAATGTGTTAATGCCATCTACCCAGTCTTGCTTGATAGAGACACCAGTGGAAACGGAGTAGAACCAGATTATGTGATGATGTGAAATTGTAAAAAAATCGGCTAATAATGAATTATGTTCATGATGTTATTAGTTCTTACATTAATGTTCATCAAGCAAAGGGTTCACCCCTTTTCTTATAAATATTCATATCAGAAAATATTAATTAGCTGATATTTTTATAACGACCTTATAAACAACGGAATTTTTTACCATGGCAGAAACTAGAATCATATCTATATTATTTCATAAGCAAACAGAGCAGACCTTGATTAGATGGCTCCTTCCTGATATTGGTACACTGTTTCTATGAGATTAGGGGTTAAAGAGTCATTCTTCTTCCACATCAGTTAGTTGGTGAATTATTTTGCAGTTACCACATGTACGAGACTACCACATGAGACTGTAACAATTGGTCTGCTAATGAGCCAAGTTGTCAATCACTCATCAGATCTTTGGCTCGTAAATGAGAAGTACCACATGTGACAAGGAGTAACAATGAATGTCACTAGTATATGTCATTACTTGTGTTGTCAGTGAAAAACTCTTTTAATTTAACCCTTTCCCTCATATAAATGCTTTTTCATGCATTTGCAAACAGAGTAGACCCAGATCAGAGTGTTCCTATATATAGGAGCCATCTGATCAGGGTCTGCTCTCTTTGCTGATTACATAATATTGATCTGGTTCTACAGTTTTTGTCAAAGCAAAAAATCCCCTTTAAAAAAATAATATTATAAAAATTCAGCTAAGAAATAATCATGATGTCATTATTTCTTACATGAAATTAGAATATTGAACAGGGAAAGGGATAATGCTGTAGGTACCATCTGATGAGAGTCTGCTCTGTATGCTTGTTGAATTATAAAGATCTTATTCTAGTTTGCATATACATGTATATTACAGATCCTCTTCTAGTTGCTATGGCAATTACCTTAATCTGTCATAGTCTGCCATGAATATTTATTAGGTAAAGGGTTAACAAGCTACTTGCATTTTAAGACCTTGGTTACTATGAACACGAAAGAGCATTGATCCATCCCAAAACTGCCCAGTACTTTCTTTCAAAAAGACACTTTTCTAGTTTCTGCCATTGTCAAAATTTCCAGTATTCATAGGACGTTATACAAATTCATTGAATCAATATTTGTGATGCCTTTATTTCTTACATGAATATTCATGGAGTGAAGGGTTAATGCTTTTCATTATGAATATTCATCATGAATATCTATTAGATGAAGTTTTATATATAATGGCATATGTAAAATTATGTAAAGAGGGTTTTTTTGGTATTGGTAGAAACTGTATACATGTACAATGTATAGTCAGATTGATTATGATTTCATAAGCAAACAGAGTAGACCCTATTCAGACAGCTCCAACTGGGTCTTCACTGTTTGCAAAGGCATGAAAAGGTGTTTATTGGAAGGCAAGAGTTAAGTGTTATTTCCAGTCTGCTGGCAGTGGCCAATCAGTGTGAGTTTGCCAGCTAACTATATGTACATCTAATTGGTAATTACATGACAGTAGGAACAAGTTGTAGAAACATTCTGTGAACAGCAGTTACCCATACTTCATAATATAACCTTGTAAATTATCAGCAATAATTGGCTTACACAGAAAAACAAATTAGAAACCTATATATCTTCATTATCATCATTACACTCAGTCATGTGGGAAAAATGATGTAACACTCAGAAAATGGGCAACCTGTATCATGCCTTAGAAGTGATGAACAAAGGACAAAACTAAATATGAACAATAATAAGCAACATGTTTTGCCTGCAATTAACATAATTATACAAAAATATGCTTCAGATTAAATTCCAGTTTAAATATGTCATTTGTTCAGGCATAATACTACAAGTTCTGTAACTCTTTCGCTGCCAATGTCGCAGTTATTACCTATGCAAACAATTTTGATTAAGATGAGATGCCGAGTAACTCCGTGTCTCATAAGGATCCAAAGTGCTTGTTACTGTGACTTGGAAGTAAAATTGGGAGAAATTTAAACAAGAGGGCCAGAATGGCCCTGAAGCGCTCACCAGACAATCAGAGGAGAAGATTTTCAAAATTTTCACTATATGTTTCTATAGAAAACTAGCCGGCCCTGGGGCGGGCCAATTTTGACCCCAGGGGCATAATTTACATAAGTTTTGTAGAGGACTTAGACATGATGCTATGAGCCAAATATGAAAGCTGAGAACCTTTCAGTTTCATAAGATTTTCAAAGTTTGCTCTATATGTTTCTACTGAAAACTACCCACCCCTGGGGCAGGGCCAATTTTGACCCAAGGGCCATAATTAATATAACTTTTGTAAAGGACCTGAAGATGATGATACATGAGTTCATATCGTTATTCAAATCTTAACTTATTTTTAACCCTTCCCATGTTCTATGTTTATTCAAAATTTCAATATCTACTGAATATTCATGGACAAATTAGTTGTAATGAAAAATAGAAAGTGTAGCCATTTTAGAAAGTAATGAAAAACATCTTTCAAATTCCATTAACAAACAGAGTAGACCCTAATTAGACAGCTGCTAATAGAGCCGCCTGATCTGGGTCTGCTCTGTTTGCAAATGCATGAAAAGGCATTTATATGAGGGAAAGGGTTAAGTAAACATATTATAAGTACATTGTATATTGTACACAAAAATGGAAATAATTTAATGCAATTTGCACTATATAATATCATAAGTAAACAGAGCAGATTCATCATATGGCTACTAAATGAGCCACCTAATCTGGGTCTACTCTGTTTGCAATGGTTCAGAAATGCATAATTATGGAGCAAAGGGTTAATTGTCTGTGAAATAGGCCAGATCTAAAAATATCAGTTGTCTACCAAGAAGGGAGGCAACCCAGTTGTTATCAAAAGTGCAAAGGGAGACCTAGCACAGTTTGGATTCTGATCTGACGTATGTGTAACTTCAAATTACATATGTGTCAGATCAGAATCCAATATTGTACTTCATAATTGTTTTGTACAAGAGAGTTAATTGTAAGATTGACATGTATTAAAAAACGATGTGAACAATCTTAGACAAGCAGACAACAATTCTGAAGCAGATAATACTGATACTGATAAAGAATGCTACAGCATAGAACACTTGACTTGTATTCAGCTAAACTTCACAAAAGATATACTGATAAGACTCTATATAGATATCTGAGACATATATGCAGGACATAGATATGCAAAGAGCATTTTGAGAATTATCCACTTAGTTTTCTCAATCTAAAATGAGTGTTTGTTATTTATTTGGCTAAACACAATTTCTACTCTACTGATTAGACTAAGGGTAAAACCACTGGAACTGGCTATAAAAACTAGGTCAGTCTCAGTGGACTGGGTTGTAGGAGAAACCTTTAGCCGCAGTTTCTGAAGTGAAAAAGCCAATTTTAAAGTTTAACCCAAAGGGCAGGACCAATTTTAACCTCAGAACTATGATATTAACACAATTCTTTAAGGTAAACTAAGTTAATCCATACACCAAATATCTAAGCTCTGGGACATGTAGTTTTTGACAAGAAGATACTAGTGTTTAAGCAGCAGTCAGATATGGAAAACTTGCCACCCCTAGGGCGGGGCCAATTTTAACCCCAGGGACATGATTTATATAACTTTTGTAGAGGACCTATAGGTGATGCTATGTGCCAAATATCAAAGCTGAGAACCTTCCAGTTTCAGAGAAGAAGATTTTCAAAGTTTCACTATATGTTTCTATTGAAAACTTGACACCCCCAGGGTGGGGCCAATTTTGACTCCAGGGACATAATTTATATAACTTTTGTAAAGGACCTATAGGTGAAGCTATGTGCCAAAGATGAAAGCTGAGCACCCTATAGATTCAGAGGAGAAGATTTTTAAAGGTTCAAATTGTTGACGACGGACGACGAACGACGCACGACGCACGACGCACGCCGACGGACGACGGACATCAGGTGATCACAATAGCTCACCCTGAGCACTTTGTGCTCTGGTGAGCTAAAAAAAAGAAAGAAAGAGAATTGTAGCAGAAGACAAAGTTTGGAGATGATAAAATTTGGCAGCGAAGTGTTTACCAGGTATGCAAGGACCAGAATGATAATTACAGTATTCTGGTGTCAATTAGCGGAACCTCATAATTATAACCTGTTAGTTTCTGCTGAAAATTATGTCCTGCTATACATTACACGAAATGACTTTGTTTCTGAAGAATTTGGAATTGCGATTATTAGTTACTTTTGAAAAGAAATTAAGCAAAATGTATGTTGAGAATTTATGCAGAGAGGGATTATGCTTTACCATTGGATGTTAAGTAACATTCATGCACAAAAAGTGATGTCTGTTTCTAATCTGATTGAAATGTTTATTCAATTTCTTAACCCTTTCCTCCATTATAAAATACGCATTTCTACGCCTCTGTAAAAATCACCTATTGAAACCATTGTGATAAATAGAGTGTTTGCTCCTATATGAGCAAATTCTCTATTTATTACAATAGTTTCAAACTACAAAATTCAAAAAAAAAATCCTTTTCTCTAGTTAATGCTCCTTTTCGGTAAATTTATTCAAAGAGGTTGGATCTAAAAATAGCCTATAGAGGAAAGGGTTAAAGAAAAAAAATCAACAGATTAGATCCCCATGAGATTCTGAGATACCCTGCATCTCATCGTGATGAAAACTGTTTGAAAACTGGTCACATTGAAGGAGTTAGTAGCGAGAGAGAGAGAGAGATAAATATGTATGAACAAAGATTGGGGGTGGGCCAGTTGTGGTTTTAACCATGTGGTATGAATTCATAGGTAACTGGTGCAGTAAGGCTAAACGTCACTGGCTAACCTAATGAGTTTGAGTTATGTAGTAATTGCACCAGTTAATGATACTTCAAGTACTATTTGCTGGCCATAAAAACAAGATTTGATCTTGGTTTCCATGTTAACCCTTTCTCTGTTCTATGTTTATTCCAAATTTCAATGCCTACTGAATATTCATAGAAATACATGTAATGGCTATAGTGAAATGTGGAAGGTGGAATATTGTAGCAATTTTAGAAAGTAAAGAAACTGATCTATCAAATTCCAGTAGCAAACCCTGATCAAATGGCTCCTATAGGAGCCATTTGATCTGGGTCTACTCTGTTTGCAAATGCATAAAAAAGCATTTATATGAGGGAAAGGGTTAACCATTTAAACCATAAAGATGCCCTTCGGCACTTTTTCAAACAGAGAAGACCCAAGATCAGATGGCTCCTGTAGGAGCTGTTTGATCAGGGTCTGCTCTGTTTGCTAATGAAATAACATAGATCTATTTATACCCTTTCTGCCATGGTAAAACTTCTCTTGTTCATGATGCCAGTATGAAAATTCAGCTAATCAGTATTCATACATTATTTCTGAAATGAATATTCATGAGGTAAAGGGTGAACCGTTAACATGCTTACACCATTCTTTTCTGTAATTCACAGTAAACATGTTGAAATATGTACTTGAATGAAGCTAAGTTTCATTTTGAGGAGTGTTTCTGTGAAAATGCTTTCTATGTGATCTGCGGAAAATAATATTTGAAGCAAATAGTGCAGACCCTGATCAGGCGGCTTCTGGTTTGGGTCTACGTACCTGTTTTTTGCCTATATCTCTATAGATGAACATTAGGCACAAATATGTTATTGTCATATGCAATTGTTGTTATTTGTCCTAATGAAGTACAGTACAGCTTTTGTAAAGGGGACAAGGAATTAATATTATGGTAGTGCAGTAAAACCCTGATAATTTTTACATTAAAACAAGTTTCATTATTTCTCTGTAAAACAGATGGCAGCTTAATGCAGGGTGAAAGTCATGCAGAAAGCTTCTCTAAGAACTTTCTGCATGACTCACCCTGCATTAAGCAGCCACCTAAAAAGGCATCCATTCTTCATTATTTACACTTTGAAGTATCAAGTTTTTACTGTAATTAGAAGCAGGTGGCTGCATAATACCCAGAATGAAAATAACAAATAGTACAGAAAGATCCTATGGCTCCCTACACCTGCATTAATAATCCAGAATTACTCTTTGTTTAGTATCCAATGTCGAGATTTTACAGTAGTTTTCTTTTTAAAACCAAGACCAGAATTCACCACCGACTGGATAATCATCAGATGAGATGCAAAATTATTTTATTTCAATCGGTACTGAGAAATATCACAATCATTCACCTACAGAATGCTAAGATTCAAATTCCAGGATTGTAATTGATGGTTAAAATGTTAGCCCTTTGAATAACATTGAATATGTGAACCAGGTTATCCCTTTCCTTCATATCAACACCTTTTCACATCTTTGCAAAAAGAGCAGACCCAGATTCTGTAAGAGCTGTCTTATCAGGGTTTGCTCTGTTTGTTTAACTCTTCGCTTGCTATTCGCCTCAATATACCTGCCTGTAAATAGTGAAGACCCAGATGAGACAGCTCCTGCAGGAGCTGTCTCATCAGGGTCTGCACTATTTACAAGTTGGTTGTGCAACCAGTGCACTCCACAGCAGTGATTGCACAGCGATATACTTGTACACAGTGAAGATATATGTAATAATACAACAGGGTATGGGTAAAGAGGGAGAAATGTATTTTAAAATTCAGCAAGAGAAGGGTTAATATGAATTTACATTTTCTAACTTGACTATACTGTGGAAGAATCCACTTTGAAAATTCAGTATTCACAGTGTTAAGTGACCACCATTCTGTTTCTGCATTCAGATTATCCAAGTATCAGCAAACAGCGCAGATCCAGATGAGACACAACATAGCTTGATTAATCATCAGGATCTTAGCTGTTTGACACTCGGGGGTTATTTTCCCCAAAAGCTTGAACAAAATGGAATTAAAAGTTGCAGTCGTTCAGTTGGTTTTTTTCCAGCATGATAAAGGCTAAAGCTCATGGCTCCGTTTATACTTTCAGGTGATGCCAGCAGGCTTGAATCCCTCAATACCTCCACCAGAGGGCGTCTTCATCTCAGGACTACATCTGCACAATGCCCTGTGGGATGCCACCCGCTCTGTGCTGATGATGAGAACCCCAGACAGCTCAGCCAGCCAGCAGATGCCAATATTCTGGGTTAAACCTGTTGACATGAGTTCCCCTCAGTTTGGTTCTCGGATGTACCAGTTATATCGGTGCCCAGTATTCTGTTCTAAGGACATTAAGCAACATGGTGACAAGAATGTTGTAGTGCATTTTTCACTGCCATCGGAGACTGACCCAATCAAATGGCAGTACCAGCGTGCTTTCTTAACCACAAGTGCCTTGCACTTACCCATAGACTAGTACCTAGTAGATTGCCATTTCAACACTTGGGACACTGTCTTCTGAAATATAGTGTTATCTGCTTCAGTTCCTAACCCTTTACTCCAGGAATAAGAGAAATAACAACATGAATATTAATTAGCTAAATGAGTAAGAGAATTTGTGACAATGACAGAAATTGTAGACTCGGATCTACTGTGTTTGCAAAGATGAATCTATAGAGTAAAGAGTTAAATATTTTTCAATTTGGGTGTACTCTGTTTGAATAGGTGTCTGTCAAGTAAAGGATTAATGCATTACCTGAACCCTTACATGTGTCACTAATGTCCTTTGTAAAGTGAAGACCCAGATGGGAGGGCTCCTCGGGGAGCTCTCTCATCTGGGTCTGCAGTCTGTCATGTTGCAATTTTATTTTTGAATTCCTGAATATCCACTGTAAGATTGAACTGTTTGAATTTTTGAATAGTACTTTTGAAAATTCAGTGTTGATTTATGCCTGTGTATGAAACTATTATCCTGTGTGATATACCAGCTTTTAACATACACATCTGTGACAATACATATGTATTTTTGTATCAGATTTTTCTCAGTTTATCTGGCTGTTATTTCCAATCTAGCTCAAAGAATATTCATGACTTTGAGCCAATATATATTTTAACACAAATTACTCATAACCTTTTCTAGAGGTATTTCATAATCTTCAGAACTTTGAAGCAAATATAAGTTCAGCGTTTCTATCATTCCATGTCTAAACCTTTTTCTGTTCTACCATAATTATACTGAAATATCTTTCCTCTCCTGTTTGTTCAGCAGCATAACCCTTTCCTTTATACAAATGCTTTTTCACACACTTTGAAAACAGAGTAGATGCAGATCAGACGGCTCCAGTAGGAGCTATCTGATCAGGGTCTGCTGTGTTTGCTTATAAAATTATAAATTGATAAAAGATCCGACTCTCACAATCCTGTGTACATACACCATTATAATGCAGCTAATGAAAATTGATGTTGTCATTATTTCTTACATGAATTATTCAACAGAGAAAGGGTTAGTGAATTTGACACCATTTTAGAAATTGGATTAAACTAACTTAGTAGCAAATAGTGTAGACCCTGATTAAACTTGAGTAGTATGTTCTGGGTCTAAAATATTTGCCTCAGCTTGTCAAAATATCTAGAATTGTTACAGTACAGTAAAACCCCGCTAAACCGGACATTCATTTAGTATAAATATCGGTCTTGGAGATAGGTGACAGCTTAATGCAAGGTGAAAGTTATGCAGAAAGCTCCTCAAGGAGCTTTCTGCATGACTTTCACCCTGCATTAAGCAGCCACCTGTAACTAGCTGTCTAAAAGTATCTACTCTACTCTACTCTACTCTGCTCTACTAGTATTTCAGTTTAGAGAGGTTTTACTGTATCTGAATATTATTTTCACTGTAATTTATTTTACCAGTAATGACTGTTCATCAACCTGTCAAAAAAGAACGTTAAACACCACCTCCAAAGACGTAAAAGCATACTTAACTTTTCTACACAAGTGTTTTCCTCGACTTTTTAAATGTCAAGAACAGAGGGTGCCAAATCCTCAACTGTACAGTACTGTACAATGGAATGATAGTTATGACCACTTAGCCTTGGAAAATATTGCCAGATTCAAGTCTCCTATAATAAACCGACAAATTTGACAATTATTAGAATGCATCATACAAAGGGATTGTCAAAGATTGGATTTACTTAATATTGGATCTAGAGCTAAACCAACCATTTAGTGTTGTTTATGGTAAAGATATTTTATTGTGGACCATCCAAAAGTTAACAGCTGTGATTAAGACTTAACCTTTTCAAAAATGTTACCTTTGTCTGAAAAACTGTTTCAATTCTTCATGTACTCTGTTTCTTCCATTTCATTTTTAAAAAATTGATCAGTGCATCAGACAAATTAGAGACTGGTGAGACTAAATATTACTGGAACTCTTATAAATCTGGATCCAAACTGTTTTGTAGTGTGTTATCACATTCTTTCACAATTACTGAGGATAGAGATGTAGCGGTTGCAAGACAGGTAGAAAAAACTGTCTCACACAGTTGCATCAATCATGACTTGTGTCTTGAAAGTGATTTATTGACGGAATAGCTGAAAGGGATTTATCGACAGACTTATATGAACAGGTGATTCCTGTCAAGGTTGCTTTTAGTGTGTAGACCTAGATCAGCTGTTTGAAATTGTAGAAGGCAGATTAACTCCCACCCTGCTGTGAAATGTCTGCCCAGTTTTGGATCTGGTGCAAATTTGATTACTTCCGATTGAATCAAGCATTTGAGAAACTATTGACTGTTTGTGAAACAATGTGGATCCTGATGAGACACCGAGTTACTCAGTGTCTCATCTGGATCAAAGCTGTTTGGCAATGAAATTAGGTAGTGGGATAAGGGTTAACGCATTGTCTTGTTTACTTCAATATAGACAAAGTCAAGCAGTGTAGACCCAGACAAGCCAGGTCACTACTGTTTGCTTCACAAACTATATCTGCCAGAATTCTGGCTGAAATTTGCTCTTTCACAGGAAATTAAGATCAGGTCCATCATGCATATTTGGGCGGGTATAAATACTTGGAAAGTTTTGCTTGCTCAAAACTTGATCTGCTTCGTATCTAATTGTTACCACAGGGACACAGATGGTTTTGGCCATGGTAGAAACTGTAAAATCATATCTATATCATAAGCAAACCCTGATCAGATGGCTCCTACAGGAGAAAGGCGTATTTATGGGGTAAAGGGTTAACATGCAATCTGATCATCAGTGTGGATCCTGATGAGACACGGAATTACTTTGTATCTCATCTGAATATAAACTGTTTACAAAGGTCCCAACAAATTCACATTTGTCGCAAGCTTATCTTCTTGCGTCTACGTGGTCTTCACTGCACAAGGTCATTCCCTCCCATGAGATTTGAATGAGTAATGTAAAAATATTTGAACATGATGCTCGAGACATAACCATTCTGTTTGTGTAAATATTAGTTTATACAATGTATTCTTCACATTCCTTCCCCAACACAAATGTGATCTTGGAGCCAATATCTAGGGGTTTTTTTTTTGTTCTAGTGTGTGTTTATCACATTTATAATATTGTTATTATTTATTTTTGTTGTTAAATCAGTATTTGAGCCAAAGGAATGTGATTTGTTTGGGCAATCCAAATGTATTTATGCCTTAATTGTTGAACTATTTATATGCCTATGTAACATGTTTTCACAGTACATTGTTTACATCAGTGATTTGACCAGTTTTAACTTTTGCATGCTAGAGACAAATTCTTGATAGCCTGTGCAAACAGTCTGGATCCAAATGAGACTCCATGTAACACTGGATCCATTGAGACTCCATGTAACACTGAATCCAATGAGACTCCATGTAACACTGGATCCAATGAGACTCCATGTAACACTGGATCCAAACTGTTGGCTTTTTTGAAGAGAAATTACAGGAAAATTAATTTCGAAAATTGCTATAGATGACCATTAATTAAAAATTCACATAATATACCCTGTCATCGGTTTTGCTTGACTTTAACCCATTCCTTCATATTGACGACTCTGTAAAAGTCACTGTGACTTTGCTCCAATAGGAGCTGTCTGATCATGGTCTACTCTGTTCCCAATGGTGCCAGAGTTGTCTAAATGAAGGCATGCTGAGAAATTTTCTCTTTTCTTCAGCTAAAATTCTCAGAGTATATTTAGCTTCATTTTTTTTTTAAGTTAATTTGCACGCTATCCAGATCCAAACTTTTTGCAAAGGTTGTATCTGAACTAAAGTACCTCAGCAATTCGTCAGATGTCATCACAAATTGTTCTCATCGCATACTACTGTATTCTGTACAGATTTCTGTATTTTATAGGTTTTGAGTTAAACCCTATAACCAACTTGACTGTGATATGTGACTGCATTTTTGTGCTTTTTGATTAATAAATGTAGAAAAAAAGTCATATATATTTACGTGGGTTGTGATCCAATCTATTGATTTATTGAACAAAATAAATATCTGAGATAAAGTTGTCTTTATTTTTAATTCAAACTCCTATTTTCAAACTGCATATACAGATAAATGTCTGTAGAAAGTTTTGACTACGTCATGAATAAACAAGGACACTTTTATTAACTTTTACTTTTGTCCAGCATCAGGCAACCATGTTTCAGATGGACAATTAAGACCTCATCAAAGTGGTCATGTCGATTTTGAATTTTTTTACTGTAGATATTTGGATGCATGTCATTCAAGCTACCAAAGTGTGTAAGTTTTACAACTGTCTTAAACCTGTGCCTAATGAATTCACACAAGAAATGACATCATAAATATTTATTAGCTGAAATTTTGCAAGAGTTTATGAATACATGTACATGTATGTGTTTTTCTGGACTTGGCAGAAATTGTAGAATCGGATCTTTATACATATAATTCCATAAGCAAACGGCAGATCTACTGCAGTTGTCTAATCTGGGTCTACTCTGCTTGCAAAAGCTTGTCAGACAAAGGATTAAACATCAGCTTTTATAAGGCACTTTGTAACCTTTTCCTCCAGATACACCTTTGCAGAGTATAGAGTAGACCCAGACAAGATGTCTTTGATCAATTTTACCAGGGTTTGCTGTAATACCGGTATATCATAATGAAAACATTCTTTGTGATATAAATATTCAGTTAATATTCATGACTTCATTATTTCTTGACTGAATATTCAGTGTAAAGGGTAAAAGCAATTCGTTCTCTTTTTTTGCTTTGAATAACCGATAGATTGCTTTAGGAAAAGCAATGCAAAGTGTCAACTTTAGGAGATGTACATTGAAAATAATGACTGATGGAGAGTGATCACAAAGGCTTAAAACATCTGGAGTTTGGATACTGATAAAATGACAAGTTGCTCTTACAGTGTTTTTGTCCTATTTTTAAAGTAAAAGTCCCTGCAATAAACACATATTTTCAATAACATCGTGAAACTCAATATTTGTTACATTCAATCTATTATGGAAATTACATGTATATCGAAAAACCTGTGATAGGTCTTCAGTATTGAACACATGAAAGTTTGGTCTCTTTTTTTGGTTTTCTTGCGATATACATGTACTTCTTTTTATCACATATATAATCTGCCGTGTGGGAGTGCCTAAAATTGCGGAAATGCACTAGTGCATTTTTAGCTCACCTGGCACAAAAAGCCAAGGTGAGCTATTGGGATGATCCTGTGTCCGTCGTCGTCAACAATTTACTTTAACATCTTATCTGAAACCACAAAGCCCTGAGCTTTGATATTTGGTATGTAGCATGATCCAACGGTACTCTAAAAAGATTTTTCAAATTATGAACCCCAGCCCAAAAATGGCCCGCCCTGGGGCTTATCATTTTTCCATAGGAAATCCTTAAAAATCTTCTGATGAATACGACCCTATAAAATTATGTTGAAAAATAAAGGAGGAGTTAGTTGCACAAGAAATTGCTACCCGAAACTATCAAAGGGCAATAACTCCAGAATGAAAAATGATATGAGAGTTATCTCACTGATATGCACAACTACACATCAATATCTATCATTCCTGAAAGTTTGAAGAAATTATGTTGAAAAATAAAGGAGGAGTTAGTTGCACAAGAAATTGCTACCCGAAACTATCAAAGGGCAATAACTCCAGAATGAAAAATGATATGAGAGTTATCTCACTGATATGCACAACTACACATCAGTATCTATCATTCCTGAAAGTTTGAAGAAATTATGTTGAAAAATAAAGGAGGAGTTAGTTGCACAAGAAATTGCTAACGGATGGACGGACGGACGACATGCGCCATACCATAATACGTCCCTTCGGGCGTATAAAAATGGCCCTGCCCCAGGTTACAGGAATTCATTGTATACATAAGTCCGTTATAACAAGATGAGCGATTAAGGGCCATCATGGCCCCCTTGTTTATGTAAATGAGCAGTTGTACTACGCTGTAAACAATGGCTGATACAGCTGTCATTTTCTAAGATTGTAAGGGTTATGTGATAAAAAGAATCTTAGTCGTATTCATTACAATTTGTTTTCATGAAACTCATTTACTATTACACTCGCCTCATATAACTTTTTTCATAAAAACAATTTGTAACTAGAATTGTTTTTGATACAAAAACTGATGTCTACGGTGGCACTGAGGTGACATATGCAAGATTTTTTTTCCAAGTTTGTTTTCCCAGAGATAATTTTTTTTATTATCTCGAGAATACGAAAAAAAATTCGTTTTTACAAGATAATTTTTTTTATTATCTCGAGAAAACAAAACAAAGTTCGTTTTCCTGAGATAAATTTTTTTATTATCTCAAGAAAACGAAGTAGTTCGTTTTGATGAGATAATTTTTTTTATTATTTCGAGAAAACGAAAAAAGTTCGTTTTCATGAGATAATTTTTTTTTATTATCTCAAGAAAACGAAGTAGTTCGTTTTAACGAGATAAAAAAAAAATTATCTCGAGAAAACGAAATAGTTCGTTTTAACGAGATAATTTTTTTTATTATCTCGAGAAAATGAAACAAAGTTCGTTTTCCTGAGATAATTTTTTAAGTCGTGCGCACGACTTAATAAGCCAATCAGAACCCTCCGTCAGAGTCAATTGTTCATCTATGGGGTTTCTCGTTTCCCGCTTAGCGAGGCTCGATAGATTTGCAAACACTTTTGACCTAGATCAGACAACAAGTAACAAGCGTCTGATCAGGATCTAAGCTGTTTGATACTCGGGCAATATAATTTTCCCAAAGTAAGCGAATCAGAAGAAGTTACGAATTTATGTGGAAGTGAATTATTTTTGCTGCGTGATAATAGTTATCCCTTTCCTCGATATATACGAATTTTATCACCACCTTTGCAAACAAAGAAGACCCGCATCAGACAGTTCCTATAGGAGCTACCAGATCAGGGTCTATTATGTTTCCTTAGAAAATGTCATAAATCAAGATTTTAACTTTCTACGCCAGAGTAGACCCTGAACAGATAGCTCCTGAAGGATTTGTCTAACCAGGGTCTTCTATGTTTGCTTAGAACATATACTAAAATATAGAATATAGGCTAGATCTACTTCCTATAAAATCTTATCAGTTTGCTCCTAAATAAATATTTATTTTATCGGTATATTCATAGTGATGGAGCCTTTCACGAATAGCCATGTAGGAGTGCATGGGTTAATATGAAGAATCGCAGTTGTGTATAAACCTGTTGAAAGCCGGGAAGATGTATTCGACATATGGGAAACGGATGGACGCTATCCATAAACAATTTAATCCTTTCCTTCATAGTTTCTATTAAAACTTAATTTTAGGTAGATCTAGTTATATAGATTTACATGCATTCATAAGGGTAGAAACTCTCTTAAATATTTATGGAGGAAATGGTTAGCGTATCAACGCGACTAACATTTGCGTCTATTGAAAATTGTATAGGCCTACATGTACTTTGGTCTCATATCTAACCAATCTGATTCACTGCTTTTGTATAATAAACCAATTACAAGCCTTATTTAGAACTACTCAACGTCATACTACTACTACTACGCGTCATAGTGATGTTTGATACGTCACGGTAACGTTATATACGCAATTATGACATCATATAAGTTCATCCCTTGTCTCGGCCATGTTCTCATAGGCCTCAAATACTTGCGAAAACTGTTGACTCTGATGGAGGGTTCTGATTGGCTTATTAAGTCGTGCGCACCACTTAAAATTATCTCAGGAAAACGAACTTTGTTTCGTTTTCTCGAGATAATAAAAAAAATTATCTCGTAAAAACGAACTATTTCGTTTCTCGAGATAATAAAAAAAAATATTCTCGTAAAAACGAACTCCTTCGTTTTCTCGAGATAATAAAAAAAAAATTATCTCATGAAAACGAACTTTTTTCGTTTTCTCGAGATATTAAAAAAATTTATCTCGTCAAAACGAACTACTTTATTTTCTTGAGATAATAAAAAATATTATCTCAGGAAGACGAACTTTGTTTCGTTTTCTCGAGATAATAAAAAAAATTATCTCGGGAAAACAAACTTGAAAAATAAATCTTGCATATGTCACCTCAGTGCCACCGTAGATGTCTCCCCCAGCGCGTGGAATTTTTTTTTCGAAGTCCAATAACCCTGCAGAACATCATCAAACCGGAAAAGGAAAAACTATGCACAACTAGGCATGGTTCTGATCAATCCTATTAAGTTTCATGAAAATTCGACAAAATATTTCGGAGACAAATTGTCCATGTAAAAATTTCAAATTCCCACAACTCTGCAGAAAATCATCAAACAGGAACAGGAATAAGACATGCACATCTAGGCATGGTGCTAATCAATCCTATTAAGTTTAAGGAAAAATCAAATGTATTGGGGAGAAATTCCGATGACAAAATTTTCCATGTAAAAATTGCAAAGTCCCATAACTCTGCAGAAAATCATCAAACCGGAACAGGAATAAGATATGCACATCAAACCGGAACAGGAATAAGATATGCACAACTAGATATAGTGCTGAGGGCTGTTCCATTTAAATGTGTATGGGGGTACAGGAAGGCACTTTCAGATTCGGCCACCCACCCATAGAAGTCTTTTACTAATGCACAAACCAGTTAGTATCATTTTGGCAGCGAAACCAATCCATGTATAGCTGTTTTTTAAAGTGCCTTCCTGCGTCCAATACACATTTAAATGGAACAGCCCTGATCAATCCTAGGAAGTTTCATGAAAATTTGAAGCAGGATTTTGGAGAAAACACGTGGACAAAAATTTCCATGTAAAATTTCAAAAGTCCCACAACTCTGCAGAAAATCATTGAACCGGAACAGGAATAAGATATGCACGTATAGGCATGGTGCTGATAAATCCTATGAAGTTTCATGAAAATCTGATTATAGGATTTGGAGAAAACGCATGGACAAAATTTTCCATATAAAAATTTCAAAGTCCCATAACTCTGCACAACTAGTCATGGTGGAGGATTAATCCTATGAAGTTTCATGAAAATGCGACCCAAGGTTTTGGAGTAACCACGCGGACAAAACTTTCCATGTAAAATTTCAAAGTCCCATATCTCTGAAGAAAATCATCGAACCGGAACAGGAATATGCTATGTACAACTCGGCATGGTGGGGACTAATCCTATAAAGTTTCATGAAAATGCGACCATAGGTTTTGGAGAAACCGCGCGGACAAAGTAAAATCGGACGGATGCCACGCACAAAAACTGGGGAGAGAGACATAATAATGAACATTCGTGTAAATTCCTCTATTTAGCACATAAACAATTTATGCAAGTTTTGGGCATATTTAAAACATGCTGAAAGTAGTTAAAAGGTCAGTTATTTGCAAAGCATGGCACCCTGCAGCAGGTTTATGGGTCGGAGCTAGAACAATTACAATGTATTCTAGTTGTTTTATTTTATTCATTATTCTGCAGACATTATAATTACATACCATTCACACAATAGAACAGATACACGACTGATTCAAAAATGTATGATAATCATGATATTTCAAAAATGAGGATGCATTTTAAAAGTCAATAAACAATCTGAAAATACACTGTACCCCAAAAAATATGATGAAACAAGATATGCATAAATCCAATGGAATTTCGGTTTTCCATTGTGATGGCAGGTATCAACAATCTAAAGTAGCTCATCATACAAGCTACTCCCTATATCAAGTCTGGTTTCAAGATCTTGCTAAGAAACAACATTATTGGTACCCACCATCCTACTGGCATCTTCTCTTCTTTTTTTTAAGATCAAAGCTGAAACATTTAAATATATTCTCTATCAAGTATATATACTCTTCTTTGTAATCATAACTAGTTTCAACATGATATATTTGTGAACCCCCCCCCCCCCCCGATATGACCTTTGACCCTGAAGGATGACCTTGACTTTGACATGTCAGCTATCAAAACGTGCAGCTTCACGAGATACACATGCATCCCAAATACCAAGTCACCATCTCCACTGGTTCAAAAGTTATGGCAAATGTTAAGGTCGAAAATTTGACCTATATATTTAACCTCTGACCTTGAGATGTTACCCCTCAAAATGTGCAGCTTTATGAGATACATATGCATGCCAAATTTCAAGTCTCTGTTTTGGCTAAAAAGTTAAGACCAATGTTAAAGTTGTCCTCAAACAGACTGGGCAAAAACAATATGCCCCAGGTCTGATTTGGGGGGCATAAAAATGTAGAAAATACACTACACCAGAAAATACTTCTGCATGAGTGGATCAATACTAGCTGCGGTATTAAATGGCACCCGATTTATCCTTTGGCATGCCCAACAATTTATTTCCTGTTATTCAGATTTCGAAGTAGACTTGCTTCCACATCTTTTCAAAGATGCAATCAGAATGTTAAACAGTCAGTTTCTTAATGAAACAGATTTCTTTGTGTTCTACTTGGATCAATACTGTTGGCCAAAAAAAAAAAATGGGAATGGCCAATAGTAGACTGAAGGTCTGACCCCTAAACCTTTCCCTGTTCTGTGTTTATTACAAATTTCAATATCTACTGAATATTCATGAGCAAACATCAGACCCTGATCAAACGGCTCCTATAGGAGCCATGTTATCTGGGTCTTCTCTGTTTGGAAATGTGTGAAAGGGCTATCTGATGATGTATGTTGCATCTGATGATGTATGTTGCATGTTTGACCCAGAAGTGGAAGCAAGTCAACTGTTTATAAAGACATCTTTTTTTCCTGGCATGGCTCACATCTAAAACAAGTCAACATCTCAAAATCTCACAACATTGAGCAAATAATGCCTAACAACACAATGATACATAAATAAATCTTTCAAATCAAACATACATACAAACAAGGTCACTTATATTTCTATAAATTAGTAACTTCAAAACTTCAGTGCAGCACAAATAAATTACATTTACATCAGTTAACAGAAATAATATAAATCAAAGACACGTCTCTTTGACACAAATCAAATGAAAGAACGAAATGTGGAAGTCAAAGAAGGGACATAAATTAACATAATTATGAGATGGACCATAATAGAATGTCCTCAAAGCACAGTAAACCTAGCCATTAACCCTTTACTCCATGAATAATCATGTAAGAAATGACATCATGAATAAACAAACAAGTACTGTCGAGCAAACAACCACCACCCACTGGAGACTGTTGACAAATTGAATAAAATTGGAGGTCAAGGTCGTTTGAGACACCTAAGTAGTATGTGACAATGCATTCCCAAAGATACATCGAGCAAAGAAATTTTTAGCTCAAGGGCTCGGATATATCATCTGGACGAATTTCAGACAATTTATTTTTACTAAAACTGAGTTTACAGTCAAGGTTACGGAGACACCAAAGCAGAATGCTACAATTTCTCTTACCAAGATGCATCCACTCAATAAAGTTGGAAATGATCGGGACAAATTTAAGACAATTTTTCCCCCCTGTAAAACTTAGGTCAAATAAAAAAGTATCACTTAAAAAGTACGCAACACTTCCCCTTCCGAAGATGCACTCCCACAATAAATTTGGAAATCCTAACCCAAGCAGTCGAGATATTGTCCAAAAAAAAGAAAAGAAGCTGTCTGATAAGGGTCTATTCTGTTTGCAAAGGCCTATTTGGAGTAAAAAGCTACCATTTCAGAATAAACCGATTTTGAGTGGATGCTTTAAATTTTTGCAAGTTTGACCCAGACCAGCCACCTCATTAGAGACACTGCAACTCATTAGAAGTTTAACTGTAAATACTATTGATGCTACAGATTGTGTGTAAAACGGTGAAGACCCTGATCAAATGATGCATAAATGACTGCAGCTGGTCCAGGTCTACACAGTCTATCTTGATCCAGTTTTATCTTAAGACATTTTAAGACAACACTCATCAGGTCTGAAACTGCTTTTATGGACACACACCAAAAATGTGTAAACTGTTTAGCCAACACATGACAAATTGAATGTATAAATTTTGTTTTTGTTTTTTAAGAAAACTGCAATTCAAAACCTTTAGTCTAGTCTAGATGAAAACAGGACGAGACATGTTTTGTTGACACATCAAAATCATTTTTAGTAAGAAAACCAAATACCCCGACCTTTCCCTATAAAATGAAAAAAATCATGTTAGACAATATCTGTTGGGTCAGACCTATGTAATTAATAAAAGCAAACTGAGCAGACCTTGATCAGGCAGCTCCTATTAGAGCCATCTGGTATGAACCTACTGTTTGCAAGGGCATTTATATGGAGAAAAGGGTTAATCTACACCACTTGGTTGGCAGACCATATCAAATTGGATGTTTTTACTACAATTCTTAAAAATTCCAAAACACCATCTTAGTTTTCAAATTCAGAATTGTGAAACCGTTCATTATTACACTGTATACCACAAAATAAATGAAACTTAGATTGGAAGATTTAGCCAGTTCAAAAGGAAACAAATTGTTTAACCTTTGGCTTACTACCTTTATCTTTTCATGTAGTTTAGATCATGACAAGACTATTAAAGAGTAAACCGTCGTCTCGTTATGATCAAAGTTGTTTAATACTCATCGATTCAAGCAACTATGAAAAAAACATGTACTAGATTTTCTATCTACCACAATACATACATGTATATGGCACATACATAATACAATCTACGAAATACAATAAAAAGAAACAACAGTAAGGAACACTTAAGGAATGCATGGTTCATGATTAGCGGTAAACTAGAATTAAACTAGCACATGTCTACATCTGTGCAAAAGAGTGGTTGAGCTTACAAATAAGAAAAATCTCGGGCAGTAACAACCTAGGTTATAAAAAAAATGTTTGCACAAGCTCATTCTCTAGCACCTGAATGTCAGGTTTCGAGTGAAATCAAAACCTGACCAATCAGATGCTTATGAATTAACTGATTAACATTCAGAAGTTACACAATGCTTTATTAAATTCTTAACATCAGGACGTGTGTAATTCAAAGTTATGACAGACAAAATATGAATCAAAATGGTATTACAATAAATCCAAGTCTAAACACCATTTCCTGCTTCATGCATGAATCTTTTAACCCTTACTCCATGGATAGATAATCACACCAAGAATTTATTACAGCAAATGATCTCTTTTGACTAGGGTAGAAACTGTTGAATAAGAACTACATTATTCCATAAGCAAACGTTTATGGACATTTAGCTCTGCTTCTGGCAGTCAGGTCTTATTTTCATCAAAAAACCTTGAACAATCACCTTTGGGAACACTTCAGCAAAATTATAATGAAATCTTACAGGGTAGTTTTAAAGAAAAAAATAAATTTTACCTATGTATTTATTATATTCAGTCCTGCCCCTGGAGGAAATAATAATAACCAGAAACACAATGTTCAACCCTTTCCTTCATGTAAACACCTTCTCAAGTAGACTGATCTGATGGCTCCTATAGACCCATATCAGATGGCTCCTACAGGAGCCATCTGATCAGTCTGCTCTGTTTGCTAATGGAATTCCATTTTAGTGTTTTTCCTTCTATTGTAGCTATTTTGTACATGAATATTCAGTAGGTATTGAAATTGGGAATAAACACAGAATAGGGAAAAGGTTACCAATTTGAATATTAGTCTGTAATCTCAAAAATATACTGAAATCTTAATGATAAACGAGATGATTTTTTTAAAATTACATAATAGCCATGTCAGAAAAATTAGCCCAAAGACTTCAGTGAAGTTAAGAATGACTAAAACCCTTTGCTCCATGAATATTTACCGGTATGCAAGAATCATACTAGTTCAATTAATGGCATCATGAACCCAGGAAATTTTGATTATTATATAGCTGAAACTATGAAATCGGACCTATACAACTCCAAAAGCAAACAGACCCTGATCAGGTTAATACAACAGGAGCCATCTGATGTGGGTCTACTCCGTTTGCAAAGGTGTATCTATGGAGTAAGGGTTAAAAAGAGAGATGTTGATGACAGATGACTAAAGACAATGGAAATAGGACTACCACAATAGCTCACATTGAGCACCTTGTGTTCAGATGAGCAAAATCCCACAACACAAGAAAACCTTTTCTGAACACACACAATTAGATGTACAGGAAAACCCCTCTAAATCGAGTTCTAGAAGAGAATTTATATACTTTTAGGCAGGTGGCTGCTTAATGCAGGGCTAAGTCATGTTGAAAGCTCCTAGGAGTTTTTTTTTGCATGACTTTCATCCTGCATTAAGCTGCCATCAGTCACCAATTATAATTATACTAAATTGAACATCCGGTTTAGAGGGGCTTTGCTGTACCACTTTATCCCCAATGATTCTTTGGATGGCAAGGGCATAATAAAACTAGACATCACCGAATAGCACATTACAAATAGATGCAGCACACCAAACACTTAATAGATGCAATTTAAGGTTTAAAATACAATGTACTTCAATAATGATGGCAAAAAGACTTAAACATCATGGTTGACAAAAAATAAACACGATTATAACTTTGTCTTAACAAGTAAACAGTAGTACAATTTGGTGTATATGCCTATCTGAAAGAGAACAGTAGCAACTGTGTTTTATTTAAAGACATCTCAATGACTGTGTACATGTATAAACACTTATATAATGTATAAGAAATATTATATCAAAGATACAAATGTGTTTGGAACCTAGATAGCATTGAACTATCAACTCTTAACACCCTAATTAATTTTCTGCTTAAAAGAGGTTCTTACTTTTAAGTGATTGTCTGCAAGAATTTTTAGAATTGCATAGTTTTGAAATCATTATTTTATCACAGTGGTTTCAAAAATGACTTTTACGGAGGCATCAAAAGGAAGGAACGAGTTAAATTCATACACAATATGCCTCACATCTTTGTGTAACTAGCAAAACCATTTGCAAATGCAAGAATCATGCACTATGGAACAGTTTCATTTAACCCTTTCCTCCATAAATACGCCTTTCTATGCCTCTGTAAAAGTCACCTGTTGAAACCCTTGTGATAAAGAGACCATCTGCTCCTATAGGAGCAAATGCTCTATTTATCACAATGGTTTCAAATTACAAAATTCTAAAAATTTCCTTTTCTCTCGTTAATGCTCCTTTTCGGTAGATTCATTCAAAAAGGTGGGTCTAAAATTAGCCTATGGAAGAAAGGGTTAAATGTTAAATATGTGCTTCAGATCACTTAATTATTCCTATTAGAACTAGTTTTAGACTAAAGAGAATGTTTTTGGTACCAAGATACTCTTTTGTCAAAAGCTGAGAAATATGGACCAAATAATATAATCAGCCGTTTTTAGTGGCGCAGTACATATTCAAAAAATCTTCAAACAAAGACAAATTAAATCATACAACAAACAAAGAATTGTTAAAAATTAAGGACAGTTCACCAAGATATTCATGATAAAGTAAATATTTGCTTTTAATGCTTTCTTTTTACACATGTAAAGGATAAGGTATGAGAACAATTCCTTAACCGTTTACTCCATGAATATTCATGCAAGAAATATTAACATCATGAATATTAGTTTTATAGTAGAACATGGACAAAGGAATATTTGGTCATGGCAGAAACTGCAGGATCAGATCTATATTATAAAACAAGCAAACCCTGATCAGACGGCTCCAGCAGGAACTATCTGATCTGGATTTACTGTTTGTAAAGGCATATTTATGGAGTAAAAGGTTAAAGCCAGAATATTCCAAAAGAATGTGATAAAACCCCAATTTCCTTATTTTATACTTTGCAAAAAATACTCTCAACTACTGATGTTCCAACAGTGTAATTTATTAAGTAATTTTGCGAAGTCAGTACTCCGATGTTAGACTTTAAATATCGTAATCCCATGCAAGCCTATAGTAATTACTAGCTAGCCATTTACAGTAACCAATTTAGTGTACTCCATATGTACTGGGAATCCAAATAAACCTACATCGTCACCAAACAGCATGAAAGGTCCCATTGGTTCAAATTCTAGAATGTCTGTGCCCATTTGTGGGCCCTATTCTGGCTTAAAAATAATAAAAAGCAGGTCAGCATTGTCTCTTATTTAATCCATTCCATCACAAGCTATTTTTAGACCCAACATCTTTGAATAAATCTACCGAAAAGGAGCATTTACTAGAGAAAAGATCTTTTTAGAATTGTGTAGTTTTGAACCATTGTGATAAATAAATAAATAAATAAAGCATTTGCTCCTATGGAGAAAATGCTCCATCACAATGGTTTCAAAATGTCAGAGTTACAGAGGTGTCGAATGGAGTCGACATGAGGGAATGGGTTAAAATATGGAAATAATCAAATGAATCTTAGGAAACAAGTTGATCATGTCATTGCCACATCTTGGTAAAATACAGTTTTCATTATTTTGACAATTCAATATCAGTCGAAGTGTGGGGTATGGGTAGAGAACAGGAAAATGTACAGGTTACAAACAATATTGGGAAACGGTTGCGGAAATAACTAAACAAAAAAGAACCATGATGGCCTTGTATCACTCACCTGGTATCGCTCAAATGACCTGTACAGCTACCAAAATTGTTCAGGCTACTGTTTTGCAACAGATTAAACCATGTACTGTACATAGATTTTATCAAAAAGCAATTATAATTATTTTCAGCATCAATGACGTAAATAAGCAACATACTGAACCATTCTTATAACTTCTATAGAAGGCCATCTAAAAAAATTCCAATGAAATTTGATCAAACTGTTCTGCAGTTTATGAAATGTTTAAATTGTTCATTGAAATCTATTTTTAGCTCATGTGACATACTTCTATAACTGGAACAGTTTATAAAATCTGATGGAGGACCATCTAAAGATCATTCCCATGTTTGGTCAAATCCTATTCAGTGGTTTAGGTGAAATTGTTTGTAAAGAATAATTTCTAGCTACTGTGACCTACTTATGCTGGAGACTTGCAACATTTATTTAACTTTAATTGAGGATAATTTCTATGAAGTTTGGTCAAATCCCATTCCAGAGTTTAGGAGGTAGTGTTGTTTTCCCTGATAAAATGGCTAATTCTTCAGTTTCTGCCAAAATAAAAAAAATCCTGTTGTCATATACCATTATAAAAGTCACCTATGGGTTAAAGGAATTGTTCACGATGGACACAGGGCAATTCCAATAGTTCACCTTGGCATTTCATGATGGGTGAAGTAAAATGTTTCAAAGTTTGTACAAGAAATGATCATCATTATAAAGATACAAACTCTTGCAAGCATCCCAAGCACACTAAGTTAAGAAAATAAAGAACATTCTACAGACTTTTTCATGACCAGTAGCATTCTGTACAACCTTATGCAAGTCCTGCATAAACCATGCAACTGTGGCAGTGCTCTGGATATAAAATCACCAATCAGTTTTAAAACTTTGCCTGATTAAAGTTTTGCAAGAAGGGCTCAAATTTGCCAGAGTAGAGTGCAGACCCTGATCTGTGCCTTTACTGTTTGCAAATTCAATAGTCTTGATAATAAGGGTGTCATGTAACCAAATGTCAAAGACTCAAAATTGTGCTTATTCTTGCAAATACGCATCAGTATCAATCTTTAGACAGATGACTGTTTAATGCAAGGTGAAAGTAATGCAGAAAGCTCCTCTTGGAGCTTTCTGCATGACTTTCACCCTGCATTAAGCAGCCACCAGCCTAACAGGGTCTAAATTCTTCTATACCAAAATTTCAACATATCGAGCCTTTACTGTAGTCTCAAATTTCAAAAATTTACAACCAAAAGCTCCGATATCCATTTTTTTTAAAATTATCTTTTTATACTCCCTTTAAAGCCATTTCTACAGAAAAAGCATAATTCTTATAATAACATATACAGACCTTAAGAATAGTATGACCCATCATTTAGAGCATGCCCTGCTAGTTAGATTTTCAAGAGAATATAGCCAAAATCTAAAGCACCGACACATTGTAAGCTGATGCAGTTATACATATATCTGCTTTTTTTTACAAACATTAACAGGTACATCTCATGTGTTAACATTATGCTTGCAAGATTCCTTCTTTCTCACATACAAAACACATGCTTTTCAAAATCTCAAACAGCTTTGCTGCAGTATAAGATTTTTATTGAACCCACTTGTCCCCTTAAGTATAATTGGAACAATAAAAGAAAGACTGTTTAGACTGTGTTAAAAGGGTGTAATATACACAGTAAGTAAATTCATTTTTGTTTGCTTTAAAAAATAAGTTCTGGAAGTCTGATCAGTTAGCCAAACAGTAAAAGCTGAAAAATTCAATGCTCTTTTCCAATACATGGTAATTGCAACTCATTTAAAGTGGTTTAATATAATTTCACAGGTACATGTACAAGATTATTTTTTTTACAGTTACGACTGATTTAGTCTCAACTGGTTATACTGCATGAAACACTTGCATAGAGTGGTATTCTGAGGCATATCACATATTCATAGAGGTACAACTAAACTATGAGATCAAGTTAATTTCTACAAAACATCAGTGCCAGCAATTTACCCAAAGACTTTCAGATTGCACAAGATTTAACACCTTTCCTGCGCACTTATACATACAACAAAACTATTTACAAACAACTGGCATATCCAACAAATGAAACTGAGTTGATCACATCTGATCATTCAAGCAATCAAACTAGATTATTAAATCCAATGAATCTTAAGAACTGTTAATACAGAAGTAACACTAAAATTTGTCTAAGTAAAACTGAATTGATACAAGAACATTCCTAGTAGTAAGACTACAGTAAAACCTTTCTACAGCAACCACTCGTAAGTATAATTTGGGAGTCATTAAGACAGCTGGTAGCTTAAAACTGGATGAAAGTTTAACTTTCATTCTGCATTAAACAACTACCTACTTTTAAAGACACCATTTCTATCCATTTAAAGGTGACATAAGACAGGTTCTACTGTACTAATCATATAGAAAGAAAACACAAGCTAACAATTTCTATTTGTATTACAGACACATTACTAGCAACTTAAAATCATATTTGTGATCAACTCAGTTTTCCTACTGAAGTGTGGGGTTAGTCAGTCTGATCCCAGTTGGCATAGATGTTAGGCTGTCCTCCCGAGCAACCAAGTTCATTGGACTGTGATTAACGCTCTTTGGCGGCATCATAACACACTGAACCTTGTGACCATTCCGCACCAGATAGGTGGGGCTGGAGTAGGCCCTTCGTGCTAAGGTGGTTAGAGGTTTTTTGTAAGGAGCTACTTGGATGGAAGATGCAGTGGGGAATTTACTGGTTGCGACATTTAAGGTTGTGGAGCCAGCAGAAGAGTTGGTAGCAGGACTACATGGGTTGACAGTATCTATTAGAGTGGCGGTCTGCAGAGTCGGTCCCAACGAACCGGACATGGCGGACTGGAGACTGGGCACCTCAGTAACACCTTGCTCCACTGGTAAGATGCTGCCCTGAAACAAAGGCCATTCCTAGAAATGTCCGCAACATGCAGTATTATATCGTGCATAACAACACATGCAATGTTAAACATTGTCATGATGCTGTAATACAGTAAATATGAAACGCCTTATCCTTATCCTCCTGTACAAATTATTGTCAGCCAAAGCTCTAAAATGCAGCTCATTAACCCAATATCTCATAGGCTATTTTTAGATCCGTCTTTGAATAAATCTACAGAAAAAGAGCATTAACTAGAGAAAATTTTGTAGTTTGAAACAATTGTGATAAATTGAGCATTTTCTCCTATAGGAGCAAATGCTCTATTTATCACAATTGTTTCAACAGGTGACTTTCGCAGAGGCCTCAAAAGGCGTCAATACGAGGGAATGGGTTAACTTGCTCCAGGTTTGTTTAAAACCCTTTCCTCCAAGAATAATGATTTGAGAATTTATTACTGCATTAATATTCATAGTATTAGACCGATTTTTTTTTAATAACATGGTAACAAGGACATTTTTGCCTGTGAATCGAGTCTATATTACTCCATAAGCAAACAGCAGAACCTGATCAGACGGCTCCAACATGAGCTGTCTGATATGGGGCTACTATTTGCATCTTATAAGGGAAAGGGTTTAACTTTTGAGAAGCCATCAATCAAATGTGAATCTGCTCGGATCCTGATCAGATGCAGAGTTGCTCCAAGTCTGATCATGGATCTACACTCAAATGCAGGTCAGGTTCTATTATAACAGGATAAGGATTAGATTTCCACAGCAATGTCACAAACATGTAAATTATAATTTAGAGAAATCACCTATATCTTCCCTGATCCTTTGACAGTAATAAAAGCTTACCTATATATTTCCCCACTTGAAATCTGATCCAAAATACTATATGAAACACCCTCCCCCAAATTTATGTAACTGCAGAAAGCAAAAAGAAACCAGAGCTTTCTTTTTTTTACCCGCACCAGATACAAATTCTGATCAGTTCCTTAAATACAAGTCTTTGAAAAATTAAATATAAATAAAATGTTAATTATATGACACAGTAGCGTGAACATTTTGTTGCAATGATATCTGATGTGCAATCGATACACAACATATGATCACGGATATACATTTAATATAAAGTAAACATGGTATTGCAATTTACTATATAAGATTGATACAACACATAATATAGGTTATGCACAAGCCTGGTGGACATTGCCCACCTTACAAGACCAATGTCCCTTAAAAACTAAGAGTGTCCATAGACTTAAAATGGGAAAGGGGCCCCCAAAATAGCAAGGCCACAGTAGGCACAACACTGTAGGAGATATTGGATAGGTTTAAATTAGAAATCCACTTATTTCAGACCAATATAATAGAAGAATTTCTAAACAGCTAAATATGGCAGTGGTTGTAAAACCTGTATAGCTGTTCACTTATGGATTTTCTCAAATTCCAACCTTGGATTCAATATTTTAAACACTACCTGCAAGTCTCAACTGGATTACTACCCCCTTTATATTGCTGATTGTATTAACAAACTTCTTGTTTGTGTACAACATAAAATGTTTGTCAAGATGATAAGACTTACAGTTGAATTAATATCTTCTTTTAAATGGGATGTAAATATACTTTCTATTACTTAAGGAAATTAAGTCTTCACTTATGGAAAATCTTATATAGTACCATGTATTATATATCTTATCAAGACATATTGTAGGGGATACATATGATATGCTATATACAGAAGATTTATATAATTCATGTACAATATGATATACGTACACAATTCAGAGATCCAGATAAGATGTGAAAATTATTCAAGAATAGCTTTTTACTTCTCCACCAAACCCATGTTGTGATCACATCATAGGGTTTAGTGGAGAAAGGACAATTTTAGTATTTGAGTACACAACTTTACCTGTTGCTCTGAGATTTATCAAAACATACACAGAATATCACCACTATGTTCACACTACTGTAGCTAGTGGTGAAGTTGCAACTATATTTAACTTGCATGTTTCAATAACGAATACACATAAAACACCTTTCATAACACAACTATGTATGACAACAAGAAACTTTAAGCCGAACATTGAAATAATGTGTTATGTACAACTTGCATAATACAACTTCTGCCAAAGTAAAGACACCAATTTTCTAGCCCTAAAATGTTAACTTTAAATTGTGCGAGAACACAAAATTGCAAGGACAAACAGATGTTATGCAAATGCTTTTTCAAAACAAATGGTTGGGGGATACTATGTAATCGAGTAAATGCGTTAATAAAAAGCCAATTATAAACATTGCCTTAGATTTTATACCTGGATTGACTATTAAATGATGACAACAGTCAAATAAATGATGAGAAAATCTTCAGTTGCCAGGAAATGCTTTCGATGTATGTATATATGATGAAAGGAATGGCAAAATATTTAAAACTGATACAGGTTTTTGTTTCAGCTGTATGCCCTATAATAAATAATATATTACAGATTCATAGAAAATAATTTTATTTATTGATTGCAAGCAATGAACGGCTTTAGTCCGCTTAATTCAGACCAATGGAATTCTTGTTTTACTAACCTAGAGAAAACCGACTTGAAATGCCTACTGAAACTTTTGTACTACAAGCGGTCATAGGAAAACATTAATTGTATAACTAAATCAATGGCAAACTAGGTTAATGTGAGAATATCAAAATATCAACAGTATTACCACAATGCTACAAAAAAGTGGTGAACACAATATTAAATTAAAATTCAGTGAAAAATTAATCTGAAAAGAAAATCAATCAAAATCTACCAGCTGGATTTGTTACACACTTCTGGAAGAGTCTGGTTAAGCACTCAAGTCAGGAAATATTTGGAGACCTGTAAATTGGTTTGAAGGCTTATCAGCAAAACAAAAAACGTTGGCAGTCATTCAACTCTCAACATGGCATTTCTGCTAATCAGATTAGCACATAGACTAGTCCTGAATCTATTCATGCTTAGTTAAGAAACAAACTAATTTTCATGTGATGCAAGGTAAACGACTTCACGTGCACATCCATATACAGCAAGCTGAAAATGAATCCAAGTACAATCTGTTAAATGCATCAAGAGCTGGCACCATCCTAAGAGCTACAGCATGGCTTTCATCTTTACTCCATCCCTTTCAATGCTGTATTTTCAAATGGACTATTCCAAAATTAAAAATGGTCAACCTTAGAGTGAATATTCAAGGTTGAGTGAATATTCAGGGATATTCTTTCAAGAAAACTGTAACATGACAAACAGTGCAGACCCTGATGAGAGGGCTCCTAGAGGAGGAGCCCTCTCATCTGGGTCTACACTGTTTGAATAGGATATTAGAGGCTCATGTCCTGCACTGAGAGGGTTAAGCAAGAAATTCAAATGAAAAGTAGATGTTTAAATTCAAGACAAAGTTTCATTCAGTAGCTCCAGCGTCATCCTTGAAATAAACACTGTAAATGCGCTCTAGCAGCAGTCTGAGTCTGTAAAAAACTTTACCTGCAACGTCTTCAGGCCGTTTTGCATTACTCAGTACTATTAGTAATTTTCTTTTTATCGACCTTAGATTCACTACCTGTGCTACTGCTAGGACTCTTCTTCATTTTATTCAAAACTGTCAATGTATTTTGATTGTTAAATTAATCTATTTTTTTATTTTTTTTTAGTGGCATGAAAACTTGTTGACAATTTCAGAGGCGACCTTCATCCGGGCTTTTACATCGAGAAGCAAGAGCAGCGATTGGTTGAAACTACCGGTGTCTTGGTAGTTTTACCATCTGTCTAGTCTCAATCAATCAGGCGCATCAAATAAACCTGTAGATGACCCCGACTTAAAAATGCCTGACCCAGCATTCTCGGAAAAGGACTCAAGACTTATTGTTTGTTTTTGATTGGAAGGAATGCATTTTAGCGATTTATTTTGCATTGCGTCCTGAGGACTCGCATGTCAGTGTTCAATGCGTCCTGACGAAATTATTTGCATATTTTACGCAGGACGCACGCCAAAATGTGAATCACTGGATGAGACACTAGATTACTCTAATCTAAACTGTTAGCAAAGGTAGCTTTGTAAGTTAATGATGTATACTAACACTATGCAATTACTAGGTTTTATTCATAAACCCACACATATTTGTATAAAACAACAAAACATGCATAGTACAAATAAAATTCCTTCAATTTTAAAATTTGTTTAGCTGTTGCAGAAATTTGGATATTAACCATAATATTTGGTGTAGACACTATCATGCAATCTGAAAGCTATTATAACTAGAAATATCAATAAAGGTGATGGATAACCCCCGCTCAGATGCCTTGATCGCAAATCAAACCAGGTTTTTCTACTGTTTGACCCAGTGACCTAGTTTTTGACCTCACATGACCCACTTTCAAACTCGTCCGAGATTTTATCAAGACAATAATTCTGAAAAAGTTTCATGAAGATTCATTTAAAAATGTGCCCTATACAAAGTTCACATGGATGGTTTTTCTATTTGACCTAGTGACCTAATTTTTTACCCACATAACCCACTTACAAACTCGTCCGAAAATTTATCAAGACAATCATTCTGACCAAGTTTCATGAAGATTGGGCTAAAAAGGTGACCTAGTGTTCACAAGGTTTTCCTATTTGACCTAACGACCTAGTTTTTGACCCCACATGACCCACTTTCTAAGGTGTCCCGAGATTTTATTAAGACAATCATTCCAACCAGGTTTCATGTAGATTGGACTAAAATTGTAACCAAGTGTTAATTGTGCCAGGGACAGACAAATCAACCGACCTACACCTATATACCCCCCCCCCCCCTTCTCAAACTTTGTTTGTGGGGGTATAAAACCCCCTAAAACATGAGAAACAATGTCATATCAAAGACTTTAATAACTAGTTTGCATCAGAACACAGAAAATCCTTGTTAGTTTTCATTGAAAACACATCAAGATCAGGCCTACATATGCAAGGGGTTGGGTTGGGGAGGGATCATAAGCCATGAACATTTAGCCTGCTAATTACATGTAGAGATATGATGACAAATCCATAATGTATGAATGGTGCATCACATGCCATTTGTAATTATTTATTTCATCTTTCATAAATGCTTAATATTCATTGAAAAGCATTGAAACTGGCGTAACCATTTGCCCCATGGCATAACTATTTATACAAATGTTGATTTCATGAATACTCATCAATTGAATTCTTTATAAGAAACTGTAGAATCAGATATTTATTATTCAATAAGCAAAACAGAGTAGACTCTGGTCAGACAGCTCCAGCAGCTTTTTGATCTGGGTCTCCTTTTGTAAAGGTATTAAAAGGCATATATCCAAATGCTAAATAGCAGCACTAAAAAGTACTGGCAACAATGGTAAAGCTCAAATTACAAATACTTTCTACTGAAAGACAAAATTCACCAGTAAGAAAAGCCCTTTCAAAAATCTTCATCTGGTATATTCCAAGCTACAGAGTTCCTACAGCATATGGGTAATAAACAGGAACCTTTTGTAAACATGATTTGGATCTACATCGTTGCAAATGTCAGTACACTCTTTCCCAGACAAAGAGTTAGAGTCCAAAATCATGCAATAGATTAATTTAAACTTCTACATTTTAAACGGACATGTTATAAATTCTTTACAATAGAGCAAGGCATATACATGTGAACATGTAATGGAAGTGTCTGTATAAACTCATCATATGCCCCACAAAAGTCAAAGGCCTTTGCAATTTTCTGCAAAGTCATTCAATGTGCAGTCCTTCAACATTTTACACTTGATCAATTATTAAAGATCATATTTATCCCATTAAAAGACTACCTGTAAACATTAAATTCCTCAAGTCATCACTGGTAAAAGTCTTTTGTCTCCAAATGGTATAAATTAGGTTAAACAAACAATTATATTGATTTAAATAAACAATATATATCATAGACTGAACTTAACATCTTAAGATTGCACAATGTCAAATAACAATATAACTGTAGTTATAACAATTTAAATAAATAATCCCAATAAATATTACACCAAACCTCACAAATATACTCACAATCACAAATATCCTATTTACATTAGTTTTTAACACAACTAACAGCTTTCATGCACATCAGCCTATCAATGAATTTGATTAATAACCCTTTACCAGATAGACACATTTTATACATTGGCAAACAGAGTAGAACAAATCAAACAGCTCCTGTATGAGCTGTCTGATCAGGGTCTGCTCCATTTGCTTGCGGAATATATACATGGTCAAAAATTCTTTGCTCATAATAAAATTCAGACATTATATCTTACATAAATATTCATCAGGTAAAGGGATAACAGAGCAATGAAACATTCTCTAGAGTTGATGCTAATTTATTGCTAGTATCTTCTAATCCATTGATCAACAAAACCATTTGCTGAACAGAGGAAAAAGTAGTAAAAAAGATCCTGGAAATTGGATTACACTTATGACTTACCTAACAAGAGCCACCTGTGGCATCAACGCTCATCTGATTTAGTGCTTATCAGCTAAATTTCAACTTTTTGAAGAAAAAAAAACCCTGGAGGGCAATAACTCTAAATTTTGAAATCTAGAGTTATAATTCTTATGTAGGGGTCTTGTCCTCAATGAGATCTACCAACCTATGAAGTTTTCATGTTGATACCTCTTATACTTTTTGATTAATGAGCTACATTAAAGTTTTTGCACGCCTACGACCAAATGATCACAATAGCTCAACTTTTCTTCGAAACAGACAAGCTGCCAGAATGTATAGTGACATAAAATTTCAACGCAAATGATCATAAAAAGTATTAGATTGTAATCACAACCTCAACTAAATTTCCCTTCTTCCATAAAATGAAGTAGTATTCTTTTGCAAACAGTGACAGTTCCTCATATCTTGAATGCTCACAACATTAGAAGAACAACATCAACTTCCAAACACACTAATCATATTACATTTATAAAAATAGAAAAATAGCATCAACAACACTGCATGTATATTTCATTTGGAATGGTACATTCTTCTCTTATCATTACAAGTAACTAATCAAGCATTTCTATTCTAAGAAACCATCGCACTTATTTTGTGCATAGGTTTATCTACAGGAAAAACGACTAGCTAACAAGAGTGCTCATCCTTGGAGAGACGCAAGTAGGCATATGCACATTATTTATTTTTGTTTCAAAACCTTTCACAACTCCAACATATGGATCATCTACTGTAAAATTGTGTTCAGTTCAAAAACCCCGTTTCCCATTACTTCAGTCTGAAATACAGATGGGATTGTAGGACTCTTTTTCAGTCTGCAGTAAAACCTGCCTTAAGCAACCATTCATTTATTGAACAGGAGTCTTAAAAAGCAGCTAGTTGCATAATGCAGGGTAAAAGTAATACAGAAAGCTTAATGCAGGGTAAAAGTAATACAGAAAGCTTAATGCAGGGTAAAAGTAATACAGAAAGCTTAATGCAGGGTAAAAGTAATACAGAAAGCTTTCTGTATTACTTTTCTCCTGCATTTAACTACCACCTGCCTTATTACCCCATAATTAGACCTCTTTTTGATGACTGCTTAAGAAAGGTTCTACTGTATTTCTATTTATACTAATGCTACATTTAGCAAAGTTAGTATTTTCAACTTAAAAAACATATTGCAAATCTAAATAGAGCATTTTCAAAACCCAGCATATGCCTTCTCTCTTTTATAGTCTATACATAAACAATTAAAGAAGATTATTCTGGCAAACTATGGTTCCTTGATCAAAACACCTCAAAACAGAATGTGATGGAGTATGAATACAGTTTTCCTGGATAAACGATTAATTTCAAAGTTTATATAGTTTCCAGGTTTAACCCTTTCAACAAGTACAACACCTGTCATCTGCTACAATGATCTTCAAACGTTTTAAAAAGAGTGTAAGAGTCAGGTTTGGGTCAAGGTTAGATGTAAACTTACTCAACATCTCATCTGGATCCAAATTATTTGTAAAGGACATAATTGTTCCAGTGTTGAAAGGGTTAAATAATTGATCATTGTTTTCAATTCTGATAAAATGAACAACCAACCAATCAGCACACACAAGATATGTTATGTCACATTCCATTTTATTACTCACAAAGGACCTATCAGTGATGTCTACTTAATCTGGGCTCCCAACAACTTGTTCATCATTTCCCTTTACTCCATGAATATTGACAAACAACTAGGACTGCAACGGTTCACCGAATTTCGGTTATTTTCGGTTCATTTGTCTCGATTCGAATTTCAGTTCGGCACCGCAAATTTCGGTTCGGTGCGTCGATGTATGGTGATTAGACCGCTATTTTGACCAATCAGCTTGCCGCTTTTCCTTGCTAAGTAAAACATGGCAGAGTCCGAGTTGATCGGGGTGCCTGCAGCATTGAAGCATTTTCGCTTCATGAACAAGGACGGTGTTGTGAATAAAATCTCTGCGATATGCTGCATATGTAGCGTTCCTATTTGGTATTTATGGTACGACAAAAAACATGATACAGCATATGAAGCGTAAACATGACATTATCATAGAAGCTAATATGACATTCCAAACAACTTGATCTTTTTGAAAAACAACTTAATCTTAATCCTATAGATCTAGCAGTACTTTAATGTATGTATACATGAGTAAAATTGAGTTAGATAATGGATAAATGAGAATTCTTTTAAGTTCTTTACCCTATACTCGAATAATCGAAACCGAGAGGGTTATAATCTAAACCGAACCGAATAGTACCTGAATCGTTGCAGCCCTACAAACAACTAGTTCATCATTTCCCTTCACTCCATGAATATCGACACAAGAAATAATGCCATCATGAATATTACTTCACTGAATCTTTATAATGGCACCATGAGCAATTGAATATTTTATCACAATATGAACTGTAAAATCAGATATATAACTTCATAAGCGAACAGAACAGACCCTGATCAGACGTCTCCAACAGGAAGCATCTGATCCGACTCTACGGTTTGCCAAGGAGTCAATAGGCGTATTTATGGAGGGTTAAAAGGTTATTATCCAAATAATGTTTAATTTTACTGTCCATTTTTTTTTTTGCATGTGAACAAATTTGTCCAGATTAAGTAGACACTAATGTGCATGTTGTACAATACATGTATATTTATAAATTACCAAATGGTCCAAGGATTTAAATGAACTTAACATTTGAGCCTTCTCTAAGAATGAGCATCTCTTTGTAGAGATACAGAATGTAGATTTAGACCAGACACCGAGTAAAAAGACCGATCTTCAGATGTAGGTCTAAACTGCACGACACCTGCCGGCATTTACAATATGCAAATCAGTGCTGACCGTAATCATACTGGTCTGTATAGTTTTTACGATTCCAAAGACACTTTTTTCCCAGTGTAAGGCTAATATCATGGTTTTATATTGTAGTTTAATTAGACAATTTAATCACTTATCACAGACCAAATGGGTTTGACATTACCTCAACCCCAGCAGCACCATCTAATACTGTAGCATCACCAAGCTCTGTGGGTTGATAGGCTTGTGGTGGAACTTGAGCATACATTAGGTCAGGCTGCATAGCAATCATGTAGGGGTTGGTAGGTGCTGTTAAAGCCTGTGTTGGACTCTGAAATGAGTATCATTACAGTAAAATGTTTACAGCAACCACGAAAGTACCGTATATCTCCGGTCATAAGTCGAAGTTTTCAGACCAAAAAATCACCTTCAGAAACCTGTCTCGACTTATGGCTGTATCCTAGCCAGGTTTAGAAAAAAAAAGTTGAGCAAAAATCAAAACAGAAGTTCAATTTTCAATCACGAAACTTACGACACTCCCTTGAATAACACTTCCAGTGAACAAGTTCAAAACCATGTTCTCCTTTGAAAATTTGCCACTTCAGCATGATACATAGATAGAATAACGATTTTTTGTGTTGAAACTGATATTTGTGCTGTTTATTATGATTATAAAGTCCATTACTATGCCTTTGGAAATAATTTGAAACTGCCAGCGTTCCTACTGACTATTGCAGAAAATGGCGCTCACTTTATACAAGGGAGGCAATTCTGTTGATGTAACAGCATCAATATCTTCATTGAAATGAATGGTGCAATCACTTTTTGCATGTTTTTGTAAGCTGTTTCAGATTATCTAATTTTCTCTCAATATCATCACTATTTAACTAGTTTTAATGTAAAACTCTGGAAGTTTGACAAACTGTGAACCTTCGTCAATCATTATAAAGACAAATAAAGGAAAGTGACTTCATAGGGTCAAATAATTTATTTCAATGTTTGGCAGTATTTATGTGCGAATTTTCACACTCTGTTTCTAACAAAGAAGATGGCCATCTATACAGGTGTCATAATCCAGTAAATGTGCATATACACATGGAATGGACTAGAATTACTATGGATTAAATTTTGACAAATGAAAATACAGCTTGATTTATACCAGCCAATGAAAATGCTAGGGTCTCTGTGGTAAAATAAGGTGATAAAAGGTGTCATGTATTGCCATCACCAATCAAGATAAATTGCCCTCGAGCTGTCTAAACAACAATAATAATATTCTGCACACTGACAGAGGACCGCTGATAGACATCCAAATTAATTTTTCTGCAACGTCAGATATATTTGTATAACAAATCTAAAGCAAATACAGTTACTTCACTTGGATAATTGCAGCCTTTTGTAAACACTGAACAAACGTGACAGTTAAGCCAAATATGTTTCGAAATATTTATAAACTTTGATTATAAACTGCTTCTTGACACTCACTGACAAATAATATACGTGTAACCAACGAACTTTGGAAATAGTTGCAAACTTTATGTGATTTTTGTCTCAAACGCTACAGAACGATCTACGTGAAAAATATGACTCGACATATGAAAGGGTCAAGGTAAAATTCTTGGATCTGAGGGTCAAAACACCACCCCGACTTATGGCCTGACTCGCACTATGGCCGAAGATATACGGTAAGTAAAATTCTAGGGTTTAAAGATAGCAAATGCAAGATAAAAAGTTATGAAACTCCTCTAGGAATATCTTCCTGCATTAAGCAACCACCTACTCTTATAGACCCCCATATGTATTCATTATATGGTTGCTACAGGTTAACCCTTAGCTTGATGAATATTCATCCATCTCAATCAATTATATACACAGTAGAACCCCTCTAAACTGGAATTCTAGTGGAGGAGCTTTCAGCATGCCTTTCACCCTGCATTAAGCTGCCCCCGTTTCTAAGACTGATAGTTATGCTAAATTGAATGTCCGGTTAGAAGTCTTTTGCTGTATTATATATTTACTGCAACACCATCTTCTCTTTTAAATTTTATGAAGTGTCATGAAAACACGCAAAAAAATTAGTTTGCTCCACAAAGCTTGACACTGGCCTACTTCCAACAGAAATTCACCAGCTGCATGTTGGCCTGCTGTAGCAGAACTTTCAAGCAAATAGCGTGACCAGTCTGAGGAATGTAAAATTAGGACCATGCTATAACATCAAGCATAAAAATTTAAATCGCTTTTCATTGTGGTCAATTTTATTGAGTTATTAGGTAGACTGATCACTGAATATTTCCATCAGTTCTGCTGCATTTCAAATGACATACAAAATGGATACAAGTCTGGAAAATCCCTGTTATTATATTTCAGGCATATAATTATAGTACCATTTTTGCAGCGAAACCCACCCATGCTCACTTATGTTTTAAAATGCCTTCCTGCACCCCTATACACATTTAAATGGAACAGCCCTAATGACCACAATCTTACTTGTAACATGTGATATATTGTTTATGTAGCAGATGACTTTCTTTAAGCACATTATCAATAACTACAAATTGATGGATACCCACACTTAAGTATGACGAACTATGGTATGACTATTGACATGGGTTATAACAACTCTAGTGTACATATATACATTCTCAAGGTGCACAATTTCAAATAATGATCTACCATTGTAAAGTGTTTTACCAGTCTAGGTCAAATACTTTGTTGAATAATCTTATTATATAAAGAGTCCAACCTGTGTTACGTATCGCCATTGCCCTGTATTTGCTACCGCTGCAGCTGTGGCTGCTGTTGTCCACTGAGGTGAAGTCTGAAAAGAGAATCACATTAATTCTAATGTCTGTACTATCTAGTTCTGCTTAAATTTTCAGATTGCCTTCCAGTTAATCATATAGGAGATACTCAACAACTGCATTATAAGAATGAGTGAAAAAAAGGATTATGAGACACATGTTCATAATGCCCTTTATAAAACAAAATTCAGCTTTTAAATTTATATTCATAAAATCATAAATATTTTTCCTTTTTTAAATATTCATAAGGAATGCAAATAAGATGCACAACTTATCTTGACTTATCCAGACTTGAATACTATCAAATATATATTAATTCTTAAATCTTAAGAAAATGTAAGAAAATAAGTAATGAAATGATACAAATCTTGAATTCAAAATAAACTGGTTTTTCAATTATAAAAGTTTGCTAAAAAAGTTGTAAATATAATTTCAACCCACAGAAAACTCGGCTGAGGCACCTCCATGATGTACCTGATAAGCTGAAGCTGAGCCATAGGACAGAGGTACCTGATATGTAGTATACTGAGGCTGGATGTACATGGGTGGAGTCTGAGCTGGAAGCATCAGGGCTTGTTGTGGCTAAAAATAAATTCAGTTTAAGTGGTGTTTTTTTTTTTAAAACAAATTCTAATTTCTCTTTGAATACAGCAAGGTCATTTGCAAACAGTGTAGACCCAGATCAGAGGGCCCTCTGATCAGATCTGCACTGTTCGTCATTCAAATCCTCTTGCAATTTTACACTTTCATATTGTATGAATTCTATGATCTATAATTATAAGTTACAGAGTTTTCAGGTTACCCAATATGGAATATACACTGCCAGTAAATTCCATATTAGGTAACTAGTCAGGGTTGCCACAAATCAGAGGAAACAAAATTCACTGACAGTTCCCCAACATAATTCTAAATTTCCCCCGTCATGTTACATTGCGACATTTGGGTCTTTCTGTCATAAATTATGTTATATTTTTGAGGAACTTTAAAATATATGGTCTTGGTTCTCATTCTTTTCAAAATTCCCTGACAATTCCCTGACACTTGCCCATATTTTCAAATTCCCACAACATTTCACAAAATTCCCCGAGCCTGAATTTTTTTAAATCCCCCCCCCGACGCGTGGCAACCCGGAACCAGACACTAACATTTTTATCCTACGGAGTACAGACTACCTTATCATAATATGACGTCACATTTACCACAAAATGGCTTATAATAGGTTACTGAAGGCAGTGGATGGAAAATACAAGGCTTTCAGGTGATGTCATTTAACCAATTGGATAGCTAGAAACTTGTAGGAGGTAGGATAAGGACTATTCCACTGAAAACTCAAGTTTTGAAAGAGTAATAATGCAACTTTTTGTATGGATCAAAGTCTCCAAAGAACTAATAATAAAGACATTTCTTGTATTAACCCTTTACTCCATAAATATGCCTTTCTACACAGAGTAGATCAAGACGAGACGACTCCTGCAAGAGCTGTCTGATCAGGGTGACCAGTGATTCATTTTGAAATCTGACATTATGGGTCCTCGAGACTCATGTATTTTGAAACAATGAGTCCCAAACCAAATGAACGAGTCACAGTAAGTTTTGATCAAATAGTATGACACATAATGTAATAAGAGATGTTTGTAAAACATGTACACCCCCAGACCTTTGAACTAGTGACCTCAAAAACAATAGAGGTCCTCTAGTAGTCATGACTAATCACAACAGCAAGTTTGTAGATCCTAAGACAAACCCTTGAGCAGTTATTGATCGGAAACCATTTCACCAGTTAAGGTCAAGATGACCTTTGACCTCAAAAACAATAGGGGTCATCTAGTGGTCATGACCAATCACCAGAGCAAAATTTAAAATGCTAACACTGAACCACGTGTTGTACAGAAAAACACGAGAACTCACTGTAAGAACTACTGTCAACAAAAAACCCAGGTCTAAAAGTGACACTGAAAAAGTTTCCATGCCGATGGCCACAACTGGACACGCAATATAATGCTATAAATCCAAGCAAAAACCAGCAAGGAAAACTTCGCTAGTCAAAACTCCGCCATAACGCTTAAGCCACTGTTTGCGCATGCACGGTGCTACATCTCATTTTTATCGACGAACCAATCACATTGTCGATATAGAATTGAAGATCCTAAGCCAAATCCTTGAGCATTTATTGAATGGAAACCATTTCACCAATTAAGGTCATGGTGACCTTTGACCTAGTGACCTAAAAGCAATAGGGATCATCTAGTGGTCGTGACCAACCACCACAGCAAGTTTGATGATCCTACGCAAAGCTGTTTATCAGTTATTGATCGGAAACCATTAGATCTACCCTACCGACTGACCGATATGTGCAAAGCAACCATTTTTTCTAAAGGGGGGTATAATAAAACAGTAACACTTCTAGCAATGACCGATCATGACTATCATTTTAAGACAAGATGAACTCAAGTTTCAATCAGTAGCTTCAGTGTCATCCTCGAAATTAACACTGTATTAAAATACACACTGGCAGCAGTCGGAGTCTGGTAATTTTTTTTTAACTGTTTTCAGACTATTTTTGCATTTCCACTATTAGTAGTTTTCTCTTCGCCGACCTCAGATTCACTACCTGTGCTACTGCTAGGACTATGTTTTTTATCCCAATCAATCAGCTGCTCATTATTGAAGTAGGATCAGATAAACATCTAGATGATCCAGACTAAATAATGCCTGACCCAGCATTGACAGGCCTCAAAAATATCACTCGTCCGCTCGTAATTATGAGTGGAAAGTGGTGTAGGACCAGTTAAAATTTGGAAGTACAAGTCAGACAGGACGAGTAGCTTTTTGGAGGAGAAATAATAATATATTTGGAGCTGAAAGTCTGGTTAACTCACGTTTCAAACAGTTGTTATGTACAATTGACATTTGAACCTCGCGGTCCGTTGAACGCTTGATTTCCTATAGCAAGTGCTTGTTGCTTGCTGACTGGGACTCAGTATTTTCAACAGCCTATTTTTTTTGTTTCGTAATTGAACTGATTACAGTGATGTCTCGTTAATCCGGAAACGTTCGTTCCCGGCGAAATTTCCGGATTAACGAATCACCGTCGTACGCTGCAAAATATCAACTCAATCATAAACATATGTATAATGTATATGTACATATTTACTTTCGCATCAAGAAGTCTTTTCTTGTAACGTTCATGTGTGCATATGCCCGTAATAATCGCAAGTCATATCAAATTAATTGCCTTGTTTGTCGTTCTAAATGCTTTTTGCACCCTATCCATAAGTGCCAGTTCTCTCATTTGAGTAATACAATGTGGATTATCGAATTTGCCTGCAGGCAAATTTTGTAAAATCGACTAGGTCTCCATGTTTGATACGACTGGTTTCCCCAATACTCCATCCGCGTACATGTACTTGTAAGGCGGAAGTCGGGAACCAGCCAGCTCACGCGTGAGTTAGAATCTTAGGGAATTCCTAGTGAGAATCTTTGGGAATTCCTAGCGGGAATTCCCAATTAATATAGCCTTGTAATTCCTGAATTTCAGAATTGTTTCTTATTAACGATAGCGGCGGGGTTTTAACGTAACAAATTAATTGGGCGAGTGTTCATGTCATTAAGGAACATTAATGAATATCAAACATCACTACACGCGTGCCATATGCAACGTTTTGATAAATAGCCGACACCAATTAAACAGTTTGCACACAGTCGGAGGTTGTTTTACCCATGCCCGTGATTGTACACACAAGAATTCGCACCTCCGTGGTGCACTATTGTTAAGTGTCAGGGGTGGACAATTAAGCCCCGGGGCTACGGACCCGGCCGGATTAACGAGTCACAAATACAGGTTAATACATAGATTGGTTACCGGAAATCTATGTCCGGTTCCGGAACGCGAATTTGCAGATGTAACGAGTCAATTTACTGCACAAAAAATCCGTTCCCCAGACTTTCGTCCGGATCGCGAGTTTTCCGGATTAAGGAGACATCACTGTAAATGGAGTGAAAGGCTTTACGTGATGAAAACTCCGTGGAAAAAAATAAAAAGGAAAAGGTTTTTGTGTATAATAAATGGTATGTTCGGTATGTCAGCGAATAAAGATACGACGTCGCGATAGTCTCCGTTTCAAAAAGTCTGAAACCAGTCTGGTAAGAGGGGTAAATGTTTACATCAACACCGCTTTATCTTGCGCGCGCTGGTGTCAAACCAAAATGGCAAATCGGCGACAGATCACGACGTTCTTTGGTGGTGGAAGAGATGACGAGAGGAGGGATTAAAGAGAAAACCATGAAAAGAAAGGAGTAGCAAACATGGTATAAAGCCCCATCTATGCAAGTCCACATATGTGTACCCACAATTTGTGATACCGTTCTACTTTTGATTTAACGACTCAATCAGATCAAATTTATTTTCAAGTAATTTGACGGTATAACAGTGTTTGCCTAAAAAATGTAGGACTAGTAACTTTTCAGGAGGACGAGTAAGAATTCCTAGTCACTTGTCCTACAGGACGAGCGACTAATAGAGAAAATTTCGAGGCCTGACTGATACGAACACTTATTGTTTGTTTTGGAATTGAAGGGATCTTTTTAGCGATTTATTTTGCATCGAGTCCTGAGGACTCGCATGTCAATGTTCAATGGGTCCTGACGAAATTATTTGCGTATTTTACGTGGGACGCACACCAAAATGAATCACAGAGGGTGTGCTGTGTTTTTGCTTATGATATGAAATAATATAGATCTGATTCTGTCATAACAAGAGATGTTCGTAAAACATGTATACCCCCCAGACCCCCTGACCTTTGATCTAGTGACCTCAACTATAGAGGTCATCTAGTGGTCATGACTAATCAACACGGCAACTTTGAAGATCCTAAGCCAAACCACTGATCATTTATTGATCTAAAAACATTTCACAAGTTAAGGTCATGGATTGGTGACCTTGACCTTAGACCTAGTGACCTGAACAACTATAGGGGTCATCTAGTGGTCACGACCAACCACCACAGCAAGTATGAAGAATCCGAACCAAACCATTGAGCAGTTATTATTCTGAAACCATTTCATCAGTTAAGGTCATGGTGACCTTGACCTTTGACCTCAAAAACAAAAGGGGTCATCTAGTTGTCATGACCAACCACCACAGCAAGTTTGAAGATCCTAGCCAAACCCTTCAGCAGTTATGGATTGGAAACAATTTCACCAGTTAAGGTCATGGTGACCTTGACCTTTGACCTAGTGACCTCAAAAACAATACAGGCCATCTAGTGGTCATGACCAACCACCACAGCAAGTTTGAAGATCCTAAGTCAAACCCTTGAGCAGTTATTGATTGGAAACCATTTCACCAATTAAGATCATGGTGACCTTGACCTTTAACCTAGTGACCTAAAAAACAATAGGGGTCATCTAGTGGTCATGACCAACCTCCACAGCAAGTTTGAAGATCCTAAGCCAAACCCTTGTGCAGTTATTGATCGGAAACCATTTCACCAATTAAGATCATGGTGACCTTGACCTTTGACCTAGTGACCTCAAAAACAATAGGGGTCATCTAGTGGTCATGACCAACCTCCACAGCAAGTTTGAAGATCCTAAGCCAAACCCATGTGCAGTTATTGATCGGAAACCATTTCACCAGTTATGGTCATGGTGACCTTGACCTTTGACCTAGTGACCTCAAAAACATTAGGGGCCATCTAATGGTCATGACCAACCACCTAAACGAGTTTGAAGATCCTAAGCCAAACCCTTCAGCAGTTATTGATCAAAAACCATTTTACCAGTTAAGATCATGGTGACCTTGACCTTTGACCTAGTGACCTCAAAAACAAAAGGGGTCATCTAGTGGTCACGACCAACCACCACAGCAAGTTTGAAGATCCCAAGCCAAACCCTTCAGCAGTTATTGATCGGAAACCATTTAACATGTTAAGGTCATTGTGACCTTGACCTTTGACCTAGTGACCTAAAAAACAATAGGGGTCATCTAGTGGTCATGACCAACCACCACAGCAAGTTTGAAGATCCCAAGCCAAACCCTTCAGCAGTTATTGATCGGAAACTATTTCACCAGTTAAGGTCATTGTGACCTTGACCTTTGACCTAGTGACCTCAAAAACAATAGGGGTCATCTAGTTGTCATGACCAACCACCACAGCAAGTTTGAGGATCCTACGCCAAGTCATTTATTAGTTATCATTCGGAAACCATCGATCTACCGACCGACCTACCGACCGACATGTGCAAAGCAATATACCCCCATTTTTTCAAAAGGGGGGTATAATAAACAAGAGGGCCATGAGGCCCTGAAGCACTCACCTGAGATAACCCCAGGATGGGGCAATTTTTCACCCTAAAATCATCATTTGTACAACCTTGGAAGAGAACCATATGGCAAATCTGCATGCCATTAATTAAAGGTCTAAGCCTTATGGTTTCAGAGAAAAATATTTTATAATCATTTTCCCCATGAAAAACTGATAAGCCCCAGGGCAGGGCCAAGTTTCGCCCAGAGGTCGGGGTCGTAAGTTGACCATTCTTGACAGAGGACCACAAGGCAAAGCTACATACCAAATATGGAAGGTAAGGGTCTTATGGTTTCAGGAACTAAGAATTTTTAAGGTTTTTCTTAAGTCGATGAAACTTTAATATGCCCAAGGGTGGGACCATTTTTTACCAAAGGGTCATAATTTGTACAATCATGGTAGAGGACTATATGGTGAAGCTGCATGTCAAATATTAAAGGTATTGGCCTTATGGTTTCAGAAAAGAAGATTTTTAAAGGTTTTCCTATATAATTCTATGGGTTTTCCTATATAATTCTATGTAAAACCGATAAACCCCGGGGTGAGGCCATTTTGGCATGGGGGTCATAATTTGAACAACCTTGGTAGAGGACTATCCAATAATGATATATACCAGATATAAAAGATATCATGCTACATATGATACCAAACATCAAAGCTCTAGGCCTTACAGTTTCAGAGAAGAAGATTTTTAAAGATTTTCCTATGAAAAACTGACAAGCCCTTGGGCGGAGCCATTTTTGGTCCGGGGGTCACAATTTGAACAATCTTTGTAGAAGACCATTAGACCATGCTACATACCAAATATCAAATTCTAGGCCTTACAGTTTCAGTGAAGAAGATTTAAAGATTTTCCTATGAAAAACTGATAAGCCTTTCGGCGGTGCCATTTTTGGTCAGGGGTCATAATGTGAACAATATTTTGTTCTCCCTAGCCACTGATGCTTCTGACAAAATTTGGTAATCGGGTCAGCGGTTTCAGAGATGCCGTTTGAATGTGGCCGGACGGCGGACGGATCGCAGTTTCAATAGCTCATCCTGAGCCGAAGGCTCAGGTGAGCTAAAAATATTCCTAGTGCCGTTATAAAAAATCAATTAATATACATGATGTCATTATTTTTGGCATGAATAGCCCTGGATTTAAAAGGTTTGATAACAATATTTCAACTATGTATGTTATTCTTTAATACCACCAAAGCCTCAACAATTCCTTTAATAGACAATAGATGCCAATGAATATTTACACCATCTAACAGTTAAAACTAGAACTATCACTAAAGGTGATGGAATACTCTTGCTCAGCTGCCTTGATCGCAAATCAAATATTTTGGTGCCATGACCAGAATTTGTGCCAGGGAGAGACGGACCAACACACCGACTCCTATATACCCCCTCTCAAACTTCATAAATTTGTGGGGGTATAATAATAATTCTGTACACTGGGACAAATTGCATGAAAAATGCACATCATGCACATTCACACTTCATTATTGATGCATATGCAACATTTTATCTCAGTTGGAAAAGAAATATAGAAGTAGTTTGCATCACAAGATTTGTGCCAGGTTGTGTCATGGACAGACAGACAGATCAACCAACCAACTAGCACACCGATTCAAACTGATTGAAATGCAATCAATGATTCATCTATAGCGATGCCCCCGTGGTGGTGCTCGACAATGAAAAAACTGTGACAACCAACTGCATACATTCAAGAAAGCATAATGCATTTCACTAACCTGAGCTTGTGGAACAGCATATCCGGCACCATCTGGTGAGGCAAACACTGCCATGCCATTCTGGTATGTGTATGGAACACCATTTGAAAATAGAACAGTTCCAGGAGACGCTGGCGACTCTGTAAAACAAACTGGTTTTTCATAAACTGATGGATGTCCAAATTACTCAATACTTGTGGACATCAAATAAATCTATCCTGAATAAAGTCAATTCATTCAAGTGATATAACGTTTTCAACTGAGGCAATATTTAATAGTCTTTGTATATTTTAATCTTAAAAGTTAAGAAATTATTGACCTACACAGAAACTGTTAAAGAAGTTAAAAGTGAATGTATTTTCACTCCAATTAAAATATGCATCCAGCAATTTCCCCAGCTATATATGTGAACACCGAATTCTGTTTGTTTTTCTCTCTCAAAGAAACATCATTACCAACCCAATACTCCATAGATACTTTTCTCTGCATTTGCAAACAGAGTAGATCTAGATCACACTTTTCTCTGCATTTGCAAACAAAGTAGACCCAGATCAGATGGCTCCTGAAGAAGCCATCTGATCTCGCACTGTTCTGCTTGCTTATGGAATAAAATAGACCTGATCCTACAGTTTCTGCTATCAAATATTTTTGTGTTTATGTGCCATTATAAAAAATATCATCCAATTAATATGCACAATGTCATTATTTCTTACATGAATATTCATGGTGTAAAGGGTAAATATGCATGATAGGGTCAGTCAACAGTGCTGCACCTAGGCCTGAAATTTTGAGGTACACACAGGTCCCCTGGCTTAGAATTTAGGGGACAGGATCAAAATCAAAATGTGTAAGCTTACAAAGACTCATTAATACAGTTGTCTGTTGTACAATGCAAATCTAATACTCTGATAACACTTTCAGCCGAAAATACAGCACATGTTATTACCATTCCTTTTTTAATGTTCGGTCATTCACTTTACTGGTTTTCTCGTTTAAATTAATTTAATATGCTAATTAATCTAATATGCTCAGAACTCTCCCCATCGAAGACTCTTGTAAATTTCTCTGTCTTCCATGCCCAATTTCATCTGCTCTAATTTCAATACGAGTTTTTTCCCAAAGAGACTGCAATTTTGAATTTGCTTCCCGGACGTTTCGTACCAAAAGCTGTCCTCACATTTTTTCATATTTCTTTCATGTTATAATCCAGAATACCCATCAACAATGTAATTCTATAAAGGTCTAAAAACATGTAAAGAGGCGATTCTCTAAAAGTCTAAATACCCTGAGAAATAAAGCTTGTAAAAAATTAATAAAACTGTCGTCCCAGTAATTGTTTAATAGTGATACGAAACGTTCCGAGATGAAGATTTATTGGTGTTAAAAGTGCAGCCTTCAAATCGCTTTCGCTGACACATGCAAACAGTCTACCTTTCATTGATAAATGATAAATCTGCGGATATAAAGGTAAATAGCGGAAATGGACAGACTACGAAAAGTGTGCCCATAGGCCTGCGCCGTCGTGAATTTTAAGGGACAAAGTGAAAAATATTGCGAGAATCCCAGTTTTATCCCATGCTCTAGATGCAACACTGTAGGGTTATTACATAACCCTAAAATAAGATTAGGATAAAGTGATCAAAGTTTGACAGAACTTTAGTTTAAAAGGTGTATAAGTTGTGGCAAAGACACAGCTTTTGCAACATGACAATTAACAAATTATTACCGTTACAACTTTACCGCCACAACTATGACAAATGTATCAAATTCATCTACAGTAATCACCATAACCTACAGCAATAGTATTATACTAAATAAAATTTAAACAAGTCTTACTCTGAAATATGGTAATAATCCTATGTGAACATAATCATTTCAGAAGAATTGTCAAGTATATGCAGATTATAATTATATAAGTGATTATTTTGGTGAAGTGCAACAACACTTGAATAACACCAAAATTTCAATTGTTCACAACAATGTCCCAAGGCAAATTGATCTCAAAAGAAATCATTTTTATTCGAAATAATCCCCCACACTCCTCTATTGTTCAAACTAAAACAATTTTCAACTGAATTTTGCATGATTTCCACAAATTTCATGTTTCTAGAAACAAACTGGCAATTGTAACAATCTGAAGTCAAACATTTCTTTACCAGATCAACAACTGAATCAAATTTTGAGTCATTTTCTGTCTTCTATATACAGGCATAGTTAAAACTAGAAATGTGTCCATAGGACTGATGCCCCCACTTCAGACTTTTTGTCACAGAAAGTAAGGGCCATAATCATGTATGCAATGACTGAAGCGCTTTATGCTATTTTTGCAAATAAAGGGCTGCAACTCCTAAACAACTGAAGCAATTTACATGGCTACCAAATTTGACCAAGATATAATGGCCACAAACGTGTGTAAAGTTTGGTGTGGATTGGACAAATACTTTTCAAGAAAGAGTCGGGACAAGATATTTTTAAAGTCATTTTTGCAAATAAAGGGCAGCAACTCCTAAATGACTGTAGCGATTTACATGGCTATCAAACTTGACCACGGTTTAATGGCTACAAACCAAACAGAGTCTGGACAAGATATTACAAAAGTCATTTTTGAAAAAAAAAGCTGCAACTGCTAAACGACTGAAGCGATTTACATGGCTATTGAACTTGACCAAGATATAATGGCCACAAACATGTGTGTAAAGTTTGGTGTGGATTGGACAAATACTTTCCAAGAAAGAGCCCAGACAAATCCTTCTAGATGTGCGTACGGACGTACAGATGGACAAGAGCAACCCTACAATCCTCCACTTTGTGGAGGCATAACTAGAATGGCGTTCACAGAACACTGCGGTGATGATAATGTCTCGAACCAAGCAAGTTTTTAGGTAAAGAGTTGAATTTTTTTCCCAATTACCGGTGATAATGGTTGCAGTAATAAAACATTCCTTCTTTATGAGCATATTCACATCTATAAAAGTTTGAAATAAATCCTCTCATTGGTGTACGAGTAGTTGGGACACACAAGATGTACACAGGTCAGACAAGAGCAATCACAACAAGAGGGCCAGAATGGCCCTGAAGCGCTCACCAGACAATAAGGAGAAGATTTTCAAAGTTTTCACTATATGTTTCTATAGAAACCTAGCCTGCCCTGGAGCGTGTCTAATTTTGACCCAAGCAGCACAATTTATATAACTTTTGTAGAGGACCTGAACATGATGCTATGTGCCAAATATGAAAGCTGAGAACCTTCCAGTTTTAGGAAGAAGATATTCAAAGATTTCACAATTTGCTTCTATTGAAAACTGCCAACCCCTGGGGTGGGGCCAATTTTGGCCCCTGGGTCATAATTTATATAAAATTTGTAGAAGACCTGAACATGATGCTATGTGCCAAATATGAAAGCTAAGAACCTTCAAGTTTTAGAGGAGAAGGTTTTCAAAGTTTTCACTATTTGTTTCTATTGAAAACTGCCCAACCCTGGGCCAGGGCCCATTTTGACCCCAGGGCCAAAATTTATATAACTTTTGTAGAATACCTCAACATGATGCTCTGTGCCAAATATGAAAGCTGATAGCCTTCCAGTTTCAGAAGAGAAGGCTTTCAAAGATTTCACTATGTTTCTATTGAAAATTGCCCACCCCTGGGGCGGGGCCAATTTTGGCCATAATTTATATAACTTTTGTAGAAGACCTGAACATGATGCTATGTGCCAAATATGAAAGCTGAGAGCCTTCCAGTTTCAGTGAAGAAGGTTTTCAAAGACCACTATTTGTTAGTATTGAAATCTGCCCCCCCCCCCCCCCCGGCTGGGGCGGGGCCAATTTTGACCCTAGGGCCATAATTTATATAACTTTTGTAGAGGACCTGAACACGATGCTCTGTGCCAAATATGAAAGCTGAGAGCCTCCTAGTTTCAGAGAAGAAGATTTTCACTATTTGTTTCTATTGAAAATGGCCCACCCCTGGGGTGGGGCTAATTTTGACCCCAGGGCCATAATTTATATAACTTTTGTAGAGGACCTGAAGATGATGCTATGTGCCAAATATGAAAGCTGAGAACCTTCTGGATTCAGAGGAGACGATTTTTACTATATGTTTCTATTGAAAACAAAGCACCCCTGGGGCGGGGCCAATTTTGACCCTAGGGCCATAATATATATAACTTTTGTAGAGGACCTGAACATGATGCTCTGTGCCAAATATGAAAGCTGAGAGCCTCCCAGTTTCAGAAGAAGATTTTCAAAGATTTTACTATTTGTTTCTATTGAAAACTGCCCACCCCTGGATCGGGGCCAATTTTGACCCCAGGGCCATAATTTATATAACTTTTGTAGAGGACCTGAACATGATGCTATGTGCCAAATATGAAAGCTGAGAACCTTCTGGATTCAGAGGAGACGATTTTTACTATATGTTTCTATTGAAAACAAAGCACCCCTGGGGCGGGGCCAATTTTGACCCTAGGGCCATAATATATATAACTTTTGTAGAGGACCTGAACATGATGCTCTGTGCCAAATATGAAAGCTGAGAGCCTCCCAGTTTCAGAAGAAGATTTTCAAAGATTTTACTATTTGTTTCTATTGAAAACTGCCCACCCCTGGATCGGGGCCAATTTTGACCCCAGGGCCATAATTTATATAACTTTTGTAGAGGACCTGAACATGATGCTATGTGCCAAATATGAAAGCTGAGAACCTTCTGGATTCAGAGGAGACGATTTTTACTATATGTTTCTATTGAAAACAAAGCACCCCTGGGGCGGGGCCAATTTTGACCCTAGGGCCATAATATATATAACTTTTGTAGAGGACCTGAACATGATGCTCTGTGCCAAATATGAAAGCTGAGAGCCTCCCAGTTTCAGAAGAAGATTTTCAAAGATTTTACTATTTGTTTCTATTGAAAACTGCCCACCCCTGGATCGGGGCCAATTTTGACCCCAGGGCCATAATTTATATAACTTTTGTAGAGGACCTGAACATGATGCTATGTGCCAAATATGAAAGCTGAGAACCTTCTGGATTCAGAGGAGACGATTTTTACTATATGTTTCTATTGAAAACAAAGCACCCCTGGGGCGGGGCCAATTTTGACCCTAGGGCCATAATATATATAACTTTTGTAGAGGACCTGAACATGATGCTCTGTGCCAAATATGAAAGCTGAGAGCCTCCCAGTTTCAGAAGAAGATTTTCAAAGATTTTACTATTTGTTTCTATTGAAAACTGCCCACCCCTGGATCGGGGCCAATTTTGACCCCCAGGGCCATAATTTATATAACTTTTGTAGAGGACCTGAACATGATGCTATGTGCCAAATATGAAAGCTGAGAACCTTCTGGTTTCAGAGGAGAAGATTTTCAAAGTTTTACTATATGTTTCTATTGAAAACAAGACACCCCTGGGGCGGGGCCAATTTTGACCCCAGGGCCATAATTTATATAACTTTTGTAGAGGACCTAAAGATGATACTATGTGCCAAAGATGAAAGCTGAGAACCCTGTAGATTCAGAGGAGATTTTTAAAGGTTCAAATTGTTGACGACTGACGGCGCACGCCGAAGGACGACGGACATCAGGCAATCACAAAAGCTCACCCTGAGCACTTTGTGCTCTGGTGAGCTAAAAATACACTGCATTTTGAAAGAATGTGACAACTAATCTGTTTCCAGAGCTGCAGATTAAGGTGAATACCCAATACTAAAATCATCATTTCTCCACCAAAATCTATACTGTGACCACTCTGGAATAGTCTCAGTATAGGATTTGTTGGAGAAATAAAGGAGCTATTCTTGATAATGTTTAAATTTACGCATCCTATCTGGACCTCTAGTTTCCATTCTGTTTACAAAGCCTTAAGGTTGGTGCTTATTCAGTTGGGACTCAATGCTCTATATCAGTAATGTTTCTGGTCCTAAACTGCCAGTAATGTTATGGTACATATTGAATGAATTGTTTACCATCCCTCATCAAACGTAAAACAAAAAGCAGGTTGACAGACTATGGATGAGTGAAAGAGCAACTTCATTCTGTTTTTGTTCACACACTATTATATCACAAAGATAATTGTTGTAAGTAGCTATACAGTGAGTATTGTTTTATGGTTGCATCAGCAGTACATAAGCACCAATAAAATATTAATATGGATAAGGGACTCTGTTAAATTGGTTACTACTTTAATAATATGTTTTCTACATGGTAAATCACCTACCACAGCAAGAACTACTACAAAGCTGCAATTAAACCATTTCAATATGGTAGGAAAACGAGATTCAAGGTTTTACCAAACAATATGCCTACTTGCTGGCAAGACAGCGTGTTAATGTTAATACCTTTGAGCTAAGCAGTATTATTACCATTACTAATGTTATAAAATTGTGTTACGTTACAACACTAAAACCAATTAATGAATATTGTTTTAAGCTTGTTAGATTACACAAACCTTTCTTTGAAAGAGAGCAAACAGTGTAGTGGGACACATCTAGAGTTTGGCAGGTAATGACACATGATGAAATCTCCTAGCCTAAAATCTCACACCATACATCATGCAACATTTCTTCATAAGATCAACTGGTATTTAATGAATTTAATTTTGATGGAATCCATAATGGCTGATATAAATGAAAATTTAGCATACACAACAGAAATGAAAACGGTTCAGTTGAAGGAAGGAAAATGTATTTATGTTTGACATTTGGCTGGCCACATGCATTAACCCTTCTACATGTTGTAGGCACATCCATGGCAACATTTGCAAAAGGTCTGGATCCAGATAAAATATATATATATGAAAACAAATGTAAGAAAGTCAGTTTGAAAACTGAGAACATTTCAAAGGTTAATACAAGGTAGATACTTTCTGAATACTACATGACTGTGCAAATTGTGCTGAGTGACCCCATCTAAAAACTGTTTTAAACACCAAGTGATATATGTTTACTTATAATATTTACCATCAGTATTCAGACACTCAATCTCCCCTCTCCACCAGTCTGTAAAGCTGATTATTTCAATTTTGCAACACTTTTATACCTTAAAATTAGACTAAAATAGTAGCAAACAGTGTTGACCCTGATCAAACTGCTCCTCTCTGTATATCTATCTACAGTGGGTATATACATGAAGGGTACATTTCTATTCTATCAGCATATCAAATCACATTTTTAAACATCTGAACAAAACCAAGCACACACATGCAACACACTGCATAGCTGGGTTAAAAGCTGCTTTCATTCTTACTTTTATTACACAAGAAAATATCTGGTTATATATGAATAGATGAATTTCCTCATTAACCATTACTTAAGCAGTCTGATGATACAAAGACTAAATAGAAGTGAAGCAGCTTACCAAATGCTCTTGGCAAAACTTGCTGTAAATGAAATGGGAAAAAAGTGTTAGGAAACTCTCATGTCTCAAATATCATGCTCCGAACAACGGCTTGGTTTCAATACCCAGTAACAAATAACTCCTCAAACAACCAACATTTTAGTGGCAATATTGCAAAACATGTATGGTGAAATGCTGCAGTGTTGAAACCAAACATAGAAGATGGACAATCCTTCAATCAAAACAAATTCGTAGAAATCCACTGTTTAGTTATTAAAGCCAAAATGTCACTTACAGGGTTATTCTAAATGTTTTGTGTATTTACTTTGTATCCTTAAAATTTTTGAATGAATGCACATTTCTTCTATCATGACCATAAATAGCCTAATTTACTCTTCATTTCAAGGAAAGGCACAGAGAGTAGACCCTTTCAGACTGCTCAGCTGTTTGCTCATGATACAATACAGAAATGATACTACAGATTCTTTGATCATTATAAAAGTTGAGCTAATTTCATACTAAATATTAACGAAGTAAAGGGTCAGGTTTTACTGCAATTGCTCCTGTGAACCAAAAGCAAAAGTCTGTTGTAATCAATATGTACAACCAGAGAAATTAAAGAATTCAATTTGGTAAAGAAACACAAGTCATGGTGCCAGGTATAGGGGATTAAGGCAGATGTGGCAATGTCAACACTTTCTGACAATGTTTCTCATAGTATTTTTTCAATATCACTCGAGTGAAGTATTTTCCAGTCAAACTTTGGCCCCTTTTTACTGGAACCTGTATTGCCTTCACTAAAGAACATGGCATGTGAAACCTCTGATTAACCCTCCTTTATGAAATAAATGTTTGTTGTACTTATTGGCATTTTGCCATATTTGATGGCCTAAATTTGTTCCAAGACTTTGTCATTGGTTAAATATAGTGTACTCATGTTTCATTACCCCTATTATTTTTGCCATACTTTGAAACAAAACTTCTTACAGAAAATAATCAAGCTTATTGTGACTTTTTTGTTTAAAACGACTGCCAATTACAAAATGACTTTTACAAACTTGAATTCAGTCAAATTCATGTATATACCAGTGTAGATATTGAACTACAGTAAAATCTCTCTATAACGGACACTAAATTACATCAAGTATTTTGTGTTAAAAGCAGGTGGCTGCTTAAAGCAAGGTGAAAGTTAAACAGAACGCTCCTATAGGAGCATTCTGTTTTACTTTCACCTTGCTTTAAGCAGCCACCTGCCCTAAATACCAACTAATTAACATAATTAAGTGTCCGTTGTAGAGAGGTTTTACTGTACCAGGTATTCAGGTGTATTAACATGTAAAATCAATTGTGATAGAGATTGTTTTTCAGCAAAATACACAATACATTTCGAACCCTGCTGAAGTCCAAAATAAAGTTCAGTCAAACAATGTATAATTTCAATTCAACTGATCAGAAAATTTACATGACCAACTTGTTTATGCAGACCAATTTGCAAAATCATATGCTGCAAAACGTGTAAACATCTCAAATTGATCAAGCATAATTACAAATCTTAGATTTGTTTGATTAAAGGATTTGTCACTGTATTAAAATACAAGCTTAAGTTTAGTGTCATCAAAAAGACTGAAAATGTTTCTGTGTATCTACACATGTCTATTGTGTTGAATATTCTTCAAAGAACTGGGATTGCAAGGCAAACAAACAGGCTGATACTGTTTGATTAATACCAAAATATCTTTCTATCAGAATATATATAACCATCTTAAAAGCATTTAAGAAATTTCTTAACACATGCTAAAACAATGTAAAATAAATCAAAGGACAATTTGCAAAGTTGGTCATATTCATAAAGTATTCGGGGATTAATTTCAAAATATGAGTCATGTCTGAAGGCTCAAAGCTGCTCAATTTAATCTCGTCTCTAGCTCAAAACTTGGGACATAATTTTATTAAACCCATTACTCCATGAATATTCATTTCATAAATAATATATGTATGAATATTAATTAACTTAATATTTGTAATGGCATACGAACCAGAATTGTTTTGGCCCTTGTAAAAACTATAGATTCAGATGTATACATTCCATTATGCAAATAGAGCAGACCCTGTTCAGGCGGCTCCTAAAGGCGCCATCTGATTTGGGTCTACTGCAAAGGTGTTAAAAGGCGTATATATGGAAAAAAAGGCTTAAATCACAGCCATACATAAAGGTGAATATTCAAATACTAAAATCGTCTTTTCTCTATCAAACTCTGTTGTGACCACTCTCTAGAATTGTCTAGAAGAGATAATTCTAAGATCAACATAGGATTTGATGGATCGACTAGGTCTACACTGTCTAATTGTAACTATGATGAATATTCATGCAGTGTTGCAGCCAGGACGCACAATTGCTTGATTCCCTCCCTTTTTCTGAAAAATCCCCCCTTTTTTTCACTGGAGGGGGCGCCTAGTCGCCCACTAAAATTTGAATATTGCTTTGCTTAAAAAATTCCGCGCGCCCTTTTTTTAGAATCCTGGCTGCAACACCGATTCATGTAGAAAAACTGACTTGAAGAATATTAATTATTTGGACAAGGGAATTTTGGCCATGGCAGAAATTAGGTCCATGATTTGGTCAACAGAGTAGACCTTATCTGACAGCTCCCCCCAAAATGCTCCCTTACTTCTATGTGGGGGAACTAACTTTTTATTATTATATAATATACATGTATATTTGTTAACAATTGAGACTTTGGTCGGGCACAATGCTTTGAAAGTGGCAGCATAGTCTGGGTCTACTCTGTTTAGAGAGCCTAAAGATATCTTTTCTAATTGCATAGCAAATTTCGTTAATGGCAAAGAAAATTGAAATTGTCCTTTGATTCTTCTGGGTGTCATACAATCAAGAACTAAAATATTAAAGAACAAATTAGTACAAAATATGAATGCCATGGTAACTATATAAGTTTTTGTCGAACCAGATTCTTCCTGTGGCACTAAACAGGTTAAAGTCACTTTTGAATGTTTCTTCTGGCATCATGTCAAAGGCCAGGCCAATAAAATTTCTCATATTTAGATTATGCAAATGTCACAAGGAGACCACCATTATGAATATGGAACACTAAAAGAGTGTTATTAAATAAAAGTCAAACAATACTTGAAGGAATGCGGTCAGTCATGGATTAGAAACAACAAAACATACCTGTTTTCTGATTGCTGGACCAATATTTAACTTCCGATCCCTGAAGACAAGGTTATCAGACTGGAAATAAAATATGGAAAAGGCAGATTTATCCCATCCAAAACAAATTTCTTCAATCAACTTAACCAATGGTCTGTCTGATATAGACTACTGCTATCTAGAGATACAATTTAGCTGGAAATGCTTTCAATTATCAATTGGGTGAGATTTTAATAATGCAGTCCAAATGTTTGACATAGCCAAAATTTACACATGTAAGTAAAACTTGTCAAGGTTAAAGCAGGTTTTTGATTTTTCTCTTTTACATACAAAACACTGGCTGCAAAAATGTACAATAGAATGTTCATTTAATAGAAATAAAGTATTGAGAGACTATATTGCTTTTCTTCATCCCTTCTCCAGGTGACAGAACTGCAAAAACTAATCTGAAACATAGATAGGGCTTCAAACAGCAATCATAGTACAACAGCTGTTATATCTGCCTTAAAAGTTAAATATATATTGAGCACTGAAAGCTCATTTGTCAGCTGGCTAAGGGTTAAAGATTTAGCAGAGCTGGGTCACGAGAAAAAGTTAATACCCTACTTACCCCAAGTATTCAGCCAGGTAAATGTAGGCAAATAGTGCAGACCCAGATCAAACTGCTCCTGAGCAGCAGTTTGAACTGATCAGGTTTACACTATTTGCTATGTAAGTCTAATTCAGTTTTAAAATGGTTCCAAATTGACTTGTTCAGTTCACCAATTCTATGGAGATGGGAGATTGGGTGTCCGAAAACTTGGGGTAATTAAGATATATCTGGTGCTTAGCCAACAGTGAAGACCAAGACAAGTCTAGACAATTGCAAAGAGATATCTGCTCAGACTCCATACAAGCGCATCAGGCAGGGCTTCATATAAAGACTGAACTAGACCTCTTGAAATATTTTCTTATTAATTTCTCCAAACCCAAAGCTGTGACTATTCATTAAAATCTTCTGAAACGGACAATTCTAATGAAAAGTCAGGACTGGAGGTGTTGTGGCAACAATACAGACTAGTGTATCGTAATCCGACACTGTCAAGAATGCTTGCACAAGTCATACATTTACCTTTTCTCATGCCATGCTCATTTATCAATTTTAAAGTAGAAATACAGAAAGTTGACACTCACTTCCACACTCACCTCTTTCTTGATTATTCTGTCGGCATCTTCTTGATTTTCAAACGTGATAAAGCCATAACTGAAAGTCAAGAACCACAAGTGCTGCAATTTAGCACTAACCAATCTGGACACGAGACAATCACATTAGCTTCAACACAAAACCAGCAAAACCTTAGATCAGTGCCCAGCAATTACATTGAAATAAAGTTCATTTCTTTCAAGTCCACATATCTTCTGCACAAAACATTTATCTATCAGCAATATAATTATGTTCCATTGTTTTGGACTTTTCATATAAATATACACAGTGCAAACATACCGAATTGAAGCAGTCCAGTATTGAATCCATCAGCAATATTCTGCAACCTTGTTATCCCTTGACTTACATATTATTTTACTGCCCATAAATTGAGAATTTCTGTCATGGCAGACAGTGTAGAATGAGATCTATCACATTATTTAAGCAAATAGAGCCTACTGTGTTCAGATACCATTTGCAAAGGTGTAAGAAGGCTAGGTTATCAAGCAAAGGGTCAATTCTTAACTCTGTTGTCCACAGTCCAAAATTTATATATTGGCAATTTCTTTTGAAAGTGATAAAGTGCCAAAATTTATTCCAAGTATAGTGATATCCATTCTCCACTAGGCTGCAATGCTGAATTTATTAAGTGAATTTGCCATCATTTACCTTTATCTGAAACTAATGGAGTAGCAGGGTTGGCAAAATCAACTGACTCGTTCATTTGGTTTGGGACTCATCGTTTCAAAATATGCGAGTCCCAAGGACCCATGTCAGATTTCAAAATGAATCGCTGCTACTATTAGTAGTTCTCTCTTCCCTGACCCGATTCACTACCTGTGATACTGCTAGGAATCAGTGTTTTATTAAAAACTAGAACTATCACTGAAGGTGATGTATACCCCCACTAGCACATTTGACACAGAGATGGGGGTTATAGAAATAAAGCTCCCGACCGCTACATTTTCATTTGTTAAATTACGAAAAGGGAGATCATTCATTCATGCACTAAGCGACAAATCAAAACCTTTAATCGCAGGTGCAGAACTTCAGATGTGGTTCAACAGTACTCAAATTTAATGAAGCGTAACGAAATTCAAACCTGATCTGTAACTCATTATAATAAAGCCACATACTACATATCACTACAATATCTGCTACAGTTTAGATACAAACTCCGGAAAACCTGAAATTTCCTAAAAAATTCTAAGTCAAAATGCTGTAAATTCCGTTAGAAATCAATGCAGTGTAACAAAATTCAATCTTGATCTGATCTGTAACTCATTATTATAATGCTACATACCAAAAATAACACATCAATAACTGCAAGGGTTTAGAAATTTTTTTTGGAAAACCTGAATTTCCTGAAAATTTCTGAGTAAAATCACTGTATTTCCGCAAAATCAATGAAGCGTAACGAAATTCAAACTTGATCTGTAACTCATTACAATAAAGCCACATACCAATTATCACTTCAATATCTGTAAAGGTTTAGAAAAAAACTCCAGAAAACTCCAGATTTTGAGAAAAATAACAAAGGGCAATAACTCCTAAAATACTGAAGACAGAGTTACAAACCTTGTGCACTGTACTTGCGGTCAATGTGATCTATCGGTATATGAAGTTTGAAGTCAAAAGCTTCTATACTTTGGAAGTTATGAACCGGACAAGCCGACGAACAACCGGACGGACATGGCGACTCCGGTATACCTCCAGTACCCCACCCCCCAAACTTCGTTTGTGGGGATATAATTATTTGCATACTTTATGCAGGACGCACACCAAAATGAATCACTGAAATGGTCATTTTTCAATGTTAATTTTTGTTTTAAAGTTTGAACATAGCTTATTGTTTTTATTATACAAGTTACAACATAGCGTATTGTAGACACTGATCAACACCCTTCTTCAGCAGTTCAATTAACTTCTAAAGGTCAAATATGATAGGTAACTACAAATAACGATTAACTTTGTGTAAGAACAAGAGTAGGAACACATGTCACCTGCTTGCAGGTGACACAAAAACTGTTAATCCACTGGAATGTGAAAATCAGAACAAAGGGGAATAACTCAAAAAGTATTGCATGCAGAGTGATGAACCTTAGTTACATCAATTGTCCTCAATGAGAAGACTCGTGAAATTTGAAAGCTCTATAATGATTAGTTTAGAAATGACGGCCAAAAAAAGGTACCGTATTTCCCCTTTCTATAGCGCCCTCCCTAATAGTAGCTCCCCCCCCCCCCCATAATATACGCTTCGGAAAGCCATCAGGGGTCAACTTACCCCACCCACCTCAAAGTCAAAAAGTTGGCGAAGAAAAAAAATCTCAATGCATCATCACTAGTAATAATTAGGGAAAGCAAATTACACTGAAACTATTTTATATTGTTGTTGCATACCGGTAGGTTATTTTGTTTCTTCTTCGACTTGCTATGTTGGCGAAAAGCGTTAATATCTGATTATTCAGTGCTGTAAACCATGTATACATGTCATTTCTGCAAGCAATTCGGTTTCCATTTAACACCGACACATCTACATATCGCTCTTTAACTCTAATTGTAATTTTAAAAACTCACTATTTCCCATACCTAATTGAAAGATGATTCTGTTTTCCACTTGCCTAACGGATTAAACCAATTTTTGTTCAATTTCCGTTTTCGTCCGGTTTCCCACATTCCTGTGTATAAGTATTACGGTAAAGGGGAAGGGTCTTCGAACATTTCCGTTTTGACCGTACCTACACACTCGTAACTTCCGTTGATAATTTTACTGTAGAGCAGTCTAGCGGAAGTTGAGCCTTGAAAGGTAAATACGATTCTTACCTTCACTTTAAAAGTAATAAATCTACTAAAGATTAAGTTTGAAATGAATGATTTGTATGATTTCGGTCAATAAATGAACCAAGTAGGATGTCTGCAGGTTATTTCAAGTATTTCAAGTCTTATATCGGCGCAAATATGATTAAATTTCAGAGTATGTAATGTATCATTCTTTAGCCTATACAGTCTCTACCGTGAAGGACATAGTAAAAACTCCGAATTTTTGGTATGAAATAAAAGCTCCCTGTCTGCGTTTTGCATCGCGCCCCGGCACTTCTATAAGAGGAAATACGGTAAGTGTGATGGACAGACAGTCACACACTGCCTCTGGGTAAGGTAACACAAAAACTGACCACTTACCCTTTAGAGACACCTGCCCTGTCTGCTATGATCTTCGAATCTTTAACAGCTCCATATGTTGAGAAAAACTGCTTCAATTCAGCTTCTGTTGTCTGCAAGTTTATTGAGAAAAAATATAACTCAATTCGGGAATTTCCTCTGTCCAGTCATTATTTTAAACAATGAAATTGTAGCAAAACCAATGAATGTAGGTGCCAATGCTCGTCTGTTTGATTGTAGTCCTGACGATGATGAACACTGGGTGTGTACAGACTTCCAGCACTAATATTCCAAGATTATTCCATGATAAATTTCAATTGTCCATGATACTTTTACTGAATTTCATTTGATCAACAATTACTGACATAGCAAAAAGAATTTTAAGTGCGTTACATTTCTGCAAATCTAAAATTTTCAATGAATTTCTTCAAATTCCAGGGTTATTTCAGGAATTTTTGTGATATTACCATGATAAATTGCCCAATTCAAAATTCCATGATTTTTCCAAGAAAAGTCAATTTTCCCATGACTTTTCCAAGTCTGTACGCACCCTGTGAACAGCTGTGTGAAGTTTAATTAGATTTGTATGAATAGTAAAGAAGTAACAGCCAATGTTAAAGTTTCCAGACGATATCGCCACACCTGAGTTGAGACAATAGCTCATATTTTTTTAATTACTGGTGACAAAAATATGAAATCAACAATAAAACATAAATGAGCAATTTCATTACAAGAGGGCCAAGATGGCCCTTAATCGCTCACCTGATTACCATAGATTTAAGATTTTTGCAGGGTAGCCCATGGGTAGGGTCAATATTGAACTTAGGGACAATATATGAACAATGTTGATAGTGGATCATGTGCAGTGGATCATGAGCAGTGGTTCTGCATAACAAGATTTTCAAAGATTTAGTATATTGATTTTATCAAGACAATGATTCTGACCAATGAAGATTGCGCTAAAAATGTGCTCTCCAAAGTATTTTTCTAAGACTTGACCTAGTGACCTACTTTCTATTCCCACCCAACCCATGATCACAATCAACCTTGATATCACCAAGACAAACACTCTGTGCAAGTTTGAGGAAGACTGGGCTAAAAATGTGGCCACTGTAGTGTAAACTAGATTTCTCTAAGATATGACCCAGTGACCTACTTTTTGACCTCACATAACCCACTTTCAAACTTGTCCAAGATTTTATTAGGACAATCATTCTGACCAATTTTCATGAAGATTTGGCTATAAATGTGACATCTAGGGTGTTCACAAGGTTTTCGTACTATTTGACCTAGTGACCTAGTTTTTAACCCAACATAACCCACTTTCAAACTCGTTTGAGATTTTATCAAGACAATCATTATGACTAAGTTTTATAAAGATTGGACTAAAATTGTGACCACTAGAGTGTTCACAAGGTTTTTCTACTGTTTGACCTAGTGACCTAGTTTTTAACTCCACTTGACCTACTTTCGAACTAGTCCGAGATTTTATCAAGACATTCATTCTGACCAAGTTTCATGAAAATTGGACTGAAATTGTGACCACTAGAGTGTTCAAAAGGTTTTTCTACTGTTTGACCTAGTGACCTAGTTTTCAACTCCACTTGACCCACTTTCGAACTCGTCCGAGATTTTATTAAGACATTCATTCTGACCTAGTTTCATGAAGATTGGACTAAAATTGTGACTACTAGAGTGTTCACAAGGTTTTTCTACTGTTTGACCTAGTGACCTAGTTTTTTACCCCACATAACCCATTTTTCAAACTCCTCCAAGATTTTATCAAGACAATCATTCTGACCAAGTTTCATGAAAATTGGGCTAAAAATGTGACCTGTAGAGGGTTCACAAGGTTTTCCTACTATTTGACCTAGTGACCTAGTTTTTAACCCAACTTGACCCACTTTCGAACTCGTCCGAGATTTTATCAAGACATTCATTCTGACCAAGTTTCATGAAGATTAGACTACAATTGTGACCACTAGAGTGTTCACAAGCAAATTGTTGACGACACACGACGCACGACGCACACCGCACGACGCACGACGGACGACGGACATTCAAGTCTCCCAAAAGCTCACCCTGAGCTTTGCTCAGGTGAGCTAATAATTAACATTGCAAAAATCCTTTATGCAATTGCCTTTCTCAACGACTTGCAGAATTGACATGTGATTGTGGTATTCAGGCAGTGATCCACACACGATTGTTGAAATATTTATTGACCAGGCTGAAGAAATGTTTGTAGCAAGATCCAAATGAGTCTAACAATTAAACATGCTTTGTAAACAAACTTTCATGTTTTAAGCAATGGCTAAAACATTGTATAACATGCACTATTGGCAGTTGGAATACACTGATCCAGTTGAACATAATGCATAGTAATACAGTAAATCTCAGTTATAACAAATTCCAAGGGACTGAAGGATTTACTTCGTTATAAATTATGACTCTGGCACACTACTGCTCAAAACTTTATTAACCGTAATTCAGACAAGCAAATGAATATGTATAACGATCAAACTCCCAAAATGTCCATCATAAATTATGTCGTACAGCTTACTCATTTGTGGAAGAAATCAGTCATTTGCTTTTCAACACACCAGGGTCCGAATTTAGGCTAAAAACTTACTGGCATTATTTTGCCAGTTGCAAAAAAATAAACTGGCAAAATCAAATTTTCAGCTCGCATTTTCAATATTACTATGCATTATTTGTAATCCTTTTCTTATTTTTGGTACTTGCAATTTTGAAATTTTACTTGCATTTTGCCAGTATGCCAGTTTAAATTCGGACCCTGCACACGTTGATGCTTGACAAAAAATTGTTTCATAGATGTCGACGTTTTAAAAAAAATCATCAGGAGTATTTGGTTGTTGCTCCAATGCCCGGTGCAAATTGTATATAGCGGACAAAGACTTATCTGTGTCGTCATCGGTATTTTTAGCGGAAAATGCTGAAATAATATGGGAACAGGGAGGGAATAACAAAACCGAAGACTTCCGAAGAGGGGGCAGCATAAAACCTGAATAAAGCTATAAATTCTAAAGTGCAGAACAAAAGTGACCCCAATATAAATCACATATTGACATCAGTTTTATCACTTACATTTGCTGCAATGCCGCCAACAAATATTCTGTTTGGTATTACTGTGCCATACTTTGGAGCTCCACTCAACGGTGTGCCACATGGAGTGGATGTGGGGCTGACATCTGCAGATGAAGTCTAAACAAAGAAGAAAATGATGTTCCATATACTTTATTCCCAGTCCTCGACCTTTTTCAACCCTTTGAATGCAATCAACTGATATTTGCAAACATTGAACATCAAGATCATAGGGATCAGGATTTAAACATTTTGTTATTCATGACTGGTTTATCAAATTTAACAATGATAGTCAGCATTCAGAGGGTTAAAACATCAATCTATATGTCTGAACTCTGTGCTAATTAAGCTTAAAATCAGCCTTATACCAACAATGGAAATAGGGTAACATGAACTAAACCAAATTTACAAGGCTAACAGTGCTCTAGCTAGATGCAGACAGCAATGCAGTGCTGTTTTGTTTTTTTAAAACTTGTACAAGTCCACTCTTGTCATGGCAAACTCACTTGCAGCGATTTTATTTTTTTTTACAAATTTTCTTGCAGGAGTCCTGGGACTCGATAAACTGCAAATCCGGGAGTCCCCAAATTGAAAAGAATGAGTCCAAATATTCTATGAAAATACATTAAGCACCCAGTCAAAGGTTTTTGTAAAACTGGCTTTTTCATTCTAATAGCTGATGAAAATCTGGGTATCGATTATATTCAAGATATTATTAATTAATAAAACTCTAAAATTAAATTTTGTTAGAAATTTCAATGCATTATTGGGACTCACATAATTTAAAACTTTGCATCCCCAGAGACTTTTGTTGAGTACAGGACTCGGGACTTGCAGGTAAAAAAAATCACTGCACTTGATACAAATTTCTTGATGTTACAAAGGTCCAACTTTTCTTCCTTAGTACTTATCCTACAAGTCTATAAACGTAAGTTTTATGCCGAGTTTGAACCGACTACATTTTCGGTAGTTATTTTCATTCAGTAGTGTTCATTTGCACATTAATTCGTAATTTATTGGTGTTTGTATAAAGTCATACTTCTCAATCTGAATGAGATATGAATTGGACCTTATAACAGCGTCCTGCAAGGCATGGCCGGTAATGATGATCACGATGCAGGTAAATCAAAGATTGTGCAAATAATTGTTTGTGTCATCACAAGATCACATAACAGAGCTAACCATTAAAAACAAACTCGAAACAAGAGATGTCACAGTCACGTGACAAATGCCCCCAAAAATTGTACCCTGTGACCTTGACCTTTGACCCATGGACACACATCGTCTTTGTGTGGTGAACATTCGTTCCTGGTTCCTTTGAAATCCATTCACAGATAAACAAGTAATTATACCCTGTGACCTTGACCTTTGATATATGTACCAGGGAGCTGAACGCGACACATCGTCTTTGTCTGGTGAACATCTATGCCAAGTTACATTGAAATCCATTGATAGATAAAGATGTTACAGACCGGACACGAAATTTGTGACAAAGTAATTGTATTCTGTGACCTTGACCTTTGACCCATGGACTAGGGAGTTGAAAGCGACACATTATCTTTGTCTGGTGAACATTTGTGCCAAATCATATTGAAATCCATTGATATATAAAGAAGTTACAGACCGGACACGAAATTTGTGACAAAGTAATTGTACCCTGTGACCTTGACCTTTGACCTATTGACCTGGGAGTTGAAAGCGACACATCGTCTTTGTGTGGTGAACATTTGTGCCAAGTTATATTGAAATCCATTGATAGATAAAGTTACAGACCGGACACGAAATTTGTTACAAAGTTATTATACCCTGTGACCTTGACCTTTGACCCATGGACCTGGGAGTTGAACGCGACACATTGTCTTTGTGTGGTGAACATTTGTGCCAAGTTATATTGAAATACATTGATAGATAAAGAAGTTACAGGCTGGACACGATATTTGTTACAAAGTAATTGTACCCTGTGACCTTGACCTTTGACCCATTGACCTGGGAGTTGAACGCGACACATCGTCTTTGTGTGGTGAACATTTGTACCAAGTTATTTTGAAATCCATCCACAAATAAAGAAGTTATAGAAGGGACACGAATTTGGGATGGACGGATGGAAGGACAGACGGACGGACGGACAATGCGATTACTATATGCCCGCCTTTGGGGGGCATAAAAAAAAAACATGCCGAATTGGAATATTATTTGGTGTATAAAATGACCCAAAACATCCTCCCAACGTATTTAAGGAAATAAAGGTTACAAAAGATATAGATTTTCAGAAAAGGCAGGGCTTTTTTTCCCAAAATTGGGAAGGGGCCTTAGCCTTTCATTTTGGGAAATTCAAGCGCGATTTTCGACCAAATTGGGAAAAATATGTAGACTGACTTTCAAGTATTATAAGCAAAAATGTAAAGACAGGTTAAACAGGACTGATGTAAAGATGTCTTTAAAGGCATTTCAAAGCTCCTTCATTAGTGACCCCCATTTTTGATTCTGTGGATATTGTAGGTGTTAAGACAATAAGAAACTCAGATGCATCACTATGGGACAATGTAGGGGGTGGTTGAGTTGTACTTGCCACACTTGATGATTCAGATACAGAGTGAGACTTAGATACATTAGGAGAGGTCGGGGTGAAATCCGGTGAGTTGACTGTCTGGTCTTCTGACACTGGGAGATCTGACTGACCTTGCACTTCAGCAGACGCTTGTGCTGTCAAGGAGGAAAATGAATCCGACTTTGTCCTTTTGACACCAACGGTGAAAAGGCTGCGCTGTTTTTTATCTTCTGCAGCCCTTTTAACGGATTTTATATAATACTTTCCGTTTTTCGACATTTTTAAAGTTTGTTTAGGGAGTGCTTGTTTTCCAAATATTAATTCAGATAACCGTAAGAATATGTTCTACAGTATTCGTTTAGAAAACGATTCAATTATTGTTCATAAATTTTAAGCATGTACAGAAAGCTATCGTGAAGCATTTCAAACAATTTAATCTGAAATGGTGACCGCGTAAAATCTCCAGGCAGTTTAATAAATCGTGCAAAATTACTGGATTTAGTTCTCGATTCAACAAATCAAATCGGGTCGATAAATTCGCAGCATCTCGGTCATAAATAGAGTGCTGAGTAATCTTCGTATAGATGCTTGCACAAATAAAATAACGTTGGATTAAAGCGTTTAGGGACCGTGATCGCTATGTCTTCCCGAAGACGAGTGTGGGTTACTTCCCTTTGAATGGACGAAGGTCCGATGGCCCGAGTTTAATTTTGTGTCTTGTTTTTTCGTTTTTCTTTGACATTGGCAGACTTATTGTTTGGACCGGGGACAACATATTGGGAATTTCTGCATCGTACTTTTGGGAAATTCTTTCACCGAAATTGGGAAAAAAATAGGCTTTTCGCAATTGGGAAGTCACCGAAGATCGGCCTCTATTAAAGAAGGAAAAAAAGCCCTGAAAGGGCATTTGTTTAATCAAACGTTTCATAAATCAAAGTTTTTAATTTATCCCTACGAATGACATAACAAGAGTTGACTGTAGCTGATATTGGCCATGTCTCCGAGATGAATAGGTTACCTTTTTTGCTAAATTGACTGACGGTTTCCTCCACTGGGTTGAAAATTTGACAACGACAACCCTGTCAAAATAGCTCACCTTAAATGATTAGGTGACAAACAAGTCTGCAGGTGTATAAAATAACCCACAAACCATTAAGGAAAAGTTTTGTGTCTTGCAGGACGCAAAGACTTTACAGTTAGGGGTCATTTGATCAAAACTTGCATCATAGAAGCAAGATTTGCATCTGGGAAATTCCAGTACTGCTGCTTTTCTCTGATGCCATCACGGTGATTTTTTGGTAGGTGCTTTGATTACTGGTAACCCATCAAAATATTTGTTTCCTGAAATGTTTTCCCCCTTTTTAAACCATTTTTGTGGTGACTTCTACTGTGTAATTAGTAGACTATGAGTAATCACCAATAACATGTGGACTTTCGTCTATGCTTGGAGTTTTTTATTGTTCAGAGCTACAGATAAAGGTGCATACCCAAATACTAAATTATCATTTCTCAAGCAGAGTTGGTACTTGTTAGCTCTCTAAATTGATAGCAGCAGCAAACAGAATGATACACAATGAAATAATTAGGAATTGCATTTTGTATAATACACTGCAAATTTGGCCTTAACCCTCGCTGTGTGGATATGTCACTAATATCATTTGCAAACAGAGTAGATCCAGATGAGAGGGTTAATTCCTAGAGGAGCCCTCTCATCAGGGTCTGCACTGTTTGTCATGTTGCACATTTCTTTAGAAAGATCCCTAAATATTCATCACAAGCTTGACCTGTTTGAATTTTTGGAAAAGTCCATTTGAAAACTCGTCGTTGTAAGGGATAAAGAAATAGGATATTCTGCCATTATAATCCCCCCCCCTTCTTTTTTTTAACTCTTTCTTTCATACAAATGCATTTTCACACATTTGCAAACAGAATAGATCAAGATAAGATTGTTCCTATTGGATCCATTTGATCAGGGTCTGCTCTTTTTGCTTTTGACAAATGATACAAATCATCGGATTCTACAAGTTTTGTCAAAGTAAAAAAATTCCTTGAAAAGTTTCAGCTAATAAACATTCATGTCATTAATTTTTTACATGAATATTGAATGAGGAAGGGATGCTCAACAGGGCCTTTTACTGGCTATTTTGGAAAAAACACATTTAATAGTTGGGATTTTTTCGCAAAAAAAAAAATGATTTGGTAAGCATTTCTGGTCCCATTGTAATTCATTTTGCACTTTTTTTTAGCTGGTTAATAAAAAAAATTGGTGTCTATTGGGAATTTCTTCCACAAATTGGAAATTTCTTTTTACCCATTTTGAATCAGGAATTGGTCCATTTAAGATAGTCTTTATTACTAGTATATGGCAGCAATAAAAAAATTGCTGGTACTTATATAATTTAAATTTTATCTGTATTTTATTAATTCCTTTCTCAGTGTTGCACATAGAGCGTGAGATAATACCGAGATTCCCGCGATAATTTAGATTTTGTCCCTTAAAATTCCTACGGGTGCACTTTTCATAGTCTGTCTATTTCCGCTATTTACCATCTGCATATCGGCAGATTATGACCTCTCCAATAAAAGGTAGACTGTGTATGCATGTATCAGCGAAAGCAGTTTGATGGCTACTGTTTTAACATCAATAAATTGATAACCAGTTAAACAAATTCAAGGCTACGGGACGTTTCGTACTACTATTAAAACTTACTGGGACGACAGTTTAATTTAGCGAGCTTTCTTCTCAGGGTATTTAGACCTTTCGAGACTCGCCTCTTTGCTTGTTTTTCGACCTATATAGAATTATCTTGTTAATAGGTATTCTGGATAATAACAACATGAAAGAAATATGAAAAAAATGCTTTTTTGTACGAAACATCCGGGGACCAAATTCAAAATGGCAATTTCTATGAGTAAACATCGTCGTATTGAAATTAGAGCAGACGAAATGCAAACTGAAAGTAAAACTTGCGCATGGAAGAGTGTTTTCGATAGGAGAATTCTGAGTATATTAAATTAATTATAAACAAGAAAACCAGTGAAGTGAAAGATCGAAAATTAAAAAGGAATGGTTGTCAATGGCTATAATCGAAGGTAAGATGCAATGCAAAACCTATTTTGAATCGAGTCTTAAACTAAGAATCATGAATGTAAACATAATGTGAGCTGAAACTGTTATTAAGAGTAGTAGATTTGCATTTACAACAGACAACTGTATTCGTCAGTCTAGGTAAGCTTATACAGTTTAGTTTTTGATCCTGTCCCCCAAATTTTTCCAAATGTCCCCCAAATTGCAAGCCAGGGGGCCCATGCGCCCCCCAAAATTTCAGACCTAGGTGCAACACTGCTTTCTACTTTCAGATTTTCTCTAGCAACTTCATAGAGTTGAAAAAGCTGAGACACCTTGCATTTTATGTTTGATTGTATAAAGTTGGCATCAACCCCGAAAGTGAATTGCATTTTTATTTTTACAAGAGATTAACAAATCATTGACGTTAGAAAATTGCTCAAGGAAAAAGTGCAAACATCTTTCCAGACTTGTGACTTGTCTATGCAAAGAGAAGCCAATGACCAGCAAGTTGACACATATATGCACTATCTACGTCTTCTCTATTCACTTGCATGTTATGATGTTATATCAACTTGGTCCCACTATTACATCTTGCCCCATACGGTTCTGCAGCGCGTCTGAATAGCATAAGAATTGAGACAACTGTTCCCCTTCCATGATCAAGAGGCAACTAACAAGAGTTTAAATGGAAACTGAAGTATCTGCATCTCCGATTGACTAGTGTTTTATTTTTTTTGCCGAAACGTCCCCATTCTCCTCCTTTAACAAGTATATATTCTCTCCCCCCATCCCCCCTTTTTCAGGGTTGCCACAAACCAGAGAAAATAAATTCCCTCAATTCCATCGCAAAATTTGGCGTTTCTGTCATAATTTCTGTAAAACATTATGAAAATTTAAAATATATGACTTTCATTCTCATGCTTTTTCCAAAATCCCCGGACATTTGCCTTTATTTTCAAATTTCCATGGCCTTGAATTTTTTTCAATTTCCCCGACTTTTTCCCAAGAAGCGTGGCAACCCTGCCTTTATTGAGAGAAAAAAATCCCTTCAAATTTCAGTGACACTGATGTCAACAGAATTATTGAAATATTTGGAAAACAACATACCCAGAGACGTTGATTTGTAAACCCGCCTTACAAAACAACTATGATCAGGGTTTTACTGTATTACAATTTAAAAATAAGATCTGTTTGTGAAACACTATGCCCCCCTCATATATTTGACCTCTGACCTTGACCATGACATGTCACCCCTAAAAATGTGCGGCTTTGTGAGATACATATGCATGCCAAATATCAAGTCTCTATCTGTACTGGCTCAAAAGTTAAGACCAATGTTAAGGTTGCGTTAAAAGTTATAGACAAAGAAACAGACAATTTGACCTTTGACCCTGAAGGATGACCTTGACATGTCACCCCTCATAATGTACAGCCTCATGAGATACACTTGTTTGTAAGCATGCCAAATATCAAGTCTCTATCTCTACTGATCCAAAAGTTATGGCCAATGTTAAAGTCCGTGATTTGACCCATATATTTGACCTCTGACCTTGAAGGATGACCTTGACCCTGACATGTCACCCCTCAAAATGTGCGGCTTTATGAGATACATATGCATGTCAAATATCAAGTCTCTATCTGTACTGGCTCAAAAGTTATGACCAATCTTAAAGTTGCTGACAAACAGACAAACAAACGAACAGACAGGGCAAAAACAATATGCCCCCTGACTATCGTCAATGGCCATTGGGGGCATAAAAAACAAATGTCTCTGATGCACATTGTTAAAATTTTATTTAATTTTCCCCATTTTGCTCTCACAACACATTTCCCCCCATTAATAAGGCTATTAATAAAGGGCCCTGCTACCAATCCCACAAAAGTGAAAAAAAAACCACACAACCCACTGGTGTTCCTAGGTGCATATCTAAAACAAAACAAAACACTGGTGTTCCTGAATGCAGATCTCATAATCATATATCTCCATGTTACCTGTAAATGATATGTGGATCCAGTAACTTTTTCCCTTATAACCCCCACCCCCCTTTTTGTTCAGTGTTGCAGTGCTATAAAACCCAACATGACTCAATTATAATTACCTCTTGATTAGTTTTGCTACAATTCTGTGCCAATGTCAGTACTCAATAGCATACCAATATTGTCAGAACAATAGATAATGAAGAGGTGTAAATTGTCATTCTTCACTGGTCTGACCACTCTTTAGAAACATCTTGTAAAAACGATTCCAACAACATAAAGAGTTTGGTGGTGAAGAAATAAGGGAGCTATTCATTCTTGACAATGTTTTAATTTAAGAACCTGATCTAGGCCTCTGATATCTTTTTTTTTCTTTTTCACTAATAGGAATCATGAACTCCTATTGAGAGTACATGGGAGTAGAATTCTGCAATAGCATGGAGACGTAATAAAACCATGAGCAGAATGTGTTCCTTGGTAAATATTATTGTCTGTTGAAAGTTGGATTAGATAATTAAAAGCTTGACATGACAGGTGGACAACAGACTAGATAGAACTAAGATCCCTATGTGTCACTCAGTTAAAGCGCAGGTAACACAAAACTATCACTGGCAGCAGCTAAGCAAGAACAGCTGAAGCCACAGCAGAGTGAGCAGACTGTGTAAAGTGTTTGACACATATACTCATTGCAGGTGATACCATATGATACATAATACAAATGCTGCAAATGTAGATCTACAGTAGATTAAATTTACAAAACATGGTAAAGGTTCTTCATGAAGTCAATCTCCTCCAATGGCATACCTGAATCATATTTTCAGCCAACTCTCTCCACATTTAAAGTTGTTTTCTGAGTATTCTATCTTTTCTAATTAACCACACTTTATTATATATATCCAAACCACGTTTATTCCATTGCTGCAATCTTGCAAGTCATAAACAGTTACATCCAAGAATTCACTCATGTATTTTCGCCTCTCAGTCTCACGCGCATGAAGCCAGCATGGCTATACCAGTTGTAATGTGGTTCTTATTGCACTTCGAACGTTCGCAATAAATGTCGACGATCATTTACATATCTACCTAAGGTAGCATCATTGATCTAGCAGTCCAAATTAAAACCAAAACCACACCTTGCATTCACACAGGGGACATTCGGAAACACTCCACTCCTACAGCAAAAAAAGTTCTCAAATTATCTCTGATCTTTACACACACACACAGAAACCTGAAATAATAAATCCGTAAACATTCAATGGACTCACCATTCCTGAAGGAGTCTGTGATAAGAAACGTATATGATAGAGGTGTATATGTATAACAAGGTAAAATATCTTCGGGTTCTTATGATGACTTCAAGCGCTTACACGTTGTGCAGCCGAACTCTGTGAAGAGGGCGATTCCATTCCTGGAGCGGGGGCTAGGGATGAATGTAATTCCAGGTAAAGTGTACGCAGTTCGTCGATTTATTCATACTTCTGTGATTTATCAAGGCGTTAACAATGCATTCGTGCCCTTTTCTTATACTGATTCGTAACAAAACAAATATGCATTGCAAATTTGACGAATTTCTAGCCCATTTTTTTTACACCCCTATGCAAATTAGCTAGGTGTAATCACCCTGTTGCACCAAAGGCGGGAAATCCACGAGACAGGGGAATCACTGTCATCCACACGTTGACCTGTCATATGACCTTGATCACCTGTGTCACAGAGAAGCAAATGATTTAAGCATTTGGTTATTGAACTTCTATGATGTTACAAATCAATATGGGCCTTAGTGAATAAATATAATCACATAAGTAATATAGATTGTTCTTTATCGACTCCATAATCTGACGTCATCAGTGACATCACACGTGTAAAACTTTTATCTTTGGCTAAACATAGATCTAACATGAACTCGACAACTCGACGGTTTTACAGGATTAAACCGTTTTACAGTACAAAGTGTAATGAATTTTGTTGACCCCCAATAAAATATTGACCCCATACATATGACGCATGACCACCGGTCTTTATATTATGCAGCAGAATGACTCCTAATTTTGAAAGGGTCTTAATTAATTTACCAGATCTGCAATGACCTCCTTAAACCTAGTTCTAACCCCCCTCCCCCCAAAAAAACCCCAAAACAAACAAACAAAAAACAAAACAAAACAAAAAAAACCAAAAACCAAATAAAAACAAAACAATCACCCCCCCCCCCCCCCCAATAATAATTAAAAAAAAACCCACAACAACAAAACAAACAACACCCCTCCAAAAAAAGAAAGAAAAAAGATGACCCTTTAGAATGATGGCATCCTATAATTTGTATCAAATTGCTTTGAATTATCCGGCAGTGGGTTAATTAATTAATTCGTATTATTTCACTCTTTCCCTCATGAATATGTAGCCTATATTAGACCATGCCCTTTCTGTGAGGAAAAGGGGAATACATTGCTCGAATAATTAAAGCTGTTAAGTAGATCTAATTATGAATTATGATATGATAACACTGGTGCTGATCATGTTACAATAGCCTAATTAGGTCCTACTGGTAGATGGTTAGATCTAGTTCTACTCAAACAAAGAACGATAATTGTTTTACCTTGTTTTAAACCCTTTAAATTCCCTGTTCAGTAGGCCTGCATATTTATGTAAAAAAAAATAAGGACATCGTGATTATTTATTAGCTGATTTTATAGGCCTAATGTCATCTGCAGACCGGATTGTTTTGGTGTTGGTAGAAACTGTCAAGTCAGGCATGTTATAATTTCATAAGCAAACAGAGCAGATCTTGATCTAGGCCTGAATGTAATTCCAGTGGGTTAATTAATTAATTCGTATATTTGCAAATACGTGAAAACACGTTTAAATATGAAGGAATGTGTTAAACGTAATATAAGGATGCTGATCAGAGGCTCCGTCCCCATCGGAAATACATTAAATCAAGCTTAATCTTGAGTGTTCCACTCTTTAATTAACTTGAATTGCTCTGATATAATTATGATTGATATTATGGCTGAATGCTTGTAACAAAAATGTGACGTATATTTTGACATGATAATCTTTGAAAAAGGCACTTAGTGGTCGAAATATTAGATCAGAGAAAAGTTACTCATCATGATCTTCAGCATTTGAAGAAAAAAAAATCATCTTCAGGCTGGAAAAGCTTCCCGTTACGACTCCTCGCTTGCGCACCCTAACCCTAGCAGCCCTTATCCCTTTTGTGAATGGACCCAATTACCTACATTTTACCCCAATCCACCAATGATGGAAATCGTCCGAAATTATTCAGAACAAGTTTCATGATTTCGAGCATATATTAACTTTCAATATTCTTTGGGATATATTTTCGTTATACTGGCAAGTCCGGAATTTGTTTTCAATATCGATTAAAAAACAACAAACGATGCAATAATGTCAAACGGCCTGGATCCCAGTAACAATTTAAAAGAGAAGATGTCGTGGCTTGATGGAATAGCATAATCGTAGCAGCCGGGAGTGGATCCCAGATCTACAGATACATGTATAAGCAATGAGTCTCAAAACCACCCATCCGTTGCCATAATGCTAACAATAATATTTGGCATACCCGGTTACCGTAGCCATCGTTATAGCTAGGGTCACCAAACTTCTTAACATGTACACAATTTAACCAGGACAATGAACTGATTTCAGACTATCTCCCAGGTCTAAATTCATTACATGCCAATTGAGGTATGTTTGTTGAGCACTGACCTTCATATTAACGCATTTTCATGCATTTGCAAATTTGATAGACTCAGATCAAACGGCTCCTATAGCAGCCGTCTGACCAGGGTCCGCTCTGCTTGCTTTTGGCATGATATGATCCTAATTTTTGTCCAAGTAAACATTTCTTGAAATTTTAACAATATTAAACTTCGGCTAAACTATTCACGATGTCATCATTTCTTACATGCATATTGAATAGTGAAAGGGGGTTAAAAACTTCATACACACAAATTGTACCCAAGTGCATCTTGTTAACTTTTGTATCCAACTATCCGATCTGACTCGTATTTGCAATCAGCTTGGACCCAGGTGAGACGCTGAGTAACTCGGTGTCTCATCAGGATATCAGCTATGTGACACTCTGTCAATGGTTTAGAAACGGAAGTAGCCAGAAGTGCACGAACTCCAAATTTGAGCTGACACTGCTTTTTTTGTATTCTGAAAATAGTAAGTAAATGAGTTTTTGTATGAACTTAACCCTTCGCTTGCTATTCACGTCAATACACCTGCCTGTAAATAGTGAAGGAGCTGTCTCATCAGGGTCTGCACTATTTACAAGTTGATTGTGCAACCAGTGCACTCCACAGCAGTGATTGCACAGCGAAATACTTGTACACAGTGAAGATATATGTAATTATACAACAGGGCATGGGTAAAGAAGGGGAAATGTATTTTAAAATTCAGCAAGCGAAGGGTTAATTAACAAACTGAATGCAATCCAATTTATGTAGAGAATGGTCCAAGGGAAATAACTCATACATTCCGAGGTATTGCTACAGAAACTAAATTGTCTTCCTTGCATGGTTATTTTTTACATGGCGTTCTACTATTGCTACAATACAGAAATTGAACAGAGTCCAGCAAGGCTGCGTCTTTATTTTTAAAACAACATTTTTCTATACATATTTACTTTCGTCTGCCCCCACTTAACCCTTTCCTTAATATAAACGTGTTTTCACACATTTGCAAACAGAGTAGACCCAGATCAGCCGTCTAATCAGGGTCTACTCTGTTTGCTAGTGGAATTTGAAAGATCTGTTTCTTTTCTTTCTAAAATGGCTACAATGTTCCACCTTTCCATATTTCATTAGAACTATTTTCTCCATGAATATTCAGTAGGTATTGAAATATGGAATAAACATGGAACAGGGAAAGGGTTAACCCCTTCCCTCCTATAAACGCCTTACATGCATTTGCAATCTGTTTGCTCTTGACACGATACAGATTTTGTCAAAGCAAAAAAAAACTTCTAAAGTTTACATTATACAAATTCTGCAAATAAATATTCATAATGTGATTGCTTCTTACATGAATACATGTATTAAACAGAGAAAGGGTTAACGGGATTTAGATTTAGCATTGTCCGTCCGCCCGACCGTCATAACACTGTCATGCAGTTACGCAGGGAAAATATGACCCAGGGTGATAAAACTTTTCAGGAAACTCAAGACAGCGTATACTATTATATGAAATCTGGCTTTCTGATGCGGTTTCACTCAATATTGACGGAGTTACAACCAAAGGATTAGTGAAAGTTTGCTGTTTTCAGCTTGTGTCTAGCATATTGGCAAACGTATAAATTTGAGTTACAACCATAATTTATCACTAGCTGTGCATTTGCGGATGGCGATAAATCCAGTGTCGGTGGAGTTATTGCCCTTGTATTGTTACACAGGTGGACAGTGAGGGAAAAATCGTATCCACTCGGAACACCTCAGCTATTTTCTGCGAACCTTGGCGGAATAAGACGAGTAGTTATCCTACCTCATACAAGTTTCTAGCTATCCGATTGGTTATATGACGTCACGTGAAAGCCCTGTGTTTTCCATCAACCTAATATCAAGCCACTGGGAAATGACATCATTTAACCATAGTTGGCCTTACCCGATAAAAGTAGGACCTAATCCGATGCCGTAAATTTATACCTGCGAACGTATATTCATCTTACCTGTTAAACAATACAGACCCAAATACGATGCCATAAATACCAGTGATTGCTGATTTAGATATACAGTAATTGAAATTTCTATCTGGCGGTAAGCATAACGTCACACACCGATGTTCAGATAATGATGACGTCATGTTATCATCTTCAATGACAACGGTCGCTTTTATAGAGAATAATAGGTTAGTGCCGTAGATGGGACGCTTTATCCGACGAGGGGAGAAAACGTTGAGGCGAGGCTTGCCGAGCCTCAACTGTTTTCTCTCCGAGTCGGATAAAGGCGTCCCATCTACGGCACTAACCTATTATTCGATTTATCCAGTCAATATAGTAAAATATCTTTTTTATAGACTCATAACACTCTTGAAATAATTTACATTGAAAATGCAGTTTTTCGATCAACGGATCCCTCCCTTTTCACTTCCATTTAGACGTAAATAGATCTAATGAGCTACCGCAGAGGAATATAGTTTCGATACTTGTATTACTAGAAGGGAAACGTGGTTGAATTTGAAAAATAAGATGATTTGAATCGAGGGTCGATAAGTTATTTCAAACAGACATGATCTATAATCTTTGTGGTCAAATTCGAGTTACGTAGTCTCGGTTTCTATTTTTAGATTCTACCTAACGTCACTCAGAAATCGATGGAACTGAACAGGCTATATTTAGGTTTATGACTATCACCGCCTCTGTAAGAGTTTATCAATCTAATAATCATGAGAGTGAAAAGAAAACATTTACAATTTATCTGTCAATCTTTGCTTCCAGGTTTGATTTTATCAAAAACGGGTTTTGCCAGCGTTGGATTAAATTAATAAAAGTGATAAATCAACGTCATTTTGTATGTGGCCTCAGTGGTGTAATCGGTAAGGGCGACGTCTCTAGAGAGATTAGAATTTGTTTTTGTAGGATCAGGCGCGGGTTCGAATCCAGCTGTAGCCAATTATTTTTAATTTTTTTCTCATTTGAATAATTCTTCTGGTGACCAAATAGATCTGTTAGATCTATTCCATCAACATGTTTATGAATATTTACAGAAAACTAAAATAGTTCCATGGTTATAGAATCATTACGCCTATCTACTAACCTAATAAACCTTCCACTACCGGAAGTAACCTAATAAACCTAAGTTTATTTGCACCCCCTTTATTATGTCACTAGAGAAGCCTGGTGACTGGATAAAAATGTTTTTCGTCAAAAATAAAAGGTACTTGGTAGGATAAAAAACTTTACACAGTGTTCAGGTTACCTAATATGGAATGTACACTACCAGTAGATTCCATATGGGACGAGCTTCCCATATGAAATTTACTGACAGTGTATATTCCATATTAATTAGGTAACCTGAAAACTGCGTAACTTACAGGCCTATTACGAGTGCATTCGTGCCCCATGGAAATATTTTCAGTTGACTTTTCCAAATCAAGATGGGACAGCTCAATTCACTGGATCCAAACCATTTATAAGTACCACCGTACTTTTATACTTTAACTATGATCATGCTAAGCGCGATTTGGCTCGCATTTGCAAACAGCTTGGATCCTGATGAGACGCCGAGTAACTCGGCGTCTCATCAGGACCCGAGCTGTTTGACATTCGGTAAATAGTTTCTCAAACGCTTTCAAGTACGAATCATAAGTAAGTAATAACGCAACGGGTCAGAGTTTTGGCAGACATATTTAAGGGATAAGAGTTAACCTTTCACCTTTTACTTGATGAAGACGGGTTCTACAGTATCTCTGTGTGTGTTACTTTTACCTGCATTTAAGCTACCACCTGCATTACAGACCCATAATTATAACTCTTTTGAATGGCCACATCTCCTATAGAAACTTTCTGCATTACCTTTGACCTGGATAAAGCTACCACATACCTTACAGGCCCTTTTTTAGAGCTATTTTCCATGGTCGCTTAAGACAGGTTCTACTGTAGTGTGTTCTTAACAAGATTGTGATTACATTAGAACCTGTCTTAAACGACCATCAAAAGGATGTCTGATTATTGGTCTATAAGACAGGCGGTAGCTTAATGCAGGTCAAACGTAATACAGAAAGCTCCTGTAGGAGCTTTCTGTATTACTTTTGCTCTGCATTAAGCAACTACCTGCTCAATCAATTCAGGTCGCTTAAGACAGGTTCTACTGTAACTACACATTAAAATGATCTCTTTTATCCGTGGACACGCATGCGCATACATGTACAAAATGTATTGCCATTTACAGATCAGAGGGCTCCTAGATGAACCATCTGATCAGCATCATGGTCTGCACTGTTTGTCATTCAAACTCCTGTTGCAATTTTAAGCCTTTCATACTGAATGGACTGTATCGTTAAGCCCAGACGGGCTATTCCACTCTGATAGCTGAGGGTTGAAATGGCTGAATGCCTCGTTTCCCATCAAGTCCGAGTAAATCGTGTTTAACGTACACACTAGAACCTGTCATAAGCGCCCGGCACACAGAGGTCTAATTAGAAGGGTCTGTAAGGCAGATGGTAGCTTAATCCAGGTCAAAAGCAATACAGGAAGAGTCTGTAGGAGCAACCGCCTGGTGTTTTTTTTAACTCTTTCCCTTATATAAACGTGTTTTCTCGCATTTGCAAACAGAGTAGACCCAGATCAGACGGCTCCTAGAGGAGCCGTCTGATCAGGGTGTGCTCTGTTTGCTTATGGAACTTGATATATATGTTTCCTTAGTCTTTAAAATGGCTACAATGTACCTCCTTTCATATTTCATTTTAACTATTTTGCCAATGAATATTCAATAGGTATTCAAATTTGTAATAAACATAGAACAGGGAAAGGGTTAAGACTCCTATGCTCAATAAATGAATAGCCACCTAGGAAGGTTCTACTGCATAAAACGAAAAGATCCTGACAGCGTAATTCTGATTGATTTGGTGTTATGGTGAGATTATCTTCAAATAAAATTGTTCATCAATGTTTAACTTCTGAGTCCATTAAATATGAAAACTATATTTGTTTCAGGATTTTTAATGACAAACAGCGCAGACCCTGATCAAAGGACTCATCCATGCTCCTTCTGATATGGGTATACACATGTACTCAGCTTTCACAAGACAAATATTTCGTTTCAAACATCCATAGAGTGAACTACACATAACATTAACTCTTTCCGTCATATGAGCGCCCCTTTCATGCAGTTGCAGACAGAGTTGACCCTGATCAGACTGCTCCTATAGCTGCCCTGTGTACATACGCCATTATAAAACTTCCGATAATAAATGTTCATGATTCCATTATGTCTTACATGAATACTTAACGGGGAAAGGGTTAGGAGGTTATTGAAGTGGTAGTTAAGTGCTGTCATACCAGTCTGAGCTAAATACAGCACCAGAATCGAAATCGATGAACTTTCACGAGAACGTATGATTTTAATTACATGTATTACAAATCCGCCATCAAAAAAGGTCTATTTATGGGTCAGTAAGGCAGGCGGTAGCTTAATGCACATCAAAAGTAATGCAGACAACTCATACGGGAGCTTTCTGCATCACTTTTGCCCGCGTTAGGCAATCACATGCTTTTTACCACTCCCGTGTTCAATAAATGAATGACCGCTTAAGACAGGTTCTACTGTAGTTCTGGCAAAACCTTGATCACTTTAAATGATAAATTAGACTGATATACATAGTGCAGACCCTGACCAAACGGCTCCTACAATTTGATCTGCGTCTGCACTATTTGCCTGAAATTTTTAATCCGAATACATGTACATGTACTTACAAAGCCGTTTTCATGAGATATAAAGATATATAGAGATATAAATATAAAGATCTACAGATGCAAACAGAATAGACCCAAACTAGACGGTCCATCTGATCAGAGTCTTTTCTGCTTGCTTATGAAATAATATACACTTGATTATTTATGGAGTAAATGGCTAAACACTGACGACCCAATCCGCTTTGAATTTGCATCTCGCTGACAAAGGCAGCTATCTCATGAAAACGGCTTTGTAAGTACATGTACATGTATTCGGATTAAAAATTTCAGGCAAATAGTGCAGACGCAGATCAAATTGTAGGAGCCGTTTGGTCAGGGTCTGCACTATGTATATCAGTCTAATTTATCATGGCCAAACATTCAAGTGTCCACTTATCATGATACAAATTTATGTAAGTTATATTCACGATGTCATTATTTTCTACATGAATATGCACGGAGTAAAGGGTTAACTATAGGGGATTTGTGGAAGAGATCCTGGTCTTTGTTATCCCATGCCAAAGGCAGGGGGATATTGTGTTGGGCTTGTCCGTCCGACCTTACTTCCGTCTTTCCGTCCGTCTATCTGTCCTCCCGTGCGGTTTCCGTCCGATGCCATGTCTCTGTAACGGATTGGCAGAATTCAATGTAACTTGACATGAATATTTGTTACCACTGGGGCATCGTTCCCATGTATTACTTTTCCAGATCACTTGCAGCATTTAAGAGTTACATATGTATTGCCCTTTTATACGCGAAAATCACATATATTTTCCGTCCGATGCCATACCTCTGTAATGGATTGACATATTTCAATGAAGCTCAATGTGAATATTTGTTATCACTGGGGCATTATTCTCATGTATTACTTTTCCAGATTGCTTGCGGCATTTAAGAGTTATTGTCCTTTTATACACAATAATCACATATTTTCCCCGTCTGATGCCATATCTCTGTAACGGATTGACAGATTTCAATGAAACTCGACATGGATATTTGTTCCCATGTATTATTTTTTCAGATCTTTTGCGGCATTTAGGAGTTATTGCCATTTGATACGCAAAAAATCACTTTTTTCTGTCCATTGCCATATCTCTGGAACAATTTGACAGACTTCAATAAAACTCGACAGGAATATTCATTATCACTGGTGCATCGTTCCAATGTATTACTTTTTTTTTCAGATCGCTTGCGACATTAAGGAGTTATTGCACTTTGATTCGCACAAATCACAATTTGTTTTCATCCAATGCTATATCTCTGTAACAGATTGACAGAAATCAATGAAACTCGACATAAATATTTGTTATCACTGGGGCATCGTTCCCATGTATCACCTTTCCAGATCACTTGCGGCATTTAGTAGTTAATTGCACTTTTATACGCAAAAATCACATATTTTTTCACTAATACATGGGAACGATGCCCCAATGATAACAAATATTCATGTTGAGTTTCACTGAATTCTGTCAAACCGTTACAGAGATATGGCATTGGATCGTTATATTAGTTTCCAGAACACTTGCGGCATTTAGGAGTTATTGCCCTTTGGTACCCCCCCCCCCCCCCACACACACTTTGGTAGGGGATATCAATTCTATGAATTTGCTTGTTTACATTGTTTCCAGATCACTTTTCATTATAAGGATAATAGAAAAATAATCCCACCGGAAGAGTGAGGAAAATACCAGTTTGTGTGGTATTATGATATTGATAAATTACGTCTTCGAAACAAGTGAGTTGCTTTAGTTATTACAATAGTACTTGCCAAAGTGTGCGATTGTATTTTTTTCGTTTTATTCTGGACATGACTTTATAATCAGTTCTATATCAACCCATGAGCAATCAGAGCAGACCTTGACTAGACGGCACTTGTAGGTTGTGTTTCTATTTTAAAGGATATACATGTAGTAAGTATTTTAAAACACGAAGACCTTGAAGGCACTATATCGTTCACCTAGTAAGGGATTTTCTTATTAAATTACACTGGAATCCGGTGAATGGTTTTAGAGAGGGCGTTTTTTTTTAATTTATTGCTATAGCCGCATATAGGAATATTTAGTCCTATTAGTGTTGGCAATACATATTTGACAAATAATAACGGGATATTATGTTTATGACTTTCATCCAGCTGTATTCCCTACAGCTTCCAATGGCGAAACGTTTTCTTATGTTGGCTGCATTGTGACAAAACTAATTAAATTATTTAATATTCATAAATGGGGAGTCTTGTTTGATTATTATTTTAAAAATGTCACATCAGCAACGTCCCTGCAAACTTAATATATTGAACCCGCCCGATTGTTTCAGAGGAGAAGATTTTTGAAAATCATTCACTACGAACATAAAAGAAAAAGTAGCTTCTAACTTCCTAACCTTACCTCCCCCCCCCCCCCCCCCCCCGCCCCTTCTCCTTTCCCCCTTAGCCCCGCCTCGTGTTGTCACTTTTTAAACAAATTACAACAATTTGAACAAGTTCGGTAGAAAGTCACCGAATGATAATTTCTGATATATTATAGTAAAACCTCACTAATGCGACCACTAAAATATGTTTAATACTGGACCGTAGAGGCAAACGGTAGCTTAACCCTTTACCCAATAGCCTGTTTCTAGTTTTGAAGACATATGACCACTTAAAGCAGGTTGAAAGTAAAGCAGAATGCGCCTTAAGGCGCATTCTGCTTTACTTTCAGCCTGCTTTAAGCTACCACCTACTAGGATATAGAAAATATTTATTATGCAATATGTTCATGACTGTATGAATTTGAACTATTTTCTTCAGCGGAGGAATAAATCAAACACGCTAAAAGCCGCTTCTATCAGGTAAAGGGACGAAAGTTGTGCAGAAGGCTCCTACATGTGCTGTCTGCTTTACTTTCGTCCTGCAATTTGCTCTTTTCGCATGACTGTTTTTGCTTTTGAAGGATATCATCTTATCTGGATTTATTTATACATGTACTGTACATATATTGAAAGCTGCTCAGTCGTTTCAGACAAGATTATTGTCAAAGTTATTCCATTTGGTTGCCATGACAACTAGATTTCTACATGAATTTCAATTGTTTTGGACACCAAGAATGAAGACACCACATTGATAAATTCTATGGATGTTGATTAGGTGTTTAAGAGATGTAAATTGTTGGCGAGTCATGATGATGAAAGACGTACACAACACTGTCACAATAGCTCGCACTGAGTATTATGTGTTCAGATGAGCTAAAATATACGTTATTTAATGGGTGAAATACAGCACATTGTAGACGACGGATGAAACTTCGGATACTGAGTTTACAAACAATAGTTGTGGAGAAAATGCACGGCGTTTATAAGCCTGAAATTGAGTGATAACCCCACCCTTTTCACCTTTGCAATTAGAGTACGAACAAATCAGACATATCGTATATACTCTGTCTGATCTGGGTCTGTTCTGTCTGAGGTTATGTTGTAGAAGCGAATCGTAACTGTTTCCAGTGACTATACATGTCCTTACTTTGTATTTGCACTAAAACAATTAAACTAGTTAATATTTATACTGGAAGAATCAAATCTATATCATTCCATAGGAAAACATAACAGACACTGATCTGGGTCTATTCTGTTAGCAAAGACTCCTTGAGTACCAGGTTACAAGCGAATACGAACTCAACTCTATGAATTTGTTTTTATAAAAAAAATACGATTTTATTACTCTTTTTTAAAAGGAGTGCGTCGGTAATGTAACATCTATAACATAAAGCATACTATTCAAACCACACAGTCGTACATTCATCTATCAGCACATCGACACGTTGACCACACACAAATGTGCATTTTTCTTAGGAAATATACGTTAGAACGCTTTAGTTCACTCTTTTGAGATTTGAACTCTCGGTTGCGAACTTGTTAACCACTGGGACCAATCAACAAGTAATTCCTCCTTAACGTGCTAAACGCGGCCATACTCACAACTGCAAACAGATGCAGGTGCGGATCCAGGATTTCAGATTAAGGGGGGGGGGGGGGGGGGAGGGGGGGGGGTTAGAAAAAAATTGGAAAAGGGGGGGGGGGGGGGGGGCGTAGATTGTTATGTTTGAAGACATAACTAAATATTATGTTTGTAATACATGTTAAAAAAAGAGCGTAATTGGGTGAGGGAAATACAAAACTTATATTAAATCACTGTTTTATTGATTTTTAGTAGATCTAGATCTAAAATATTACTAAAATGTTTGTTTGGGCGATTTTAATGGGGGGGGGGGGGTAATTTGGCTATTCAAAAGGGAGTAGGCTGTTTGACACTCAATCAATAGTTAACCCATTCCCTCATAGGATTTTTTTAGACCGATCTTTGCATAAATATACAAAAAGAGCATTTACTAGGAAAAATGACTTTTTTTAGAACTGTGTAAATGCTATTGTCACAATGGTTTCAAAAAGTGACATTTACAGAGGCGTCAAAAGGATCCAGTATGAGGGAATGGGTTCAATGATAAGCTTGAATGAATCGGAAGTTAGCAAAACATATAAACTGTATAACAGCTCAGAATTGGAATGGACATAACTCTGTACAGTCGTATAAGGATTGATACTGTGATTCACTAACGTATTCATTCCCATATAATACATGTATAAGGTAAACCCGTCTAGATCTTAATTTGGAACCCACCCATTATTCGTTTTGAGGGGGCACAGCAAATAACGAATTTGCTCGTATAAGCTTTGAACATCGATGGGTTCTGCAAATAGTGTAGAACCTGTTCAGAGAACTCCACCAGGAACCCTCTGATCTAGGTCTGCATTGTTTCATATGTGTTCAAATGATAACGCTAATTATTGATCTGTATCCTGTCGATCGCAATTTGACTGCCATTTGAAAACAGATTGGGTCTAGTAACTCGGAGTTTTATCTGGATCCAAGCTCTTTGACACCCGGTCAGTAGTTTCTAAAAGGCTCGAACAAAAGAAAAACATAGCTCCAGATCAGGTTGTAAGCAGACTAGGGTGAAAGGTTATAAAATATTTCTAGAGTCTGAGATCATTCTAAAGCATTCGATTGGTCAGAATCTGACTAATGAGGCACTCGAGAATGGACTCAGACTCAGGACTATGTTTTGCGACAGGATAAAGGATACATTAGGTTTTATTGTGGTAACATAATATGTTGGCATGCACAATGGGCAATTATAGATGTTAGAAATTAATAAAATCAGTAAGTATGTTGGGATACAATTAAACTCATAAATATCTTGGTGTGTACATGGAATCATAAATATCTCGACATGTACAACGCACGGCTTTAGATTTCAACAAACGATCAACTCGTAAATATCTCGACATGTACAAAGCGCGACTGTACGAGTAAGCGATCAATAAAATCATAAATAGTTTCACATGTACAATGCACAGCGATACAGTCATGTATATAAACTCATAACTCTTTTGCAATGTACCATACGCGCCATCATATATACCAGCAAACAGCAAAACACTAAATATGTTGACATGTAAAACGCGCCATTACATATATCAGCAATCAATAAAATACTAAATATGTTGACCTGTATAACACGTCATTATATATACTAGCAATCAATAAAATACTAAATATGTTAAAATACTAAATATGTTGACCTGTATAAAACGCCATTATATATATCAGCAATCAATAAAATACTAAATATGTTAAAATACTAAATATGTTGACCTGTATAAAACGCCATTATATATATCAGCAATCAATAAAATACTAAATTTGTTGACCTGTACAATGCGTTATTATATATGTCAGCAATTAATAAAATGATAAATATATTGACATGTACACAGATATCAATAGACTTTCACCATGCAATAAGCAGCCACCCGCCTAAAAGGGTCTCAATTCTTCTATACCAATATTTCGAATAATCGAGATTTTACATTTGTTTTCTATAAAAACTGAATACATGTATATAATTAACATACTTTTTTTTGCGTTTTTCTCCACTATTTTATCATTCTCAAATAAAATGCATGTTTCTAAAACTAATATTTTGCATTTTATGATCTCATTATATAGAAGCTACCACCATGAACGATGTCAATAATGATGATGATAATAATAATAAATATTAGGCTTAAATTGAGCAAAGTTTTCTAAATAAATACATGTAAGAAGAGTGACATGACAGCCGATATGTATGGCTCACATGAGCACCAATACTACATTGTATTAGTATAAATGCTATGACACATGCTCAGAGAATAAGAATCGAATTGCATAATAAACTTAGAAGACTGAGGTCAGACAATGTAAATAGTGAGATACCTGGGGCCATGCTTATAAAACTTTTAGTTGAGTCTGAGTTCGTTCTCAAGTTTTTGTTTGGTCAGATTTAAGCCTTTGGCTTGAGAACTCAAATCTGACCAATCAAATTCCTGATCATATAAAGTAGAGCCTGTCATAAGCGACCATTAATTTTTTGAACGTAAGAGTCTGAAAAGGCAGGTGGCTGCTTAATGACCTGCAGTAAGCTACCACCTGTCTTACAGACCCATTACTAGACCACATTTTGATGACCGCTTAAGAAATGTTCTACTGTATTGTATTGTATGGAAAGATACAGAACAAATCATCATAGTTTCTGGTGAGAGACAATTAGTGCAGGCCCTGGCCATAGGACGCACCAGAGCCGCGGTGACTGGGCTTTGTCTGCACCGTATACAATGAAATAAGAACATTTTCCACAGAGGACACTTCAATCACAGTAGAACCCGTCTAATGCGACCACTAAATATATAAACACGGTTGATTTTAGAAGCAGGTGTGTTTTTATATCAGCATAGAAGTACTGCAGAAAGCTGTTATGGGAGCGTTCTGCATTATTTTAACCCTGCATTAAGCTTACACATAATTTAACCATTATAAATGTTTTTCACGCATTGCAAACATAGTAGACCCAGATCAGGAGCCGTCTGATCAGGTTCTGCTCCATTTGCTTATGAAATTAAAGTTACAGTAAAACCTCTCTATAACGACCACTAAATTACATCAATTATTTTGTGTTAAAGGCAGGTGGCTGCTTAAAGCAAGGTGAAAGTAAAACAGAACGCTCCTATGGGAGCGTTCTGTTTTACTTTCATCTTGCTTTAAGCAGTCACCTGCTCTAAATACCAACTAGTTAACACAATTTAGTGGTCATTATAGAGAGGTTTTACTGTATATAGTTTTAAAAGCAGATACATGTAATTGCTTGATGCAGGACGAAAGTAATGCACGAAACTCATATTCGCGATACATGCAGCTAAGGCACGGTATTATACCTCTTCTTTTAGAGAAGGTTTTATTGTAACCAAACAAAAAAACATGATTCAATTTTCCTAGTTGGAAAAAGAAAAAGTTTTATAACAATGAGCATATATTGACGACTTACATTGCGGTGGGAGTGAAGGTCAGGATGGGTAAATAACAAGCGCTAAATGTAATTTAGCAAAACTGACCACCCTTAAACCGATGGTACGTTTACGTATACAGACACTTAATATTTTATTTATTTTAATATTTGTATATTTTTGAAAACAATATTCATTTATGATTGATACACTCGTACCGTGCCTTTAATTTGCTGGTTACATTGGATACACATTTTTTGTTTCACCGCGCATGACTGACATGTAATCATGTGACCACATGGTAAAAACACGGTGTCTGCAGAATTTGCAAGACAGCCCTTACACATCATTTGCTGGCGTAGTCGCTTGTTTTCTTCCTGGAGTGCCCTTGCTCCCTCTGAAATATTAATAATAATATTTCTTAACATATTAACCTTTAAGATCTATCTGATGGATTTCCGTGAAATAAATAATGACACTATGCATATTACGTGCAATAGGCTAGAAAACGTTTAGCCGTCTGATCTGGGTCTACTCTGTTTGCAAAGTCGTGAAAATGATGTGCTTATATTAAAGAAAGGGTTAATTTAACCCTTTGCTTGCTATTCGCGTCAATATACCTACCTGTAAATAGTGAAGACCCTGATGAGACAGCTCCTGCAGGAGCTGTCTCATCAGGGTCTGCACTATTTATAAGTTGATTGTGCAACCAGTGCACTCCACAGCAGTGATTGCACAGCGAAATGTGTGTACATAGTGAAGATATATGTAATTATACAACAGGACATGGGTAAAGAAGGAGAAATGTATTTTAAAATCCAGCGAGAGAAGTGTTGAGACTCATATACTTGTAATACTGATGGCTACACGTTCTAGAAGTAGGAGATCCTTCGAAAGCAAAAGCAGCAATGCCCAAAAAGAGAAAATTGAATTTGTCCATGGCAGTTATTAAAAGTGCAATACTACTGATGCCCCCTAATACCGGCGTAAGAGTTATTTATAACGTAATAATAATCTTTATTTCCTCCAATATAGGAGAGCCATATACATGCAAGCAAACTGACAGCATACAAACATACAATCAATTGCAGATACGGACACTTACAACCAACCATAACTAGGCATATATACTACAATATGACAATATATATTTATACAACACAACACAACACAATACAATGCATTAAAGAAGATCAGAATAAATGCAAAAAGGCGTCGAACAGGCTCAGCTTATGTACATTGGAATAACAGAGAGAGAGAGAGAGAGAGAGAGAGAGAGAGAGAGAGAGAGGAGAGAGAGAGAGAGAGAGAGAGAGAGAGAGAGAGAGAGAGAGAGAGAGAGAGAGAGCGTTTCCCGCTAGATATGTACATCTCTATCGAAACGAAATATAGATCTGTATAATCGAACGGAAGTTCTACAAAGGTATAATATACCATTACATGTTTCATTATATCTCTATTTTTTTTTACTTACTGTCAAATCAATCAGGATCTAATTTAGACATCTCTCGTTTTCAATTGAACTGTGATAGTTTATGATACAAAAATCTAATCTACAGAAACACGTCAAAATCAATTTTGAGTTACAGTTTTGACATACAAAGTTACAAACGCGCCACATTATGACGTCATTGTACACAACTTGTGTATGTGTATTAAGCGCGCCATTTAAATGAAGACCCGCATACAGTTTGCCTAAACGTCTGACACTAACTGTCAATGGGATTCAAAATGCGCCTTCGTTTTGGTATATTAAGCCCTTACTCAGTGTTGTATACACATGGACATGGACATTTCCACCGAGAAAACAATCTCGATTCAAGTTAGGTGAAAAAGTTTATTGAAATGGACAAAAGATTTAGTATGAACTGCTGCATAAAATGTGTTGGAACAGGAGGAAGATTTTCGCGATCAGCTGAGTATGGCATATTTGAAATATCTTTGTGCTGGATTCAGATGACTATAGTTGTTGATTGACGAGATATTTTTATGAATAGAAATCTTCATAAACAAAAAGACATGTGGTGAAGAAAATGTAAAGTTGTGGAGGCATTTTTTTATGTAGAATGGATGGTTTGGGTCAGAGTAGCTGGTAGGTCTTTTTTGGCATACATTTTGTAGATATTTACTGACAGGTATTACAATTTGTATTATTTTATCGAAATTAAGGCGCAAGTGCCAACAGTCCTTTGCCATCTATCGTGACTCAATCGTTGACAGGAATAGGCCACCGTCTGCCAGTTTGTTTTTACAGCGCGTATGAAAACAGTTAGGTCGTTCGAATGTTATTCACTAGTGAATACATGCCCGTGAATATCAAAATATATATGATAGTGTTACGTCACGCTGAAGACACGAGTTATGTTATAAGTATTATTATATAGTGACGTATTATTATATAGTGACGTATAATTATATTATAATTTCACTAATACACCTGTATATCTATGGAAGAAGTCTGTAATTCCAAATAAATGGAACTCGAGCATTCAATAAAAAAAATACAAATGTACAACAGACGACTTTGTTTTATTCCAGACTAAGTACAAATGTAAATGCATATCGTAACAACTGAGACTGAATATCCATGTATATTGGCGTAAAACCTGTTAAGTCTATTATCTGTTAACATGTTAAGGCAATATTGTCAAATTACTAGCGCATTTTCACCCCTCTAAAGCGACTACAGTATAACCTATCTTAAGCGGTCATTCATTTATTTTGAACATGGGCGTCTTAAGAAGCAGGCGGTTGCATGATTCAGAGAAAAAGAAATGCAGAAATCTATAGGAGCTTTCTGGTGTTTCTGCATTACTTCTGACCTGAATTAAGCTACTGTATGTACAGACATATTATTAGACCTCTTCTGTGATGGCCGCTTAAAAAAGGTTCTGTTGTACTTCAATAACACGAAAGTGTGAGATTAGGGGAATATGTACTGATACTACAGGTGTATATGAGTGATACTGTGTAATCCTTTATTAATTGTCAATATCCAGTGTAGTCAGATCAGCTCAATCATTTTTGAAGATGGCTGCTGATCTGAGCGAACACATGTTTCAATATTTTAATGTTTAACAAGAGTGCCAGTGGGCACAATATACGCCCGTCGAGGTCTTGTCTTGTTCAACATAAACTGGGGTTAACGTATTTGCTAAACGGTTAACGTATTTGCTAAACTCAAATTCTAAGTTCAATTTTGCGACCAAGTTTCAAGGTTGTAAATAGGCATACTTTAACAAAAAAACCTTAACCGAAAATTCTAAATTAAAAAAGTGCCATAATTGTGTCTAAATGCTTGACAGAGTTACATTGTATTTACTCTTGCCTACAGATGAAGCTTCTGATGGTGAACAAATGTTTCAAGTTTATAAGCTTTATCTGAAAGGGTTATGTAAATAAGTGGTCTTTAACCAAAACCTTAACCAAAAATTCCAAGCTAAAAAGCATCATAATTATGTCAAAATGTTAGACAGAGTTATGTACTCTTGCCTACAGGTGAAGCTTGTGATGGTGAACAGGTGTTTCAAGTTTGAAAGCTTAATCTGAAAGGGTTATGTAAATACGTGGACTTTAACCAAAACCGTAACCAAAATTTCTAAGTTAAAAGGGGGCATAATTCTGTCAAAATGTTGGACAGAGTTATGTACTCTTGCCTACAGGTGAAGCTTGTGATGGTGAACAAGTGTTCCAAGGTTAAAAGCTTTATAAAAAGGGTTATGTAAATAAGTGGACTTTAACCAAAACCATAACCAAAATTCTAAGTTAAAAAGGGGCATAATTCGGTCCAATTGCTTGACAGAGTTATTTTCTCTTGCCTACAGGTGAAGGTCGTGACGGTGAACAAGTGTTCCAAGTTTCAAAGCTTTATCACAAAGTGTTATGTAAATAAGTGGACTTGTTCCACATAAATTGAGGTTAACATTTTTGCTGAACAGATCGCGACCTGTCTATCATTTGTAAACAGCTTGGATCTAGATCAGTCACTGGGTGTCTTATAAGGATCCTAGCTGTTTGACACTCCGACAACATATTTTCATAAGCTTCCAATGCGCAAATTCAGCATATCTGGGTTTTAGCAGTAATGTTTCCCACATGATGAGGGTTAAATTGTGTGCACAGTAACGAATATAGGCTAACTAATTAGACAAGGCGTTCTAGATTTACTACCTTTGATGCCAGATTGGTTCAATCCAGGGTTGCCTTCAGCTCGTTCTGACTGCTGGCTGCATGGCCGCATTGAGTTGGTCTGAAATCATACAGCAACGTGTCTCTGTAGCCACCACGTAAGCATTTACTCCATGAATATTCATGCCAAAAATAACGATATCGTGAATATTAATTAGATTAACCCTTCGCTTGCTAATCGCGTCTATATACCTATCTGTAAATAGTGAAGACCCAGATGAGACAGCTCCTGCAGGAGCTGTCTCATCAGGGTCTGCACTATTTACAAGTTGAGTGTGCAACCAGTGCACTCCACAGCAGTCATTGCACAGCGAAATACTTGTACACAGTGAAGATATATGTAATTATACAACAGGGCATGGGTAAAGAAGGAGAAATGTATTTTAAAATTCAGCAAGCGAAGGGTTAATTGCTATAAAGGCACATGGGCAAAGGAATTTTTGGCCACGACAGAAACTCTAGAACCATATCTGTATAACATGATAGCAAGCAGAGCAGACAATGATCAGACGGCTCCTATAGGAGCCGTTTGATCTGGGTCTGCTCTGTTTGCAAAACCGTGGAAAGATGTATATATGGTGTAACGGGTTAATGGATAAACACGTGGAGTCACAAGGAGTGAATGACAGCAGGTGGTTATTTAACCATTTCATCCACGATCTTGCTGTGAATAAGACACTGCATATAATCTAGTGACAAGTCTCTGCTTGCAACCAGTTGCTCATGTGAACAAACAGTTGATCATATTCAGTTATGTGACTGAACGCATGGTAACTTAGCCTTAGATTGCAAGTTACAAAACGACTGTTTGTTTATTTGTAGTTATAAAAATGCAAAACAACAACACGTGAACAGCCTTGTTAGCGGTTTGAATCCACATGAGACTGAGAAAGTCCGTGTCTTTTATTTAAGGTATCAAACAATTAAACAACATAATGGATGAAATGGAAGTCATCTCCAAGACCTAAAGCAGACGATATTGTTTTTGCAGATGACAATTTATATAGTAGGAAAACACACTAGATACCGTATCACGTCAAGAGATTTTGTGATCTATTTTCTATTATTTTATTAATAAGCATTTTCAACACCTTTGCAAACAGAGTAGACCGAGATCTCACGTTTGCTACAAGAAACACTTTACATACTACTGATACGTAGATGTGGTTTGGCCATGACAGAAACTGTGATAGCCAACAGTTAACATTAGCAAATAGCAGACAATGACCAATGTCCAAGCTTATAAAACCTCTGAGTCTGACATCATTCTCAAGTATCTGATTGGTCAGATGCTGAGCTTGAAACTTCTGAGTCTGAGATCATTCTCAAGTATCTGATTGGTCAGATTCTGAGCAAGCTCAGAATCTGACCAATCAGATGCTTGAGAATGAAAGGCTTCTCTAGCGGCGGATCTATGACAATCTTTGCAAACAGATTGGATCCCGAATGTTGCTCGGAGCTCATCTGTATCGAAACTGGGTGACCCAGGTTGTTTTCTTCAAAAAAGAAAAAGAAAAAAAGAGGAGGTAAAATGGCTTAATACCTCAGTTAGTTGTTGTTCTCTGTTTGCGCTGTTGTTTCCAGTTTTATTGTATTTCAAATATAAGCAAGTTGGTGACCAGCGGAGATGTTCAGTCACCGGGTTGTCTCCCTTCTGCCAGTTCTTCAAACCCACGTTGCAGCAGTAACACCTAACGAAGTCCCGAATTCCTGTTAAATACATTTATACATGTATGTAAAGAATTTATCCCTTATCATATCTATCGCGAAATTACTGTCTTTGCGATCGGTTTGGATCTAGATTGGATTCATTCAAAATGCATGATAATACGAGTTTACCTGCTAAGAAAAATCATTCAAAATACATGATAATACGGGTTTACTGGCTAAGAAAAATCATTCAAAATACATGATAATACGAGTTTACTGGCCAAGAAAAACAGGTAGACAGAAAAACCTGTCTTAAGAGAACTTAGACTGATTCAACATAGAAGTCAGTCTCAAAATGCAGATGGTTGATTAATGCAAGGAAAATCATTCCGACTCGAGCATTCTCTTGTTAACACATTATCCCCTAGTGACGCATTATTGCGCATCTATAGAAGTCACTTTATGAAATCATTGTGATAAATAGAGCATTTGCTCCTACAGGAGCAAATGCTCTATTTATCACAATGGTTTCAAACTACAAAATTCTGAAGTTTTTTTCCTTTCCTCTAGTTAATGCTCCTTTTCGGTAGATATATTCAAAGAGGTTGGGTCTAAAAATAGCCTAGGAGACAATGAGTTAAGGGAGCTGGACTCGGTCACTTTGCATTTAAGATGGTCACCTTGACCGATAGACTATCAGTGTCTTTACAGTTTCATGCACATGCATGTAGTAGAAGCGTTTTATTAATCTAAAATCAGAGTAGAACACACATTTCAATTACGATTCGATTACAGAACAATAGAATAATAAAAACTATAGCTTACTATTGCAAACATACAAATAAAACCAGATGTGTTTGTGAAACACTATGCCCCCTCATATATTTGACCTTTGACCTTGAAGGATGACCTTGACCTTGACATGTCACCCCTCAAAATGTGCAGCCTCATGAGATACACAAGCATGCCATATATCAAGTCTCTATCTCTACTGGTCCAAAAGTTATGGCCAATGTTAAAGTCGGTGATTTGACCCATATTTTTGACCTCTGACCTTGATGGATGACCTTGACCTTGACACGTCACCCCTCAAAATGTGCGGCTTTATGAGATACATATGTATGCAAAATATCAAGTCTCTATCTATACTGGCTCAAAAGTTATGACCAATGTTAAAGTTGCTGACAAACAAACAGACAAACGGACAAACAGACAAACAGACAAACAAACAAACAGATAGGGCAAAAACAATATGCCCCCCGACTATCGTCAATGGGGGCATAAAAACGAACTTTGTAAGAACTGTTATAACAGCTAGCTATTTTCTCCATACTCTTCCACAATATTCACAAGGCATTGGTAAAAGATGCCTAAAACTATGTGTCACATAAACCACCAAATCCTATATCTTGGTTGTCTCGTAAAGACTGGTCGCATTACAGAGTTTGGTGGGAAAATGATGAATTTAATCCAGGAGAGAACCTGTCTTAAGCGACCATTAATTTATTGAACATTTGAGTTTTAAAGGGGCTTTCTGTCTTATTTCTAACCTGCATTGAGATACCACCTGCCTTGTAGGTCCATAATTATACTTCTTTTAACTGTCGCTTAAGGCTGTTATTACAGTAAAACCTCTCTATAACGGCCACTAAATTACATAAAGTGTTTTGCGTTAAAGGCTGGTGGTTGCTTAAAGCAAGGTGAAAGTAAAACAGAACGCTCCTACAGGAGGAGCGTTCTGTTTTACTTTCACCTTGCTTTAAGTAGCCACCTGTCCTAATATACCAACTTACTAATTAACACAATTTAGTGGCCGTTATAGATAGGTTTTACTGTAATAACAGTCTCTACCGAATAGGTATCTGATACAACCACACACTAACGACAGCGAACCCATCATTGGACTTGTACTAATCGGATCATTATATCAGATCTAAACAAATGGGAACCGCATAATACTAGTTCGTATCACAAAATTAAATATACATGTATATATATACATAATGTGATCATCATGCTTACATTTTAAGGCATTCTTCATTCGTCAGAAAGGCTTGAACAGGGACAGACCAAAACGAGATCTTAACGATAAAAAGAACTATCGTAAGTAACAGTTTAATGCAATGTTCTTGCAACAACTACACCATAGGGCAAATACCGACTGTGGTAGCGACATGCTTTAGTCAGAAGTTAATGCAAATGGACGAATTCGTGGTTACCTTTGAACACAGTTTGGAACCAGATGAAACGTCGACTAAGCGCCTCATGGGGACCAAAACCTTTTGACAATCTGATTACAAGTTTAGAAAGAACTTCAAGAAAGTGTGCTTCGAAATCGATTTTAAGTTGGCATAATAAACAATAAATAGAACTCCCTTTTCGCATATTTGCTTCAACTTCAGGATGCTATGAAGCTCAAAACATCAAACATTTCAAGAATAATTAAAAAATAGTGCTTGCACAATATATTACGTTTCTATTAGATATGACCATTTATTTAATAAACGCTAAAATAACCGGATACTTTAAGCAAACGTGTAGACAAACAGTAATGGCACAATGTTGGTGCTATTTTTATTCATTCATTTCACAAAACATTTTGTACTGGTTTAAAGTAAATATAACATTCGGTATTCTATTTCTATCAAACGATAAACAAGTCTCACCAGTGTAGAAGAACCCCGCTGAAGCAAGTGTCTTCGGCGACTGGATCTCATGCAATGTCCAGTTTTGGAATGAATCTTCTCGTTTAGCTTCGTCGGCATAATCTGGATGCTTTACAGTGCTGGTTTCGTCTGAAATCCCTTCGGGTGCTTTTTGAATTCCATTGTTGGGTTGTTTATTTGTAGGTTTTGCTAGATTTGCTGAAGAGTTGCGGATACCGTCGTTACCACAGGCACTGTTAACACTATCTGAAGGCCCTCCTGTCGCAGCAGGTATTTCTCCTGTTCTAATGGCAGGTTGGATACCTTGGAACATACTGTTGTAATACTCTTGAAAGTGTATGGGTACGTTATTTGTTGTGTTGTTGCGTATAAAATCGCAATTAGGGGAAAGGCGAAGATGGACTTGCAAAGCGTTTTCCTCTGTGCTCCATTCGCTGTTTGTAATACCGCAACAAAAGCATTTTACTTTCTCCCCATGACCGGTATAATAAAATCCTGCTTGGGCAAGTCGCATTGGCATCATTATTGATGACACAGGGAAGGTTTTGAAAGAGATATACCTGGGCCACTCAAATTTCATAAGTTCTTCTTCACTCCGTTGTTCTGTTACCATTTCTTTTGCATACTGATTTAGACTGAACGGATAAACTATAATACTTTTTTGTTTGGGTATTGGAAATTGGAAAGGAAGCTTTCGAAACAAAGGTTTTTGTTGCGGGCCCTTATCTATATTTAATGCAAATATAAACAAACAACAGATAATCCCCATAAGGCAACTATCTGCTATATTGTAAAACTTGCAACCAGTGTGCTCTGATTCATCCACTAAAATCAAGTAATCTGTGACATTATTAGATGTAAACAGAATGTGTTTGTTACATGTCTGTTTGTTTTGGTTGACTAGGATTGACAGCAGCAAAGAGTCTAACGAGTGGCCGGTAGATGCGTTTCTACATACATTTATTTGTTTTCGGGTATTATCTAATTGCCAAGCTCTTCTAAATATATCATACAGGTATAGAGAATAGAATCTTTTCTCTTCAAACTGCGCATGAATATTACCCCGCATGACTCCATTTATACCATATGACTGACGTCTTGAATATGATAGATTTGTTGAGTTCAGATGGAAATGACAGCAGAGGATACAGCATATCAAGAAGAATGAACTAAAAATACACATAGTCGATGATTCTCAGGCTTTTCCCTGAAATTATATAAATGCAATAAATGGTCACAAGACTGTTAGTTGATGTAACGATAATGATTACAGGCCCTTTTCTGGAATTTACACTGGCCCGTTAAAAGGATCGATTGCCAATGCAAAATTGGTAACATTTTTCCAATATGGGGAGAAATCCCAATAACTTTTATTAATATGCTAAAATGTAAAGTAAGTTAAAATGGGACAACGATGACTTCCAAATCATTGAGTTTTAAGTGCGAAACAATTACAGTAAAACCCCGCTAATGCCAAAACCTAAAAGAGGTATAATTCTGGGTGCAAGATCCAGGTGGTAGCTTAATGCAGGACAAAGGTAATGCAGAAAGCTCCTAGAAGACCTTTCTGCATTACTTTTGTCCTGCATTAACTACCACCTGCTTATAAACACATCCATGTTTATTCGTTAAGTTGTCGCATTAGAGGGGTTCTACATTTTTCAAAAATTGCCAGAAAAAAAGCCAGGTTAATCTTAGCATGATAATGACAAAGCAGTGGTTACCTTTACCAACACGCTTGAACCAAATATACTCTGAACAAGTCAGCAACTCATCAGGATCCAAATATTGCTTCAAACATTGATTGTGTCTTTTATAAGAAATAGAAGAAGAGCGGTCTAGGTATGGGTCTACTCTGTTTGCAAAGGCGTATAATTTATGGAGTAAGGAATTAATGTAGTCAGTCTGTTGAAAGTAGGCGTAATAATTGGCAGGAGAAACACTTCTATTAATGTTTACGGACTATCTAATGATCCTTTGGAAATGCATAACATGAAAAATAGTCGTATCTTTTGACTAGTGATTAAATCTTGTGGGAGCCGTCTGATCAGAGTGTGCTCTGTTTGCCAAATTTCTAATTGTCGTCTGCAACCCGTATTTTTTAATCATTTGGTACAATAAGGAAATGCGATAATTAAAATTCAAATTTCAGAGGAATAAAGCACAGATATAGAAATAGGGATTGAGACAAAAAGTGAAGTCCCTGATCAGACGCCGCATTGAAAAGGCGGCATCTGATCTGGGACTACACTATTTGTCTTGGTGCATTTATGCGGCATTGGACGGTGAAAGGGTTAATATAATATAGATGTGATTATACAGTTTCCACTGTGGTTATGACTTTATGCGTTTAAATATTTTTGATATATTCATCCAATTAACATTCATGGTGTCTATATTTCTTACATGAATATTAATGGAGTAAAGGGTCAAGGAATACTATTGATTTGATTCTACAATTACTGCCATGACTAAAACGTTCTGTGTTCATATGCCATTATAAATATAAATACAATTACTTAATATTTATGAAACTATCACTTCACACATAAATATTCATCAAATGAAAGGTTAAACTGTGTTATACTGAGAACTGAAGAGGTCGATCTTTTTAAAAACGATTATAATAGCGTGCGAAAGTACTTGCTGCCGATGGACGATAGTGTATGCCGATTCAAGCAGTTGTTTAACCATTTACTCCATAAATACTCTTTTCTATACATTTGCAAACAGAGTAACCCAGATCAGACGGCTGTTAAAGGAGCCGTCTGATCAGGGTTTGCTCTGTTTGCTTATAATTGTTGATATAACATAGATCTGATTATACAGTTTCTGACATGGCCAAAATATATCAGTGTCCATATTACTGTTATACTAATTAATGTAATTGATATTCAGAGCTACAGATAAAGGTGCGTACCAAACAACTAAAATAGTCATTTCTTCACCAAACCAAATACTCTTTGATTCTAAAGAGTGGCCACAGTATAGGGTTTGGTAGAGAAATAAGAGCTATTCTTGATACTGTTTGAATTAATGCATCTTACCAGGACTTCTGATATTCATGATGTCGTTATATCTTATGTATTTCTTACATGAATAAGCATGGAGTTACGGATTAACCATTCCCTCATAGGCTATTTTTAGATCCAACCTCTTTGAATACATGTACCGAAAAGGAGCATTAACTAGAGAAAAGGAAAATTTAAGAATCTTATAGTTTGAAATCATTGTGATAAATAGAACATTTGTTCCTATAGGAACAAATGCTCTATTGTCACATTGGTTTCAATAGGTGATTTTAACACAGGCGTAGGAAGGCGTATTTATGGAGGAAACGGTTAAAGACAGAGACTGGCGTTTGATGTTAGAGATTTACTTAATATGCAATAAAAGCAATGATGTAAACATCAAAGGGTGCCATTATAAAGAACAACCATGCTGGTTTTGTTTAAATCTATTGTGAAACAAAAGTGCTTAGAATATGAGTGATCATGATACTTATATTCCTGCACGTACCCTTTCAATGAAGATATAACTTGTCTGCTATTGAAACATAAATGAAGACAAATGAAAGATGTGTACATGAAAATATACACTGATTGGCATTATTTTAATATAATCATGCAATCATTCAAAGGTTTAGTTCAGCATATTGCTGTTGGAATTACTACAGACAGAAGTATGATTTCAGACACCCTATCAAACAATGAAATAATTATACTTAAAACAACTAAATAATGAGGTTGTCCAAAGCTATTCAATACACATGTACTGTGAATTTAAGAAATGAATCAAATACCCAAACATGTTTAAATTGTAGTTTGATAGATAATAAGCACGTGTTTATAAATTATTTTATTTGATTATTGACGGATCAGTTATTATAAAATATTAGAAAAGAATAGTATCATTTTCATTGAAAAATCTCATTCATATATTAATAAACTCTGATAAGATAAGCTTGATATAACACACATATTTGCAACAAATCTGGAGTTTAATTGTGAAAGAGAAAATGGTTTAAAATGCCATACGTGGCACTAAGCAAGGTCGAATTCTAATTACACGACATTAAGATATATACAATTAAGGTCTCCATGTGCTCCATTTTTCACATTTTATACAATAACGTACATAAATTTAATTAATCACTACATAAAAACTAAAATTTCTTGAAGTGCGTGTGATTTTCATGAAAATGTGATTATTATGTGCATACGTTCCAATAGACGAACTTCAGCGTCACCGTAATTACGGTGCAATAAACGCAGCCTTTCTGACCTAGTGACTGGTTTCAAGTCGATATTCTAACACACCTCGCTCACACATCTACATAAACAAAGAAGGGACGTATCTATGTTTGAATTCTCAATAAAACACAGCACGCGCTGTAACGGCGTAACGTGACGTAATATGGCTTCGAAAATTCGTACGACAAGAAACGTAGTGCCGTTGTGGCGGTGCAAATTATAGTTAAATTGAAGTGTTTGAATCGAAATAGTAAATTTATACCAGTGTTTTATCGTGCGATCGAACACGGGTGGTCGTTGAGATGCTTATAATTAAATCACTCGGCCTATCAGCCTCGTAATTTAATTACTACGCATCTCAACTCCTACCAGTGTTCGATTGCACGATAAAACACTGGTATGAATTTATTATTTCTTAAATCAACTAAAACATTCATTTATACACCGTAATGTATAGGATTTTTACTCTTAATTGGGCTAAACTTTACAAAGCAAATATACGTTATACCTAAATTTTCAATTAATCCGCATTCAAACAAAAACTTCACACTGGACTGTTCATTTACTGAAAAAGTGTAATACTTTCCAAGACCTTGAGGCAAGCCTATTGCACCGGAAATTCGAAAGGATCAGCTTTTTAGTATCAATAATGCATTCATTTCTTTTAATGCAATAATACCAAACAAATGCTTATTTTTATTTCATTTCTTCTGATATCTTATTTACACTCTTAATTGACCAGTACATAGTATTACAATTTACATTGCTCAAACTTTTCAACGGCACAGAAATGACTGCTCCTCCCATTAGCTGAACATTTCGTAAGCCCATAGAGGCGCCGAGGTAAATGCGCGGGCGCCAATAACATTTACGAAATACCTAAATAAGTTGACACACCATTTTTACCACAAAATTACAATTTTTGATGTAAGGTTTTATTATAAAATACATATTAATACTTGGTTCGCCATAAAATCAAGAGCTGGGAAAATCTGGCAGGAAACTCGCATGTAACTTAGTTTCCGGTTAGATTTTCCTTTCCTTGAAATTTTTGTCGAGGTGATATGTGTTGATTATTATAAAGAATTAATTTTATTATCAATTGAAATGGATAAAGTTATGTTTTAACATGCTTATGCGGTTCGTGAATATAATTTATTGAGTAATTTTGTGACATGAAACGTCCATGCCTGCCTTAAAAACAATAAAGCTTTTTTGGTATCAAATCATGTATGCGAATTACCTCCCTTGAGTTAACTTTCCGTTAATGAACCTATAGGAACAAATACTCTATTATCACAATGGTTTCAATAGGTGATTTTACACAGGAGTAAGAAGGCGTATTTACGGAGGAAACGGTTAAAGACAGAGACTGGCGTTTGATGTTAGAGATTTACTTAATATGCAATAAAAGCATTGAGTTAGTGAGTGAGTTGGGTTTTACGTCCGACCAACAGTATTTCAGGTATTTGCAGACGGCACCCGCATGAGACAAGTTATAGTGCTGCCTCACTGGAATACCCCTGCCGCACGTACATGGCAAGGGCACCCAACCCAGTCACATTATCCTTACACCGGGCCGACCAGTCCTAGAACTACACCTTTTAATGTCGGGCGTAGACAAGGGAGCTACTAGTACCAACTTTTAACGACTTTTGGTCTGTCGCGGCCGGGGATCGAACCCACGACCCTCCGTACCGCAGGCGGACGCTCTACCACTGAGCCATGCGGCCGTAAGCATTAGCTGAACAGTTCGTAAGCCCATAGAGGCACCGCGCTAAATGCGCGGGCGCCAATAACATTTACGAAATACCTAAATAAGCTGACACACCATTTTTACAACAAAATTACAATATTAGATGAAAGGTTTTATTATAAAATACATATCGATACTTGGTTCGCCATAAAATCAAGAGCTGGGAAATCTGGCAGGAAACTCGCATGTAACTTATAAAGTTATGTTTAACATGCTTATGCGGTTCGTGGACATAATTTAATTTTGTGACATGAAACGTCCATGCCTGCCTTAAAAACAATAAAGCTTTTTTTTGGTATCAAACCATGTATGCGAATTACCTCCCTTGAGTTAACTTTCAGTTAATGAATGTAAAATAGGTGTTGTCTTAAAAACCTTACCGTGCTTGAAACATTTCATAAAAGCGATAATTTTGTAAAGACATTCTTTGTCGATTAATCTGTTGTAGAACAATGTCACAGAATACATTGCTCGTATTTTCTCGGTAACTGGTCATCATAACCAACGTTGCCAATGCAATACTCATATAATTGCCAGTTATGATTTTACCAGAACAATAAAAACAGCCTTGAATATGGGAAACGAGTTTACTGATACAGTAAAACCCCTCTACAGCGATCAACTAAACAATTATAACTCTGGGTCTTAAAAACCAGAGGGTAGCTTAATGCAGAACGAAGTTTATTACTTTTGTCCTGCATTAAGCAACCTAACCATTTTATTGCCACTTTATAGTGTTTATTAAGTGGTCGCTTTAGAGGGTTTCTATTGTACATGTATTTGCAAAGGGTGTAGATCCCGAGATCAGATGACTCCTTGCCAGGTCTGCATTGTTTTTCATACACAATGTTCCGGAAAATTTAATACTTTCATAATAAAGTGACCCTCACATGTAACCCCTTCCTTCATATAAACATGATTTCACGTATCTGCAAACAGAGTTGAACTGGATCAGACGGTCCCTATAGAGCTCTGTTTCCCAATGGAATTTGATAGATGTGTGACTTTAGTTTCTAAATTGGCTACATTGTTCCACCTTCCATATTTCATTATAAATATATTGCCTATGAATATTCGGTAGGTATTGAAATTTGGAATAAATACAGAACAGGGAAAGGGTTAAACAATGGTGTTCGATTTCTGCATTTTTCTTCAATTAGTCTGCATAAATTCATTTCGTACGGGCTTCATACGATTTCTGGGATTGTTATTCTCAAACAATTTCATCTGAAATTTGCTTTGAAAATAATTGACATAAGCGCAAACCCGTGTTCGTTTTTTTCTTCTAAGTATCAACGAATATAAACATTTATTGGCATACTGTCAGTTTCGAGTCATACAGGGCAGAACTCATTCAAAAGACGAGGCTGCCCGTGTTTTTATCTTAACTGTCTGTGAAAATCGCGTTGCGACCTGTTAAAGATTTAGCCCTTTCCATGTTCTACATTTAGTCCAAACTTCAATACCCACTGCATGAATACTCATGGACACAATAGGTATAATGAAATATGGAAGATGGGAATATTGTAGCCACTTAAGACATTAGAAGCAGGTCTGTAGGATCCGTCTGATCCGGGTCTACTCTGTTTGCAAATGCGTGGAAATGCGTTCATATGAAGGAAAGAGTTAACACATTCCCTGTTGAATATTCATGTAAGAAATAATGACGTCATGAGTATTTTTAAGTCGATTTTTTTTAATGGCATACGTATCTTGGATGTTTTTGGTATTGGTAGAAACTGTGGAGTCAGATCTGTTATAATTGTATAAGCAAACAGAGAAGACCCTGATAAGACGGCTCCTATAGGATCTGGGTATACTGAGTTTGCAAAAGAGTAAATTTAAAAGCGTTTTTATGAAGTAAAGAACACTTTAAAGAGTAAATAAAATTCGTTTTTACCTTTACAACTTGTCAAGAAGATTTTCAAATGGTTGAACACTTTTCAGCGGCTGGCTGGAAGATAGATTTCGTTGTTAGAAAATCACGAATGAGGAAGGAATGTTTGTTCGTCATGTGAGCATGTCTAGTCATAAGATGTTCCTGTTTTGACATCAGCTAATCTATTTGTGGTTTGATCTAAAAGGAAATAAAGAGGAGTACATATTTATTGAGAAGAGAGAGAGATAGATGGAGAGAGAGAAGGAGAGAGAGAGAGGGAGAGAGAGATGAGAGACAGACATACAGAGACAGATACATGGAGACAGAGAAAGAGACAGAGAGAGACAGACAGACAGAGAGAGGGAGACAGACAGACATGCAGACAGAGGAGAGAGACAGAGAAAACAGAGACAGACAGACAGGTAGGCAGACAGACAAACAGGCAGACAGAGACAGAGAGGGAGAGAGATAGTGGGGGTTACAGAGAGAGACACACATACCCGGGCAGATATACAAAGACAGAGAGAGAATGAGAGATAGAGACGGAGAGACAGATACAGAGAGGGACAGAGAGATAAACAGATAGACAGACAGAAATACAGACAGACATGGGCACAAATACAGAGAATCAGAGAGAGACGTACACACAGACAGAGAGAAACACACGGACAGAAAGACACAGTGAGAGATAGACAGTGATACACTAAATATATACAATATAAAATATATTTCGGTACATATATTTCGGTATATATATATACACACACACACTGTGTGTGTGTGTGTATATATATATATATATATATATATATATATATATATATATATATATATATATATATGTGTGTGTGTGTGTGTACCGAAATGTATTTTATATTATATATATTTATTGTAACCATAACCCAGAACCTGTCTTAACCCATTACCCCATAGGCTATTGTAGATACAACCTCTTTGTAAAAAATCTACCGAAAAGGAGCATTAACTAGAGAAAAGTTTTTTTTTAGAATTTTGTAGTTTGAAACCATTGTGATAAATAGAACATTTGCTTCTTTGGGAGCAAATGCCCTATTTATCACAATGGTTTCACAACGTGACTTTTACATCTGAAGCCGTCAAAAGTCGTCAATATGATGGAATGGAATGGTTAAGCAACCCTCTGTCTTTATACACTCCTAAATTCAATAAATGAAGGACGGCTGATGGCAATTTCTACTGTAAATCCAAATCAGCGATTCCTATTAAAGCCGTCTAATCAGGCTCTGCTTTGTTGATATATTTAAGACTGTACGGTGTCCATATGTCATAAAAAATCATAGTCGAATGAATATTAATGATATTATTATGCGTTACGTATTAAAGTCTATGAATAAATTCATTATGATAACATACAAATTGAACGAGTGTGACTGTTATGCATAAATAAACATATGAGCATGCAGATACATATACATGCATAAGTGTGTCTCTGGAGCATGATTAGAAATGTGATTAACCCATTTAGCCAATATAGGATTGCAAAACCGGAATTTTAATAAAGAAGAATTTAGATATTTTAGGCAGATGACTATTTAACATGCAGAAAGCTCCTCAGAGAGTTTTCAGCATATTTTTCACACCCACCACGTGAAAATGGTCGGCTTGCAAAATAAGATCTTGTCGGGGTTTCTTTGAATTATATGGGATTACATGTATATTGGTTAATTGATGACTAGCTGTAATCTTACCTAGATAATTGTTGATACATAATACACGTACTCTGTTCAAATCCCCAAAGGCTGCTAGGAACATCACCGGTGAAAGAAACAACAAAACACTGCAGCATATCATCAAATGATAAAGTCTTTAACGAAGTACTACCTAATGGTAAATTCAACAAAAAGGTTCCTTATGTATTAAAAGCAGCATAATCTTTCTCTTATTTCAATAAACAACCACAGTATCAATTCGTATGGATCTTAATGAGATGCTTCTCGTCTTGACCCATCTTGATGCGAAGGTGACCACAAAGTAGCCAGATATTGTTACTTTGCGATAACCTCTCGGACAATACCACCATGTTTCATTGTTCAACTTCTATTGTCACGAATGCTTTATTCGTATTGTTATTAGTAGGTTATCGACGGGGCAGCAGCTTTTTATCTAGTGTTTAAACTATCAATTTTAGTCTTTATAATCAGTAAATAAAGAATAAATCGTCACCCACAACACGTCTACATACACTACAACATAGTGCATTGGGTTGAATATGTACAGCAGCTTTATATATTTCAGATGTCTGGTCATAGAAACATAAAAACAAACAGTGTTTCTTATAACTTTAGAATAATGAGATTTTTTTGCATTGCCGTCAGATCTTTACAAAATGTATATATGGTAGCTGAGCCATTCGGTGACTCACGTGGATCTATTTATATGTGTTTGACATTCTGATAAAAGTTTTGCAATTATGCAAGAATAGTTAATGATAAAGAGTATTGATACTATTTAAGTATTTTAGATATTTAAATACTGCACAGGTTAACTCTTTCCCTTTCCCTGTTTATTCACAGTCTAAAGGATGAAATAAAATCTTATCTTATCGTTATTCCAAAGTTCGATACCCACACGCTACTGAATATTCATAGACAAAATAGTTACACGTTTAATGAAATATGTAAGGTAGGGCATCGTAGCGATTTTAGAAAAAACCCACAATTCTATCAAATTCCATAAGCAAACAGAGCAGACCCTGATAAGACGGCTCCTATAGGAGTCGTATGATCCGGGTCTACTTTGTTTTCAAATGCGCAAAAAGGCGTTTATATGAAGGAAAGGGTCAAATGGTATTATGTTTTGTGGTTGTCCATAGTGTGGTATGCGAACTGAAACGCTATATATATATTATGTATTCATTCGTTCGATCATATATCACATTTAGTATACGTACATGGTTGTTAAGTGACGCATGTTTATTGTTGCGTCATTATTAACCCTTGTTAACGCACATGTTTGCATACTCACCTGTCGAAGCCACGGGAGACTCCATCATTAACCCTTTCAATGCGGGACACGGGTCCTTTGCAAACAGTGTAGACCCAGATGAGAGGGCTGCTCGAGGAGCCCTCTCATCAGGGTATGTACTGTTTATCATATTGCGCTTTTCTTTAAAGAAACCTCTGAATATCCACGATAAACTTGAAAAAACGCTGTATACTATACAAATAGATAATTGTTATTCTAAACCTTTCATGTTATGAAAATGTCGTTTGCTAAAACAGACGCCATGTAACGTTCACCCCTAGTGCCAAACTGTTTGGATCTTAATGTGACCTGTTTGCAAAGGTAGTCACTACTTTTACCACAACATGCTTAAAGTTCAATTCAATAGTTGATGTTTATAGCAACCAGGAATTAAAAACAAACACATGCATACTTATTACATTAAAGTACAATGCATTGTGTATGAATAGGTAGCTATGGAGGATGATCAACGCCAAAATTGCATCATGCTTTGTGGCATTTCAGTTTGCTTCATGATAAATGCATCCTGCATTGTGGTGTTGAACAGTTTGCTAAACGATTATTGCATGTCAAGATAGGAGTCATGCTTTCATTGAAGTTTCTTCACTGACACATGTCCCAACGACACACGACCCAATGCGGTAAGCCCATAGCAACAAGCATAAAGCCGAACGCCGAAGGCATAATTTACTTCAGCCGAACTTGCCAAATAGGTGGCGCTGCATATAAAACCAGATAGTCAAACTACTGAAAGTACTGAGGATGGATTCAACGTAGATCGAATTAAATGTTTGGTTTGGTTTTTAAATGTTGTTTTGAGCGAAAAAAGAACATTACTGAGAAGTGTGTGTATGGTGGGGGGGGGGGGGGGTTAATTATTTAAAAATGATGTCCGTCTGATCAGGGTCTGTCTTGTTTGCTGATGGTCTGTCATAGATATCATTCTGCATAGTTTGCCCTGATAAAACTCACGTGTCCATATGCTACTTTAACAATATACTTCATTGTCATTATTTTTCGCATGAATATTCATTGAGTAAAGGGCCAACCGTATAGTACCCTGATCGCCGATGTGTGATAGACCACGCGTGGCTCATTTACGGACCGTATGGTCAGGATCTGCTCTGATTGCTAATGGAATTTCATTCATCTGTTTATTTAGAATTTCTGAAATGACTGCAATGTTCCACCTTCCATATTTTCAATATAAATTTTTGGTCCATAAATATTCTGTATAGGTATTGGAATCGGGACTAAATATAGAACAGGGAAAGGGCTAAGATTATAAATATAAACATGTCTAATATATCATAAAATAGCATATCTTTATTAGAATTATATTGGGTTTGAGAAATACATTACATTACATTATTTTCATTTTGTGTACAATATACATGTACTTATAATATGTTTACTAACCCTTTCTCTCATGTTAACATCGTTTCACACATTTGCAAACACAGCAGACCCAGATCAGATGGCTCCTATAGCAGCTGTCTGATCAGGGTCCGCTCTGTTTGTCAATAGATTTTGAAAGATGTTTCTTTACTTTCTAAAATGGCTACACTGTCCCACCTTCCATATTTCATTATAACTATTTTGTCCATGAATATTCAGCAGGTATTTAAATTTTGAATAAACATAGAACAGGGGAAGGGTTGAAAATAAATTAAGATATGAATAATAATAACTCATGAAGGTGTAATGAAAATATCTGAAATTTTGAACATTGAAAGACTTTATTTAACGAGGGTAGCTCAATTAGTCATAATGACTAATCTACCTTGAGGCCCTCAAAACAAGCATTTCATACAAAATACAAAACAGTAAAACACAGATCTATATACACAAGAAATCAATGTTCAGAAATTCAGTAATGTTGCGTCGGGATAATTAATAAATGTTGTCTGCTTCAATTTGTAGATTTATTCTTTATGGACACTCATTTGGATCCTGATAAAACTCCGAGTAACATGGCGTCTAATCTGGATCCAATCTGTTATCATAGATTTGATTTGCCACTAGCATCCAAATAGTTAATATTATATAATTAACACATAGCTGTCGGGGTGATAGAGGATATTGTCAGCCCGAGAATTGGTATATTTACCCCGAGGCGGAGCCGAGGGATAAATATGCCAGTTCAAGGGCTGACAATATCCTCTTTCATCCCGACAGCTTTGTGTTAATTATTTTATTATACCGAAAAACTTTAGAAGTACAATACTGGTTAATTCTAAAATTAAGAGAAATAATCAATGAAGATAATATTCCAAAGAGGGAATTAAGATAATATAGAAATACTGAAATAGCTCTTATCTAATAGTTCGACCACTACGAGAACTTTATCAAAGATAATCATGTCAAAATACACGTCACATTTTTGATAAATGTAGAATCTATACATTCAGCCATAAAATCAAAGGGAATAATGTTGATCCAGCATCATGTAGCATTGAGTTATTTCAAAAGTAATGACGTCATCAGATGACGTCATCAGCGCAACGACGTCGTGCATGCATTAGCGTGCATGCATTCTCCCGAATGTAGTAGATTCTATATACAATAAAATGCAATAAATGCGATAGAATTATGTATGTTGGTGAGACTGAGAAAAAAGGGAGAGAATGAAAGAATATTTGAGTGATTTAAGACATGAGAGAAAGAATCCAATACACAGACAGTTTGGAGTCGGTGGTCATAGCAGTGATGATGTTATATTTGTGATTTTGAAACGGATATATTCACCTGGAAGCTCATTCTGAGGGTGATATATCCTGATATATTCACCTGAAAGCTCATTCTGAGAGTGATATATCATAAGATCACAATTTATATTGGAGTTTTGCATTGAAGGATATATTGAGGTATAATAAAAAGCTAGACTATATAAAGTGTTGCACATAAAAAAATGAAATGCATAAATGACATCTGACTCCGATTCAGGTGGATGAATGCACGCGCTATTAAAATCACATATTTGTGACGTCATTTACCCACGCTGTCATTATCATAAATACGAGAAAATATTTTTGCTCTATATATAGGCTATTTGATCTAAATTTTGAGGTAGACAAAATTGCAAAAGAAAGTGTAATCATACTGGACGAAAGTAGGTATGTATAGTACCTCATAGAAAAAAGTTGCAGTTTTGAATTTGTGGGGAAATGGATTTAAATTTACAAGTTAAACTAAAATGACCTCTGCTTCAAATTTTGAAAAATGCAGTTAGGGTGTAAACTAATTGAACCTGATGAGACTTTGAGTTATTAACGGTATAGATTAAAATATTCTTTCTGAAATTCAACCAATTTGCCCAGGGAGAGGGTATACATACTTTTGTGCATGCCCTTATTTAGATTTACATTGTTATATGTTTTCATTTACATTTTCTTAAATTTTCTTCACTTGAGGTCCTCTACAAAAGTTACATAAATTATGCCCCTTGTGTCAAAATTGGTTCACCCAAGGGCCGGCTAGTCTTCTACACCGTCACAATGAATTATAAACCTCGGCAGAAAAAAATGTATGAACACTAGATATATAGACAAGGGGTCGAACTTATTCGAAAATAGAAAGTTCGACCCCTTGTCTATATATCTACTGTTAATACATTTTTTTTCTGTCGAGGTTCATAATTCATTTTGACGGTGTCCTATGGTTTTCTATAGAAACACATAGTGAAAACTTTGAAAATCTTCTCCTCTGATTGTCTGGTGAGCGATGTCAGGGCCTTTCAGACCCTCTTGTTATTATTATACTTCTCCAAGCAGGTGACACATGTGTTCCTTTGAACACTCTTGTTTATAATGTATAATGGCATTAGTAGGCTATACCGGTTTTTTTGTGTCCCCTGCTGAGAGACAGCGTGTCAGACAAGGGTCACTTTTCCGTTGTCTGTATGACCGTCCGTCTGTCTGTCTGTCTGCCATACTTCCCCCAGCAGGTGACAGATGTGTTCCTTTGGACACTATTGTGTTTGGCAATGATAGAAACCAGGTATTTATTCTAAGTTCATAAGCAAACAGAACACGCCCTGATTAGTTGGACATGAAAAGACAACGAAATAAAATTGCACCAAAGGTAACATCCTTTAAAAAAACCCACCCCCTTTCCCGCATAATCTTCTTTTTAAATTAAATGTGATGTCATCAACTTAAATTCTATTATTTCTTTTAAACAACAACAACAACAACATCACCCTTTTCCCATAATTCTGTTTAAAATTAAATATGATGCCATCAGTTTCAAGTTTTATTTATAATTAATTTAACACAGATACTCGTGGCCTATCACACATCGGCGAATATGGTACTGCACAGTTGACACATTACTCATTGAATATTCATGTGAAAAATAATGACATCGTGAATATTAATTATATTGTTAAAATAACACATGGACACAGGTTTTTTTTTATCATGGCAGACTTTGTAGAATCATATAATTATATAATGACAGATCATTAGCAACCAGGGCAGAACCCCCCCCCCCCCCCCACACACACACACAAACACACACACTAGGGATGTAATGGATCAGTAACCGTTTGTCTTCAGCGTTTTTCGAAATCCTTCTATTTTATTCTTTATCTATGTATTCGGCAAATCACTTAAGCGTTTTAGCCCGTGCCTCTTAATAAGCTGCTAGAGTACGACAAAGACCGGGATCGAACGTAACGAAGCTGGAACAGCGCACCACGCATCAAGCACCAAGCACCAAACGCTAGGCAAATAGCACAAAGAGTATGCTTCAAAGAAGTTTAAACAATGATACACATCATTTGACGTTTATAATAATCAATATCTAAGTTTAAAGAATGTTGAATGTCGGATCGAGGAAGAAACTTCAAAATTAAGAAGAAAGCACATCGTGGCATGCAATAATCATTTAACATAATGCATTTACCATGAAGCAAGTTGAAATGCCACAAAGCGTGATGCATTTTTGACGTTGATCGTTCTCCATATATAGGTAGCCATTTGCATGTTACATGTATCAATGTATCGATTGAATTTCAAATGATTCAGTTAAAGTTACTATTTGCATATAACTGATTAAATGGACAGGCATATGCCTTTACAATGATAACTTATATAGGTCCCATATGCGGATGTAAACAGCAGATATCATAGTGATGTACAGTGATACACATTAACTACACGACCTATTTTCCTCAACTACACGCTCTTTCACACATTTGCCAACGGAGTAGGTCCATCTCAGACGGTCTCTGTAGAAGGCGTCTGATAAGGGTATGATATGGTTGCGTATGGAAAGGTTACGAGTCTGATTCTACAGAGTCTGCAATGGTCAAAACTTAAATTCACTTTAATTCCATTTCTAGACTTCTTAAACGCCATTTATAGATACATCACCTTTATAGACAGACATCGAAGCATCGTGTCACATATCATCTAATTACCACATTCAAGAAGTACCTAATAGTATGTGTAACGAAGATGTATTTTGCCGTGTTTTCAAAAGTTATTTCCCTTGTATAAGTTGACTACATTTGTTCTCGGTTCCCGAACTTTCTTAATTTGGCTTCAAACGTTCTAAAGATCCCGTTACAAGGTAGATATATGAATTGTTTAGTATTCTTATCCTTCAAAACGATCAGTCAGACACAGTTTATATGTATAGCACTTGTGTTATTTGTTTATTCATTGATTTTATAGCGATCTAGCTCAGTGATCATGTTTCAGTTATTAGGCGCTCATTCGGTATCGCACACGCACAGACTGAGTGGTTGTCTAGAGTAGATTCCCTTGGTTTTCAGAGATACGTTCACCAGGCGGCGCCACATGCATACTGGCATATATAAACCCCTCGCTTCACTCTGTTCAGCCTGACCGAAATTGTCAGCCGACCAGTTAACGTCGCAAGGAATATATAGAAGAACGACCACAGCAATAGTATATTACATGTACTTGTATATTGATTGGGAGATCGGAGACTTTGGACAAGTGCTGGAAACCTTCAGGCATTAATGCAATGCAGAAGAACCCCAGAACTAGCTCCGGGTCGCCACTTCTGTCTTTATAGTTTGAGACCGACTTCATTGGTTTATTTTATACAGCTATTAGTAGCTGGGTGCATCCATACCTGGACAGGTTTGGAGGTGTTTCAGACCGAGTGTCTGAAGGCAGTAATTTAGCTCTGGGAGCAAGGTTAAACCGAAGTCATATTTTGTGGTCTGAGGTCATAGTTTTAGGTTTGGAACCATAAATCATAGTTTTAGGTTTGGAACCATAAATCATAGTTTTAGGTTTGAACCATAAACCATATTTTTAGGTTTGGAACCATAAATTGAGGTTCCAGGTAGCTTACGCATATTCCTTGAGGGTTTTGTATACGCCAGTGGTTATAATCACTAATCACTGTTTGATTCTTTTTAAGGCAAGAAGCCATAAATCATTGTTTGTGATTTTAAAGTTAATTCTGTTTGAGGCAGACAGCCAATTCCAATCATTTTGCATAATCATTATACATAATTAGTTGTAGTTCTAAACCCATTTTTAGTGTTTCATTGTTCTTTAATCATAGGCTAGGTAGCCCCAAGAAAAATTATATATTCTTGTCCATTTTTGTATTGATATATTGAATCCGCTCGGTACATAGCTCGGTGCACGTTACAGAAATTTGGTGGCAGCGTGGTGGGATAATTATTATAACCACCACCAGTTATATCTTACCCACAAACACTCAAAATGGACTCCGAGTATATTGATGACAGAATCCTTAGTCTAGAAACTAGACTAACGGAACTTCAGACTCAAGCTGAAATAACAAAGCTCCAAAACGAAATATCTGTTCTGGAGCAGAAATGCAGTTTCACTCAGCAACCATGTATGCCAAAACGTGACTCGGGCATTGCCTCGTCAAGTCAGACCCGTGGGTTTGACCTCGAGCAACCTACATACAGCATTCAAGCTAGTTCACATAGCAAGTCACCTATGCTGACTCCTATTTTGAAAAGACGGTATCGAACAGCTGATGGAGCTCAAGAAATGCCTTCTGATGCTGGAGCCAAACCGAAAACCTCGACACCCAAACCAACCTTTGGAGAAAAGTTTCCACTGGAACCCAAGCAAGTTCCGCACAAACAAACAGGTGTCAAGGTGAAACCTGCAACATATGATGGTTCGGGTTCATGGAACGACTACAGATCGCATTTTGAAGCTTGCTCCAAAATAAATGCCTGGACTAAGGAAGAGAAGGGACTCTACCTTTCAGTCTCACTACGTGGTCAAGCCCAGGGCATCTTGAGTAACTTATCAAAGGATGCAAATGATTTTGAAAAATTGATGACAGCTCTGGAGGAAAGGTTTGCGCCCCCAAACCAAGCAGAGTTGCATAGAGCCCAGCTTCGAGAGAGGCGCCAGAAAGCATCTGAGACACTCTCTGAAATGGCCCAAGACATAAGAAGGCTCACGAACCTTGCTTATCCGTCAGCACCTGCTGATGTGAGAGATGTCTTGTCCAAGGAGCAATTTATTGATTCCTTGGTTAGCTCAGACATGAGGCTTAGAGTTAAACAAGCGAGGCCGGCGGACTTGAATGATGCTGTTAGGCACGCCTTGGAGCTTGAAGCATTTAACAGAGCAGAAAAGAAACTTACAGAGGGAAAAGGCTATCTCCAATCTGTGGGTGAGACCAAAAGCTCAGAGTATAATCAGATCGTTTCTGATATAAAAGAGTTGAAAGAAGCCGTTTCAGAGATGAAACATGGGTTTGAGAGCATGAAAACCCAGAAACATGGTTTCCAGTCTAGACCAGAGGCTCAGGTTAAAACTTTCCACCCAAACACAAGAAAGTCTTATGGTCAGAGTGATCAGAGGAAAGCTTGTTTCAAATGTGGTTCCAAGTCACATTTCAAGAGGAACTGCCCACAAAATGATGGTTTGAAGGACACAGCTTCAAAGCCACATAGTATAAAATGTTCCAGTCCTAAAGGATCAGGCTTGTTTGTAAAAGCCAAAGTTAACAACTTTCAGTTGGACTGCCTCGTAGATACAGGTGCGACACTGAGCATCATAACTACTAGAGTTTGGGACAGGATTGGTGAAACCAAAATTGATAGTTTCAGCCAGAAAATAGTTTCTGCTTCAGGAACTCCATTAGATGTTCTGGGAAGAGCCGAGGTTAACATAGAGATTGAGGGCTCAAAATATCCAGTTCCAGTGATCATTGCAGATGTGGAAGTGGACGGAATATTAGGGTTGGACTTCATGAAGTCACACAAGGTGATTACAGATATTGCAAACAACAGTATGACCATTAATGGGACTCCTTGCTCACTGCAGACGGCTGGGAAAATAGGTTGTTTCAGAGTTGTTGTTTCAGAGCAGGTTTTATTGAAACCTAAATCAGAAACCGTGATTTATGGTAAGGTTTCTGGAGGGGAATGTTTGAGAAGGGACAACTTCTACATTGTTGAAACCTCTGAAAGACTTCTGAACAGTGGTGAGAGCCTAGTGGCTAGGTCTCTTGTTACAGCCAATCAAACTGTGCCAGTGAGGATTATGAACCTGTCAGATGAAGAAAAGGTCTTCAATGTTGGGACAAACATTGCAACATTGAGTCCGGTGACAGAGGTCCAAAACATTGATTCCAAACCCAAGGCTATAAAAGGTGTTCCAGAACATTTATTGGACTTGTATCAAAGAAGTGCTGATGGGATGGATGCAGAAAACTGCAAACAAGTTTCTAGCCTTTTGAGAAAGCATAGCAGTGTTTTCTCGTCTTCAGACGATGATATTGGTCGAACAGGGATAGTTCGACATAAAATATCGACAGGCAGTGCACCACCAATTAAGCAAAGGCTACGAAGGGTCCCAGCACACCTAACTGATGAGGTTGAAAAACAGACAAAACAGATGTTGGACAAAGATGTCATTCAGCCTTCAAGCAGCCCCTGGGCCAGCGGCATTGTCCTCGTTCAGAAGAAGGACGGAACTCGTCGTTTTTGCGTGGATTATCGCAAGTTGAATGATATAACAGTAAAAGATGCATATCCGTTGCCCAGGATAGATGAAAGCCTAGATCAATTAGCTGGTTCCAAGTGGTTTTCTTGCTTGGACCTTAATTCGGGCTATTGGCAGGTTGAAGTGGAGCCTGAAGATCGTGCAAAAACCTCTTTCGTGACAAGAGAAGGTTTGTTTGAGTTCAAGGTGATGCCATTTGGCTTGTGTAATGCGCCAGCAACATTCGAAAGACTTATGGAAACTGTTCTTGCTGGTTTGCATTGGAAGGTATGTTTAATCTACCTCGATGACATCATCGTGACAGGAAGGAGCTTTGAAGAAATGGTTCAGAACCTTGATTCTGTGTTTCAAAGACTTGGTGAAGCTGGTCTAAAACTAAAACCCAGGAAATGTCACTTGTTTCAGCAAAAGGTAGAATTTCTCGGGCATATTATTTCGGCAGAAGGTGTCACTACAGATCCGAAGAAAACTGAATGTATAAAGTCTTGGCCTACGCCAACCTGTGTCAGAGATGTAAGATCTTTTCTCGGAATATGTAGTTACTACCGCAGGTTTATTGAAAACTTCTCGCAGATTGCCAAACCCTTACACCGTCTTACAGAAAAGAACACAAAGTTCGAGTGGTCTGATGCCTGTGAGAATGCATTTATGTGCTTGAAACAAAGGTTGACCGAATCTCCTATTTTAGCACACCCAGACTTCTCTCAAAGCTTTATCTTGGACACAGACGCAAGCAATGATTCAATAGGAGCAGTACTCTCACAGAAGCTTGAAAACCAGGAAGTTGTCATTGCTTATGCAAGCCGAACTTTGAGCAAGTCGGAGCGCAGATATTGTGTTACCAGAAAGGAATTGCTTGCTCTGGTACACTTTGTAAAGTACTTTAGACACTACTTGATCGGAAAACAGTTTCTAGTCAGAACGGACCATGGCTCATTAAGATGGCTGACAAACTTTAAAAACCCTGAGGGCCAGGTTGCACGCTGGTTAGAGACACTCTCTTCATACCAGATGAAGATTGAACACAGACCCGGAAGGCTTCACGGCAATGCCGATGGAGTTAGTAGAATACCATGCCGACAGTGCGGCTTGAGCAGTCATGATGAACATGAGAGACAGCACAAAGTGTCTTCTGTCTATCCAATTCAGCTCAGTGGAGACCCAAGTTCTAGAGATGACTTGATTACCATACCATTGGTAGAGGCACAAAACCATAGCCCAGACATCGTTTCTGTGAAACAATGGCTGGAAGAGGATCGAAAACCTGACTTCAAGAAAATATCTGGAAACAGTTATTACTTGAAATCTCTTTGGAACCAGTGGCAAAGGCTTGAGATTGTTGAAGGTCTGCTTGTAAGGAAATGGGACGTGCTTGGAACGTCGATTATATACTGGCAAGCAGTGGTTCCATTGAGTTTGAGACGTCAAGTCTTGAAATATTGCCATGATGTCAGAGCATCAGGACATTTAGGGGTTACGAAAACCTTAAACCGTGTCAGACAAAGGTTTTACTGGCCTGGCCTACGGAGCGATGTTCGAAACTACATAACAGGTTGCCAGGCTTGTTTAAAACGCAAAGAACCCATACCAGGAAAGAAGGCTCCTATGCAGGTTTGCGCTAGTGGTTACCCGATGGAAAGAGTAGCTCTAGACATTTTAGGAGAACTATCCCAAACAGAAGCAGGAAACAAGTATATATTAGTCATAGCGGATTATTATACGAAGTGGACAGAGAGTTTTCCAATGCCAAACATGGAGGCTCGAACTGTTGCAAGGATACTAGTAGAAGAGGTAATTGCAAGGTTTGGAGTGCCACGTATCATTCACTCAGACCAAGGACGACAGTTTGAAAGCGAGCTCTTTCAGGCAATGTGCAAGCTGTTGCAAATTGAGAAAACCAGGACTACACCATATCATCCCCAGTCAGATGGTATGGTGGAGCGGTTTAACAAAACACTTGCCTCAATGCTCAGCATGTATGTGGAAGAAAACCAGCGAGACTGGGACAGACAACTGCCGTACGTGATGATGGCCTACAGATCATCTCAGCATGAAACTACAGGTATGACGCCAAACATGCTTATGTTTGGAAGAGAAACATCAACTCCTTTAGACCTCTTGTATGAGATGCCCCCAAGTATCAAAAGGATTCCGCCAAACCAATGGGTCTGGGAACTCCAAGAGAACCTAGAGTCTGCTCATACCTTAGTTCGACAAAACACAAAGCAGGCAATGCTGAGGCAGAAAAAGTACCATGATAAGAAGATAGCTAGTGAAATGTTTGAAGAGAATGACGGAGTGTTTGTGTACTTTCCTGTAAAGAAGGTTGGACATTCGTCCAAACTGACTTCATACTGGCGAGGTCCTTTCAGGGTGATAAAGCGACTCTCAGACGTACTTTACAAGGTTGACTGTGGTAGGTACGGTTCTGAGCAAGTAATACATGTAGACAGAATAAGAAAGGCACACTCCCAGGTTTTGAGCGATGAAGCAGTTTTCCAAGAGGCCGAATCAGCCTCAGAGAACGAAGGTAGGGACGAAAGTACTATTGAGTTTTCAGGTCCCAATGAAGATGAGTCAGAAAATGCTGCTTCCGAACCAGAACAAGAGGTTCAGGTAAGCAAGTTCGGTAGAAAAAGACAAAAACCAATTTGGGCAAAAGACTATGCTTTTTCTACTTTCAGGCCCAACATGTCGAACACGAAGCAAACACAAAGGAAAGACCCTATCTGCTTCCACTGTAAAGACAGAGTAAAGTCAGAAGATTACTCTGAGCATGTGAAACTATGTTCACAGAATCCCTTGACTTGTAAAAGCTGCAACAAACAGTTTAAAGAGGCCATTTATCTCAAGCGTCATGAGAAGAAATTCCATGCAGCCACCCCAGCAGAGAGTGACGACTGGGACATGGACCCACAAATTGAGTTGGGTACCCATCAGGAGGAGGACGAGACAGATCTTCTCCAGGGAAGAGTGTTCTGTAAGAGAACAATGCCGGAACCAGTAAAAGCTCCTTTGAAAAGGTTGAAGTCAAATGAGGGAGCACACAGATCAGAGAGTGAAGAAATAGTAGCACTCGCGGAGTATAGTAGCGCACGAGAAGTTGTTATGGAGAAGGAGAGTAAGGAACCAGGTGAACTGAAGGCCTCCTTCAGTGTCAAATGTGACAAGGCTGGAAAAGTTGTGCAGAAGTTTGTAGTGGAGAAGGACGGGGATGCTCTGATGGAGACCTCGTATTCGCGCAAGGAAGGTTCCAGGCTTGGGAACTTTGAAGTCAGTATGAAAGACTTTGTTCCGGAAGATCAGATAATCAGACCTGAAGACATAGTTATGAAGTGTGAGGATGGATGTCTGATGGTTCAGTTTAAGTTCCAGTAACTTTTGACTCCCGGGGAAAGGGAACTTTAGTCATAAACTGAGAAGATTTTACAGTTTCACTTTTATTTTGTTTTCATATATCGTTGTAAGGTAACAACATTATTAAATCAATGTTTACTTCATGACCTGTACTTGTAATTTTGTTCAGTCGGGACGACTGTTCCCTGAGGCGTGGGTAATGTAACGAAGATGTATTTTGCCGTGTTTTCAAAAGTTATTTCCCTTGTATAAGTTGACTACATTTGTTCTCGGTTCCCGAACTTTCTTAATTTGGCTTCAAACGTTCTAAAGATCCCGTTACAAGGTAGATATATGAATTGTTTAGTATTCTTATCCTTCAAAACGATCAGTCAGACACAGTTTATATGTATAGCACTTGTGTTATTTGTTTATTCATTGATTTTATAGCGATCTAGCTCAGTGATCATGTTTCAGTTATTAGGCGCTCATTCGGTATCGCACACGCACAGACTGAGTGGTTGTCTAGAGTAGATTCCCTTGGTTTTCAGAGATACGTTCACCAGGCGGCGCCACATGCATACTGGCATATATAAACCCCTCGCTTCACTCTGTTCAGCCTGACCGAAATTGTCAGCCGACCAGTTAACGTCGCAAGGAATATATAGAAGAACGACCACAGCAATAGTATATTACATGTACTTGTATATTGATTGGGAGATCGGAGACTTTGGACAAGTGCTGGAAACCTTCAGGCATTAATGCAATGCAGAAGAACCCCAGAACTAGCTCCGGGTCGCCACTTCTGTCTTTATAGTTTGAGACCGACTTCATTGGTTTATTTTATACAGCTATTAGTAGCTGGGTGCATCCATACCTGGACAGGTTTGGAGGTGTTTCAGACCGAGTGTCTGAAGGCAGTAATTTAGCTCTGGGAGCAAGGTTAAACCGAAGTCATATTTTGTGGTCTGAGGTCATAGTTTTAGGTTTGGAACCATAAATCATAGTTTTAGGTTTGGAACCATAAATCATAGTTTTAGGTTTGAACCATAAACCATATTTTTAGGTTTGGAACCATAAATTGAGGTTCCAGGTAGCTTACGCATATTCCTTGAGGGTTTTGTATACGCCAGTGGTTATAATCACTAATCACTGTTTGATTCTTTTTAAGGCAAGAAGCCATAAATCATTGTTTGTGATTTTAAAGTTAATTCTGTTTGAGGCAGACAGCCAATTCCAATCATTTTGCATAATCATTATACATAATTAGTTGTAGTTCTAAACCCATTTTTAGTGTTTCATTGTTCTTTAATCATAGGCTAGGTAGCCCCAAGAAAAATTATATATTCTTGTCCATTTTTGTATTGATATATTGAATCCGCTCGGTACATAGCTCGGTGCACGTTACATATGTATCTAATTACCACATTCAAGAAGTACCTATGTACATGTATGCTAATTACCACATTCAAGAAGTACCTATGTATCTAATTACCACATTCAAGAAGTACCTATGTACATGTATGCTAATTACCACATTCAAGAAGTACCTATGTATCTAATTACCACATTCAAGAAGTACCTATGTATCTAATTACCACATTCAAGAAGTACCTATGTACATGTATGCTAATTACCACATTCAAGAAGTACCTATGTATCTAATTAGCACATTCAATGTGTACCTATATGTATGCTATAACATTACTTTACCTACATATATTCTCTTACAAAAGGTAAAGTTTTGTATAAAATATGCACATCAATATCATTCAACCCTTTCCCTGCTCATGTAAGAAATAATTTCACCATGAATATTTATTAACTGAAGTTTTATAATGTAACTTTTCAAGGGAAGTTTTTGCTATGACAAAATTGTAGAATCGGATTTTAGTCAAGTCAAAAGCGAACAGAGCAGACCCTGATCAGATGGATCCTATAGGAGCCGTCTGATCTGGGTCTACTCTGTTTGTAAATGCATGAAAAGGCGTTTATATGAGGGAAAATGCTAATTATTCTTTGTTTCATTAATAGATTAAGCGAAGGAGAGTCTAGCTGGAAGTATAGACCATAAACTAATTTCGCGCTTGATTTCCTACTATTGAACAGTTGGCTAAGACTATAGTAAAGAAATTAATTTAGATCTAATATGTAAACAAGCAAGGTTTTACGCAAGCGTAAAATGGCTGCGTAACATGCATTTAAGCAGGATAGAAGAAAAAGAGGGAGCAATATTGGGAAAACATGACTGTTATGTATGAATTAATACATGTAGCAGAAACGGGGGAATGTTTTAATGAGCCATGATGCATAATACCTTGTTTGACACCAATAATACACATTACGTCACAGATCAATGTTATTCATTTGCTGAAACACACTGACGAAGAAACCTTTATCACATTAAGTGGTGTTCACAAGGCATACAAACTCCCATACTTACAGTCTACATGAAATTATTCCGACAGGTCGACTCAATGCCCATTAAGTTTTTCATTTATATTGTCCCCAAATAAAGAACAGGTTAGTATAAGATAATTATACAGTAAATTTGAAGCAAATTCAAATCCACAATGGTGAAATATACAAAACTGTCAACAAAACCACGAGTAAAAGGTCTCGGCTAAATAACTTTAACAAAGCCAAAATGCAAACAAAGGACTTATATTTTAATGTACAAAATGGTTTTAAACCAAAAGCACGTATACTAAGGGTGCTAAGAAAATATGAGAGAAAAAAAATAATTTAGCTTCCACCGAGGATCGAACCCACGACCTCACGTTTCCTAGTCCATCGCTATAACCCGCTACACCACGCTGACATCTATACTAGTATACGTGATTTTAATCAATTATACCTAATTCACTAGCATTTTTCACTGAATCTGGATCATGGCAGAAAAGAAAGAATTATCCCCGACAAAAATATGCTGAGAAAAATATATGAATGAAAATAATTAAAATAAATGAATATATATAAATAAGAACTTGTCTCACAGTAAACCATATTTATTAAAAAAGATTGGCATTTATAGAAACACAGGACCGCAGAAACGCATGGGCAAAATTCAAAGCCGTATCAGTGTGGGCTGCTTTCGCAGCCCAATAATAAAGTATCATATTATTTTCAACAAAATTTAAGTGACAATAGCAAAGTGGAACTTATATGTTTTGAGGATGTATTTTTTATTAAGTGCCAATAACAAACACCAGTGTCTACTTTTTAAAGAACAGTATATTTAATTATTAACCCATTTCCCTTATATAAACGTGATTTCATGCATCTACAAACATAATAGACCCAGATCAGACGGCTAAGTACTATAGGAGCCGTCTGATCAAGGTCTGTTCTGTTTGCTATCGGAATTTGAAAGATATATTTCTCTACTTTCCAACATGGGCTAAAATGTTCCATCTTCCATATTTCATTAGATAACTATTATGTCCATTAATATTCAAATTGAAATTTGGAATAAACCCTTTCCTTCATATAAACGCGTTGCAAACAGAGTAGATCCAGATCAGACGGCTCCCTTTGTCCATTAAAATTCAGTAGGTATTGAAATTCGGAATAAAGTTTTCCGTATAACAGAGAAAGGATTAAATGGTCTTACATGCAGATATATTTTACTGCTTACGGTAATTTTGAATAAGACACCAAGACGTGGTCTCGATCCACTCAATATTTTTCTGCTATAACAACGTTTTCCTTGAAAAATGTCAAAACACAATCATAAGCGATCTGACTTATTATACACCGGCTTGTAGACATTCTCATCTGGCCTCAGATGATTTGAGTAAGAGTAAAAAGACTGTTTGTCTACTTATCTTTCATTTTGTCATGTACGTCAAATGGGCCATTCCAAAAATCAAACAGATCAATCGTATGATGAATAAGGAAGTGTAACATGACAAACAGTGCAGACCCTGGTAAGAGGGCTCCTCTAGAGCCCTCTCATCTGGGTATACACTATACACTGTGTTTGCAAATGACATTAGTGACACGTGTCCCGCACTGTAAGGCTTTATCGATGGAAGTACACCCTTCCTGTTACGTCAATGGTGACATATGCACTGTATAATAGGCATTCATGTATAAAATAGTTTCAAAACTGAATTTTCAGAGTGGAAACCAGTGTTTTACTATAGAGTCCACTCAGTATGAAAGACTTAATCACGATAGAGGATTTGGAATGACAAACAGTGCATACCCAGATTAGAGGACTCTTATAGGAACCCTCTGATCTGGGTCTACACTGTTTGCAAATAACTGCATCTGTGTCCTACGCTGAAAGTGTTACCCGTTGGACTCTAACCACTGGTAATTGTAAGCACACGTCATTACATGTATCTGCTACTAAAGGTTAACAGTTCGACCAGTTCTCTTCAGAAACATAGTCACCTTGTAAAACAGTTTGGACTCGAACAAAACACCGAGTTAATCGGCGTCTCACCCGAATCCAAACTGTGTTCATATGTAGTCGCAAATCCGATGTTAGAATTCATATATTCAGTATACGGCGTCTCAACAGGATCCAAACTGTAAACCGTTTGACAACCATTTTAGTTTTCTATAAAGAAATTGAAGAAACGCCTACTAAAACTGAAAGTAGACTATAATGTGTCCAGCAGATGACAATGCTGACACTGTGAGAGTTGATCAATGTGGTACATGTGTGATAGCTCGCACTCGTCGACCTGAAAAACCCTTCCTATGAATGATGTAATTCATACAAACGCCCACAAAAATGTTGATAAGGCTAGAGTACATTCAAAATGGCGAGAAATTGTCAGAACTATCACTACTATTGATAGTTTAGCTACTATTGCTACACCTACTACTACAACTACTAATACTAAAACTATTACAACAACAACTACTACTACTACCCATTCTATCACTAAGTACTATTACTACTACTAATAATACTAACACTTTTACCACTACCACCAATACTTCTACTACTACTACCGCATCTACCACAACTACATGTGGACTACTACTACCACCACCACTATTACTACAACCACTACTACTACTACTACTACTACTACTACTATCACAACTACTACTACTACTGCTACTACTACTACTAAAAGATCCATTTTGAGAGTATAAAACAACGTACCTGTACCCAAAGCGTCCTTCCTCAGACTGTTGTACTACCACGCTGGGGATTCCCATTTCTATAAATAAATAGTTTCTAGATAGTCCCCGCCTTTATAGGCTATTTCTTAATCTAGATATATTAGGTTACTTGTGGATATTGTAAAAGGGGTGTAAAAGATTGTCGAGACAGATAGTGTTCAATTTAATCAGGAGGTGTATTGACGATGTGTTCTGAGTCTACAAGTCGCGACTGCATGACCCCGTAAGGGTTACATGCATCTCGTATGAATGATTAAACTCATGCGCATGCTTCGTGACTTTTTTCTGTGCATTGCCATGCATATGTATAAATGTTTTGAGATATTATTTAGACTATCTTAGACGACGTTTTTTGCAGACGACAGAAATAGTCCGTGCAAACACGTGACGACCGGCGCGTTCTGATATCAGATCAAGATGAGATGCCGAGTAGGCCTTAAGTCGGATTGACACTGGCAGTGACAATACAAAACATTAGCTAACTGATATTCATAGTATTCTTTGCATGCTTAGGTTAAAGCAATTCTGAAAAAGCGAGGGGTTTACCCATTTCTACCCAAGTATTTCAGTTATTTTCCGACAATATCTGATGATTTAGTTCCTTTTTCAAAGTCAAGACCACGAAGTAATATGTGAAATCATAAAAGTGTTTGTGATTAGTCTACTACGCAGTCTTGACCCTACCACATGAATATTCATGTCAGAAAATTTATGATCAGGGAAACGTTTAGCCCTGGTAGGTAGCCCAATATAATCAGATCTTTATTATTCCATAAGCAAAAATAGCAGATCTTGATCAGACACTTTCTACTGGATCCACTGACCGGGATCTGCTATTTTTTAAAGGCATCAAAGGGCATATTTTGCATAACTATTCATGAAGTAAAGGGTTAAGAGTTCAAATCAAACTAGATCTATATTAATTTAACCAGCCCTTTAATTGGTTATTCTATCTGGTTCTGTGAACCATTATACTGCGCTTTTTCGAGCTGACTAACACGTGTTCAAACAGTTTGGATTAAGATCAGACCCCGAGTAACTTGTGTCTGATCAGACTCCGTGCTATTTGCACCTCATTCTAAAATATATCAAGAAAACAAAAAATGAATCGGATGATGTTTTATCCTTTACTCCAGTAATATATCTGTAAGAAATAATTTCTTTGTGAATATCACTTTGGCTAAATCTGACCAATCAAAAGTTTGAGAACAAACTCAGACTCAACTGAAAAAAGCTTTATAAGCATGGAACCAGATCTATATGATTCCATAAGCTAAAAGGGTAGACCCATATCAGGAGTCTGTTCTGTTTGCTTATGACGTTTCATACAATTAGATCGTATTCTACAATTTCGGCCACGGCAAACAGTTCCTGTTATCATATGCAATTCTAAAAGTTTCGTTCTCAGGCTATTGATTGGTCAGATTTGAGTTCTCAAGCTTTTGATTGGTCAGATTTGAGCCGAAGGCTCAAATCTGACCAATCAAAAGCTTGAGAACGATCTCAGACTCAACTAAAAGCTTTATAAGCATGGACCCTGGTTAATCTTGATGATGTCATTATTTCTTGCATGAATAGTCATTGTGTAAAGTATATATAAGTATTGTTCACCCTTTCCTTCATATAAACGCATTTCCACGCATTTGCAAACAGACTAGACCCAGATCAGAAGGCTCCTTATAGGAGCCATCTGATCAGTGTCTGCTCTGTTTGCTTATGGAATTAGATAGGTTTGTTTCCTTTAATTTCTAATATGGCTGAACTAGTTCAATTTCACATTTGACTATGACTATTTTGGTCATAAATGTTCAGTAATTGAAATTTGTAATAAATATAGAACAGGGAAATGGTTCAATTATTGGTCAAAGTTTATTGTTTGTCTTTACTCTGTGTACCGGCTACTAAGGAAATAAGTGTAACAGTCGATTCGCAGATAAAGATCACGCATGCTTAACACATTTACAAACAGAGTAGACATAAATCAAACAGCTCTTGTAGGATCTCTCTGACCAGGGTCTGCTCTGTCTGCTTATAGAATAATTTATTGACCGGATTCAACGGTTTGTATCATGGTAAAAATAAACCCTTCGTTTATGATGCCACTACAAAACTCCACTAATGATGATTTAATACTAATACACATTATTACGTACACTATAAATAAGTTAATATTTCCCTCTTAAATAGTCATGTTAGAAAACATGTTAGAAAACATTACTTTTAAATACATGCAGTGACATATGTACACAAATATTTGGTGTTGGTAGTAACTGTCAATGTTTTTAGTCTTATAGTTTTCGCGTGAGAATTGCCTGCACATAATTTCAAATAAACGACCACTGTGTGAAACAATTACATCGTCAGTTGAAACAAAATTGTTTTCAGAAAGTTTTCGTGAATTTCCCAATGAGTTCATGAAGTTTTTTTACGCTAGTCTGCACTTATCTTAACCCTTAGCCTGCCACATATTTTTATCATTCTACCCTCTATGAATATTAATTAGGCAAGTCTTTACAAAAAATATACAGGGTTGTATTGAAATGATTTCCATGGCAAAAGGAAATAGCATGGATTTTCCATGGTAAACAGTGCATACCCAGATGAGAGAATCCCTATAGGAGCTCTCTCATATGGGTCTACACTGTTTGCAAATGCAACAATAGTTGTGACTGGCAGGCTAAGGGTTGAAACTAAACCTGACACGCAGATAAGCTTTAGACGATGGATACCGAAGCAGACGACAATATCTACACACATGTGTGACTTGTTAAATAACCTTGCCCTATCAGAATTGTTGTACTTTATACGTGTATTGTCCTGTTTTATTAACCTGTCAAATTTGAATATTCCTACGTCACTGGAAGGATATATTTAGCTTGGGTAAACCTGTGTTTCAAACGTTTTTCACGAGATTCACAATAAATATACAGGTACTTGAATAAGCCAAGTAGGATAGCTTTTATTAGCGGAAACAATCGATATCAACCGAAGCTATATATGGCGTGTTCAGCAAGCGTATAATTTGACAGGTTAATAAAACAGGACAATACATGTACATGTAGGCCTACAAATAAATCGTACGATATATTCTGGTTTCCCAAGTTGTGTTGCCTGATTACTCACCAGGGACACGCGCAGTGGTAAAACTAAACACTGATAGTAGTTACCGAAGCAGACGACAATTTTAACATTGATATTTAGTCAGAGAGCAGATATATTATACAGCATACTGTCGCTTATTTGACCGTTTAACCCTTTCTCTGTTGAATATTCAGTTGAGAAATAATAATGACGTAATGAATATTTATTACCCGATGTTTTATAATATATCATGTTTGGTATAGGTAGAAACTGCGGAACCAGGTCTATTATGATCTCATAAGCTGACAAAGCAGACCCAGATCAGACAGCTCCTATAGGAGCCGTCTTATCTGGGTCTTTTCTGTTTGAAAGGCGTGAAAAGGCGTTTATATGAGGGAAAGGGTTAATTGTTGCTGATACATTAAGAATTGATTGACAACAGGATGTCACTTGCATAAAATGCTACCATTTTTACTAGCAGACATGTAGCTTTCATTTATTACTATTTTACTGATTGTTTGTAAAGGCATATGAAGAAACTGTATACTGTCAATACAATGCAGATTTCGAAATTCTCATATTGTCAAGTACTTTTAGCAGACATCATGTAGATTTCACAAAGTATTCTCTCTTTTCTAACAATCTTTATGCAGAATTCATATTAAGGCGGCGTTTGTTTTTCCCGTTGTCATTTTGTGTGTGAAATATTAGACCGCATGTATGTTCCTTATTGTCTAAAATCCACTTTTTTTAACCCTTTAGCTGCCAAACTCTGTGGTCTGCTGACTTTGTCGTCTGCTACAAATTTTCATTCTTTTGATTTTCTTCATTTTTGTTTCAAAAGCATAGTAACAGTAACAAACAGTTTGGATCCTGATGAGACGCCGAGTTACTCGGCGTCTCATCTGGATCCAAACTGTTTGCAAAGGTAATCACTGATCCGGCATTGGCAGCGAAAGGGTTAATGGCCAAGATTTACTGTGAGACTAGTTTTTATTTATTTATTTTATTTATTTTTATCTATATTTTTTCCCCAGCGATCGCACATATTTTTATTGGGGTTATATTTTTTCTCTCACTTTTCTGCCTACCTGCTATATAGTAGTGAATTAGGTATAAGTGATTAAAATCTCTTTCACAAGTCATATCCAATGGTTACAGCGTTGGGTGAGGAAACTTGAGGTCGTGGGTTCGATTCTTGGTAGAAGCCAAAACCTTTTTTTCCTTAGCACCCTTAGTTTTCGTGTTTAATTGTTTGTAAAATCCTTTGTTTACTCGCGGTTTTGTTTTCAGGTGACACATTTTGCATATTTCTCCATTGTGCATGCTTTGTCCTCTAAATGTATAACTTATACTAACCTGTTGTTAATTTGGGAGCAATGTAAGTGAAAAAGGTAATAGGCATTGCGTCGACCTATTCGAATAATTTCATGTAAACTAAAGGTAATCTTAAAGAATCGGTTGTTTAGTTCTGAGACTAAAGGTAGTCTTGAATAATCGGTTGTTTTGTTCGAAGTGTAGACCTTTACTGTTGGTACATGTACGAGCCCCGTGTATCGCCGGTACGCATGCAAACGTATGCGACAATGCCTTGTTCGGTAGAGCACATGCTTTACGTTGTATGGGTTGTGAGTTCGAATCCCAGGCCTGGCGCGTTTATTTTCTTTGCTGTAATTATGGGAGTTTATATGCCTATCTAGCAGTAGTTATGTGAAGTGTTTGATGAAATTAGTGGTGAATTTCGTATGGTGCTAGAAGCTTTGTGATTTAGCATAAACTTTTTTTGCTTGTGAACAGCACTTAATGTGACAATGGTTTCTACGTCAGTGTATTTTAGATAGTGAATAACATTGATCTGTGACGTAATGTGTATTATTGGTGTCATACACGGATCATGGCTCAATAAAAACATTGCCCCTTTTCTGCTATTATTTTATATAGCAATGCTTTCCCCGTTATCTCTTGATTAAAAGAACTAAACACTATTGCGCACTCTCTTTCTTCTATCCTGCTTAAAGATATGTTAGGCAGCCATTTTACGCTTGCGTAAAACATTGCTTGTTTTCATTGTGTCGAATTGGAGGACCATGCTAAAATGACGGATGTGTTAAGAGTCCCTCATATAAGCGCCTTTTCACGCATTTGGAATCAGAGTAGACATAGATCAGACGGCTCTGATAGGAGCCGTCTGATCAGTGTTTCCTGTTTGCTAGTGAAGTTATAATAGATCTGATTGTACAGTTTCTACCAATAACAAATATGTCCTGCGTATTGGGGCCGTCTGATCTGGGTCTACTCTATTTGCAAAAAGGTGAAAACATAAATATCAAGGAAAGGTTTAAGGCTGTCCCACTCTTTTAAAAAGAAACAGGCTCAGATTAACCTTTTCTCTTCGTATAAAAGCCTTTTGACACCTTCTGAAAACAGAGAAGACCAATCTCATATTGCTGTCACAGGAGCCGTCTGATCAGGGTCTTCTCTGTTTGTTTATGAAAGTATAATTATAGTGATGATCATAAAGCTCTTGTCTGGTATTAAAATTTTCATGAGAAAATACAGTACGGGTCTATATACATTTATTTTAGGTCATCATTTCGTTATTGTTCCTTATGCATCGTGCAAACAGTTGAATTATATTAGTCACATCCTCGTGTCCGGCTTTGTACTGGGTCTTCTTTTTAACCCTTTCGCGTGTCGTGATTAGTAATAAATTGGGAAACCAGATTATATCGTACGATAAACTTTGTACATATAAGAATGTGGCAATGTCGCTAATGTGCGGCAAAAATGGTATCCGAAATTGCTATTCACCAAGCCTTTTGCTGCACACGCCATTTCAGCATGGTCCTCTATTTTGTAACAATTATAAACAGGAAAGCAAAACTAGATAAATATGGCCATAAACTTTCATTTCACTATAACTACTGCTCCACTACTACTACCACTATTACTACTACTATTACTACTACTACTACTACTACTACTACTACTACTACTACAACTACTACTCATATTACTGCTATTACTACTACTATTATTACTACTACTACTACTGCTGCTACTATTACTACTTCTACTACTACTACTACTAGACTACTACTACTACTTTTACTACTGCTGCTACTGCTGCTGCTTCTACTACTACTACTACTACGACTACTACTACTACTACTACTACTACTACTACTACTAGTCCAACAGAGAATAAGGTGGACCTTGCATAGTGGTCTATAGTTTTTTCTTACCTGAATAGTTTTAAGGGGGGCCATATGGACTAATACTAGGCCAGGTGCAACTTTGTTACCCGTGGGCATCTTGTGATATTCAAGATGGCGGCCAATACAGCGTAAACATGCATAAATTGTATTGTTTTTATTTGATGGATAATGTTTAGAGTAATCAGAGAATAAGTTAGACCTTGCATAGTGGTCTATAGGTTTTCTCCTGCCTAATTATTATTAAGGGGTCGTATGGACTGACACTAGACCCTGTGCCACTGTGTTACCTTGGGCATTTTGTGATTTCAAGATGGCGGCCAATATGGCGTAAAGTGTCCAATTGCATTTGTTATCAGACAAACTGTAGTACATGTATGTAGTTTCTTTTAATATTAACTATCATGAAGGAACTTTTAAATGTTTAGACCTTAAGCCTTTCTGTTGTCAGTTTGTTCATCCATCTGTATACGTGTTCCTACTCCTGTCCACCTACGTCCAGAAAATCTTGTATTCCAACTCCTCATACACCGATGGGTTTACTTCAAACTTTCACAGATGAACAACGTTTACATTAAAATGTACGTAAAAAGGGAATGTTTACTCCGACAATTTTACAAGAGTTATGGGACTTCAATTTTTTCTTCACTATTTAAAAATAACATACAAATTTAGTGAAATAAATATTTTGTGTGTCCAACTCCCCATGCACTAATGGAATGATTTACTTCAAACATTCAAAAAGATGAACAAAATTGGTGTGAAGATGTACAATAAGAAGGGAAATTTTTACCATTTGGATATATTGTGAAAAGCACTCCGGAACACTACACAGTATGAGTTTCAGAATTAGCTCAAGTGCAAAGTGGACATTGCCAAGCTCCATCCAACACCGGCGGACGTGGTAACGCGCTCGACTACAATCCCGGTGGTTCGAAATTCGAAGTATCAGTGCTTCACACTGAGAATTTTAAAAGAACCAGAGAAGCTGTCGATAATAAGAGTAGGGCATCGCACCCGGGTTTCCCTGTATCCTCTCCCCTTCTCTGGGTCGTCTTATTAGCCCATAGAGAACAGAAACGAACGTTAAACACAATCAAACAATTCTCCATCCAAAAACTGTTGGGTATAGATCCAGCTGGTGACATGTACATGTATTATCTTTCAGAGACTGTCTCACGTTAGCTTGAACGTAGGCTCTTTTGACATTTTCAGCAAATGCCTTGCTTGTTGGAGGTTAGATACGAAATTCGGATGATGATCTTCTACCAAGTTTTGTAGGCATGCCTCATACATGGACCGGAAGTAGATAGTTTGTTCATAGCTCATAGGCATACATGTTGTATGAATATTTCATGTACAGTTGTGTTTAATACTCGAATGATATGGAATACCACAGGAACTATTGTGCATTATATATTGTTTTACTCTGATCACCAGACTATTATAATATTGTAACATCGTGTTCACAACTACACCTGATACATAATTAGTTTTGTTTGTATGTACTTATATGTGTATGGGCCGGTGGCCTATGATGCGAAATAAACTGAAGCTCGAAACTGAAGCTGAAGTCCCTTGCATCACTTTCTATGTGAGGTGTTCTTACTTTTTTGTGTTTCACAACTGGCTCCATGATCATGACTGGCCATGTCATCTAAGCATGCTTCCAACTGATTGCATGCATGGGGCATCAAATGTGTCTGGCTTAAATCAATTATTCCAACAGGAGCATAAACCTTTCAGTAGGTAAACTGACATTTGAAATAAATATAGAACAGGGAAACTGTTAAAGAAGGCGAAGTCCAACTTCTCAGCTCCAGTTTTAGAAAGTGGCTGTTGGCAAAGACCTTTTAGAGGAAGAATTGCTGTAACAGCTGTCTTGTGTAGTATGATAGGTTAGATGGTCCGTTGTACATCACTATATCAAATTCTAACGGTTAAGACTTTCTTCAAGTGAGTAGATTTCCTGCTCTGTGACGAAAGCTCCAGTTTATATGCATGAAGTCATCCAAATTTTTTAAAGGATAATGTAGCTACTGATTTTTCATTTATTCATATCTGCGTATAAATGCTATTTTGTGCAATAGATGTAGATGATGTCTACAGTTTCCGAGGGTTGTTCGGAAAGTTCGTGGAATTTTGTTATATCTCTAGTTAGCTTTGTTTGATCAATTTGAAATTTGGTATGTAAGTACCTCACCTTGTTTTTAAAACATTTTCAAAGAGAGAAATGAAATATGTAATTTTTACCGAATATACAGGTTACCGTAGCAACGCAGTAATAGGGACCGGAGCAGCTCGAAAATATTTTTTTAAATATTATTCTAATGAGGCAAACATGATTTCTCTCAATTCCGCTGATGCCAGAAAGGTGCGAAAAGTCTGATTGTAACATGACGTCATGACGTCAGTTGCTCAGAATTTCAAAACATTGACAGCGTTTGAACATAAACTACGGTGTTTAGTCTACAGAGAGTGGAATTGCGAACTGAAAAGAAATGACGTCGACTAGTGATGTTGAGTTGCGAAGTGTTGTAAAGTTTTGTGTTGCTCTATATAAATCGCCAACAGAAACTCTTAAAATGATTAAATCAACGGGGAAATATGACAAGTGCAGCCCCGCTTTCGTGTATAAATGGCACTCACGTTTTAGAAGTGGAAGAGAATCGACCCAGGACGATCCTAGGAGCGGCCGACCATCCATCGTAGCTGCTTCCATTAAGGACAATGTGAAAGATATGGTTATGCGGAGAGAAGAACTACAGTAAGAGATTTGTCTGATGAACTTGGTGTTTCGTCCTCTACCGTACATGGAATATTAACAGATGAGCTTGGTATGTCTAATGTTAGTGCACACTGGGTGCCGAGGTTGCTCATGGACACAGAAAAGGAGAACCGAGTTCGATGCTCTCAGATATTCTCAGCCGCTACGATGCCGAAGGTGACGATTATCACTACGGATGAGACCTGGTTGCATCATTTCGACCCAGAGACCAAAGCCATGTCATCAGTGTGGACCCAAATACACCGCCCCAAAGAAGGCTCGAGTTCAGAAAAGTGCGGACAAACACATGTTCATTTTCTTTATGGACCGACACGGAATGATCCTGCAACACAGAGTTCCAGATCGACAGACTGTCACAGCTGCGTATTATTCTAAGATAAGGTTTAAGCAGACTATGACTTTAATGAGTAAAAATATTGATACTAAACTTCAGTATTATTAGTAATAGTTTGTTCATTTATTTAAATATGCAATGATTGTTTAGATAAGTTACCAATATGTTACTGCATATTGTTTTCTCCAGGTTCTGAGGCGGGATCTCGTTCATGCGATACGAAAGAAGCGACCACACATGGATCTTGAGTGCATAATTCTACATCAGGATAATGCACCGGGCCACAGAGCAGTTTCCACACAGTTAGAAATCAGCTTACTAGGATTTGAGGTGTTAGAACACCCGCCATACAGCCCCGACTTGGCTCCCATGGATTTTAGAGTATTCCCAGAGTTAAAGGCGAGGTTACGTGGAATTAGATTTGATTCAGCAGCTGAACTTATCAAACAGACACAGAACGTTGTATCTACATTCAGCGAAGATTGGTATGCAGACACATACGCAAAATGGGTTAGAAGGCATAACAAGTGCGTGGATATCGCGGGGGACTATGTTGAGAAAGTGCGACCTTCGCTGGACTTACATAACGTTTGACACTTTAGTGACGTCACGTCGACGCTGACGTACTCCGGGTGTGTGTTATTGTATATATTTGTAATATGTATAGAACAAATGTTTTTTAGTACATCTTGCTGATTTTCACGGAATATGTAACACAGATCTGGAAATTAATGTTGATCTAATTTTTTTGCATGCGGTTACGATTACACGTAATTTTATAACAACATTCTACGAACTTTCCGAACAACCGTATAAGTAGTATTAATATAATGGCTGGGTACAAATGGCTGTGTAGAAACACTTTCTGTGAAATAAGTTTTGCCGGATACTAAAAAAAAGCTAAATGTTGTATGGTGAACAGTAAGTAACATTCAAAAACATAAGAGTATGCACAGCAACACATGGAACATCACTGGAATGTTGCATGTGACGTCTACTGTTTTACGATATATTATGTAGCCCACAGTTTCTTTTATATACGCATATATGTAAAACTGAATAAACAATCCTACATTAACCATATTTCATTTAATTCTAAACTGAACTCAATGTTGTGAGTACTGGTTACATTAGTCTTAGAAATGATACCCATGAAAAGTCACAATATTGTATGTGGTTCATAAATAGTGAGTTGGGTATTTGGGATGAGCACATTATCTAGGGTTCTCTATAATAAATTGAATAATGCGGGTAGGGTAATTGTAAAGCATAAATTGATTAATAGAAATAAGGATTTCCAATCGTCTATATGTGAAACTATCATTTTGCCGTTGTTCTTAGACATACCAAGTATTTATATGAGACACAAACTAAGAAAATGACCAATAAAGCAAATTTCTATTTCTCGCAATGGTAAAATGGGTGGATGGGGGAAATGCTAAATTACTCAGAATGCCCTAGTGTATCAGGGTGGCACTCGACACTGTTATCTTCTAGGTCCCTGCTTATAAAGCTTTTAAGTTGAGTCTGAGTTCGTTCTCAAGCTTTTGATTGGTCAGATTTGAGTTCTCAAGCTTGTGATTGGTCAGATTTGAGCCACAAACTAGAGGACGAACTCAGACTCAACTAAAAGTTTTATAAGCATGGACCCAGATCTTTTTACACTATCACTATATGCAAAGAAAACATCTATAGACCACAGTGCAAGGTAAGGCCCAGAAATCCAGTTCTACCAGACTAATAGGGAGTTTGGTATTTGGGATGAGCGCATTATCTAAGCATATGGGTTTGGTAATTTTAATGCATAAATTAATGGAAATAAAGATTTCCACCCGCCCATAAGTGCAACTATCATATAACTGTTGTTCTGGAGATACAAAGCATTTGTATGAGACACAAACTAATAAAATTACCAATATGCCAAATTTCAATTTCTCGCAATGGTAAAATGGGTAGGTGGGAAAAAATGCTCAGTGACTTAAAATGCCCAAAGGTATCAGAGTGACACCCGGTCCTAATATCTTTAGAACTCTTTACAATATCAACATATACAAAGAACAAAAACTATAGACCACAATGCAAGGTTAGATCCAGGCATCCACTTTCTCTGCTGGACTATACTACTACTACCTTACTACTACTATATTGTACTGCTGCTGCTGAAAAAAAAACAATGAAAAAAACCCACACACAAAAACACAAAAAACTGAGATCTTTTTTTCGCGAACACTAATAAGTACTTACTTACTTATTATATAGAGCAGGGGTGTTCGCGAAAATAAAGTTTTTCATATTTTTGTTTGGTTGGGTCAGAAGACTATAGTTTGGTATGTTTTAGATACTTATGACATGTTATTAAAAATTAATGTATTTGTCATGGATACCTTGTTGTTGTTGAGACATAGCATGCGAAGGACACCTGTGGTTTAGATGGAGTTACTGAATATTGAACACAGAAGGGTAGGATAATATTTTACGAATACAGTAAAACCCCTCTAATGCGATCACTTAATGAACAAACATGACTGTCTTCATAAGCAGGTGGTTGCTTAATGCAGGACGAAAGTTTTACAGCAAGCTATGAGTTTTCTGCTTAACTTTCGTCCTGCATTAAGCTACCTGCATTAAGCATTAGGTTGTATTTTATGTTCAGCTGAAGACTTTTCTAATCTCGACCTGAGTATACAATTTCTTCATATGTCATTACAAACAACACCAGTTATTCAATATTTCACAGAGTCATTCTTTCATGACTATTCATTCAGTTCAGTTAAGTGTTCATGAATTTCTGAAAATGGAGGGGTTTACCCATTTCGACCCAAGCATTTTAAATAGTTTGAAACAAAGCCTTTCCTGTATTTTTTTTATCATGAATCACTTCCTTGTGCTTAGTCATGCCCAGGTGTACTTTTTTTGTGGTAATTCTACAGCATGGCCATTATTTCTACATGTTAGGTACATGGTTAATGACCACAATACAACCGTCTTAAACGTGAGAGTTTATCCCAATCATTTTGAAATAAACTGTCACTGTCAATCGACACCAAATTGTTTGCAAAAAGTTATCTTTTTCCCCAATTGAGTTAGGGAAGTGTATTACGCTAGGTCCCACTGATTTCTTGACACATACTATAATACTATTACAGAAATACGTCGTTCAAACGGCCACTGAAAACAAATTTATGTATTCAAGGCAGGCTTTATATAGGTTTATGCACGACGAAGGTAATTTGCGAGCGACTCAATTTGGAGTTTTCTGCATTACATTACTGCACTAGCCCTTTTCCCCACGATTATTTATGCAAGAATGAATGACAGCATGAATTTATTAGTTGAATACAGTGCTCCCTCCATACAACGACCCTCTCAATAACGATTCCCTCCTTACAACAACGCATGTTCCGAAACAACAAGGCTCCAGAAACAACCTTTTTCCATATTATTTTCTTTATGCCTCCATCAAACCCTATGTTGTGACCACTCTTTAGAATCGTCACAAAGTGACGATTCTAAAGAGTGGTCACAACATAGGGTTTGATTGAGGCATAAGGGTTTTATTTCTCGAAATACACTTCATCTGGGGATCCTCTAAACAAGCTAATTATGTTTGATTCCCCCCTTTAACAACTCCCTCTGAACAACACACACAATATTCGTATCCCAAAGGGTATCGTTGTAGAGAGGGAGCACTGTATGATATTTTATGATAGTCAATGACAACAGGATGTTTTGGCCATTACTAAAACTTTTGAATCATATCTATCAATTCCATAAACATACAGAGCAGACCCTGATCAGATGGCTCCTTCAGGAGCCGTCTGGTCTTGGTCTACTCTGTTTGCAGATGCGTAAAAAGACATTTATATACAGGAAAGGTTTCAAATTTTATGGTTTTAAATGAACACATGATGTTTTGGCCATGGCTAAAACTTTAGAATAAGATATGTCTATTCCATAAGCAAACAATGCAGACCCTGATCATACAGTTCCTGCAGAAGAAGAAAAGTTTTAAGCAGCCACATGTTCTAAAAACTATTACATGTAACTCAGTGGGATCAGATAAATCCTATACAGGATCCCACTGTCTACATAAACTACACTGTTTGCCACTTAAAATTCTCTAGCAATTTTTCACTTTTCATACTGAATGGACTCCCTCATGAACCAATGGTCGACCATTCAACATTGTATTACCTGTAAACCATTTGCACCCAGTGGATTCCTCCATGTTTATTTATTGAATCAGTCAATTTTTAAAACTTAGGGGTGCCTGGTCTAAATTTTCATTTAGCTTTATATTGAATTTCCTATCAGCAGACAGTGCATTATGCGGCGTCTGATCAGAGTCTTCACTGTTTACCTACGCCCCATATATGGGATCGTGGGCGCAAATGGGTTAATTAAAGTTTAAAGGAGTAGATAGTTATGCTAACCAATAGGCCAACGGTGTGCAAGACGAGGACCATGGTTACCGGAACAGACGGAAAATTTAACATTGACGTGACAAAGCGTTTAAGAAAGAAATATTGTACAGCCTTTTGTCGCTTATTTGACCACATTGATAGCGAAATCACAAAGTGTGATGACGTTCTCTGAAAGTAAGTTTTAACCCTTTCCCTGCTTAATATTCATTTTAGAAATAATAATGACATCACGAATGTTTATTAGCCGAAGTTTAATACTGGCATATGTACACATGATTGTTTGGTTTTGGTAGAAACTGTAGAATCAGATATATTATAATTTCATAAACAAACAAAGCAGACCCAGATCTTACGGCTCCAATAGGAACCGTCTGAGCTGGGTCTTCTCTATTTGAAATGCGTGAAAAGGCATTCATATGAAGAAATTCAGATATGACGTCCACCATAGTATGTCACTTAGGCTACAGTTCCACTTGCACTTGCGATCGTTAAAGACCACTGGCGACCTGTGAAACGGGCAATCGTCTGTCATTGTCGGCGGCTAAATTAAAACAAAAATGCTCCGCAGTCACATTGGAGATGCGTCTGCGACCATCGCACGGCAGGTTGCCGACGAGCATGTACCATAGGACGCAGTCCCACTAGGCCTTACGACCACTTAATATCTCTTTATGATTCGATATTCGTACGAAGGTCACACGACAAGTCACTGATAATCGCCGGAGGTCTTCAGTAATCATTTTAGTCGTGCGACCAATTTCAGTCGTAGAGAGGTTGTTTGTCACGCACAACAACATCCTTACGACCGAACTTGTTGTCGGTGGTCTTCTAAGGCTACACATGGCCCCATTAGTGCTTGTGATTGTTAAAGACCAGGCGGGCTTTTAAACCAGCGATCATTTGCAATTATTGACGACTAAATTAAAAAAATCACATTGGAGATGCTTCTGTAAACATCGTATAGGTATACGGCGGGTTGTTAACGATCATGCACCAGGTCACAGGTATTGGTACGAAGGTTCAACAATCACTTCCGACCTGTTGTGTGGTCACATGGTCTATGCCTATAGTCGCCGGTTTCAGACGATCGCCGGTTTCAGAGGTCGCCAGTGGTCATTAATGATCGCAAGGACTAGTGATACTGTAACCTTACATGATATTCTTTCATTTATTTTACTGATATTGGTCATTTTTACTAGCAGACATCATGTACGTTTCACATATTACTCTTTTACAATGTAGATTTAAAATTTCCTATATTGTCAAGTAATTTTAGTAGACACCATGTATTCTCTCTTTTTTACCAATCTTCATACAGCTTTCATACCAAGGCGTTTGTTTTTCCATTGTCATTTTGTCTGTGAAATGTTCGACCGCGTCACTGGCACTTTTTTCGATCATTGTTTATTTATAGCAACTAGTAAATTAACTATTATATTACACAACTATAGTCTGTTTTGATCAAGTGCCAGCGGACCGAATGTATCTAGTTAATCTTAGTAGTTTCCTTTTTATCATTGTATCAAATTAGAGGATCGTGCTAAAATGGCGAGTTTGACAAAAGTCTCTCGTATAAACGCGTTTTCACGCATTTGCAAACAGAGTAGACCCAGATCAGACGGCTCCTAGAGGAGCCATCTGATCAGGATCTGCTCTGTTTGCTAATTAAAGTATTATAGATCTGATCCTACAAATCAAAAAATGTCCTGCGTATAGGAAGTTAGGAACCGTCTGATCTTGGTCTTCTCTGTTTGCAAATGCGTGAAAACACGTTCATACTAAGGAAAAGGTTAACACTGACTTTCTAATTTGAAACAATGATAAAAAGGAAAGGCTCAGATTAACTTTTGTCTTCTTATAAAATCTTTTGACGCCTCTGAAAACAGAGGAGACCATGATCGGAGTCACCCTACAGGAGTCGTCTGATCTTGGTCTTCTCTATTTTCTTAGGAAAGTATATAGTTCTGATCATACAGCTTTTGTCTAATGTTAAATTGTTAATGAGAAAATACAGTACAGGTCTATATACATTTATCTTTGGTCACCATTTCTTTATTTTTCTTTATGCATCGTGCAAACTGTTGAATTAGAAGTAAATGCATTTTACATTAGCCAATCCTCGTGTTCGGTTATGTGCTGGGTCTTATTTTAAGCCCTGATGCGTGTCTTGATTAGTAATACTTTGGGAAACCAGACAATATCGTACTTCCCCCATCCACGGGGGAAATGTAGAATTGTGTAGCATTGAAACCATTATGATAAATAGAGCGTTTGCTCCTATTGGAGCAAATGCTCTATTTATCACAATGGTTTCAAAAGGTGACGTTTATAGAGGTGTCAGAAGGCGTCAGTATGAGGGAATGGGTTAAAGCTTGAATGAAAAGACAACCCGTTTATGAAAGTCTAACCCCTCCCGCCCCTAGCCTTCGACATTAGTTCCATTTTGGCCAAATTAATGTTTTCACCTTTCAGACCGGTGTTACACACGTGCGTAAGTGCGTATCGCTAGCCACGCCCCTGGGCCTCAAGTGTACGTGATCACCCCTCTGAGACAAGAGTTACACATCGGCCTTGTCCTTAACCCTTTACTCCATATATCGAGGGCTTGGTGCAAAACTATTCTAACTCCAGTGAAGGAGTTAGAATAGTTTTGCACCAAGCCCTCGATATACGCTTTTCTACTTCTTTACAAACAGAGTAGACCCAGATCAGACGCCGCCTATTGAATTCGTCTGATCAGGGCAGGTTATGTTTGCTTATGATATAATAAAGGTATGATTCTACAGTTTCTACCATGGCTTAAATGCCTGTGTTGATGCGCTGTAAAAACAAATCAATCTAATTAATATTTATGGCATCATTATTTCTTACATAAATATTCATGAAGGAAAGGGTTAACTCTTTCAACGTCTGTTAATCCTATCGTGTTCTTCAGGCTTCAAGTTGGAAAGTCTTAAATTTCCTTTTAATAACACAATTAGAGTGTCAGACAGTTGGACTTTAATGAGGTGCCGAGTATCCCGTGTCACATCAAATACAGTAAAACCTCTCTTAACCGGAAGTTAAATTTAGTATAAATATCGGTCTTGGGGACAGGTGACAGCTTAATGCAGGGTGGAAGTCATGCAGAAAGCTCCTAAAGGAGCTTTCTGCACGACTTTCACTCTGCATTAAGCAGTCACCTGCCTAAACTATATACATTCTTCTCTACCAGAATTCCGGTTAAGAGAGGGTTTACTGCACATGTTTTACACTCTGTCAATAGTTTAAAAAAAATAAAGTTGTATTTGATCCCGGCCCCGAGGTTATAAAACTTTTTGCTTGAGTCTGGGAATCTGGCCAATCAGGTGCTTGAGAATGATTCAACCCTTTGAGTAGATATTTTATTTAACAGCGTGGTAAGGGCTAAATGAAAGATTTCTAAATTAACACCATGAATATTTATTAAACACATAATGACATCATGAAATAAGAGTAAGTGTTATAATAGCACATGGACACATGAATGTTTGGTGATCAAAGAAGCTGTAAATCATATCTTTATTACAAGTATATCATACGCAAACAGAGCAGAGCCTGATCAGATGGATCCTACAGGAGCCATCTGATCTAGGTATTCTCTGTTTGCAAAGGCATAGAAAGGCGTAGTTAAGGAGTAAATGGGTAATATATTAGAACTATATTTGGAAGTGATAATGGTAGCATATCGCTGACCTGACATATGGAGGACGATCAATGCCAAAATTGCATCATGTTTTGTGGCATTTCAATTTGCTTCATGTTAAATGCATTATGCTAAATGATTATTGCATGTCACGATGTGGTTTCTTCTTTCTTCAATCCGACATTTGACCTTCTGTAAACGTATTTATTGATTATTATAACGTCAAATAATGTGTTTCATTATTTAAACTTCTTTGGAGCATATTCTTTGTGCTATTTGCTTAGCGCCTAGTGCTTGGTGCTTGATGCTTGATGCGTGGTTCGTTGTTCCAACTTCGCCCCGGCCTTTGTCGTACTCTAGTCAGCTCGGACTAAAATGCTGAAGTGATTTGCCGAATACATAGGTAAAGAAGGACAACGCTGAAGACATAGAAATAGAAGGATTTCAAAAAACACAAAGAAATAGAAGGGTTACTGATCCATTACATTAGAGAGAGTGTGTGGGGGGTGGGGTGGGGGTATTTACTGTTGGGAGAAGTATAATAATAACAAGAGGGTCTGAAAGGCCCTGACATCGCTCACCAGACAATCAGAGGAGAAGATTTTCAAAGCTTTCACTATGTGTTTCTATAGCCGGCCCTGGGATGAACCAATTTTGACACAAGGGGCATAATTTATGTAACTTTTGTAGAGGACCTCAAGTGAAGAAAATTTAAGAAAATGTAAATGAAAACATATAACAATGTAAATCTAAATAAGGGCATGCACAAAAGTATGTATACCCTCTCCCTGGGCAAATTGGTTGAATTTCAGAAAGAATATATTAATCTATATCGTTAATAACTCAAAGTCTCATCGGGTTCAATTAGTTTACACTCTAACTGCATTTTTCAAAATTTGTAGCAGAGGTCATTTTAGATTAAAAATTCTGAAGGGAGGTATGAGCAAAAATATTTTCTCGTATAATGACAGCGTGGGTAAATGACGTCACAAATATGTGATTTTAATAGCGCGTGCATTCATCCACCTGAATCGTTCTCAGATGTCATTTATGCATTTCATTTTTATGTGCAATACTTTATATATTATAGCTTTATATTAACTATTTGGATGCTAGTGGCAAATCAAATCTATCTATGATAACAGATTGGATCCAGATTAGACGCCATTTTACTCGGAGTGTTATCGGTATCCAAATGCGTGTCCATAAAGAATAAATCTACAAATTGAAGCAGACTACATTTATTAATTATCCAGACGCAACATTACTGAATTTCTGAGCATTGATTTCTTGTGTATTACTGTTTTGTATGAAATGTTTGTTTTAAGGGCCTCAAATTCAAATTCAAATTCAAATTCACTTTATTTCTCTCAGTTCACAATACATGAATACATGAGGATATATAAATATTAATACAACAAGAGGCTCTATCTAATTGAGAAGAGCAGGACAGTAATAAATCGATACAGAAAAAGAGGAAACGTATAATTTCCGAGTTTATCATGGAAAAGTCACGTCAAATATAAATAAGCGAGTCTTCTTTTGTGAATGACAAACAGTTTGGATTCTGATCCGACATCCCATTACGCGAAGTTTGATCTGGATCTTAACTGTTTGCGAACGCCAATGCCGCCGTACCTGGCATAAATGAGGCTAATCAGTCCGTTATTATTGTTCATTAGGAGAACAGTTACAGCATATACTACACAATCTCATACAAAAGCTTAACACAAAGCTCTTTATAGGTGAGGTAAAGTTATGAACATATGCTAAAGAGCCATATGTTATATAATTAACCCTTCCACTTTCAAAACCAGACCAATTATGACAAACAGTTGCATTCTGCTCGGACACCGCGTAAAGCGGTGTCTGATCTGGATCATAACTGTTTGCGAACGTCAGTTCTGACGAACTTTGAAGTGGAGGGTTAATTAGTTGGCTGTCACTGTTTCTCGGAGGAATCTACCTCTTTTCGCCGCTCCCTATCGAAACGAAACATAAGGAGCAGCTAAGGTAATAATGTCGGTGTGTCGCTGTCTTTGCAAATGACTATCAATGGACCGTAATCGCATTCATTGAATTTCAATGACCGGTCACGTAAAAAGCGTGCGCCGTTACGTAGCCAGTTCAGTGCCATTCACCTGTCTGAAGATATAGGCATGCCGCTTCTATTTCCCATTACATGATATAGCTACTAAGGTAAGTATATTTATGCATGAAAATAACATTATGATCAATATCTACAAATAGGTAAAAACAGATATAATAAATAAAAGACAGATATATTGTACATTATATTGTGGAGTGAAAAGATAATATTGAGATTATCTCAACCATTATTGGCAAGTGTCCAGTTCAAGTCTGAGAAGCATAGTGCAAAAGGTGTAGACCCCGATCTAAGGGCTCTTTTATGGGCCTTCCGATATGGGTACACAGCACCAAACTAGAGTTCCGGGGAGTCGGTAATCACAATTTCTTTTTCGAAGATACATGTATATTGCAAATAGTGTACACCTGGTCAGGGGATTCATTTAAATGACCTCTGGTCTAGATATACACCGTTTGCATAGGCGTATCAGTAAGATTCGGGTTGAATAGGTTTTAAACATATGGGATCACTTAAGGTTCAACGTACATATGCTAACTATATAACCTAAGACGTGCCGCGTATATATATATGGCGTCTCAGATTACAGTGTGCAGTTTGGGCTCACATGTACAGACATAATCAGATTCCTTTTTTCTTCAGATACATATCACATATACAGTAGTAGGAGTGGTAAATACTGTTCATGTAGTATTTTCATTTATACAGTTGAGTAATGTCATATAGGTAAGTCTCTCTCTCTCTCTCTCTCTCCTCTCTCTCTCTCTCTCTCTCTCTCTCTCTCTCTATCTCTCATGCAGTTTTCGATAATCATTGATGTAACTTTATTATGACTTTTATGAATTCACACAATTTACTAAATTCAGCTTTATTTGTTGTATTCATGAGGCTTTTGAATTTTAAAATGTTCGGATTTGACCAATATCGTGTTTTAAGGTACTTTCTTCGCATGGGAGTTAGTTCTCTACATGTAAGTAGGTAATGGAATTCGTCCCCTGTATCTTGTTTGCATAAAGTGCATAGTCTCTCTGCCCTGTCCAGTGAGTTCCATCTTCCAGTTTCAATTGGTAATTTGTGGTTCCTTGTTCTGAATCTAATTACATAAGTTAAATTTTTATTCCGAGTATCTGCTAGATAGTTTTCAAATTCAAATGTGTGTTTAAAAATCCTATAAGTTGAACAACTACTGGATGTGTCAATTATATTATACCATTCGTTTAGAAACAAATCTTTTAACTTTTGTTTAACTGCTGCAATTAGCCATTTTCTATTTGGGAATAGATTAGTTTCCCATATACCACTGAAGCCACAATTTATGAGAATAGTTCTTATGTTATTAAACCAGCCAAACTTTTTTTTCAATTGATCTTCTGTCAAATCCAATGATTGTTTCTTTAATGACAGGTACACCTTGTGGGATAGTTTGTTAGTGGTGTTAGGATCCACGACTTTTGACCAGAAAGCGATTGCTCGTGTACCGATGTCTATTGCGATTGGAAAGACTCCTGTTTCACCGTAGACAATACAGGTAGGTGTTGATTTTTTCATTTGTAAAATATGTTTAAGAAATTTTAGCTGGACTCTTTCTATTATATCGTTGTTGCCAAAGCCCCATATCTCACAACCATATAGAAGAATAGGCTTGACCGTTTTATTAAATATATCAATTTGTAGATCAATTGGTAACAATAATTGTTTTGCCTTTTTAATCAGGCTGTATAATGCCCTCGTACCTTGTCCGGCTATGTGTCTTTTTATGCCCGCCAGATAAGATCTGGGGGGGCATATTGTTTTTGCCCTGTCTGTCTGTCTGTCTGTCTGTCTGTTTGTCTGTTTGTCTGTTTGTTTGTCAGCAACTTTAACATTGGTCATAACTTTTGAGCCAGTACAGATAGAGACTTGATATTTGGTATGCATATGTATCTCATGAAGCCGCACATTTTGAGGGGTGACATGTCAAGGTCAAGGTCATCCTTCAAGGTCAGAGGTCAAATATATGGGTCAAATTACCGACTTTAACATTGGCCATAACTTTTGGACCAGTAGAGGTAGAGACTTGATATTTGGCATGTTTGTGTATCTCATGAAGCTGCACATTTTGAGGGGTGACGTGTCAAGGTCAAGGTCATCTTTAGGGTCAAAGGTCAAATTGTCTGTTTTTTGTCTGTAACATTAACGCAACTATAACATTGGTCATAACTTTTGAGTCAGTACAGATAGAGACTAGATATTTGGCATGCATATGTATCTCATGAAGCCGCACATTTTGAGGGTTGACATGTCAAGGTCAAGGTCATCCTTCAAGGTCAGAGGTCAAATATATGGGTCAAATCACCGACTTTAACATTGGCCATAACTTTTTGACCAGTAGAGATAGAGACTTGATATTTGGCATGCGTGTGTATCTCATGAACTTGCACATTTTGAGGGGTGAAAGGTCAAGGTCATACGTCAGGTTCAAAGGTCAAATTGTTTGTTTCTTTGTCTGTAACTTTAACATTGGTCATAACTTTTGAGCCAGTACAGCTAGTGACTTGATATTTGGCACGCATATGTATCTCATTAAGCCGCACATGTTGAGGGGTGACATGTCAAGGTCAAGGTCATTTTTAAAGGTCAGAGGTCAAACACATGGGTCAAATCACCGACTTTAACATTGGTCATAACTTTTGAACCAGTACAGATAGAGACTTGATATATGGCATGATTGTGTATCTCACGAAGCTACACAGTGTGAGGGGTGAAATGTCAAGGTCATTCTTCAGGGTCAAAGGTCACCAACTTCAAATTGGCCCTAACTTTTGAACCAATAGAGATAAAGTCTTAATATTTGGTATGCATGTGTATCTCATGAAGCTGCACATTTTAGGGGGTGACATTTCAAGGTCAAGGTCATCTTTCAGGGTCAAAGGTCACCGACTTTAACATTGGCCATAACTTTTGAACCAGTAGAGATACAGACTTGATAGTTGGTATACGTGTGTTTCTCATTTTGCTGCACAGTTTGAGGGGTACCATGTCAAGGTCATATCCTTCATGGTCAAAGGTCACAAACTTTAACATTGGCCATAACTTTTGAACCAGTAGAGATACAGACTTGATATGTGGTATGCATGTGCGCCCCATGAAGCTGCACAGTTTGAGGGGTGACATGTCAAGATCAAGGTCATCCTTTAGGGTCAAATATCATATCGAGGGGGCATAGTGTTTCACAAACACATCTTGTTGTTTGATAAAACGAACCACTGCGGTTAAAAAAGATCCCTAAATATTTGTATTCACTCACAGTCTCTAGGTATTCTCCATCATATACAAATCGATGCTGCACTTGTCTACCTTTAGAGAATATCAATATTTTTGTTTTACTTATATTTACTTTTAGCCGCCATGTATCACAGTATAATTTGTACACGTTAAGTGCGTTTTGTAGATCGCCGGCACTTTCACATATTATTACTGTGTCATCTGCGTATAATAATACAAACATTTTCAGATATGTTAATACTGTGTTCTGGTCGTATTCTATATGTACACCGTTTAAGTCATTGTTGTTGGAGAAGAAATCATGCAGGTCATTTAAGTAAAGCGAAAAGAGGATGGGTGACAGGTTCTCTCCCTGTCGAACACCAATGTTACTGGGGAAAAAGTCAGAACATTTGCCGTTTACTTTGACACAAGATTTAATATTACTATACATATTCTTTATCAATTGTAGGCACTTGCCATTGATTTTATATTCCAATAATTTAGACCATAGTCCTACTCTCCAAACCGTATCAAATGCCTGTTTTAGGTCAATAAATGCGCAGAATAGCTTTTTCTTTTTGTTTCTTAGTAACTGGATTAATGCATGTAATATAAACATGTTGTCTACAGTAGAGAATCCTTGCCTAAAACCGGCTTGGTAATCATTTATCACGCCATTGTCGTCTGCGAACTTTTGAAGCCTATGGTTAATAATTGCAGTAAATAGTTTTCCTAGGCAACTCAATAAGGTTATGGGTCTGTAGTTTTCTGCTTTATTCTTTTCTCCTTTGTTTTTGTAGATTGGATTTATGATACCAATTGTCCATGTTTCAGGAATAATTCCAGAGTTAAGGATCAAATTGAAAAGTTTCAGGTAAATTGGAGTCATTGCATGCAGTGTTACTTTAATGTGTTCATTTAAGACTGAGTCAAAACCAGATGCCTTATTATTTTTCAGTGATTTAATTGCCCTTTTTATTTCTTCTACTGTAATTTCTGAATTGATTGCATCATTTTGATTGTCATTTAAATTGCTTTGAGTCTGAGTGTTAACTTCGTTTATATCATCAGCCTCATTATAATTAATGTTTTTGAAATGTTCATGAAGGTCACATATGCTTGCTGTTATGTCATTTTGTTTTGGATTAGCCAGAGCTTTCCAATATTTGCGTGGGTTTGCTTTACCAAGTCTTCTAAGTCCAGTTACATTTTTTCTCTTGAATTCTAGGTTGTACTTATTTAATATGTGTTTATACTGTTTTCCTTCAGTTTTTAAGTTGTCTCTATTCTGTGCAGTTTTTCGTAATTTATATTGGTATTTAGCCGTATGAAATCTTTTTCTTGCAGCTCTACATTGTTTGCCGAACCAATTTGGGGTTGTGGGATCAGATTGTGCCGCCCTAGTGTATTGTGTTTGGCTGAACACGTGAGTAGCTTTGTTCTGAAATAGTTCCGATATTTCACCAACAACATCGTCAATATCATGCTTTAGTATCTCCCTTTTGCTTTCTAGGCTAGATAGCGTTTGTAAAATGTCATTTAATTTGTCGCAATTTTCAAACATGCTCGCATATTCATTTGCTTTTGACCCTTCCCACATTTTGGCAGGTTTAACATTGTCTTGTCGGGTTGTCTTTACAATATAGTCAAATTGTAGTTTTAAAACAACAGGACTGTGGACATCTGAAAGTAATGGTGAAAAATCGTTAACATGCAACGAAATTATATCACGAAATAAATGTGCACTACATATAAAATAATCAATAGTGCTGACATCGTTCGAAGTTGGTTGGCCATCTAGATCGCCGTTCGTTCGTCCGTTTAAAATAAACAGGTTATTAGCTTGCAAAAAATCTATCAATTTATAACCATAACTATTTACCGACTTATCACAGCTTTTCCTTTCGGTCTGAACCTGAGAATCTTGAAAAAAATTCATTTCAGTAATATATTCATCATATAACTCATAATTTTGACCTTGCTCCGTAATATCTATGTCTACTGGTATATAGTCTCTCATTTGTTTAGTTCGTGAATTAAGATCACCAAACAAACATACTGTATGGTACCTGTTACAAAACGAGTCTAGTTCTACCTGAATGGCTGAAAAAGGATCAACATTAGCGTAAATGGATGATTCGGGTGGTATGTAAGTAACACCACATAAAATATCGCCTTTGTTAGTTAACCGTTTCGATATCACAAACCAGTAAACAAGCTCGCATTCCGTCTCTATCACAGTCACAAATTGGCTTATTGAGTGTTTTACCGCTATAGCTAAGCCGCCTGATTTAACGCTAGATGCGTTTCTTCTGTTTTTGAAATAGCATTTAAATGATTCAGTATCAAATGAGTCAAAGCAGGACATTTTGGTTTCTTGAAATCCAATGATATCTTGTTTTTCGATAAAGTTTAAAAAGTCTGGACAATTTTGTTTATTTGTTAAACCGCATACATTTAAAGATAATAGGTTTATACCGCTAAATTTAACCGATCTACTGTTTCGTTCAGGGTTAATCGCCTGATCGCTACGTGACTCTCCTTCGCACCGTTACTCGGTATTCATGGTATCGGCATGAGAGGAGTCACGTGCCGCATGCCCTGTACTTTGTACTGTCGTCCTTTGACTAAGGCTTTCATTTTCACCGTCACTGGCGGTCACGTGATTTCGAGGTTGACTCGCAATTGTTGCGGTTTGAATGTCATCTGCTTCAGAATCGCTGTCACTCGCATTCCGATATTTCTTAACGTCTGTGTCGTCGATCGGAGACCTTGCCTTTTGCTTAGGTCTCGCTCCTCCATAGCCTTCGGATCTCTCTGTCTCACTGTCGCTCATTCTTAAGGCACAGAACCTATTTCTGTTCACTGCCGAGAGTTGTCTGTTTCCAAACGCTACTCGTCTGTGTCCTCGCGGCGCTTGAGAGGAAAAGTGTCTCTGTGGAGTTGCGTTCATGTCACTCTGTGATGTACTGTCTGTCTTATCATTCTGGGTCTGCACTGTTTGTTCGTAGAGCCGTCCATTGATATAGAGCTTGTCGCGTATCAATACCACTTTATTATTCTCGTTTTGCCGGAATTTCCGCATAACGGGATATAGCTCTTTACGCCTTTGTTCCATTTCTATAGGGAATTGCTCTCGCACACTGTATCCTCGTTTTTGCTTGTTTAGGTCAATACCCTTTTTTCTGATAACCTCTCGATCGCGAAATTTCTCGAATTTTGCAACTATCGGCCGGGGATTTCTCGCACCTCGGCGCTTTCTGCCTAGTCTATGTACGCGATCAAACACTATTTTGTCTATGCTGGACGGGTCCTCACCTGCAATTTCTGCCTTCAAAAATGACCTTAGCACTGATTCTGTGTCTTCACTGTCGTTTTCTGTGTCTTCTTCTATACCGAAAAAAAGCAGATTCTCCTGCATCGAGCGAGCTTTAATTTCTTGCATATCATCGTAGAGCATTTGATTTCTATCTTTTGACTCTTGAATTTCTCTCTTTAAATAGTCATTCTCTCGTTTCAGGTTCTTTATGTCGCTATCCGTCTTAGATTTTGATTCAAGATGCTGATCAAAAATTGTTCCTATGGCCTGGCATGAACTTTCTACTTCTCCGATTTTGTCTGCCATTAATTTGTTATCTGCCTTAAGATTTGAGACGTCTAGCCTTAACATGGACATGTCTTTTTCCATTGGGGCAAGTTTCGCTACATTTTGTTCGATTGCTGATAGTCGGGATAATACTGACATATTTGTCTCTTGCATTTGTTTCATTAGGTCAAATATACCGTTATTGTAGCCGTTACGGAACTGACCATTATTTCCTTGCCCTGATGACCAGTTTGAGTGTGTTTGAAGTTGACACATGTTATTTTGTTGTAGGTGTTCACCTCCATTGAATGTGGGTGGGGGTACAAACTGCCCACCATTCTGCCCATGGTCTGTTGGTAATTTGGCGAAGTACCACAGTTTTGATTCATAAGCTGCTGTTGGCTTTGGTACTGATATACAATGTAATTGATGGTTATTCTGGTCTGCATTGCTTTGGTTGAATGTCAAAGGTGTCAAAGGTGTGTTATTTATGCTATTTTGGATTTGCTCACCTTGGTTATATTGCTGACCGGTAGCCATTGCTGTTCCTTTGTTCCCGGTTTGCGCGTCCTTTGTGTTTTTTGAACTCGATTTCTTGTTATTTTTCCCGGTCATTGTCTGATATAAGTACACTAATCGAATATTCCATGCACTAAACTTTCATTTCCATGCCCTTAAATGTCCTTCTCGAGTGTAACACATCTCAAATTATGATAAATTACAATTTTCTTGGAGATATTTTGATTTATCCGCCATTCGCTAGAGCCTCGTTTGTGTTTAAGGCCTCAAGGTAGATTAGTCATTATGACTAATTGAGCTACCCTCATTAAATAAAGTCTTTCAATGTTCAAAATTTCAGATATATTCATTATACCTTCATGAGTTATTGATATTCATATCTTAATTTATTTTCAACCCTTCCCCTATTCTATGGTTATTCAAAATTTAAATACCTACTGAATATTCATGGACAAAATAGTTATAATGAAATATGGAAGGTTGGATAGTGTAGCCATTTTAGAAAGTAAAGAAACATCTTTCAAATTCTATTGACAAACAGAGCGGACCCTGATCAGACAGCTGCTATAGGAGCCATCTGATCTGGGTCTGCTGTGTTTGCAAATGTGTGAAAAGATGTTAACATGACAGAAAGTGTTAGTAAACATGTTATAAATATATTGTACACAAAATGAAAATAATGTAATGTAATGTATTTCTCAAACCCAATATAATTCTTATAAGGATATGCTATTTTATGATATATATGACATGTTTATATTTATAATCTTAGCCCTTTCCCTGTTCTATATTTAGTCCCGATTCCAATACCTATACAGAATATTTATGGACCAAAAAATATAATGAAATTGTGGAAGGTAGAACATTGCAGTCATTTCAGAAATTCTAAATAAACAGATGAATGAAATTCCATTAGCAATCAGAGCAGATCCTGATCAGACGGTCCGTAAATGAGCCACGCGTGGTCTATCACACATCGGCGATCAGGGTACTACACAGTTGACCCTTTACTCAATGAATATTCATGTGAAAAATAATAAAAAATATATTGTTAAAATAGCATATGGATACGTGAGTTTTATCAGGGCAAACTATGCAGAATGATATCTATGACAGACCATCAGCAAACAAGACAGACCCTAATCAGACGGACATAAAAAGCAACACATAAATTTGCACCAAAGGCAACATCATTTTTAAATAATTAACCCCCCCGCACCCATACACACACACTTCTCAATAATGTTATTTTTTCGCTCAAAACAACATTTAAAAACCAAACGAAACATTTAATTCAATCTACGATGAATCCATCCTCAGTACTTTCAGTAGTTTGATTATCTGGTTTCATATGCAGCGCCACCTATTTGGCAAGTTCGGCTGAATTGCATTATGCCTCCGGCGTTCGGCTTTATGCTTGTTGCTATGGGCTTACCGCATTGGGTCGTGTGTCGTTGGGACATGCGTCATTGAAGAAACTTCAATGAAAGAATGATTCCCATCTTGACATGCAACAATCGTTTAGCAAACTGTTAAATATCACAATGCAGGATGCATTTACCATGAAGCAAACTGAAATGCCACAATGCATGATGCATTTAACATGAAGCAAACTGAAATGCCACAAAGCATGATGCTAAATATGTAAGGAATTTAACATTCACAGGAAAGCGACCCACATACCTTACCGCACGGGGCAAATCTGTGATTACCTTTGCAAAAAGTTTGACACCGAGTAACTCGGCGTCTCACCAGGATCCAAACTGTTTGACACGCCACTTACGCTATAGAGAAAAAACGAAATTGAAAGCAAAGACATGGTTTGCGGATGAAAATCATTTGGCGCCTAAAGAGTTCACGAATAGCATATTATAAGCGAATTTGTGCATACATGTACCTTTGTAAACAGTGTCTATCGACGACAGTTGGTACAAAATACTACAGGTTAAGGCAATGGGTAAGGCTAATAAAAGAAAATGTATGTTTAAGTCATTTTGCCCTAGGCTACTTTTAGACCCAAGCACTTTGAATGTATCTACTTAAAAGGAGCATTAACTAGAGTTTTATTTATGTTTACAAAAACAGACATAATATACACTGGTACAAATCAAGGCTTTTAACCCTTTCTCTCATACAAATGCTTTTTTCACGCCTTTACAAACAAAGTAGACTCAGATCAGACGGCTCCTTTGAGATCCGTCTGATCAGAGTGTGCTCTGTTTGCTAAAGACAAAATAATAAATCTGACTCTACAGTTCTACCATAAGAATACTAAAACGTCCTGCATACATATGCTGTTATAACATTTCCTCCAATGCATATTCATGATGTCATCATTTCTTACAAGAATATTCAATAGGGAAAGGGTTTAAAAGTTTTTCATTGTTTGCCAAGTAAGTCAGTAAAGCAGAATAGGCTCTGATGTGTGATAGTGTAGAACCCTGGTCAGACGCAGTGTTAATAATGCGGTGACTGGGCTAACTACAAAGCTCATGATTGGTTTAAGCCTTTACACTGGTATCCTGTCTGGTTTTCGGTTGTCTACAATGTTCATGGTTGGTTTAAGCGTTTACAATGGCGGCCGACTTGATTTTTGACTGTCTGCAAAGCTCATGGTTGGTTTAAGCGTTTATAATGGCGGTCGATCTGATGTTTGACTGTCTACAAAATCATGATTAGTTCAAGCGTTTTTAATGGCGGCTGATCTGATTTGTGACTGTCTACAAAGACCATGATTGGTTTAAGCGTTTACAATGGCGTCTGATTTGGTTTTGGGCTATCTACAAAGCTCATGATTGGTTTAAGCGTTTATAATAGCGGCTGGTCTAGTTTTAGGCTGTCCACAAAACTCATGATTGGTTTAAGCGTTTACAATGGCGACCGATCTGATTTTTGACTGCCTACAAATCTCATGGTTGGTTTAAGCGTTTACAATAGCGGCTAGTCTAGTTTTAGGCTATCTACGAAGCTCATGATTAGTTTAAGCGTTTACAATGGTGGTTGATTTGATTGTTACTGTCTACAAAGCTCATGATTGGTTTAGGCGTTTACAATGGCGGTTGATCTGGTTTTGGGCTGTCTACAAAGCACGTGATTTGTTTAAGCGTTTACAATGATGTCCTTCTGGTTTTCGCCTGTCTACAAAACTCACGATTGGTTTTAGCGTTTACAATACAGCGGTTATTCTGATTTTGAACTGTCTACACATCTCATGATTTGTTTTAGGGTTTACAATGCAGTGGCAGGTCTGGTTTTAGGTTCTCTACAAAGCTCGTGATTGGTTTAAGTGTTTATAATACGGCTAGTCTGGTTTTGGGCTGTCTACAAAGCTCACGATTGGTTTTAGCGTTTACAATGCAGTGTCAGGTCTGATTTTGAACTGTCTACAAAGTTCATGACTGGTTTTAGCATTTACAATGCTCCGACTGGTCTGGTTTTAGGCTATCTACAGAGTTCATGCCTGGTTTTCTTATAGCGGGGCTCATATTAATATAAAGCAACAGAGGACATAGTTTATCAATACATAAACTTACGTTTTAGGTAAGATATTTCTAAACCAGATTTTGATTTCTCACGGAGCACATGAATCCTGGACTAATGTTTAGATAGTTTGCGTGCCTGACTGCTTACACAGTACAACCTCGCTTATCTGAAAAATCTCATTTGAGAAAAATCCCTCTAAACCGGAATTCTAGGAGACAAGAATTTGGATAATTTAGGCAGATGGATACTAAATAAAGGGCGAAATATAATACAGTTTTCTGTATGACTCTCATCCGACATTAACCATTTCCCTATTGTATATTCATGTAAGAAATAAAGACGTCATGAATATTAATTAGATTATTTGTTATGGTGGCATATAAACACTGGGCATTTTGGCTCAGACAGAAGCTGTAGAATCAGATCTATATTACACCATAAGCAAACACAGCAGATCCTGATCAGACGGCTCCTATAGGAGCCGTCTGGTCAGGGTCTACGCTGTTTGCAGATGCGTGAAAATGCACTTACATAAGGGAAAGGGTTAAGCTGTCACCCGTCTCCAAGAGAGATATTTATACTTAATCTAGCGCCCGGTTTAGAAGGATTTTACTGGTTCGGTCTTAAAACCTTCATCCCGCTCTCCGTAACCTAACTCGTATTTGTGAACAGATGTGGTCTAGATGAGACGCCAAGTACCCGGGTGTCTCATCAGGATGCAAACTCTTCGAAACTCGGCCAGTAGTTTCTGAACATAACTATAAAATCAACAGTAGTCAAAAATGCACCAATTCCAAATTTGATTAGACATTATTGTGTTTATAAAATCTCTAATGCACAGACGGGGATTCGAACCACAGTGAGGGACTAAGAGATGTGTGTATTGGAGGTGGGTTTTAACCCTTTGCTTGCTATTCACGTCAATATACATACCTGTAAATAGTGAAGACCCAGATGAGACAGCTCCTGCAGGAGCTGTCTCATCAGGGTCTGCACTATTTACTAGTTGATTGTGGCCGTGATTGCACAGCGAAACACTTGTACACAGTGAAGATATATGTAATTATACAACAGGGCATGGGTAAAGAAGGAGAAATGTATTTTTAAAATTCAGCAAGAGAAGGGTTTAAAAGTGTTTGGATAAAATTTCCTATCGAGGGATAAGGTGTGTGTGTGTGTGTGTGTGTGTGTGTGTGTGTGTGTGTGTGTGTGTGTGTGTGTGTGTGTGTGTGTGTGTGTGTGTGTGTGAGTGTGTGTGTGTGGGGGGGGGTCATTGAAATATAGAGAAGTCAGTACAATATAAACGTTATAATGGAAACATGTTGGAAATGTATATTTAGTCATGGAGCATTTTCAAGGGAGGAAACTAAGAATGATTGATGGTTCAAACAATGCTCTACCGTGCTTCATAAAGTACATGTTACACAAACCCCTATATGCCGAAAACCTCCTGTAATGCGACCACTAAATAAGGACTAATTGTGGGTATTAACTGCAGGTGGTAGCCCAATGCATAGCAATAACAATAGCGACTGGTCTAGTTTTAGGCTGTCCACAAAACTCATGATTGGTTTAAGCGTTTACAATAGCGACCGATCTGATTTTTGACTGTCTACAAAGCTCATGGTTGTAAGCGCTAGTCTAGTTTTAGGCTATCTACAAAGCTCATGATTAGTTTAAACGTTTGCAATGGCGGCTGATCTGATTGTTATTGTCTACAAAGCTCATGATTGGTAAACAATTTGGTTCAAGTAATTCGACGTTTAATAAGAATCTAAACTATTTGTTATAGTGATCTTCATCAATAAACATACAAAATTCAAAGATGAAATCTGAACAGACGAAAACTTTTGCAGAACATCAATTTCATTCTTTTTTTTATTTCTTAGAAACGCCTTTTCACGCCTTGCCAAGCAGACTAGACCAGACGGTTTCCGTTGGAGTCGTCTGGTCAGGGTGTACTCCGTTTGCTTATGCCATAATATATAAAAGATATAATTTCACAATTTCTTCAACGGTTAAATGTCCTATTGTTTATGATCCAGATAGGACCTTGAGTAACCCAACCTCTCATTAGCCCGTCCACTGCCAATGTCGCAAAAATGCACCACGACAAATAGTGCATTTCCAGACCAGACGCCGCTTTTCATGAAAGGGACTTCACTTTTTGTCTCTGCTTTATTCCTTTGAAACTTGCATTTATTTATCGTTTTTCCTTATTTCCCCGAATTATTTAACAAAATTGGATTGCAGACGAGAGTTAGAATTTTGGTACCGAAAGGGTTAAAATTCAAACTATGGAGATACCGAGCTACAAGGTAAATGAAACAACGTTCGCACTTGGAAACTGAAATCATCATTTGAAAGTCATCATTTGAAAAATTATACAGTAAAATCCTTCTAAACCTGATTTTTGATGATGCAAAAAGCCTGACGCTTTACTCCATAAATATGTCTTGCTACGCCTTTTCAAAGAAAGTAGACCCATGTCAGTCGTCTGATCAGGGTCTGCTCTGTTTTCTTATAATGTAATATAGATATGATTCTAAAGTTTCTGTAATGGCCAAATGTCCTCTGTCAATGTACTGTTATATAACAATTAATCTAATTTACGAGTTTATCTTACATGAATTTTAAACTACCGGCATTGATACTAATTTAAGAGTCCAGTTTAGACGGGTTTAATGATATGTTGAAGAGGTTTTGCTCTGTGTACTAAAGGTCTGTTGAGTCTCATATTTCTTACAAACGCATTCTTCTTACATAAGAAAAACGCGTGCGAAATAGTTTCACCTTGTGAAAAACGCGCGCGCATGTTTCTCATTTTTCTGCTTGAAAAAATGCGTTAGTGTGTTCGCCTTGGGCTGTAGGTACGAGTGCATTTTTTTTCTCATGTGAATATGCGGGTAAGATAATTTGTTTGATCGTTATTTTCTTTTACTATGCTAAATACTTAGAAAGTTTCGGAATACGACTCCATATCTTTATTCTTCAAAGGTGTCTTAATGTTTTCCATAGTGGTTTTGATTAGCAAAAATAATGATATAAACAATAGATGAACAAAACACACATGAACGCAATTAAATGAACAATGCATGTACATGTATATCAAAGAAAAAAACTTTTAACAACCGCTCAAATGCGCACAAAATGCGCACATACATGTATATTGTAACTGGCTCGGGTCTGGACTTCTCGGTGTAGAGGACCGGCTCGTACCTATGAACATGCGGAACGCCGAGCACCTGTGGTAGCGTAGCGCCGGTTCTGCATGTACGTTCGGTAGGCCTATTCGTATGAAAATAACAACCCGACGTCAGTCACCTTTAACGATTTAATATGTCTGTAGTCACAGACAGTTTAATATATAACCAAGGCAGTTATCAACAGATCTAAATATACATGTATAGAAATATAGGTGCCACTGCAGACGAATGTCTAATGGTGTACTCTAATCAAGGGAGGCTACTTGTGGAAGATGCTGAGTCATCCTGGAAATGGCGTGTCACAAAATGGTACAAGTTCTATTACGTGGTGACTACCTTGGTGACTTTGGAATTTATGGAAATTCTACGTAGATTCGTGCCTTAAGAATTCTGAACGTGTGCTCGCTCCCGAATGAAGGGAACGCAGGGTTTATATACCCAGTGCGGGTAGGATCACCACTGATGGCGTCATGATCACGATATCTTGAATGGGCATGATCACCACAAATGGCTCACCATCACCCAAAACGTGGATCACTGGCGATCCTCAATACGTTCGAATTGAGTGATTACCATTGATCAAGAATTGAATTGCCATAACACGTCATCAATAACTGTGCTCTTACGTTCGAATGAGACATGGCGAAGTAGTAGGCCTAACTTATGAGCGCCATTGAATTCAAATGGACTAAGTTACACTACTAAATGCAAAAGGACTATTACAATTCTAAAGCGGGCGAGCGGCTATTCAAATGCAGAAGAGATGGATCAGGAGGTGAACAGTGTGTACTGGATCCTGGCAACGGTAAACTACCCAGAATTCAATACTCAAACTGGCCACTGTAAACACGGAAACTAGAATCAAATGTAAACAATTGATCAATTAAATAGAATTACACATGTCTGCAGTGATCCTATAGCACAACAATCGCATAAAACGCAATGTAGATAATCAAATAGATACAGATCTATTTGTAAATAATGAAAACACTGGAGTGTTATAATATTTACGCAATGATAAAACAAAAAAATGAAATCAAATTAACTATTGCTGTTTTGTTATAAAAGTGAAATTGTACTTAACTTATGCTACGTGAATAATAAGGATAATATAACTGTTGCGTTGTAACATGTCTGACTGGTATAATATAATATGGAAATTAGCCGCAGCTTAAAGGGTCGACTTTAAGTCCAGGAAGTCACCTATTTGCTAGTGTATTGACGAAGGTCAATACACGATTTAAATTGGTGTTTCCTGGTTGAGATTTAGTATTTAAACAGCTCGAATTAGGAGCTAAAGAGAGATTCTAAAAGTCAGAGTTAGACGCTGCTAGCTTCCATATAGCTAAAGACTCTGAATAAAAGTTGATCAGAAAACTGAGGCGTTGTTGTACTTCCGCTATATCACACAGCGTGAATTGGTGTAGTGACCAGGATCATGGACCAAAGGTTAGTGAACTTTTATTCAGTTTAGCTTGTTTTTGGGTCGCAACTATGGCTGATACTGATTTCGCCGGGCTACTGCATTCCTTGAATGATAAAATTGGGAATTTAGGGCTATCTGATACGGTACCTATATTTAACGGGGAACAATCAAAATTACGTTTCTGGTTAAAAGCTGTAGATAAATGTGCTGTAATAAATAACCTTCCAGAGACTAGTAAGGCTAAAGTCGCGTATAGGTTTAGTGAGGGAATAGTATCGGACTTTTTGCAGAGACTTTTAGAGAGCAATCCAAACGCTAATTGGGATTTGGTAAAAAATGAATTAAAGATACGTTTTGGCGAGGTTTCTGACACATACCATAATTTCTCGAAGTTACGGTCTGCTAAACAGGGTCGGTTCGAAAATGTACAGAATTTCGCGGATAGAATCACAACTTTGGCGCAAAAAGCGTATACAGGTTTTGACACAGGCCTGCGGGTTATAGATCATCAAATCATAGGGTTTTTCATAGATGGCCTCTTAGACAATGATATTAGGGTCAAATTAATCAGACAGAACCCGAATTCTTTCGACAACGCGGTACAAATTGCGGTACAAGAACAAAATGTCAAAATAAGGTGCAAGGCTAGGTTACCACAAACTACGGAAAATCCTCGCGCAAATTCTCAAACTTCTTATTCAGAACAATTTAGGGGAAATACGAGAAACCCTTATCCTGAATACGAAAGCATGGATATTAGTCACTTGCATAGGGGAAAATTTTGCACTTCATGCCGACGTAGGGGTCACAATATAAATGAATGCAGAAGACGTAGCGTAAACGCTGTTAAATCAGACACAAATAGGCAAACACCAGCTAGGGATTTCTCGAATTTGAACACAATACAGTGTTACTTTTGCCGCAAATTTGGTCACATACGTGCAAATTGTCTCGAATGGCGGCAGCTTCAAATGCGAAACGAACAGTTTCAAAGGCCTTCAAAAAACTAAATTCTTCTCTCCGTACAGGGATCCACGGGTCAGAGAATATTTCAAACGAAATAGGAAACTCTTTTGTTGCAAATAAGGAAATTCCAAATTCTATGCTAATCAAAATAGGGAAACAGCCCCTTAGAGCTTTAGTAGATACAGGTGCAAGTTGCAGTTTACTTAATTATTCAATATTCAAATATTTGAAACCTCATTATGAGTTAAGGAAATCAAACCTGTCACTACAATCTGCCTCTGGCAGTAGCCTAAATGTACTAGGTACAGCTAAAATTTCATTCAAGGTCAATAAGCTAATTTTAGATCATGTTTTCGTCATAGTAAATAATCTTAACCGGTCGTGTATACTTGGTAAGGACTTTTTGGCAAAAAATAGTTGTAGAATTTATTTTGACCTAAACTGTATTAGGATAAAAGACACTTATGTAGCTTTACAAGATGACATTTGTATCGCTTCTATCATTAGGCTAACGAAAACCACTACATTAAAACCGCGCACTGTTTATCAGGTTCAAGGTAAACTGAAGCAAAACCCGTTTCTTCAAGTAAACCAACAATATGAAGTCTGTTCTGTTGACCGAGGCTATATTTATCAGGAACCCTTACTCCAAGTATCTGATGCATTAGTCACACTCACATCTGAGCGTAAAATTCCTGTATTAATCACCAACGGATCTAACAAAACCTTAACACTTTATAGAGGATCTGTTATCGGTCGTTTAGATCAGTTAACAAATGTCGAGTCTAGTTGTGTAGAAGGAAAAGTAGTAAAGTCAAGCAGGCAAAGCCACATGCAAGACGCAACCACCACCAAAACACCGATAGACAGCATGACACACACACACACAACCACACATGAAGTTATGTCGGTCGAACCGCGAGTTGCGACAAATGACCGCCAAATACCTCTTGCAACAACTCCACAAGCTAGCTTCGATGTAAATGAGATAAACGCACCGCCAGAACATGTTAATACGTTGAAAACGCTTATTGAAGAATATTCTGACATATTCTCACAGTCGGAATACGATTTAGGTTGTTACCCCCACAGTCAGGTCGAACTACCTACCTTCGAACAGTTGTTTAAACAAAGACCCTATAGAGTACCCTTTTCTGACAGGCAAACTTTAAGAGAAAAATTGGACGGTTTACTTAAAGCAGACGTCATACGACCGAGTATGTCGCCGTATGCTTCTCCCTGCTTATTAGTCAATAAAAAGGACGGGTCAAAACGTTTGGTAATAGACTTTCGCAAACTTAATTCATTGATTAAACCTACGAGTTACCCGCTACCTCGCGTGGACGATATTCTAAGTTCTCTCAACGGCTGAAAGTATTTCACTAGTTTAGATCTATCTAATTCATACCACCAGTTGGAGTTATCTCCAAACGATCGCCAAAAAGCAGCTTTTGTTTGCGAATTTGGCCTTTTTGAATAGAATAGACTCCCTTTTGGCATAAATATAGCGTGTGGTAAGTTTCAGTCTGTTATGGCACAAGTACTAAAAGACTGTGTGTCATTTTGTCAAGTATATTTAGATGACATATTGATCCATAGTTCTAACGGTATCAAACCAGACGAGAACAAAATCAAGGCCTTAAAGAAATTGCGTACTCCTAAAACCGTTAGAGATGTCAGGGCGTATTTAGGTTTGACAGGTTACTATAGACGGTTTGTCAACAATTATGCAAAAATCAGTGAACCGTTGACACGCCTGACTCAGAAGAATGTTAAGATTGAGTGGTCATCGCTTTGTGAGTCTAGTTTTCGCGAGATTAATAGGCGATTAGAGGAACTCCCTGAATTAGCTCACCCCGATCTGACTCTACCCTATACTCTATACACTGATGCCTCAGACAACGCAATCGGATCTGTGTTAGTTCAGTCTGCGACTGGTCACCCTGACGATGAACGCCCCATATTTTATTTGAGCCACAAGCTATCAAAGACACAAAGGAAATATAGCACGATCCTAAAAGAAGCCTTTGCTATAGATTTCAGCCTTCAAAAGCTTAACTGTTATCTCTAAAACAGTAAGTCTGTGGTAAAGTCGGACCATAAGCCTCTTGCACACCTACTAACAGCTAATTTCGACAATAAACAGTTACAAAGGTACGCTTTAAACATCAGTTGTTATGACTGTAAAATCGAATATATTCCGGGACCGAAAAATCTAGCTGCCGACTTTTTGTCAAGACCCCAAGACCCGGTCACTGATAGTGACGTCACTTCTAGCCTCGAGGATCAAATCGAGCAATTGAACTCAAAGAAAGCTGCCGTATGCGCAATTAATAGCGAACGCCTCTGTCCCAAACGCCTTGCAAACCAATCTGACCCACCTGTCAAACTGCCTCATGATGAATTGCCTACGGTTATGTGTTACGACATGAAAGTCGAACAACTTATTGACCCGGAATTAAGCAAATTAATTAGACGTGTACAAACAAACTCCCTTACACATAGTGAAAACCGGAAATTTGTCATTAGAGATGACATACTGTATTACATAACCAATCCAGACAGTGAACCTGTCCTCAGAATCTACGTGCCTTCGCATTTAAAGGACATTGTACTTCAATCTTATCATGATGTAGGGCACCCCGGGTCTACTCGGTTGTATTCAGCTATCAAATCTAAGTACTATTGGCCAAACCTTTTTAAAGAATGTGTAAACTTGTCGAACAGTGTATATTCTGTCAGTCAGTTAATCCTAAGCCAAACCGTTCACCCCTTGCTGAACCTCCAATTCCAAGCTACCCGTTCAGCACAATTTCTGTCGACTGCGTCGGCCCCCTAACGGAGACAGCATCCAAAAATAAATACATGATAGTTTTTGTATGTCAGCTTACCGGATGGCCTGAAATAGTCCCGGCTAACAATATCACTTCTGAAGCTGTCCTAAAGGCATTCTATGAAAATATATTCCGGCGTTATGGGTCTGTACTGCGCATTATAACTGATAATGGCGCTTGTTTCGTCTCTAGGAGCTTTACGGACACTATGAAAGAGTTACGTATAAATCAAGTTCGTACCTCTGTTTACAGGCCACAGGGAAATGGCAAAAACGAGCGTTGCCATAAAACTTTCAATGCAATTTTAACGAAGTTGGCTATGCAAAACCCCTGCGATTGGGACATCGTAATCAATCAAGCGTTAGGCGGAATACGGTTTAACCCTTCTGAGAGTAGTCAGCATAGCCCCTACTTTTTGTTATTTGGCCGAGACCCAGTCTTGCCTATTGATACGTTACTTGGCAAACGCTTAAAGTATTATGGAAATGACTACCATTTGGAAATGTTAGAACGGAACCATGAGATCTATTGTAAGGTGTTTTCAAACTTGCTCAAGTCGCGAAAACGTGTTAAGCGCTACGCTGATAAGGGAACCAAACAGGAAAATTATAAGGTTAATGACTGTGTCTACTACAATAATTTAAACAGACGTGATAAGCTTACGCAAAAGTGGTATCCTTATTACCGTGTGTTACAGATAAAAGGTCCAAAAACACTTCTAATTAAAAACCAGCTAGATAACCATGTAGTTTCCTGTCATATTGACCAAATAAGGAAGGCGGCCACTGAAGATTGGACGTTGCCTAGCGACCATGACTTTAACCCTAGACCTGTCAGAAATTGCCGCTATGTAATATCACCAAATCACTCTTCCACAGCCACTGATAACCAAGATCATAACAGTAACCCCCTAAGGGCTAAACGTCTACTATCGAAACGCGCTAGAGATGCACGTAGTTCTCAAAACCGATCTAATACAGATCCTGATGATTACATTCCCCTGCAGAATATGACAGAGTAATTCGGACGACTTCGGCGTCCTCCGATAACCCCTCCGATATGCGTGTGTCAAACCCCGAGACTGAGTGTCCCATAGTTACACCTGGTCCCATAATTACACCTGTTTCGACTGACACAATTTCGGAACCCTTTGATTCTGATACAGTTATCATTACAGACTCAGAAAATAGCATGTCTGAGCAATCTGACAGCCGCATGTCAGTGCAAGCCATATCCAAGTATTCCTACCCTGTCAAAATATGCTCTCGGTTTAACTAGGCCAAAACAGTGAGAGAATTCTATGATCGTTGTGTAGATCCCCTGGGTCGCAGCCCAGAGAACAACTGTAGACTGTACATGTAACGATAATTATGTAGCCAACGTGTTGGCTGAAGGCAGACAGTTGCCTATACAGAAAGTAGGGTTCAGCAATGTGCTATTTTACCCTGTAGTTATGAGTTATAACTAACAAAAAATATTACGTGATCTGAGAATTACGCGTATATGTAAATAGAAATGTCTTTGTAGATTTCTGTAGATTAAGGGTAAGCGATGTGCTATATAGTCCCTTATGCTGGTGATATTACTAACCAGGTTTGAGAGTTATAATAGATATGACGTCATTATAAAATAGTTGGTTGAATTTAAATTTATTCTGCTATAAGCGATGCATTACTTATCTTATATGAAGATAAGGGGAATAAATTGTAAATTACAGAGAAAATCGAACATTGTGCACATGTTTGATTAAGAGTTGTATATAGGATGGAAGTTGAGTAAATTGTTACTGAGTTGTAAATTTGATTGTTAGTTGTTTGAGCTCAATACTAACTGTCAACCGCAAACCGCGTCTACCGAGTTGATTGTACATAGATTATTTAAGGGTTACCTCAATGCGTTGTTAAAATCTAATGTTATCTACATTAGTTGATGAAGTAATGTTGTTAATTATGATTGTTTAGGTATCCTTGTTCTTGAGTAGATTGTACACTGATCCTATATTTTTTTTGTTTATTACAGTAGAGCCATTATGGTGCTCGCACTGCTACTCGTGACATTTTGCTCGCTCTCGTCAGGCGAAATAGTATTAAAAACCATGTAGTGTTTAAAACTTTAAAATTAGTTTCTACTTCAAAGGCACATTGGAATCTAGCGCTTATTATAGATTTAAAGGCATACCCAATGATGTTGGGCGAACACAGGACCCAGATCGTTCGAATTAGAGCTATTACTGAACGTGCTCAAGTTCAACTTGCTTCAGATAAACTTTCAAACACTAAACCCCTGACAGATACACTAGGAGAAATTAAAATGTACTTAGAAACATTTGATAGTACACATTCTGAACTACTTGACGAGTTTCGTTCCCTAACCTACTTCGCCCCTAGCAGAGACAAACGCTCCTTGCTATCTTTGGGCGGGATATTTAAATTTCTTTTCGGCACGGCCGATAGTCATGACAATGACGCGGTCAGCCGTCACGTAAATCAATTGGAAAATTCACAAAAACAAGTACTCCATATCTTGGAACATAACCATTCAATATTAAACACTACCCGACTTGAAGTCTCCCAAAACCGGGATACGATAAATAAAATTCTTACCTCACTCGCTGGCCTTCAACAGAAAATTGATGCTCAAGTCCATCGATTAGAGAGACAAATCCTACAACTAACATCCTTCCACGAATTAATGAATTATATCCACACCATGATTGCTGATATCCAAACATTATATAACCGTGCACGATTGTACCTTTTAGATTTTGAAATCAAATTAAATTCCCTGGCTAAGCAAAATGTGTCCCCTTCTGTGGTATCGTCTCACAAACTTTACGACTTGTTAAATCAAATTCAAAAGCACCTCCCAGAGGGGTATGTATTTCCGGTCAAACTTAATGCATTGTGGTCATACTACGGTTCACTGCATACGACTTCCCTCATGAATTCTAATCATCTAGCTATTGTCATGCAATTGCCCTTAAGGCCTGTCAATGAGATATTTTCGCTGATTCAAGCATATCCGATTCCTGTACCTTATAATAATGTGTCGGCTAATATTAAGCTCACGTCTGGCTCCGGTACATTAACCGCTGCTATTGAACTGGAAACTAACCATTTCCTAATAAATGATAAACAGTCACACTACGTCATGTTAACTGAATTCGAAGCAAACAGTTGCCTGGCAGAAAAATTGCCATTTTGTGAAATTGGGAAAGGATTTTTATCAACTTATAACTCGGACATTTGTGTCGTTAGATCTTATTTAAGCCATCACTCACCTCAGGCGCTTCCTTGTAGAACAATAGTCAGGTCAAATCAACTCTTACCCAGTGCAACTACTCTGGCTCGAAATAGATGGCTACTGATTACAGAATCTACCATTCCATTTACCGTTAATTGCTTAAACGGAACGCGCTCACAATTAGTCATCAGACCATCGATCAAGATCATAACCCTTCCCCCATTATGTCAAGCATATAGCTCCAAATTATCCTTACCTATGTTTTTCGAATACAACAGCTAATTTAGTCTCGGGCTACGATCTGGAGCCGATCAAACTTGAAAATTATACGTTATCGGAAATTTGGCAACCATTTCATAAACAATTCCAAAATACAACAGCTGTTGCTATTCCTAAAGCTCTGCAAAAGATGAAACAATTTCCTCTCAATGAGCTGATATATCAAGTTAAATACATGTCTTCTACAAGTACGGGTTTTGAGATTTTACCTATTCTGGGAAATAAATGGATTATAGGGGGAATTATATTATGCACATTAATAATTATAGCCGTATTAGTAATTGCCTGTCGCAAAAAGTTAATAGCCTGTGCGAGACAAGTAAATAGTCAGAAAATGCGATCTGGATCCAGTTATGCAGATGTTAAGTTCACCCAAGCCAGAACTACCCCGGAAACACGACAAATGGTCAACGAATGTAGCCGTCAGACATACGCTCCCGGAAGTTATCCGTCGGCACCTCAGAATGTATATCACGACAAAACTCAACTGATTTACCCAACCATTTTAACGCTTCCCAGCGATCCGGATCATGAGAAATAGATCGAACCACGTCAAAACTACGACAGGAAAAATCAGAAAACGTCACAATTTATCACCCGTTTCCGGATTCTCCTATATAAATAAACTGAAAAATACTTAATGACCCTGTTCGAATCTGAACAACCATTGCTATACGAAATTATTCTGGACTTACTGTTGAAAATCTGCTACCATGAATACTCAACACTTCGAGGAATTGTGGATGGAAGAGTGCTCCATTTGCGTAAATTACGCCGAGGTGGCCGTTTATGCGGTGAACAAGTGTTCTTGTAAAAGTTCTGTGTGTGTGGACTGTTTTTCCCGCTGCACTACAACTTCTGAGACGGGACAACTGGTAAACCGTTGTCCCTTTTGTCGACACGAGCAGCCCGCTGTACCTGTGCCGAGCCCCGCGCCTACAAGATCCGCCCGAGAATTGTTGGCTAGGCGAGCCCGGCGGAATTGGAACCGCTGGTTCAGAGACCTAAGTTACATTGACATTCTGGAACCGTTTTTACCCCCCAGCGGTACAACATGGATCCCGTCCATGAATTATTACGAACGGGGCCTTTCGACGACGCGGACCAGGCAGGAGTCTGTGCGGACCTTTACCAAGCAAAAGTATACGTAATAAATCAGGTGGCTCGCTTTATGCGAGACGTGGCCAGAGACTGGCATCCGGTTCCCAGAGGACGCCCTGGATAATCAGTGACAATTTAAGTGTGCGAGTGAACTAGTGACAATTTTGTGTGCGAGTGGACTAATAACGATTCTGTGTGTGCGTGTGATTTAATGATAATTATGTGTCTGCGAGTAATGTGTGATCAAGGACTATGGATTATTAATTAGTGAACGGTTTTATTGTTTCTCTTCCATGTTTTCTTGTATACAGATGAATATGATTGTCTACTATGATTATTAATTTTTTTTTGCTTCTTCTTGTTTCAGAGGGTGCCGGGTTATTTTACTTTTAAATCTTATCTTTGTTTTTCAGTTGACACTAGTTGTTCGGATGGTTCAGCCCGAAAATTGTTATACTTTACTGTTTTGTTTTATATTTGTTTCAGAGTTGGCGATATAAATAATGTTCTTATAACTGTACTCTGCGGAGAGTTAGTTTACATTTATGTTTTCGTTTTTATTTTTTGAATGGGTTGGGAAGGCGTGTAATATAATATGGAAATTAGCCGCAGCTTAAAGGGTCGACTTTAAGTCCAGGAAGTCACCTATTTGCTAGTGTATTGACGAAGGTCAATACACGATTTAAATTGGTGTTTCCTGGTTGAGATTTAGTATTTAAACAGCTCGAATTAGGAGCTAAAGAGAGATTCTAAAAGTCAGAGTTAGACGCTGCTAGCTTCCATATAGCTAAAGACTCTGAATAAAAGTTGATCAGAAAACTGAGGCGTTGTTGTACTTCCGCTATATCACACTTGTCCGTCTTGGATTGAAGCAATAACTTTAACCTTGAAAATCACATCATAGCATTGCTGTTAGACCAACAACAAACAAAACGACATATTTATAGCGTAATTGACCTTGTCCAACCTGTATCATATAGATGGATAGAATCTTTATTTACATCTCATCAATGCACATTCAGTAAATATAAAAACATATACAATAAACATTTCAAAGAGTGCATAGCCATTCCATAAATGAATTATAGGAGATGGTAAAAATGACACTGCATGTAATATATAACACATGTTTATAACATAACAGTATGACACAAATAAAATCGGACCACTGCACATTGCAATACTGATCCAATATACCAAAACGGTCTAAAAAGAGAGTATAAAATGAAATAAGAATAATCAACAAAAGCAAACTGAAGTACTCCGATGTTCAAAATCTACATCTGTTAAGAGAACTTAAAGATCAAAATGATATGATACTATATCATATAAAGCATATCCGGAACATCAGATACCTAAACAAGAGGGCAATGATGGCCCTTAATCGTTCACCTGTTCGTAACAGATTTATGATTTCAATGACAGATTGCATATTTTGAAACATATTGGTAGAAAACCATTAGATTATGCTACATACCAAATATAATGTGTCTAGACCTTACAGATTTGGAGGAGAAGATTGTTTAAAGATTTTCCTATGAAAAACTGATAAGCCCCAGGGTGGGGTCATTTTTAATCCGGGGTCATAATTTGAACACTCTTGGTAGAGGACTATTAGATAATGCAACATACCAAATATCAAAGGTCTATGCCTTACAATTTCAGAGAAGACTTTTAAAGATTTTTAAGAGAAAAATATTTTTTTAATACTTTCCTATGAAAAACTGATATGCCCCCGGGCGGGCCATTTTCAACCAAGGGATTATAATTTGAACAATCTTGGAAAACTATAAGATAAGGCTACATACCAAATATCAAAGGTCTCGGCCTTACAGTTTTGGAGAAGAAGATTCTTAAAGATTTTCGTATGAAAAACTGTTAAGCCCCAGGGCGGACCATTTTTGGAAGAGGCGTAATAATTTGAACAATCATGGTAGAAATTAATTAGATGATGCTACATACCAATATCAAGGGTCTAGACCTTACAGTTTTGGAGGAGAAGATTTTTAAAGATTTTCCTATGAAAAACTGATAAGCCCCAGGGCGGGTCCATTTTTGTCCTAGGGGTCATAATTTGAACAACCTTAGTAGAGGACCATTAGGTGATGCTACATACCAAATACCAAAGGTCTATGCCTTACAGTTTCAGAGAAGAAGATTTTTTAAAAAAAAATTCCTATGAACAACTGATAAGCCCCAGGGCGGGGCCATTTTTGGCCCAGGGGTCAAAATTTGAACAATCTTAGTAGAGGACCATTAGATCATGCTACATATTAAATATCAAAGGTCTGTGCCTTACAGTTTCAGAGAAGAAGATGTTTAAAGATTTTCCAATGAAAAACTGATAAGCCCAATGGCGGGGCCATTTTTTGTCCTGGGGGTTATAATTTGAATAATCTTAGTAGATGACCATTAGGTGATGCTACATACCAAATGTCTATGCCTTACAGTTTCAGAAAAGAAGATTTTTAAAGATTTTCCTATGAAAAACTGATAAGCCCCTGGGCGGGGCCATTTTTGGCCCGGGGGACATAATTTGAACAAGCTTTGTAGAGGATCATTACATCATGCTACATACCAAATATCAAAGCTCTTGGCTTTGTGGTTCCAGAGAAGAAAATGTTTTAAGTAAATTGTTGACGCCTGCGCGTATGCACAACGCACGACGCACATATACGCACATACGCACGACGCACGACGCCGGACTCAGGATCATCCCAATAGCTCACCTGGCACAAAGTATGCCATAATTATAATAACAAAAGTACAAAAATGAGTCATGCAGGAAACACCACATACAGAACAAACACTCGCCCGAACAGCAACACAAGGAAACAGCAAATGTACATAGGTAGAAAAAACAACAAGAGACGCACAAAGACAAAACAAACATACAATAGGAGGAAGATGGAAGTACCGCCTTGGAACGGTCAGCGACAAAAGTCACCGGGGGTTTAAACCGGTTTATGGGCGCCCAACCTCACCCTTATTCCATCCCCATCCTAAAAGACAAACAGTGTAAATAAACGTATCCCCTCTCCGACTAATCTACAACAACCGCGACAGCAAATACAGTGGTAAAGTGCATGTATAACAAAAAAACATTTATTGAAAATACTGTATCCACCTATCGCTATAGTACTCAATGATTGAGCTGCAAACCGAGTAACTGTAGAAAAGTAATAAAGGGTACGACAAAAATGAAATAGTACAGATATCCGACGTTCTCCTTCCATTTCTGGATTTAAGAGGTCGCCTTCATAGAGTACTAAACCTTTCTTGTCGGCGTACATGCAAAGAGGCCAGCGTGATTGCCAACTGTAAAAGGGTTCACAACCAAACATGCAGTATGTTGTAGTAATACAGGATCATATCCCTTTTTAATGAATTGTTTTATATATTTGATGAACAAAGTGAGAAAATGGGTATGTCCAATAATTTTACGAAGTTTGTAAATCACATCACCATAAAATTCCGGATGTGAAATACCGTGTCGCAAAAGTACCTTGAGATTACATTTGTACTTGCCAATAAGCGAGAGATTTCGATAGTAAAATTTAGAGAAAGTTTTTCTTAGTTTATGGTATCTATATCCTTGTTTAAGCAGTTTATCAGTTAAAATGAGATTTCGACTGTTAACATCGTCAATACATGAACAAGCTCTAGCAAAACGCATAAGTTGAGATATATAAACCCCGTAAGATGGAGCACGGGGAACATCCCCGTCAAGATGAGGAAAATTTACTTGCCTTCTCTGTAAAATTGGCACAGTCCCTTATCATGTCTTTGTTGGAAAGAAGAAACACATATTCATTAAAATCATCTAAGCCTAAGAAATCTTGACTAAAAGTACATGCTTTTCTAAACAACTCTTCCCTTAAATCACTGTACATATGGCATTTCAAAATCACATGCATTTCACTTTCTGCATTATTGTACAGACAAAATGGGCAAACTCTACTCTCTTCACTAAGACCCTCGCGACGGCCAGTTTCAATCCGAATTGGAGCAAAGCCCAATCTAAATTTACAAAAAGCCGACCGTTGCAAAGGCGGGAGTACCATTTTACAGTACTGTTCTACAGAAAAGCTAAATTTAAAACTCTTGTACAATCTAAGCTTGTTACGACCACGGCCAGATTCACCAACATAACTATTAATTCTACGTAGCCAGCTACTAATGAAATTACCAAACGTTTTCGTCCCAACAATATGAGAAAATGATCGAGCGATTGGATATTCTAAACGACAGTATATATTCAAGTCGTTCTCATAAAAATATGACTGAACTTTATGGTACCAATTTTTACAAGAACGATTTGATTTTCTATATGACCAAAGTGCCACGTGTTTATTAACCCTTAACCTCTCCATACACGATAAATGTGACCAGTACAAAGCAATACATTTCCACTGACGGACCAAAGGAGGCTTCCAGCCCATTTCCCCAGCTACTCCATCATTTGACGTGTATTTGCCCACACCAAAAAAGAATCGTTGGCTCTGTTATTCTGTTATGGACGATTTCTATACAAGAATATGTTTTATAACCCCATATAGAAGCAGTATAATCAATAACTGGCCACACAACCGAATATATTGAACACAAGTGTTCGACTTCATAAGCTCTATTAAACGCGGTTTGCAAACTACCGACTTCATCGGGAATGTCAGACTACATAAACCTACTGCAAGGAAAAATGGCTGAATGATACTTGTATCACACAGAAATAGTGACCGGTCAGTATCAGTTTCGTTGCCTGTGACGCCACACTATTACAGTATATCAATGAATGTATGTTTGCATTTGTATTCCTCTCATCACGTCAACGATGCGACAAAATGGCACAAAACAACAAGGTTTAACTTTATATATCATATATCAGCAAGTTATCAAAGTTTAAATTCATATCAATTATACAAGGGAAGGTGGCGGGTTGAAGTTGGGAATAAGGAACTATATGATATGTAGTTTACTGACCAATGCATTGTTACAACACACTTTGCAATAACTAACCGTTGTGCAAAAACATAACTAAGTTCAAGATTCTATTGCAATGTGAGTAGTTATTGCAAAAGGGAAAGGTTCGGTCAACCCACTTAAAAAGGTATTTGCTTCAGTTTATGCGTTAAATTGCGACGAAAATCACAAACAAACAAGTACATGATATTACAATCTTGTGCTTAAGACAGATTTTGAAAAATTCTGATTTTTGTTTATTTTTCAAGCGCAGGCGACATTTTTTAAGTTCTTCTCACTATAAGGAGAAAATGAGTTTGATCTAGTAAGAGCATTGTGTTCCGATGCTAGGTCCCACCATGTGTTCCCAACGCAATCTTCTCACTTTTGTGAGAATAATGTGCGTGCGTGCGTGATAAGAATGCGTTTGTAAGAAAGTTGAGGCTCAGCAAAGGTCAACTCTGATACACACGAACTGTTCCCTTGATCAATTTTCGGCAGATTGGACACGCAGTTAACCGTCCAGCACATGCAGAGCACGAAGCCATATGACGACAAGAAAGAAACACAGTGTTGGCATCGTTGCTCAAGCATATCTTACACAAACGGCGGTCTCTCTCGGTTTCAAGCTGCTCATTTAGGGACATGTTCTCCGTCTTCAGTCCTGTAAAACAAGATGAAATAAAATACCGTAGTATGTGTGAGCGTTACCTAACAAAAGAGTTTAGAAAAACGTGAGACAAGAGATGCCACATGAAAGTAAACAGCAAGCCCAGAAGCACAAATGAAGTGTCCGCGCACATATAAAATAAAGTACCTACAGTTAAACCTCTCTATAACGGCCACTAAATTGTGTTAATTAGTTGGTGTTTTGGGCAGGTTGCTGCTTAAAGCAATGTGAAAGTAAAACAGAACGCTCCTATAGGAACATTCTGTTTTACTTTCACATTGCTTTAAACAGCCACCCGCCTTTAACACAAAATACTTGATGTAATTTAGTGGCCGTTATAGAGAGGTTTCACTGTAGTTATAGTCTACTTTCAGCCCGAATGACCGCTCAGCCGACCATACATTTACTCCCCTGGTCATTGTGTTATTCGCCTACAATATCAGGCACTGCTAACATATGGCGCAATTATGCAGTCGCAGTACCGGCTAGTGACCCTCACAGGTACCCATTTTAACCTCTGGGTGGAGAGGATGCAACCTCGTGCCGGGGGGGGGGCACTGAAATGTCGAGCTGGTCCAGCCGGGATTCGAACCCCGGACCCTTGGTTATCAGGCCAACCCCAACCACTAGGCCAATCCATTACCACCTTACATAAGTAGAACACCTCTTAAGCGATCATCCATGTAATAGTCCCAAAAATAAGTAACTTTCGTCTGCAAAAAAACACCTGTGTTGTACTTCTCAAAGTACATGTTTGTTCCATTTCTCATAATTATGGAAAAATAGTCAAACAGGGAGAGCCACACACGAAATGACACCGCACCAAACACCATCTAACAAGAAACGGTAAAGCCACAAGACAAAACATAACAGGACGCATATCAAGACGAAACATATTAAACATTAAGCATATTAAACAATAAAATTGACCGTAGGATGAAAGCAGGAGTGTCGCCTTGGAACGGCCAGCAGCCAAAAAAGGGCTACTGGGGGACTTAAACCTGGTTTACGGGTACCCAACCTCGTCCTTATTCCACTTTCACCAAAGTCAAAATGTAAATAAAATTCCCCCTCCAGACAACTCCACAACATGCATACCGATGTCTGCACAAAATGAAAATGATTTGAAAATAAACGTTAGAGGTAAACAAGCGACGTCATCATGTAAATGACGTCATAATTTAAAAGTACGGGAAAACTATTTGAAACACTTCTACACCAACATTTAATAAAAGATAAATCGCAAGAAGATACAATTACTAGTGGATATTAAGCATGCACAACTGTTTACTGTTTGAAGAAACATGTGTCACCTATTGACAAGAGTTTGACATACAAGCGTGACACAATATCGTGACATACAGACAGTCGGACAAACAATCGGATAAACGGACATAGTGAACGACGGAGAAGTGATCCATAAGTGTCACCATGAAGAAGCAAATCACACAAACAGTATCCAGAGCTACAGGTAATGGTGCGGACTGAAATATAAAAACGCCATTTCTCCACCAAATCTTATGTTCTGATCACTCTTTAGAATCGTCTCTTCGATTCTAAAGAGTGGTCACATCGTAGGGTTTGGTGGAGAAATAAAGGAGTTATTCTTGAAAATGTTTTAATTTACGCACCTTATCTGGACCTCTGAACTGTGACAGAGTGTCAAACAATTTGGATACTGATTTGCCTGCAAGTTATTTGGCGTGTCATCCGGATCCAATCTGTATGCAAAGGTCATTGTGTTGAATAGTTGCTGCACACCAGTTCGCTTTGGAAGCCATCATGTTATTTTCATACCAAACAGACATTATGTGTCTGGTTTCAGTTTTCGAAATTAGAGCATTTTATGTATTTGCAAAATTACTGAAGGAACATCGAAATGATTTTACAATGTTTAGGAGACAGGTGACAGTAAAAACTACTTGTGTGAAAAGGGAGTGCACGCATATGTTTCTGTTCAAATTTACTTTATTTAATTACTTATGAGAACATTCACATGGGTCCCGCCTTTACTGAAGTTCATACGACTGAAATTATCGTAAGTTCTGCCATAAACTCAACTAATCTTTTATTGGCAAGAGCTGTATATACAATACTTTTGGCAAAGTAAATAATACACTGTAAAGATGGCCTAAACATAACACAAATACATACATCAAAGTCCATTAAGAATTGGCACGAATTTCAAACACACGCAAAATAGAAAAGTCAACTTTTATCATATGTTAGAACTTCAGATAATTTCAGTCGTACGATCTTAGTCTTAATTGCTCAACGCTAGAATATGCGATATTTTCAGTTATCCTAGAAGTAGCGATAGTTGTAAGTTAGGGTGCGATAAATTTTGTCTTTAGTAAGACGAGTCCTTTATTTACATGATGATATACATATCTGTTTCCTTAGAACACTAAAATTAAATGAAACGACGTACAGTAAAACTCTGTTAATTCGATTTTTAGTAAAGTAAAACTGAGACCATTTAAGACAGATTGCTTTCCCTGTTTTATGTTTATTCCAAATTTCAATACATACTGAATGTTTATAGACAAAAAGTTATAACGAAATATGGAAAGTGGAAAAATTGTAGCCATTTTAGAAAAGTAAAGAAACAGATCTTTCAAATTCCTTCAGCAAACAGAATAGATCCCGATCGGACGACTCCTATAGGAGCCGTCTGATCTGGGTATGTTCAGTTTGCAAATGCGTGAAAGCACATTTAAATGAGGGAAAGGGTTAATGAAGGGAGAAAGCAATGAAGAGATTTCCCATAGGAGTTTTCTGCATGACGCTCATTCCAAAATAAGTCTGAAAGACCGATACATATTTTTGTGTTCTGAATCTGCGAGGCTTTACTGTATTTTCACAAAGAGGTTAATACGAATCTGTAGCATCTCAGAAGGAAGTGCACCATATCAGTAGACTCCCTACCAAGCCAAAGGTTCACTTTGTAACGTCCGCAGGTCAACCATATGGGCACAGGACGACGACTCGAAAAGAAAGGTTACTTTTTATTTTCAATTACATTCAAGGTCTGAATATGAGACTCACGTTTAACAATATGGTTGTAATTACAGAGCAGGTAACACGCGTACTCAAACAATAAAATTGTCATTTCTCCATCAAACCCCATACTGTGACCACTCTTTAGAATCGCCCTGAAGAAACAATTCTAAAGAGCGGTCACTGCATAGTAGGGTTTGGTGAAGAAATAAAGAAGTTATTCTCGAAAATGTTTTAATTTACGAATATTATATGTGCCTCTGTTTACTATTATAAAAGGTATTCTTTTTTTAAAATTGTAAATTTTAATTGTACAGTGAACCCTCGTTACAACGGGTGTTTTTGTTTCCAGACAGTTTGCTGGTATAACGAGGTTGCCGTTATAACGAGTTTAAGTAGGTAAAGAACCATATGGTCAGTTTTAAACTAGTACCAACAGGTGAATGCTTAATGTAGAATACAAGAAGTGCAAAAAAGCTCCCTTAGGGAGCTTTTTGTACTTCTTGTGTTCTGCATTAAGCGATCAACTGTCTTATTGGCATTGTACCTATTTATTTAGTGGTTGTTTCAAAGACTTAACGGTAATTTGGTTTCAATGCATACTGCCGGTATAACGAGGGTGCCATTGTAATGAATGCCGGTATAATGAGGGTTCACTGTAATTATACATGTATCTCTTTTAAACTGTTAGACGTGACGATCGTTAGTCGAATATGTTTGAAGTAGCCAATACTTTACCAGATTAATACTCATGTAAGATGCAATGACATCAGGAATGTCATATAATGGCGTGTGTTAACATTTGATGTTTTTGTCATAGCAGAACTGTATAATCATATCAATAAACAAACAGAGCAGACCGTTATGCGTATTTATGGAATAAAGAGTTCTTACTAAAGCTGTCTGACCGTGACCTGTCCTCTTAGCAGAATCATTCTCTATCATCTAAAGGGTTAAACAGTTTCATAATTTACATACTTGCATTCTCCTCTGCCATTGCAATATCACTGTCAACTGGACTTGCGCCGCAAAGATTTGGTTCTGGCAGCGTCGGCTGTGCTTGCAACTGCTGTGAAAAATGAAACAGGCAATGTTTCTAATCTTCTAATATAGTACCGAGACTGACCATTCATCAGCGTATCAATGCTACCATTTTGCATCCACGTGAGACGCCGAATAACTCGGTATCTCACCAGGGTGTGTTTACCTGAACAATAACAATAAGGTTTATGTCCTTGACATACATTATGTACATGAATGAATGGATTAATTTCACTGCATTGCAACATGGATCGTGCCATATAGCATCTTTTTATAAGGATAAGTCTATGTTTGATTGGGCGAAGTTTATTCGGCATGCTAAAGGTTACACCAATATAGGACCTACTCATGCCAGTCATATCTGAGCAAATTATCATGCATGAAATGTAGTACAGGTATGGTCCTACTTATGAGATCAACCAAGACAAGTTCTTAGAAAACATGTCGACCAGCACGCCTGTAATCGACTAACAATTACTATAGTACATGCAAGTTGCACAGCATTGACTGCACGAGGTCACACTGTATTAAGCAGCCACCTGTATAAATGAACCAATTATCTATTACTAAAATCTCGAATTATCGAGTTTTTACTATATATAAAAGTTCAAGTAAACTTTCTCTGAGTAAGAATAAACAGTAACAATATTATGACCCACTAAAATATCCACATGATGTTAACCTTTTGAATTCGGTCATTTGCAAACAATGAATATATATTTACTCTTAAATATAACTGGCACAAAGTTTAATCATGAACTTGGGAAAGAAAAAATGGTATATTCATCCACCAAAGTCTGTTATATTTTTTGTTCCACCGTTAATGAACACATATATTGCATATTTTCTGTTACTCAGATACTAAGGTCTACTTAATTATGTATTTAACAATTTACCTGGTGAATATACATGTAAAAAATAATGCCATCATGAATATTAAGTAGCTGACTTTTTATAATAGTATAAAAACACAGGATAGTTTGGCTCTGGCAGAAACTTCAGACTCAGATCTATATGATTCCGTCAGAAACTAGAGCAGACCCTGACCAGACGGTTCCTACATGAACTATATGGTCTGAGTCTACCCTGATTTCAAAAGCGCAGAAAAGCGTCTCTTTTTGGTGAAAGTTAAATACATGTACTACCTTTGCAAGTGTACCCGACTCTTTTGGCTTCATACATTCATTAGACGGATTAAATAAAACCATTAAAATAGTTGTAAAATGTTACTTTTGTTTGCTCGCATAACGTTCAGCATACGAGGAATGACTGGTGGTCCCGGTGTCAGGAAATGTGACATGGTATGGGTTTAAATCGCATTGCACATGATCATTTTACATGGGACATGTTTACCACTTCCCCTGTAAACACGTATTACTAAGCCTCTGTAATGATCTCTTCTTGAAACCATTGTGATGAATAGAGTATTTGCTCCATAGGAGAAAATGCTCTATTTGCTCCATAGGAGCCAATGCTCTATTTATCACAATAGTTTCAAAACTACACAATTCTAGCATTTTCCTATTCTCTAGTAAATGTTCATTTTCGGTAGATTTATTCAAAGAGATTGGGTCTAAAAATAGTCTATGAGGGAATGGGTTAAAGAATCATCCGAATCATCACTCCGGACCGTCTATTTTAGCCCCTGGCAGCAAACCCGGGTATCAAACAAACAGATAGATAAATGTGTATGTGAAAAAAATAAGATAAAAAATCGCCAAATATGAAAATAAAAAGCTTACATTTTGTCTGTGTTTCAGGTACTGGCATTCAGCAGACCATCTTGCATGCTCTTTCATAGGATTGTCGCCTCTCTGCCAGTTTTTCAATCCAACGCCACAATGAAAGCATCTCACAAAGTCCTTAACCCCTGATGAATACCAGTAAAACATAAACAGTGTTTTTTTATTTGCCTGATTAAAAAACAGATCAACAAAATATATATTCATCCAAAGATCTGCGCGATTCATGGTTAGGGCGTGGTTTCAATAAATATCATTTACTCTAATCTCTAACAACGTTCAACATATCTGCTAACTAGCTGTGGTTAGCTGTGTCCGCACAGTAAATTCGTCACGCCCCTTTCGATCATCGTAACATAGTTTATTGCCAATTCCTATTGTATGTACATAAATATTTCGATTAAAGCTTAAAGGTAAGTTTTATTTCTTAACTTCAAAATAATTTCATTGCAATTACGTAACATGTTTCCTGTTGAAAAGAAAACACAATCTTAAAATTTAATGTTTTGCTTAAAGCATTGTTTGGAATATTTTCAGTGAAGAGACACGTTTTTCATTAGATTAATCTACAGGATTGTCAAAAAACCATAACGGAACTGAAGTTTATTATCCCTTACTTAACCCTTTACCTGATAGAGAAACATTGTTAACGCAGTTGCAGACAGATTAGACCCATATCAGGATTTGTTCTGTCTTTTTATATAGTAACACACATCATATTCATGATTAAAACATTCCTAATGCCAAATCAGCTAATAAATATTCATACACACATTATTTACTTCGTCAAGTAAAGTGTTCAGCAGGAAATTTATACAGATTAGTTTATGTCCATTCTTAGTCGTAGTGGTACATGCACTTAAACTTCTTTAAATCTTTTCGCGCAAATAAAAGTACAAAAATGAGTCATGCAGGAAATACCACATACAGAACAAACACTCGCCCGAACAGCAACACAAGGAAGCAGCAAATGTACATGGGTAGAAAAAACAACAAGAGACGCACAAAGACAAAACAAACATTCAATAGGAGGAAGATGGAAGTACCGCCTTGGAACGGTCAGTGACAAAAGTCACCGGGGGTTTAAACCGGTTTAGTTTCGTTTGCGAACAGTGTCGTCTACTTTAAGTTTCAGATTGGATTTTCCTTTACAGTTTTCTCTAAAACATGTGGTATGTCAAACAGTTTCACTGGATCTATTTTTTGTGCAAATGTTATCACATATTATCCCATGAGGCAGACCAAAGAATAAGCCATTAACTCTATATATACACCTTTCTACGCCTTTGCATACAAAGTATACCCAGATCATACGGATCCTATAGGAGCCGTCTAATCAGGGTCTGCTCTGCTTGCTTATGATATAGTATAGATATGATTCTGTAGTTTCTGCCATAAACAAAACATCATGTGTTCTGTTGCTATTATAATGATTATTCTAATTAATGTTCACATTATCATTATTTCTTAGCTGAGTATTCATGGAATAAAGAGTTACAGTCATCACTTGGCGAAAACGTATGAAAGTATTTACAATCTCACTTTGGAACCGTCTGTATAAGTTTCATTACCTTTCAAGTTATGCCTAGGACCGACAGTTACACTCCCATTTAATCCTTCAAGTAAGAATAATGACACCATGAACATAACTGGATGAACTTTTATAAGGGCATTTGAATAAAGGAACGTTTGACTATGTCAGCAACTTTAGAATGAGCTTTATATATTTCCATTGGCAAAAAGAACATACTGTGATAAGACGCTCCTACAGGAACCTCTGGTATAGTTCTACTCTGTTTGCAAATGCTTGAAATACGTTTTATCAGGGAAAGGGTTAATCATCATGGTCAGGAGGTTTTTAGTTTACCTGTATAGAAGAAACCAGCCATTGCAAGCTCATTTGGTTGAATGTATTGCAATGTCCATTCAGAAAATGATCCAACTCTCGCCGACATATTCACAAAGCTCGGATGCTTGGCGTTTGTGGCAGCTGTCAATGGGACACGGGATGCTTGGGAAGTTGAGCCAAATGAATGTTTGAGATTCGGAATTGTTGTTGAGGTCACTTGGCATGAAATGTCTATGGACTCATTCTGTCCATCTATACCTGGGATGTTTCTGGTACTTTCGCATGAGCCATTGTAATATTCCGGGAAATGAATTGGCTCATTGTTCGTTCGTTCCCCCAAAACGAATCTACAGCTTGGGGATAAGCGTTTATGAACCTCTTCTGGCGTTTCGTCCGTAGCCCAGGTACCGTTAGTCACATCACAGCAGAAGCATTTGACATTTTCTTCCCTGCCTGTATAGAAAAACCCTGCCTGTGCCAATCTCATAGGCCACATGACACTATCCTGTGGGAACGTTTTGAACGATACGTATCGGTACCGCTCATGCCTCATTAAGTGTCCTGCATATTCTGCACCTGAACCAATGTTTTCCACAAGATGTAATGGGTATACCAATGCAGATTGCATAGCTGTATTGATATTAGACGTATACCACGAGCCTCCTTTTAACACATTTCTGCTGGTCTTTTTAGAATATCTAGGAGGTACTTCTAACAGCATATCTAGTTTGTTTATAGGGGTATTCAAATCAGTGGAAATGTAATCGAACTTCCTACCATTTGTGATAAACCAAACAATAACCAACAAATGAAACATATGTACATGTACATGTACTAGTTTTGCACTGACTTCAGGGCCTATACAGATTTTGTTATTTGCTTTCGAGCAAGTGGTGCTCAAAATTAGCCATTTCTGTTCTTCAATTTTGTTTGAAAGTTTTGCTAATCCTGTAGTTCCTAGGCGAAGATGATTGTCGATTTGGAGGATGATCAAACGTACATATAGGCATATGCAACTGAACCACGTAAATGTTGGATCCATTTCAAAGTTGTATCTCCAATAAAATGTTGAATGTGCTAATCGTCCTTACGTACTGCCTCTCACAGCCAAACGACAGACTGAAATGAATGCAATCAATAAAATAATCACTGTGTTACAGCATGAGAGTTCTTTCAATGGGAACAATTTGTCGATGTTCTTCGTGAAAGAACAAACTTGTTTAACTGTGCATCGTAAGGTATGCATTTCCATAGTTTTTTTACGGAATCCTGTTGGGGCCAACAATTTTTTTTCTGTTTTATAACTTTGATAAAACGCCGAACACAAGCGAAAGTGCTATGTTACATAATCGCAGTTTTTCGGTACATTTTTTCCTCGAATCCTATAGTATTATATTGTACATTCTGTCGAAAAAAGATGCGAAAATGTACCCTTGCACTATCGCATTTTTTACGTTTTTAACTGAATTTGTTTAAATGTCCGAATAAAGTGCGAAAATGCAATTGCATATACACTATCGCATCTTTTCCAGCATTCAAAGGGTTCATGAAAAACATTCAGCCGCTATCTATATAAAAAATCAACGGTTAGATATCCCTTTATGTGGCTAAGAGAAAATAAATTGTTTAGATTAGGCCTACATATACAGATATACAGCATCTATGTAGGTGATTTACAATAATACGGGACGGTATGATTACAAAAGGCACAAGGGTGTAACATCTTGTATAAAGTCGCCACCGCCCCACAAATGAAAATAAATTAAAGAACAAACAAAATGAATAGAAACAACAAGGCAAAACTAGGGAAAGTAAAACACTGCTGCAAGTACAATTTATAGTGAGATGTGGTGACAACGGTATGGCGGTGAACATTTTGGATTCAACTTTTCGACACTCGAATCGTAGTTTCCATAGAAATGAAAGAAAAATCGGTTTTGCTCTGAACCATGAATACGATATTAATCATTCACCACGCTGTGAAAAATACTATCTGCTGAGACTGCACAATTTTGTACCTTTTCCAATTTTGACTACTTCCGAATCGATCAAATTTTAACCCTTCGCCTGCTATTCACGTCAATAAACCTACCTGTTAATAGTGCAGACCCAGATGAGACAGCTCCTGCAAGAGCTGTCTTATCAGGGTCTGCACTATTTACAAGTTGATCGTGCAACCAGTGCACTCCACAGCAGTGTTTGCACAGCGAAATACTTATACACAGTGAAGATAAATGTAATTATACAACAGGGCATGGGTAAAGAAGGAGAAATGTATTTTAAAATTCAGCAAGCGAATGGTTAAGAAACTATTAACCGAGTGTAAAACAGATTGGATCCTGATGAAACGTTGGGTTAGTCTATTATACTATTATAGTATTTGGTGGATGTATTAGCAATACCCTAATCATGTATGACCTATGTGGTTCGCAGTGCTATTAGTACAACTGCAATGCTTAAAATTCAATGGAATGTTCCTTCACCTTTTAACTGTAACGAGTCCTTTGGGTGTAAACGAATATAAATTACGAGAGAATTTTGATTTTAAATGACAACATAACAGACCTTGATGGCAAACAGAACGGAACCTGATCAAAGTCTGCACTGTTTGCAGATAACAGTCCTCAAATTGTTTAGATCAACGAAGAAAGCAACTAGTTTATGTGATATATTTCGGTTCCAATGCCTCGGTCCACAGAACAAATGCATGTATCGTGAATAAACTCATCTAGACACAGCGATAATGTACAGCACAACCTGTCTTAGGCGACCATTCAAAACTGTTAACAGGTTGATTTCTGGGTTCTTTGTACAGGTGGTAGCTTGATGTAGGATCCTAATACATTATTCAGATCAGGTAACTTTCAAGTCAATCTAGTACGAAATTCATCAGTGTGAACAGAATTCCATTTATACATATCACATTGTTTGCTGATATCACATTCGCTGTTAAATAAAACTTTGCAACGGTGCGTGGTCACTTGATAAAAATGCTTTAGCAAAAAAAAGTTGTTCTCGTACGCTGAAACGCAATCGGTAGTTGAAGCTACCTTAGTGGACAAATAGAGAATAATAGGTAAGTGTCGTAGATGAGACGCCTTTATCCGACGAGGGGAGAAAACGTTGAGGCGAGGCTTGCCGAGCTTCAACTGTTTTCTCTCCGAGTCGGATAAAGGCGTCCCATCTACGGCACTAACCTATTATTCGATTTATCCAGTCAATTTAGTTAAATATCTGTTTTCATAGACTCATAAAACATAACACTCTTGAAATAATTTACATTGAAAATGCAGTTTTTCGATCAACGGATCCCTCCCTTTTCATTTCCATTTAGACGTAAATATATAGGTCTAATGAGCTACCGCAGAGGAAAATAGTTTCGATACCTGCATTACAAGAGGGGAAAACGTGATTGAATTTGAAAAATAAGATGATTTGAATCGAGGGTCGATAAGTTATTTCAAACAGACATGGTTATATTCTCTGGTCAAATTGGAGGTCCGTAGTCTCGGTTTCTATTTTTAGATAGACCTAACGTCACTCATAAATCGATGGAACTGAACAGGTTATATTTAGGTATATGACTACCACCGCCTCTCTAAGAGTTTATCAATCTAATTATCATGAGAGTGAAAAGAAAATATTTACTATTTATCTGTCAATCTTTTCTTCCATGCTTAATTTTATGAAAAACGCGTTTTACCAGCGGTGGATTAAATTAATAAAACTGATAAATCAACGTCACTTTGTATGTGGCCTCAGTGGCGTAATCGGTAAGGACGACGTCTCTAGAGTGATTAGAATTGATTTTTGTAGGACCAGGCGCGGGTTCGAATCCAGCTATAGCCAATCATTTTTATTTTTTCTCATTTGAATAATTCTTTTGGTGAATTTTCTCTTAGATCTATTTCGTCAACATGATTTTTATGCATATTTACAGAAAATTAAAATAGTTCCATGGTTATAGAATCATTACGCGTATCTACTAACCTAATAAACCTTCTACTACCGGAAGTAACCTAATAAACCTAAGTTTATTTGCACCCCTTTATTATGTCACTAGAGAAGCCTGTTGGCTGAATAAAACAGCATAACCGTTTGTAACGCCCATAACCGTTTGTAACGCCCACTCAAACGTTAACAATTCGTGTACATGTTGATTTCCACATGTCAATCAGTTTTACCCAATGGCTGTTGCTTACCTTATCAACCGAGGCCCGAGACGGGGTAGCGTCCTGGGTATGGTTCAATTTTAAAATACTGAATTAACACTATCGTGCACAATACAAAGCTCCAGATAAGATGCATAAATTATTTCCTTATTTCTCTTTGGTAAACCCTATGTTGTGGCCACTCTTAAGAATCAATAAAGAGAGGAATTTAAATAGTGGTCACAACATAGCGTTCGGTGAAAGTTATCGTTGAAAATGTTTTAATTTAAGCATTTTATGTGGACCTCTGTCTTACCACGAAAAATCAAAAACAAATTTGTTTATATATTGGTTTTCTTGGTAAATATGCGCAGCTCTGTCCCTCGATACTACTACATGTATTTATTTACGGGCTTACCGTTCACATACATGATGTCTAACTCTAACCACGCTTCGTTACAATTCTTCCTGTACTCTTTTTGTATTGGCACAAATTACTTCCTCTTTTGTATGACATACTTCGGGCATATACCGTTGAAACATTACATATGCCTCTGTAGTTGGCTCAGAAAGTAGTCCGAAATGAAACTAAATCCCATACAAAACAGAAAGTAAATTGTTTTGTGTGTTTCTTTGACAGTTCAACGGAAGAAAAGCAAAAGGCTGGGATTTCTCATAAGTTGTGTGCCCTGTAGGGATATAGCAGAATATTTCAGTGCCCTTATAAGAAGTTCGGAATCTACAATTTGTAGAAACTTTTTTCGAAATATTGTGCAGCTATCATTCCATGTTGTTTATTTACACTTGTGCAATACTCGAAGCGTAAAGCGGCATGAACATAGGTCATCAAATATTCTCTGAAATTAAACTGTATTACCAGTTTTATGATAAAATAAAAACTATTTATTCTTGATTCAGACTATTTTGATATAAACTATCGACTCAGATAACCATAAAACACAAATTATTGGTTTTGCCAAGATTCTTGGCATGAGTCCATCGCAGAGGTGTATGTGAGAGTAACGAACGACAACTCTGCAAGGTGATTGTTAAAACTTGCGATAGTTTATACCCTCAATTTTTTCAACAAGTTAACACAAACACTCACACACTGATTTTTATACAGGTTAACATGGTGATACGGAAGACAAACTTCTATTTCCTTTGTATCTTTTTCTTCTGCTCATCTGCGGGTTACAGTAAAACCTCTCTATAACGGCTACTAAAATACATAAAGTATTGTGTGTTAAAGACAGGTGCCCTTACTACAAACTAATTAACACAATTTAGTGGCCGTTATAGAGAGGGTTTACTGTAGTTTCTATTACATAGTAAAATACTAAAATAGGCATTAGCCATCGTAAATATTTATTTATAGGCATAACCGATCTGTGTAATATAGGATTAATAGACATGAAGAAACTCCGACAGTAAACCCTTTACCGCAAGGAGATGCGTTTCATGCCTATGCAAACAGAGTAGATCCAGATTAAACAATTCCCCCAGAAGCTATCTGATCAAAGTCTGCTACGTTTCCTTATGAAATTTTGTAGAACTTAAGTCTTAAGTTTCAACCAATTTCATAATTTCCATTGTCTAGGTACCGTTACAAAAGTGCAGTCATGTATATTCCTGAGATGACTGATTTTCCCATAATTATTCCTGAGGTAAATGGTTAATCTGAAAATGCAGAAATTCCTTCGGGTGACAAGTTTTTACGACTAACTTTTAGACCAGGCTCCGATGTTGTAAAGGTTTTTGCATGAGTCTGAAATCATTCTCAGTATAATTTTAGCTTGCTTGAAATCTGACCAATCAACTTGAGAATAAACTCAAAAGTTCACAGTCAGACGTTTATAACCTAGGACCCAGGACCCAGATGGTAAATAGAGTTTCTTTGATACAATGTTTTCTACTTGCAAACACTAATTTCAATCCCTGCCATTATGACTAAACATTCGCAGTCTTCGTGGTCCTTTGCCTAGAATGAGTTATTCAGGCACATTTGTAACTGCATGTACATGTATTCCTTTTTACATTATTAATGAGATTTAATAAACTGCTTACAGTGTCACTTGCTCTTTATCAGTTCCAAGTGCGAAAGCCTGCGTTTAACTCATTCTCTCCTGCTGACGCCTTTTGAAACCTCTGTAAATCTCTTTGAAACCATTGTGATAAATAGAGCATTTGCTCCATAGGAGCAAATGTTCTATTTATAACAATGGTTTCAAACCTACGCAAATTCTAAAAGTTCCCTTTTCTCTAGTAAATGCTTCTTTTCGGTACAGTGATCCCTTCCTACAACAACGCATGTCACTGTTTTCGAAACAACAAGGCTCCAGACACAATTTTTTTCATCGTATTTTCTTTATGCCTCCATCAAACCCTATGTTGTGACCACTCTTTAGAATCGTCACTTTGTGACGATTCTAAAGAGTGGTCACAACATAGGGTTTGAGTGAGGCATAATGGTTTTAGTTCTCGAAATGCACATTATCTGGGGATCCGCAAACAAGGTAATTATGTTTGATTTTCCCTCCATATAACAACCCCCTCTGAACAACACATCCAATCTTCGTATCCCAAAGGGTGTCGTTGTAGAGAGGGAACACTTTAGATAAGAGGTTGGGTCTAAAATAGTCCAGGAGAGAGCGAGTGAACATAGAATACGTCATGGCAATTGTATCTCTATTGCTTTTGTACATTCATTTATACTTATGAAATAAATACAATCCTAAAATGCATACATCGTTTCGGAAGAACCGGTTTCGTTTCACAAACATATTGCCACCCAATGCGGCGAATGGGTTATTTTCACTTATATGGAGTCTACAGTCCGACTATTGTTCGAGCTCTCCTCAACACTATACGAATTAGATTAACCTTTACTCTTTCTTTAATATAAGCGCCTTTTAAACCATTTGCTAACAGAGTAGACTCTGATCAGACGTCTCTTTAGAGGAGCCGTCTGATTAGTGTATGTTCTGTTTGCTTATGGAATAATATAGATCTATTTCTACAGTTTCTGTCTGAGCCAAAATATGCCATAAGAAATATAATATAGTGAATTTTTGTGATGTCATTATTTCTTACATTAATCTTGAACCGGTAAAGGCTTAACCTGTTTCTGTTCTGCTCTGATGCTTGGTAGATAATAATTGTCCTATCACAAAAAGGTAATAAAGAAAAGAGCGTAACATATATCTTGTGGCATTATTGAGAAATGCCGTAGAGACAATGTACAAAACCATACACATATCACAGAGAACGCGTGCCACCTGAAATAAAAAACAAAAAGAGGGTCATTAGCCCTGAAGCGCTCACCTGACAATACCCCAGGACGAGACCATTTTTGACCCAGAAGTCATCATTTGTACAACCTTGGTAGAGAACCACAAGGCAACGCAACAATGTTTTTAAAGGACTATGCAAATATGATAAACCCAGGGTGAGTATATTTTGGCTTGGGGATCATAATTTGAACACTCTTGGTAGAGGACTATTAAATATGGATATATACCAAATATCAAAGGTCTGGGCATTTTAGTTTAAGAGAATATGTTTAAAGAGCCTGGAGGTGGGACCATTTTCGACCAAGGGGTCATAATTTGAAAATCTTTGAAGAGCCATTTTTGGTACGGGTCATGATTTGAACGGAATTTGTAGAGGACCGTTAGATCATGTTATATATATCAAAGGTCTAGGCCTTACAGTTTCAGAGAAGAAGATTTTTAAAGGGGCCATTTTTGGTCTGGACATCTTCATTTGAATAATCTTCGTAGAGGAGCATTAGATCATGCTACATACCAAATATCAAAGGTCTATGCCTTATAGTTTCAGAGAAGAAGACTTTTAAAGATTTTCCATTGAAAAACTGATAAGCCCTTGGGCGGGTCCATTTTTGGCCCGGGGGATCATAATTTGAGAATCTTTGTAGAGGACCATAAGATCATGCTACATACCAAATATCAAAGGTGTAGGCCTTACAGTTTCAGAGAGGAAGATTTTTAAAGAGTATCCCATGAAAAACTGATAAGCCCTTGGGCGGGACCATTGTTGGTTCGGGGTCATAATTTGAACAATCTTTGTAGAGGATCATTAGATCATGCTACATAACAAATATCAAAGGTCTATGCCTTACAGTTTCAGAGAAGAAGATTTTTAAAGATTTTCCAGTGAAACACTGATAAACCCTTGGGCGGGGTCATTTTTAGTCATGGGGTCATAATTTGAGAATCTTTGTAGAGGACCATAAGATCATGCTACATACCAAATATCAAAGGTCTATGTTTTACAGTTTCAGAGAAGAATTATTTTTAGGGTTTCCTATGAAAAACTGATAAGCCCTTGGGCCTGGCCATTTTTGGTCCGGGGGACATAATGTGAACAATATTTCGCCCCCTAGTCACTGATGCTTCTGACAAAATTTGGTTAAAATCGGGTTAGCGATTTCAGAAGAGATGCCGTTTGAAAATATGGACGGACACCGAAGGATCGCGGTCACAATAGCTCATCCTGAGTCTATGACTCAGGTGAGGTAAAAATGAGTCGTATACAGTAGAACATGTACCTTAGGTCCTATAGGAGATTTCTGCATTACTTTTGACCTGCATTTATAAACCAACTGCCTGATATATCCATAAGTATACCTCTTTTTGATGGTCGCCTAAGACAGGTTCTACTGTATGTATTTGAGTAAACCGCTCGCTCCTAATCAGTTGTAAGGACAGTAGTATGCATTCTACCTAGTTTACGTTAAGGTTATTATGTTGCTTACATATGAAATGAAGAAACTCCTCAATAATTGCATGCCTTACATTCATTTGTTAAGAATAAGCTGTGACATGTTAACTAGAGAACTGTGAGTATCAATTTTTATTACGACAAAACGACGGTAAATCCGACGCACATTTAAGACGGTCTACAGTTGAGTTGATGCCAGTTACCCGCACAGTCTAGTGTTGGCCACCCACACTACATAGTCCTTACAATATTTCAAATCATGTGCGTTCGCTTGAAACTTATTGCAGGGGCATATTTAGAAACAATTTCCAACCAACCATTTCCCTGTTTCGCATATTCATGTAAAATAATGACATCATGAATATTCATCAATTTATATTGACATACATGAATATTCATTATATTTATAATGTGCATTAGATTTTTTTTGTAAAGAAACAAACAGTATTCAGGTCTGTTATTATTTGTATGCAAATACAGCAGAGCCTGATCAGACAGTTCTTAAATGATCTGATCAGGGTCTAATCTGTGTGCAAAGGTCTGATAAAGCGTGATCATGAAAGACATGGCTGTGCTTTGTTTTTATTCGCTCACTGCACTCTGAACAAAGGATGTGGGCCTGATCTGTATCCGAAGTATTCATGAATATGTATAGAACTTTTATAAACTTTCCATCAGCGTGCAAAGAGTCAGCAACAACAATATATTTCATCTGACAGAATGTGAAACATTTAAGAGTAGATCAACTTTAATACTGTAATATTCAAGAAGTTGCCATGAATTTCGAAACAAGAGGGCCATGAGGCCCTGAAGCGCTCACCTGAGATAACCCCAGGGGCGGGGCAATTTTTGACCACAAGAAATCATGTGGACAACCTTGGTAGAGAACCACAAGGCAAAGCAGTATGCCATTAATTAAAGGTCTAAGCCTTATGGTTTCAGAGGAAAATAATATTTCGTATTTTTCCCATGAAAAACTGATAAGCCCAGAGGCAGGGCCAAGTTTTTCCCAGTGGTCAGGGTCTTAAGTTAAACATTCATGGGAGAGGACCACAAGCCACAGAGGACTTTATATTTATATTTATAGAGGACCAATAGATCATGTTAGTCATACCAAATATCAATGGTCTAGGCCTTACAGTTTCAGTAGATTTTTAAAGATTTTCCAATGAAAAACTGATAAGCCCATGGGCGGGGCCATTTTTGGCCCGGGGTCATAATTTGAACAATATTTGTAGAGGACCATAAGATCATGCTACATACAACATATCAAAGGTCCAGGCCTTACAGTTTCAGAGAAGAAGATTTTTAAAGAATTTCCAATGAAAAACTGATAAGCGTTTGGGCGGGGCCATTTTTGGCCTGGGGATCATAATTTGAACAATATTTGTAGAGGACCATAAGATCATGCTACATACCAAATATCAAAGGTCTAGGCTTTACAGTTTGAGAGAAGAAGATTTTTAAAGAATTTCCTATGAAAAACTGATAAGCCCTTGGGCGGGGCCATTTTTGGCCCGGGGGTCATAATTTGTTCAATATTTGTAGAGGACCATGAGATCATGCTACATATTAAATATCAAAGGCCTAGGCCTTACAGCTTCAGAAAAGAAGAGATTTAAAGATTTTCCAATGAAAAACTGATAAGCCCATGGGCGGGGCCATTTTTGGCCCGGGGTTCATAATTTGAACAATATTTGTAGAGGACCATAAGATCATACTACATACCAAATATCAAAGGTCTAGGCCTTACAGTTTGAGAGAAGAAGATTTTTAAAGATTTTCCTATGAAAAACTGATAAGCCCATGGGCGGGGCTATTTTTGGCCCGGGGGTCATAATTTGAACAGTATTTGTAGAGGCCCATAAGATCATACTACATACCAAATATCAAAGGTCTAGGCCTTACAGCTTTAGAGAAGAAGAGTTTTAAAGATTTTCCTATGAAAAACTGATAAGCCCATGGGCGGGGCCATTTTTGGCCCGGGGGTCATAATTTGAACAGTATTTGTAGAGGACCATAAGATCATACTACATACCAAATATCAAAGGTCTAGGCCTTACAGTTTCAGTGAAGAAGATTTTTAAAGATTTTCCTATGAAAAACTGATAAGCCCTTGGGCGGGGCCATTTTTGGCCCAGGGGCCATAATTTGAACAATCTTCGTAGAGGACCATAAGATCATGCTACAAACCAAATATCAAAGGTCTAGGCTTTACAGTTTCAGAGAAGAAGATTTTTAAAGATTTTCCTATGAAAATTCCATATTACCATATATGGAAAAAATGACCACGCCCTCTGGCGGCCATGTTTTTTGCCGGATCAAAATTCTTTTAACAACTTTTGAAGTCTATCAACTGAGAAACATTTTGGTGAAAAATATATTCAAATCGGACAAGTCATTCTGGAGAAGAAGATTTTTCTAGATATTGTGTACGGTTGCCATGGCAACAAGACCGATGGCCCCACCCACTATCTTTTAACAACTTTTGCAGCACCCACCCACAGTATGTATCTGACCAAGTTTGGTTACAATTGGGCTGTTGGTTTCAGAGTCGTTTGAAATTGTTGACGGACAGACAGACGGACAGACGGACAGACGGACAGACGTACAGACGTACAGACGGACAGACGGACAGACGGACGACGGACGCCGGACACAGGGGTATCACAATAGCTCACCTTGAGCACTTTGTGCTCTGGTGAGCTAGAAAAGGGGGATGAGCTATATAAAGGATATGGGTTTTTTGCTATTCTTGTGATGATATCGTATACGATATGCATTTAGGTTAGAATTTGTTAACAATTGTCCATGAATTATCTGTTTTAGCTGTATTTTTGGAAATCTGGTTTATATCTAATGCTAATGTTAAAACGTTTTTTATTCCAGATATTGCTGGTATAATTTCTTTGCATTTACACAAAAATATATATCTCTTTATTTCTAGCAACAAAATATCAAGCTTATAGTCCTTTTCTGCCTGAACTGCATGACTCATTTTTGTACTTTTAGGATTACACTTAAGCTATCTATCTTGAGTGTGGGATCATATTTCAAAAGTTTTTCTCTAATATGGTTTATCAATGGTTTTATTTTGCAACAGTCCCAAAGTATATGGTTAATATTTTCTTCATGGTTATGACAAAAAGTACATAAGTTTGAATCTTCAATATTCATTTTGAACAGTAATGAGTTTGTTGGTAAAATTCTGTGTATAATTCTTGTCTGTAACCATTGTATATATGTATCTCTAGTACATTTAAAAATATAACTATATATATGTTTCCAGTTTAAATTTTCATTTTCATTAATGGTTATCCATTTTGTTTTACTTGTAGGCACATCTTCATTTTTACTCAGAATATTATAGATAAATTTGTTAACATCATGTTTTGTTACAATGGGGTGCATATAGCAATTTATGGTTGGTAAGGGATATTCAGATATAGGATCATTTACCAGTGTAACATTTAATCTACTTAAACAATTTTTAACTGCATTTTTTAAGCCATAATATTTGAGAAAGTCAATTTTCCCCAGTTACTTCCTCCAAAAAGGCAACTTCTACAAACTGACCATGTTCATCGAAAATATCTCTTAACAATCTTATTCCTCTGTTATACAATACTGGTATGAATACAGATTTTTTATCTACACGAATTTTGTCATTATAAAACATTGGCATATTATATATGTGGTTTATATCATTATAACATCTTTTGAATATACAACAAATATGCTTTTCAAACATCAAAAAAAAGTCGTTTTTTATTGTATCTATTATTAACTTACAGAAATCATTTCCACAGTTCATGAGTTTTAGTTGTCTATCCAACAATTTACTAGTTTATAACATTTATTTTCATTGTATACTATAAAATTTCTTAACCATTTAATTTTTAAACTATATATATATAACTTTCAACATCGATCATTTTCAAACCACCTTCTGGATACTCTTTGATGAGTACACTTCGTTTAATCTTTGCTTTGCCATCCCATATAAAATCATAAAATATTTGGTAAGGTAATGAATAAATGTGTAAGAATAGGCAAAAGTAATGATTTGACAGCAGTTATTTTTCCAATACGAGTTAGTTTTCTTCTTTTCCAGTATGAAATACATTTTGTAATAGTTTACATATTTTCTTGAAAATTGATTTGTCTTATTAGGTCAAGATTAAGGTCAAAGAGTATTCCCAGTAATTTAAATTGCGTATCTCCCCAAGATAGTTTCAAGTTTTAATAGATCTTGTACTATATTTTAAGGATCCCACCCAGATTACCTTGTGTTTATCAAAGTTAATTTTCAAACCAGATATTAATGAAAAGTTATTGATTATTTCTAAAGTTTTGTTCAGAGGTTGTTTTGATCCATCTAGTAGCAATGATGTGTCATCTGCAAATTGTGAAATTTTATAGTCCTCTCCAATAATCTTAATTCCTGATATTTCTTTACAATTCCTTATTTTTATTTGCGTATGAAAATATATGATGATATGGGGCCCCCATGTCTGCAGCCCCTTTTAACATGGAAAAAGTTTGATGAGAATCCATTTAATTGCACACAGACTTCGGTATTATATAAAACAAGTTAACCCATTTCTTAAACATATCTCCAAAGTTGAAGAAAGATAGATAAGGATTTCTCAATAAAATTGAAAGATAATGAGTCAAATGCCTTCTGAAAATCAATTAGCATCAACAAGCCTGGAATATCATTTTTCTCGCAATAATACATAATGTCATAAACTAATCTAGTGTTTTCACCAATATTCCTACCTTTGATAAATCCAGTTCGGTCTGTGGAAATGAAATCATTAAGAACTAATTTTATTCTGTTTGCAATGCTGCCAGATGCTAATTTATATATAACATTCGGTCGCCAGATCTTAAGAAATTGTTTTGGTTTATTGTCTTTTGGTATACATGTAATTGTTCCTAGTTTGATAATTCTTGAAAGAGAATTAGCTAAAAGGCATAATTTAAAGCTCTTACAACATAGTGTCCAATTTTTGTCCAAACACTTTAAAGAAATTTGTAGTAAAACCATCACAGCCGGGATCTGGCTTAATATAGATCTTGATCTGATAAAAGCACCTCTAAGATTTTTATTTCTTAAGTTTATAAGCTCGTTTTTTAAATAAAAGTAATTAATCCTTGTTATTTTCTGTAAGGTATGACTCTAAAACTTGAATTTCAGCTAATAAAGTCTGTTCCCTAGTTCTTTTTTCCTTTGCTATATAACTTGCATATGATATTGTTTTTCCTCGAATTTCCATTAAAAGAGTTTTTAAAAATAATTGATCGTGAATAACAAACTGTATATCTGACCTATCCATTAAAAGAATATTTTCTAGATCATATACAGGAACAGTGTATTGTGGTATTATATTTCATCTATTTTACTATTTATACAATTTATATAGTCAATATCGTTCAGCAGGTCATTATTAAATTTCCACAAGCCTTTTCCATGTACTGTGTTTACAAAACACAATTCTAAAAATATCATGGAATGATCTGATTTATAGCTAACATCAATATCATATTAGCCATTAAAAAGAAATCAAGTCTATCCTGTTGTAAGGGAGTTAATCTTCTCCATGTATATTTTCGTGCATCTTCATGCAGTTCCCTGATTGGGTCAACAAGACCTCGATCAGAAATAAGCGATAACAACTTTGTTCTGGCTTTAACATTATTATTTGTTCTTTTATAGTTTTTATAGTCAATTGTAGGGTCAAGTACAAGGTTAAAGTCTCCACAGATAATGTAGCTATCTTTTGTATTTACAGAATCGATAATGTTAAATGAGTTGAGTGAAAAACTGTGGGGAGTCATTGTTTGGAGCGTAAATATTAACCAAGACAAAAGTGACATCATTGTATACAAGTTCAATTACTATAAAGTTTCCATTATCATCTGTCTTCACATTTAGGACTTTAATATCCAGGTTCTTTCGAAATAAAACAGCGACTCCTCTTGCATTTGATTTTCCACGACTGAAAAAACAGTCACCGTTCCATTCAGAGTAAATTGTCTTTTCAGTTTCTTTCACAAAATGTGTCTCTTGTAGACACAAAACATCAACTTTCTTATTCTTGAATAGATAAAAATATCTTTCAGGCTACGGCAATTGTAAGAATAGACATTAAGTTTATCCATAGTTATAACAGGTGGAATTTAAAAAAGGACACCTGCCTGTATTACAAAAACTACATTTGACATATCATCAAGAATACCGCAAATGTCCCTTATATTTAACCTTTGCTCATAACAACCAAAACAAGTAACTTTCAACATGAACGAGTAGAAAAATAAAGTAAGGGTTTCCGAAGTTTTAGCTCGTCTACACAGTTTAAATTATCTATTGTATCTTTAAAAATAAATTCATATATACATTGAAAATATAAAAAATATCAAGCCCTGTATTTCACAGAAGTAACATAAAACATGTAACATAATTATGATACAAACAACAATGCATAGATGACGATAATTATGTATTTCTGCTTTCTGCATCGCGAACAGAACTTATTTTACATAGGATGTTTTGGTTCTGATAGAAACTGAAGAGTCACGTCTGTTAATAATTATATAAACAAATAAGCAAGAACCTATAGTAGCCGTCTGGTCAAGGTCTACTCTGTCTGCAATGGTTTGATAAAGCGAGCATTGAGGGAAATAAATAAACTTAACCCCCGCCCCGCTATCCATGACTTGTATCATGTGTGTACACAGCGTAGGTCCAGATGAGACATCGACACTAGGGCAACAGACATAACGGTGGATTGTTACTTGATAAACTGTTCGTTTTGAACAGTGCATTTATGAATTTAATAACTTCAATGTTCCAGAGCTACTTCCAGCTTGACAACTTAACTGTTTCCGGACTACTTCAATCCAATTCGATTGTTTTCGAAAGTGTCAGTGAAAAAATTAGGACATGGTATTATCTAGTCGCATTTCCCGATTAATTTGGCTATTAAAAGTTTACAACTTATACGATTAGGACATGGTATTTTCTAGTCGCATTTTCCGATTATTTTGGCTATTAAAAGTTTAAAACTTACATGATTCTGTTGTATATTTCCAATTTTGTCTCTGTTGTTGTTTCACCACTGTCAGAAAAAATGGCTAACGCCTAAACTATTTTGTCAACATTACGCGCAGGAAACGCGCAGGAATACCGACTACGTTTTATATTAGTTTTGTCATCAGATATACAAAATAAAGTCATAAAAGTAATATTTCTAATTGAGTTAACCATTTTGACCCTTTCATAAATAATTCATAGCCAGATTACCATATATTAGCCGATTAGATGATTCTGTAGAACTATATTATCTGTCGTGAAGCGACATGTGCACTACTATCTACCACTGGGATTCCCGAAGGAGATTGATAGTACTTTCGGTTTCGCTAACACATGATAGTTTACCTACGTTGAATAAAACATAAAATGAATAGAATATGTGTGTGTATTGATGGAATGTCGATCTTTATTGCATTGAGTCACCATCGAACGTCTATCTTTTCACGAGTCGCTCCTATATTCAGTCAATGAAATAATTGTCCATATTCCACCGAAAGAGATACATTTAACTCCTTCTAAACTGGATATTAAAAATAGTATCAAAATGGGTCTTGCCGACAGGTGGCAGCTTAATGCATGTTGAAAGTATTGCAGAAAGCTAAAGGAACTCTCTGTATGACTTTCACCATGCATTAAACAGCCACCTGACTAAAACGATGTTATTTCTTCTTTCTCAAAATTCCATTGCTCTGATCTAATATTTCGACCACTAAAATTATCATGTCAAAATACACATCACATTTTTGTTACATTCAGCCATAAAATCAAAGAGAATTACTGTATCTGTAATATATTATGTTGAGCTTTTGTGTTCATTTTATGGTTAACGATTTCTAAATGTCAAATATTGTATATAAAAAAAATAGTGCATTCATTTATAGGTTATAACATCATAATTTCAGAAGATTCTACGCGCTACCGATAGCTTTACATGAATACAGAGTAAACCCTCCCCAAAGCAACTCCTTATAGATCCTCCTAGAGGAGCTTTTTGCACTACTTTAGTCCTGCATTAAGCAACCACCTACTTATGAAGACAGCCATATTTATTAAGTGGTCGCATTTGAGGAGTTTTACTGTATTTAAGACAGGTGACAGCTTAATGGAAGGAAAAGCCATGCAGAAAGCTCCTCTACTCTCACCATTAGGCAGCCACATGGCTACAAAGACATTAAATTCTTCATTTATTTACTAAAATTAAGTAGTATTGAGTTTTCACTGTAGTTTCTCAAAAGCTTAATCTAATCGGAAAACGTTAGTACAACTTGCTCCAGGTCCAGATTTGAAGGGACATTTGTTTTACAGCGGAGTGGGGGTGGGGGGGGGGGGGTGGGGTGGGGGGGTGTAGAGCTACAGATAAAGATGCCTACCCAAACACGAAACTCGCCATTTCTCCACCAAACCAAAGGTGCTCGACGCATGCTTGGACTCACCCATGGAAACAACACCCCCCCCCCCCCCCCAAAAAAAAAAAAAAAAAAAAATTGTGATCGAAGTATGTTAAACTAACCTAAAACTATCTATTTGAACCTTAAACCACTCCGAAAAACAAGAAAAGCACGACCCGGAAAATTTTTTCCTATCGGGTCTATATATGTATTGAAAGGTATCCAACTACGACAGATCAGCGGCGGAAAATACAACAGTCATGTTTTTCAAAGTCTTACAGCAAAGCCAATTCAACACCGATTTTAATCAGTTTGGTCTTGATCCGTTCCAAATTCCATATGCTAAGCGGCAATGTTAGTGCTTTCCTTAAATATTGTCCCGTCTTGTCGATGCAAGACCGCGAATTTGAAAATACGCATGAGCGAAACGATGTGACTCCCGCCAGGATGCATAGAAGTATATAGGGGGATCTGTATTCGTTAAACTTTTCATGGAAGAAATAAAGACATCATGAATATTTATTAGATTATTTTAAATAATGGTACATGAATACATGCTTTGGATATTTCAGAAGTTATAGTCTAGAATCATATCTATATTATTTCAAAGGTGCCCGACGCATGCTTGGACTCACCCACGGATATATGTATATCAATACATATAATATATTATAGGCCCGATTGGAAAACAATTTCCGGGTCGTGTTTTTCGGAGTGGTTTAAGATACAAATAGATAGTTTTACACTAGTTTTACATACTTCGATCATAAAATTATTATTATTGTTATTATTTATTTTTTTTATTTTTTATTTTTTTTTATTTTTTTTTTGGGGGGGGGGGGTGTCCGTGAGTGAGTCCAAGCATGCATCGGACACCTTTGTATTATTTCACAAGCAAACAGAATATCCTGATCAGGCAGTTCATATAGGAGTTGTGTGATCAGGATCTACGTTCTTTGCAAATATTTATAAAGGCGTTTTAACGGAGTAAGTTGTTAAGTAAAGAGCACACAGGATAATGGATTTTTTCCAGAAATATGTACCTACACCAAACACACCATGAACCAACAGGGAGGTAATCCCTCCGATATTGGTATCGAAGTGGCTCCCAAAATGGCGACGTGGAGTATCAGTATTTTCTACGTGTTTGTAAGGGCATTTCTGATTGGTTCTGGGAAGTCAAAATAACCAAATAAAATAGTTGTGCCCTGCGTGACATCCATATTTCCCCGTAATTCGGAAAAGGCCTCGTAATCAGTCAAAGTAAATTTCAAACCAGGTTTTTAGCCCTTCTCTTGCTGAATTTTAAAACATATTTCTCCTTCTTTACCCATGCCCTGTTGTATAATTACATATATCTTCACTGTGCACAAGTATATCGCTGTGTAAGCACTGCTCTGGAGTGCATTGGTTGCACAATCAACTTGTAAATAGTGCAGACCCTGGTGAGATAGCTCCTGCAGGAACTGTCTCATCTGGGTCTTCACTATTTACAGGTAGGTATATTGACGTGAACAGCAAGCGAATGGTTAAGTCATTTCCACTTGGCGCAGGGTTTAAATAATGATTTGTTGTAATATATAAACACATTTTCTTTCATTTAAAATAAAATATATCAAGATTAATGCGCGTAAATGATGTATTATTTGATTGTAAACAGCCTCTTGAAAAATGTTTTAATTTACGCACATTATCTGGACCCCTGTTTAGAAAGTCTGCTCAAATTTGGATCTGGTGCAGGTTGGACTACTTCCGATTCGATCATGCTTTTGAGAAACTGTTGACCGAGTGTCAAACAGCTTGGACCCAAATCAGACTCCGAGTTTCTCGACTCATGTGGATCCAAGCTGTTTGCATATACGCTTCAGATCGCGGGTATCTGGATAAGGGTTAAATAATATTTATTTACCTGCAATACCTATTAAGTCCACTAATAGTAGACATTATGTGCCAACTTTAAATCCTTCGTTTGCGCATAATCAACCCAAATCATTCATAACTACCATAGCAAAAGTACATGAACACGCACTGCCTTTTGGTCTCGGTGTAGAAAACTGGGGTATTTTAAAATACACGCATTGCCTTTTCCTTTTAAAAAACCGTGTTATTTTTAAATATTGGATTGTCCCTTGAAGTTTCCATAAATAGAACGTGTGATATTTAACCACGCAGTAAAATTTTAAAACTACACTAACAGCCTAGTAGGAATGATATTATCTTACATTGTGGTACACACTATTGGTGTGTTTAAAACATAGCATACTATTTTCAGTCTTGTCTTATTAATGTGTCTTTTTTGACGCTAAAATGATGTTTTATTGTCTATAAATAGAGTTCAAATGTAACCCATATGTAACTGTATGGAACTGAATTTATGATAAAACCTCTCTATAACGGCCACTAAATTACATCAGGTATTTTGTGTCAAAGGCAGGTGGCTGCTTAAAGCAAGGTGACAGTAAAACAGAACGCTCCTATATGAACGTTCTGATTTACTTTCACACTGCTTTAAGCAGCCACCTGCCATACATACCAACTAAGTAACACATTTAGTGGCCGTTATAAAGACGTTTTACAGCACCATATAACCTGCCTTCAGCGGTCATAAAAAGAGGTCGATTTATGGGTATGTAATGCAGGTGGTAGTGTAATGCAGGTCAAAAGTAATGCAGAAAGTTCATGTAAGAGCTTTCTGTACTACATTTGCCCTGCATTATGAAACCATCTGTTTTAAGACTCCTATGTTCAATAAAGGAATGGCCGCTTACAAGGTTACACTGTAGAAACATGTCGAAATATTCTAGACCCTGTAGAGCTGAATTCCATAAAGAGCGGTTATTTAAAATCCGTCAGATTTACTATTTATGTAAAAAGAAAACTGAGATTACCATCCATATTTTGATGCATACGTCCTTACAGAGCAATCTCTAAAAATAGACCAGTAGTCGGACAGGAGATACCAAACGGAACTCCACAGTAACCGTTCACAGAACTGATGACAAATTGACATTTCAGAAATAGTTCGGGTGAAGATCCGATATCAGTGCTCTGGGTTTAACCCTTTCCCTCATATTGACGACTTTCGACGACTCTGTAAAAGTCACATGTTGAAACTATTGTGATAAATAGAGCATTTGCTCCTATAGGAGCAAATGCTCTATTTATCACAATGGTTTCAAACGCCAAATTTCTAAAATTTTCCTTTTCTCTAGTTAAGGCTCCTTTTCGGTAGATTTATTCAAAGAGGTTGTATCTAAAAATAGCCTATGAGGTAATGGGTTAAGGGAATAAGTTTTAAAAATCTGAATCACAGAGGTGCATGTGAAATTGTGAATTAAGCTAAAATGGATTTTTTTGTAAAGAAACCCACACAGATACATTTACTTCACAGATGCGTATTTAAAAGCCTTTGCAAACCGAGTCGACCCAGATCAGTCGGCCTGATCAAGGTCGGCTTGTTTGCTTATGGAATCATATATCATACATCTTATCGCACATTTTCTGCCATGGACAAATAATCTGTGTTCCTGGCAATTGTAAAACGTTAATATACATGATGTTACAGTAAAACCTCTCTATAACGACCACTAAATCACATCAAATATTTTGTGTCAAAGGCAGGTGGCTGCTTAAAGCAATGTGAAAGTAAAACAGAACGCTCCCATAGGAGCGTTCTGTTTTACTTTCACCTTGCTTTAAGCAGTCACCTGCCTTAAATACCAACTAATTTAACACAGTTTAGTGGCCGTTATAGAGAGGTTTAACTGTATTATTTCTTACATAGATGTTCATTAGATAAATAGTTAATTAATAGTGCATGTATCAAGAAAAGATAAAAACTGCAACTAATTACACGACTGCGTACCTAACACTGACTAACATTTAGCTAGCTGCCAGTGAACACGTGATTACATTTGTAGAGCTCCAGATAAGGTGAGTGAATTTCACTATTTTCCAGAATAGCTCCTTTTTTTCTCCACCAAACCATGTACTGTGACCACTCTTTAGAATCGTCTCTTCGAAGCGATTACTAATATGGTAAATGTATACAATTTGGTGGAGAAATGACGGTATTAGTATTTTACAACATAGTTAATCTGAACATCTGCCTTTGCAAGCAGTTTGAATTTGATCATTTTCAATTAGTGGAAACTAATCTCACAGCAGTTGTACAACAATACTATCCCTTTCCCCCCATTTAGACGAATTTTCTACGCCTTTGTACTCAGAGGACACCCAGATCAGAGGCTTTCAGTAGCCGTCTGATCAGAGTTTGTTCTTTTTCGTTATGAAATCTACAACATTATTATTATAGAGTAAAACTTCCGATCTAAATGGCTGAAACAAATCAAAAGTATTCTGACTGAAATCGGCAGACCTGATCTCTGGTACTCTCAGGAAACTTTAAATACAAGCAATATAAATAAGATTGTAAGCTAATTACTCTTAGACCAATTTAAACAAAAATTGAACAGCTATTTACTAGAATCATTCAAAGGCATTAACTATCCCCTAGTTAAAACCAGTATTGAACTTGAGAAGCATTTATTGACACTCAAAAAATCCATATACATACCTCTACCTAAATTCCACACTGGCAATCATCATTTCCCCATTGAAATAGGACGGTGGCAATCTGTTGTATACCAAGACAGGAAGTGCTCTCACTGCAGCAAAAATGCTATTGGTGATGAAAACCATTATCTGTTAGTAATGCGATTAGTTTAATCAACAAAGAAAAATATACATAAAAAAATATTGAATACAATATCTAAATATTTTTTATAAATACAAACAGCTCATGTCTACATCCAACTACAAAGAATTATACTAATATTAAATAAACTATTATTTGTCTTTGCATGATTTTAAACCGGAAAACCAACCAAATTCTAAAAATAAATCTGGAATAAACCAAAACAATACTAAAATAGCGCTAAACGTAGACACCGTATAGGGAGATTAAATTATATTTTGTGTAGATATTTACATACGAATGTGCAACAGACCATTATACTGGACAAGTGTCAGCCACTAAATGAAACGCTAGACTGTATTTTCTCGTTGCAAAGCATACGTCGACATACAATGGCGAAGGACAGACCATTCATAAACCTACTTGCCGAATACGGAAACAGAAGCATGCCTATGTAGCGTGTTGATTTCAAAATTTAAAGTGGCAAACACTATCGATATAGTTTATAAATGCTTCATTATACTGGTATAATTTGTACCTATCTTAAATTGCTGAATTGACACTGGATGCACATTGTCCTTAATGATGAACTATTAAATTAATTCCACTGAAACTGTGTACTAGTTCCTTGATACCTGCACAGATTGGTCAGAATGCATTGCTTTGTCTCATTTTTAAACTTCGCTCGACTTTGCGTACACCATATCCATGCCCTTTACTATATAAATACGACTTTTTACTCCTTTGCAAACGGTGTAGACCTAGATCAGACGGCTCCTATGTAGGAGCCGACTGGTCAAGGTCTGTTCCGTTTGCTGATGGCAATATGAATACTGTCGTGATCAAAAGTCTCCTTTTATATGCCATTAGAAAAATACACCTAATTAATATTCATTGTTTAATTATTATACCCCAACCACTTGTGGTGGGGATATATATAGGAATCACCTTGTTTGTCCGTATGTCCGTCCGTCCGTCCGTCAGATGTCCGTCCGTCCGTCCGTCGCGTTTTCCGGGACAGATTTTTTTTCTTGAAAACTATATTTGATACTACCTTCAGACTTGTTATGTGGGACATTAATCTCCATGTTTCATAACGCTTGCACATAATTGGACAGAATTATGCCCCTTTTTAACTTCATATTTTGTCCAAAACCATAGGAACCTATTTCCTCAAAAGGACATTAGTCACTTGTGTATTGCAAATAAATGAGCACTCATTTTTTAGCTATAGATGAATAATTGCTGTCATGCATCACATACAAGAACAATACTGAACATGACTACTCTCCTCTCATATACACATGAATACTACTCAATACAACTACTGTCTCCTCTCATACACTAATGAACACTATTGAACATGAACATTTCCTCCATCACTTCCATGAAAACTACTCAACATGACTACTCTCCCCTCTCATACATTCATGAATGAAAACTGCTCAACATGAATACTCCCTTCCTCACTCTCATGAACACCCCTCAACATGACTATTCCCCCCTCACATATCATGAACACTGCTCAACATGACTATTCTCTCCCCAACACACCATGAACAATGCTCAACATGAATATTCCATCCCTCACACAACCATGAACACTACTCAACATGACTTTTGTCCCCCCCCCCCTCACACACTCATGAAAACTACTCAGCATGACTACTCTCTTCTCACATTCTCATGAACACCATTCAATGTGGTCCTCCCGAACCCTCACACACTGAATGACACTACTCAACATATCTACTCCCTCCTCTCTCACAGACTGATGAACACTATTCAACGCTACCCCTCCTCACACACTGATTAACGCTACTAAACATGACTACTCTTTGCCGTCATATACTCATGAACAATACTGAACATGAACATTCCCTCTCCCACACACTCATGATCACTGTTCAACGTGACCGTCCCCAACCCCTCACATACTAATGCACATTCTAACACACCTCGTGCACACATCTACATAAACAAAGAAGGGACATATCTATGTCTGAATTCTCAATAAAACTCCGCACGCGCTGTTACGGCTTAACGTGACGTAATATGGCTTCGAAAATTCGTACGACAAGAAACGTAGTGCCGTTGTGGCGGTACAAATTATAGTTAAATTGAAGTGTTGGAATCGAAATAATAAATTTATACAAGTGTTTTATCGTGCAATCAAACACGGGTAGTCGTTGAGATGCTTATAATTAAATCACTCGATTGCAAGATAAAACACTGGTATATTTATTATTTCGATTCTAACACTTCAATTTAACTATAATTTGCACCGCCACAACGGCACTACGTTTCTTGTCGTACGAATTTTCGAAGTCATATTACGTCACGTTACGCCGTTACAGCGCGTGCGGTGTTTTATTGAGAATTCAAACATAGATACGCCCCTTGTTTCTTTATGTAGATGTGTGCACGAGGTGTGTTAGAATTCTTAATTAATCAACATCACTACGCACTCCCCTAACGCTCTGATTGCTGGACATTACTAAACTTGACATTTCCTTCTAACCCTTTCTCTATCCTCACACACTGATTGATAAACTTGTCTCATCTTCAAGGTGACTCAATCTCCTCACATTAATGGATGGACACTTAAATCTACTCAATATAGCCTGTCCCCACCCTTATGCAATGATTGATGGACACTTAAATCTACTCACTATGACCTGTCCCCACCCTTACACAATGATCGATGGACACTTAACTCTACTCAATATAGCCTGTCCCCAACCTTACACAATGATTGATGGACACTTAAATCTACTCACTATGACCTGTCCCCACCCTTACACAATGATTGATGAACACTTAAATCTACTCAATATAGCCTATCCCCACCCTTACACAATGATTGATGGACACTTAAATCTACTCAATATAGCCTGTCCCCACCCTTACACAATGATTGATGGACACTTAAATCTACTCAATATAGCCTGTCCCCACCCTTACACAATGATTGATGGACACTTACACAATGATTGATAGACACTTAAATCTACTCAATATAGCCTGTCCCCACCCTTAAACAATGATTGATGGACACTTAAATCTACTCAATATAGCCTGTCCCCACCCTTACACAATGACTGATGGACACTTTAAATCTACTCAATATAGCTTGTCCCCACCCTTACACAATGATTGATGGACACTTAAATCTACTGACTATGGCCTGTCCCCACCCTTACACAATGATTGATGGACACTTAAATCTACTTAATATAGCCTGCCCCCACCCTTACACAATGATTGATGGAATTGTTTAGCTGTAGAAAACTTTTGTAGAATAGTTGAAGAACTGTAGAAGAATGTTCGTGGAGTTGGTAGAAGGAAAACTGCTCCGTATGTTATTTACATGAATTTATTGTCTCCTGGAATTCCAGTTCGTAAGGTATAACAGTGGCAATCCACAAAAGTAAAATACGTCCAAATGTAAAAATGTAACTATATGAAATTAAAATAGTTTGGTCAGGATATCCTGAGTACTAGAAATCTCGTATGGCCTAAACACGTGTTTCTTTGTCTAATAATGAATTGTAACTCTCTGCAGAATGGGGACTGCACGGGCTTAGTACATCACGTGACTTTGACAGGTAAATTGTACACAAAGGATCTGATATTTAGCAAACTTATTCTGATTCTTATCGCGTCTTAATGGGTGAAATCTCACGTAAAAGCTATATCACCAGATAGGCGGTGTGTGTTGACAGTTATTACGCTAGTTAAATGATCTGGAGAACAACTGTAAATAAGAAAGGGCACTAGTATGAATGAACCGATGTAATATCACTGCCTTCCCTCATACGCTTTTTGTGAACGTTTCTCAATATGATCCCTCTCTCCCCACCCATTAATCGATAAGAAAATACTCAAAGTGATCCATACCTCCCCTCACACACTTCTTGATGAATGGTTCTCAAAATTACCCACCCCACCTTACACGGTAATCGATAAAAAAAACTACAGGTCCCTGCCTCCCCCAGGCACTTATTGATGAATGCTTCTCCAAACTACCTCTATCTCCCAAAACACAGAAATCGATTAAAAAAAACTTCTCGAAGTGATCTTTGCCTGACACAATAACGGATGAAAACAACTCAGGGTACTATTCCACTCACACACTAATGGTACCTTTTCTCCCTTCACACAACATGGCCCGTCCACAACAAACATTGGTACACTTATTGTTTACCACATACACACGCACACACGCACGAATGCAAACACGCCCATCTACCCTAATGCCAACCACCTACACCAACACACACACTAACACACACACACACACACACACACACACACACACACACACACACACACACACACACACACACACACACACACACACACACACACACACACACACACACACACACACACACACACACACACACACACACACACACACACACACACACACACACACACACACACACACACACACACACACACACACACACACACACACACACACACACACACACACACACACACACACACACGATCCTAACCGTAATTTGTAGAACATCGTTTCTAGACAGCATATGTAGCACTCCTTCATTTTCCATTTAATCGGTCCCATTCTCGTTTTATCTGTTTTACGGTTTAGAGCTTATGGTATGGACATATCCGTTTTACAGTACACACGTTGTTCTGTATTTACACTTTACTCAACTTTCACAGAGCGTTGTAGCACGTGCTACATAAGCACAGCGAATGTCCTACAAAATAACACACACTGGAGCATTTGTAGCACCGTGGTGTGTATTTTTATGCCCCACCCCCGTGACGACAGGCGGTCAGGAGAGCATTATATTTTGCACCTGTGCGTCCGTTTGTCTGTCTGTCCGTCCATGCGTCACGCTTTGCTATAAAGTGTTATACGTCAGTAATTTCTACAATTACACACATGAAACTTCAAATACACGTTAATCACCAATTATGCTATCATTTGGGACCACACCCATGCTGCAAATTTTACGTGCAGTTGGTTGTCACATTAACGTGCAGTTGGTCGTCACAGTTTTTTCAACGACTTATGTCTCCCTAACCCCTATAGCTATTCGCGTGGAATTGCATATACACATTAAACACCATCCATACTTTTCATTCCACACCCAACCCATGCTGCAGGCAAGCCAAAGGTCAAGGTCAAATGACTTAAGAAATTTACGTGCAGCTGGTTTTCAGTTTTTTCATCGTCTTATATCTCACTAACCACTATAGCCACTATATAGCTATTGGCATGGAATTGCATATACACATTAAACACCATCCATACTTTCTTTACGCACCCAGTCAATGCTGCCCGCATGCCCAATGTCAATGTCAAATGACAGGATTGTTACGTGCAGCTAAGTAAGCACCCACGCGGGACCATCGCTGTGTCATACAGACACAATTTTCAAGTTTCTTTAAACGCTATCAGATGACCATGTCATTTGTAAGACTTGTGCATGATTTATTATTCTTTGTTGCATGTGGCTATTATTTTTACATGTTGTGAAAATTACTAACTAGGCCTAAGGTAACTCGTATCACTCACTTTTCCTTGTCAATACTGCATTTCAAACGTAGTCTAAATTACTATATTTCAATTTCGTGTGTGTGTGTTATTTTTTCTTATATCTGATATAGAAAACATATTTTAAATGGTCTGAGATACACACACGATCCTAACGGTAATTTGTAGCACGCCGATTCTGACTAGCACGTGTAGCACTCCTCATATAGTTATGTAGCACATCAAACGTGCTACAAGATCTACTGCCTTCTAGGTTGTGTGTATTCTGCCTAAAACTGTATATGTGAGCTTACAAGGACTGACTGCACTAAGCGACACTGAATAGTGTTTTTTAAACAAAGTCCTCATTACAGAGACTTGATCTAACATTAAACAAGAGGGCCTGAAAGGCCCTGACATCGCTCACCAGACAATCAGGGGAGAAGATTTTCAAAGTTTTCACTATGTGTTTCTATAGAAAACTAGCCAGCCCTGGCGAGGGTCAATTTTGACTCAAGGGGCATAATTTATGTAACTTTTGTAGAGGACCTGAAGTGAAGAAAATTTAAGAAAATGTAAATGAAAACATATAACAATGCAAATCTAAAGAAGGGCATGTACAAAAGTATGTATACCCTTTCCCTGGGTAAATTGGTTGAATTTTAGAAAGAATAAATTTATCTATACATGTACTTATAAATAATATCCAAAATTTCAGATATTTTCATTACACCTTCATGAGTTATTATTATTCATATCTTGATTTATTTTCAACCCTTCCCCTGTTCTATGTTTATTCAAAATTTAAATACCTACTGAATATTCATAGACAAAATAGTTATAATGAAATATGAAAAGTGGGACAGTGTAGCCATTTTAGAAAGTAAGAAACATCTTTCAAATTCCATTAACAAACAGAGCAAACCCTGGTCAGACAGCTGCTTTAGGAGCTGTCTGATCTGGGTCTTTTCTGTTTGCAAATGTTTGAAAAAAGTGTTAACATAAGGGAAAGGGTTAGCAAACATATTATAAGTATATTGTACACAAAATGAAAATAATGTAATGCACTTTGCACTATATTATATCATAAGCAAACAGCAGACTGATCAGATGGCTACTACATGAGCCATCTGATCTGGGTCTACTCTGTTTGCAAATGTGTAAAAAGGCATATTTATGGAGTAAAGGGTTAATTGTCTGATTAACTGTGCAAAAATTTTCATTGTTTGGGTAGATCTGCAATATTTCTGCAGAGTTACTACCAACAAGGGAGACAATCCAGTTGTTATAAAACAAAGTTTTCACATATGTTTCTATTGAAAACTTAACACCCCAGGGGCGGTGCCAATTTTGACCCCAGGGACACAATTTATATAACTTTTGTAGAGGACCTGAACATGATGCTGAAAGAATGTAGTGAAAGAATGGATAGAGCATAGACCACTGATCTGATATCTAAATTGTTTGTAAATGAGACTGAACTTCTGAAAAACTAATTAGAAAGAAAGTGTGTAGTGGGATTCTCCCACCACTAATGACCTCTGCAAACAGTTTGGATCCAGATCAGGGCCAATATAATGTGGGGCCTGATCTGATATCCAAACTGTTTGTCAATGAGACTGAACTTCTGAAAAACTTAGAAAGAAATTGTGTAGTACGGATAACATGAATATGCTGCAGACAACCATTTAGCAGATGACAAAATTTATCCAGCATGCAAAGAGTTAAGCTGAAATTCACAACAGATATGCTCTATATTGATATCTGGTAGCTTAATGCAGGGCATAGGTATGAAAAAAAGCTTTAAGAGTGTTCTGCATATTAAGAACTATCCATAGTTTTCTCAATCTTAAATGAGAGAGTGTTATTTGTCTAAACACAATTTCTACTCTACTGATCAGGCTAAGGATGATTATATAAGAACTCACTCTGACTGGTCTGAGCTCTGCAGGCTGATATATTAAGGAGAAACCTTTAGACTGTCGTTTCTGCCGTGAAGAAGACTGTACACACAGGGCAGGGCCAATTTTAACCCAAGAACTATGAAACTTATAAAACCCATAAAGTTATGCTAAGTAAATCTATACAACAAATATCTAAGCTCTGGGACATGTAGTTTCTAACAAGAATACTTTTAAAGTTTTTCCTATGCATAACTAGTGATCCTATGGGCTGTTTAAGTAGTCAGCTTAAAAAAAACTGGCAATCCCTATGGTGGGACCAGTTTTTACCCTAGGGGCATAATTTATATAACTTTTGTAGAAGCCCTGAAGTTGAAGCTATGTGCCAAATATGAAAGCTGAGGACCTTCTAGTTTTAGAGGAGATGATGTTCAACGTTTTCACTATATGTTTCTATTGAAAACTGAAACACCCTGGGGCAGGGCCAATTTTGACCACAATAGTATAATTTATTTGTAACTTTTGTAGAGGACCAACAGATGATGCTATGTGCCAAAGATAAAAGCTGAGAACCCTGTAGATTCAGAGAAGATTTTTTAAGGTTCAAATTATTGACGACGGACGCCGGACATCAGGCAATCACAAAAGCTCACCCTGAGCACTTTGTGCTCTGGTGAGCTAAACACAACTAGTCCTCATAAATTCTACAAAGGCTAGATCTATAGTGTGTTCATGATGAACTTAAGATATATATCTTACAGGGTAAAATTACTTTTGATTTAGATATACAATTGCATGAGCATTCTGCCTTGCTTCCATCTTGTTTTAGCTATCACCTGTTACTGTATTTAGCACCTATCACATTTAACCCTTCCCCTGATAGAAGCGCCTTTTATCTCCCCTCTGAAGAAAATACAGTAAAACTTCGATTATTCGAATTTTCGTTATAGAAGAATTTAGACCCTTTTAGGCAGGTGGCTGCTTAATGCATGGTGAAAGTCATGCAGAAAGCTCCTAGAGGAGCTTTCTGCATGACTTTCACCATGCATTAAGTTGCCACCTGTCTTAAAGATCGATAATAATACGTATTTTAGTGTTCGGATAATCGAAGTTTTACTGTAGATAAAATTTATAGTCATGAACATATACTATAAGAAATATTTTTATATCCTAGCAAGTGATAGCTAAAAGCATTTCTGTTTGTCGTACTCTTAAATATCGTTTGGACAAAATATCTCGAGGGTCATTGTGTAACATGGTCATTTATGAGACAAGAGGACCATGATGGCCCTAGACCGCTGACATGAATGCAGATTTATATCTCAGAAAAATCAGAGAAGACACAGATGTTCAATTTTGTGTCAATTTTGGCCCAGTTTTATCGGAGAATAAGATGATTGAGCGGGTGAGTGAGTTGGGTTTTACGTCCGACCAACAGTATTTCAGTTATTTGCAGACGGCACCCGCATGAGACAAGTTATAGTGCTGCCTCACTGGAATACTCCTGCCGCAGGTACATGGCAAGGGCACCCCACCCAGTCACATTATCCTGACACCGGGCCGATCAGTCCTAGAACTACACCTTTATTGTCGAGCGTAGACAAGGGAGCTACTAGTACCAACTTTTTAACGACTTTTGGTCTGTCGCGGCCGGGGGTCGAACCAACGACCTTCCATGGTGAAGATGATTGAAGAAACTGTTGACGACGCACCTGCACACACACACGTATATAAAACAGTTTATGACGGACACGGGGTGGTCACAATAACTTACCTATGCAGCTCGTGCCAGGTGATCATATATATATATTGTAAATTTCAGTCATCTTTCCTTCATAACCCGTTTTCTGTGATTTAGACAGACGTGTGCTTATGCAGGCTGAACAGCTATGTACCTGTCAGGCTTAATTTTGCATTTCTTTGAAAATAGGTAAAGCGGTGAAAGGGTGTTCAGGTACCTAAGACAGTCTCTTTCAACACTGAGTAACTGTTTTCTGCTGAAAATGTTGTCTGCTAAAATTCTGATATTGGTTCTTTTAAAACAAGAGAATCGGCAGAACCGATGGATGCTCCCCAACTGCAGACAAATTTAAAGTATGAAGAATAACAAATGGCAATAACTCATAAATTATGCAAAATAGTAATGATTATTGTGCACTGCTTATCAAGATGAATCCACCCATCAAGTTTCATGTTGATACCTGTTATAGTGTTTGTGGTATGCTCCGGACAAAGTTCAGACGGATGGACGGACAAACCGACAACTATAATATGCCCCCAAAACATCGTTGTTGACGAGCATAAACATAACAGAAACATGTATCAAATTCTAAGTATGAAAAATAACGAAGGGCAATAACTCCCAAATTATGCAAAAGAAAGTCACGGTTCTTGTGCACTGAGCTTCTTATCGATATCAATCTCCCTATGAAGTTTCACGTTGATATCTATTACAGTTTTTGTGGTATGCTCCTGACAAAGCGGCAACTATAATATGCTCCCCGAATACCGTTGTTGGCGAGCATAAACATAACAGAAACATGATCTTAGTGCAAGAGTTTAGATCCTTATCTGTACATTATGCCCGATCTGGATCAAAACGATTGGCAAGGATCATCAAATCTCACCAATACAAGCCTACTGGGTTGAAACAGTTATTTTGTTGAAAGAAAAACATGATCATAGGGACAGAATAAACCACGAGAATACAGACGTTCTTTAAAAAAATCATGATCTTTATTTCACATTTTGCAACTTCTACAAGGAACATACAAATGAATTTTAAGAGATTTGTCTAACTTGTATCAAATGACAGTTTGATATAAGTAGCTATCTTTTATTATACATAACATTACTCAATTTCATCATTAAATAATATTTAATGATGAAATTAAGTAATTATATAAAGACGTTCTTTAGCATGTATGCACCATTATGCACTCAATGACAACTTGACTTATCACAACATGATACCCTGGTCATGTCTTGTCAAGAGGCAAATATGTCAGGACAAAGTTGATATGAATATTGAAACACCTTGGTTGCTCCACAAAAATGCTATGCTCCGGATTCGTTTTTTTTATCAAGGTCAATGGCCAAAGTCTAAATGCCTAATCCTGGATGATATTTTATAGGACATCTGCTTCGGACAAGTCTATTTTTCAATGAAGTCAATGTCAAGGTCAAAGATATCTGAAAATGGCACTGGACACTCAACAAGCCAAAGGTTCGGGTAGTTGGTTTTAGAGATGAAGGTTTTTGTAATTGTTGAACGACAGACAGACGGACGGACAGACACAGGGGTATAGCTCACCTTGAGCACTGTGCTCAAAAGGGCTAATAAAAACGAGCAAAACTTGCGGAAACAGCATAAAAGCCAGATTTTTTGTGTTGACCTTGAACAATTTCATCTATCCTTGTATCAACTGAAATGCCTTCACCCAAGCTATCTGCATACCAAATATAAACTGTCTAGCCCATGTAGTTCAGAAGTTATAACAACATTTTAATGACAGCTAATGTTTCAAAATAGTGACCTTGACCTGATTTCAGGTATCCTTATGGTCCATACCAAAGCTATCATAATCTGAATACCAAAGGTGAATTGCCTAGCACTCGTTGATCAGAAGTAATAGCAAAATGTCAAAGTTTGTTAAACAAGAGGGCCATGATGGCCCTGAAATCGCTCACCAGAGGGAAAGCTTTTTAAAGTTTCAACTACATGTATGTTTCTAAACAAAACTGGACACCTGTTTTGTGGGGTGTTATTTGACCCTTTCTCTGTATAATTATAATGGCAAGCTTTCTGGGATGATTTGCTTTATTATAAATATTTTCTAAGTCCAATACCGAACGTTTACCGACCGCTAACTTGGAAAGCATATATCGCACAAAAAATATGTGGAAAAGTTTCATTTTCCATTACATTTTACTACGCATAACCTAACACCTCCTTGATATATTGCGTATTTAGAAACGAACGACAACCCTTGTAGAGCACGTTTCGTAACAAAACCAGTTCACACCTGAACGTTTCGAACCCTTCAGAATTAAGAGTACTGATGATTGTTTCAAAGCAGAAATTGTATAAAAATTGCGATTTCAACAATTTATACAAATGGAATTGTTATGGAAATGGAAAATTAAAACAAGTTAAGAATAACTGGTGATAATAACCATTGTGATAAAAAGAGCATTTGCCTTGTGATAAATAGAGCATTTGCTCCATAAGAGTAAATGCACTATTTATCACAATGGTTTCAAATCTACACGATTCTGAAATTTTCCTTTTTTCTAATTAACCCTTTTCCTCATATAAACATGTTTTCACGCATTTGCAAACAGAGTAGACCCAGATTTACCTCTTTGAATAAGCAGACAACATTTCTAACATATGACAACCCTATCACAGCTTAGCAGGACTTAACCAAAATTAGCACACAGTTTGAACTCAGATCTGACACATACCGGTATGTAACTTTATATGTGGTTTGTATATGAGTTAATTTACTCCTATGGAGCAAATGCTCTATTTATCACAATGGTTTGAAATCGCCACAATTCTGAAATTTTCATCTTCTCTAATTAATGCTCCTTATCAGTAGATTTATTCAAAGAGGTAGGATCTGAAAAAAAACCTTTGTGATAAATAGAGCATTTGCTAATCATTGTGATAAATAGAGCAAAAGCTCCATAGAAGTAAATTCTATTTATCACAAAAGTTTCAAATCTACACAATTCTGAAATTTTCCTTTTCTATAAATAATGCTCCTTATCAGTAGATTTATTCAAAGCGGTAGGATCTGAAAAAAGCCTTTGTGATAAATAGAGCATTTGCTCCATAGGAGTAAATGCTCTACTTATCACAATGGTTTCAAATCTACACAATTCTGAAATTTTCCTTTTCTCTAATTAATGCTCCTTATCAGTAGATTTATTCAAAGAGGTATAATAGTCACTTTATGAAACCATTGTGATAAATAGAGCATTTGCCTTTGTGATAAATAGAGCATTTGCTCCATAAGAGTAAATGCACTATTTATCACAATGGTTTCAAATCTAAACAATTCTGAAATTTTCCTTTTCTCTAATTAACCCTTTTCCTCATATAAACATGTTTTCACGCATTTGCAAATAAGAGTAGACCCTGATTTACCTCTTTGAATAAGCAGACAACATTTCTAACAGATGACAACCCTATCACTACTTAGCATGACTTGACCAAAATTAGCACACAGTTTGGATTCTGATCTGACACAGACCGGTATGTAACTTTATATGTGGTTTGTATATGAGTTAATTTACTCCTATAGAGCAAATGCTCTATTTATCACAATGGTTTGAAATCTATACAATTCTGAAATTTTCCTTATCAGTAGATTTATTCAAAGAGGTAGGATCTGAAAAAAGCCTTTGTGATAAATAGAGCATTTGCTAACCATTGTGATAAATAGAGCAAAAGCTCCATAGGAGTAAATGTTCTATTTGTCACAATGGTGTCAAATCTACACAATTCTGAAATTTTCCTTTTCTATAATTAATGCTCCTTATCAGTAGATTTATTCAAAGAGGTAGGATCTGAAAAAAGCCTTTGTGATAAATAGAGCATTTGCTCCATAGGTGTAAATGCTCTATTTATCACCATGGTTTCAAATCTACACAATTCTGAAATTTTCCTTTTCTCTAATTAATGCTCCTTATCAGTAGATTTATTCAAAGAGGTAAAATAGTCACTTTATGAAACCATTGTGATAAATAGAGCATTTTCTCCATAGGAGTAAATGCTCTATTTATCACAATGGTTTCAAATCTACACAATTCTGAAATTTTTCAAGAGGCAGATTCTGAAAATATCCTATGAGGGAATGGGTTAAAAAACAGTGTGAGCAAACAGAGACTAATTCTGAAGCAGACAACTTGATAAGAGTTTTGACCAGGAACTTGACCTATTCAGTGATTATGCAACACAGATGGAGTGACCTCAATCCCTCTAGTTCAGAGGAACCTTTATAGTGTAAAATAATATTTAAAGTATAACCAACAGGGCAGGGCCAATTTTAACCTCAGAACTATGATATTTACCAATGTCAATAAGGAATACTAAGTAAATCTATACACCAAATATCTAAGCTCTGTGACATGTAGTTTTTGACAAAAAGATTTTTGAAGTTTTCCCCATGCCTAACCTAAGTGAGCCCAGCATTCTGCTACTTGTACAGAAAACAACAGTCAGCTAGAAAAAACTGGCCACCCCTCGGCCCAGGGGCATTATTTATATAACTTTTGTAGAGGACCTATAGGTGATGCTATGTGCCAAAGATGAAAGCTGAGAACCCTGTAGATTCAGAGGAGAAGACTTTTAAAGTTCAAATTGTTGAAGCCGGACGACGGACATCAGGCGATCACAAAAGCTCACCCTGAGCACTTTGTGCTCTGGTGAGCTAAAAACAGTCGAGTTTTCAAAATAGTGACCTTGACCCAATTTCATGTATCCTTGTATCAACAGAAAGGCCTTCAGCAAATTTATCTCCATACCATATATGAATTGTCTAGCATATGAGGTTCAGCAGTTAAGAAAGATTGAAGTTTTTCAATGATGGCCAATTTGTCAAAATAGTGACCTTGATCTTGACCTAATTTCAAATATGTTTATTGAAAGGCCTGTACCAAAGCCATTTGTATACCAAAGATGAATTGCCAAGCATTTGTAGCTCAGAAGTTAATGCAATGTTAAAGTTTGTTAAAAACGGCAATTTTTTTTAAATAGTGACCTTGACCTGATTTCAAGTGTCCTTGTACCAAGTGATAGGTCTTCACCCAAGCTATCTGCATACCAAATATGAATGGTCTAGCTTAAGAAATAAAGAAGCTATAAGCAAGGTTAAAGTATTGTTAATGACAGCAAAATTTGGAAATTGTGACCTTGACCTGATTTCATGTATCCTGTAATTAAATGAAAGGCCTTCACTAATCGCTATCTGTATACCAAATATGAATTGCCTAGCATTCGTAGTTCAGTAGTTATATAATGTTAAAGTTTGTTAAAAACGGCAAAAAATTTAGAAGTAATGACCTTGACCTGATTTCATGTATCATTGTATCAAATGAAAGGCCTTCACCCAAGCTATATGCATACCAAATATGTATGGTCTATCTTAAGTAATTCATTAGTAATGAGCAATGTTAAAAGTTTGGTTGATGGCAAAGTTTTGGAAATAGTGACCTTGACCTGATTTCCTGTATCCTTTTATCAAGTGAAAGGCCTTCACCAAAGCTCTATGTATACCAAAGAAGAATTACCTATCATGTGTAGTTCAGTAGTTATAGCAATGTTAAAGTTTGTTATAAATGGAAATAGTGACCTTGACCTGATTACATGTTTCCTTACATTAAGTGAAAGGCCTTCACCCAAGCTATCTGCAAACCAAATATGAATGGTCTAGCTTAATTTAGAAGTTATAAGCAATGTAAAAGTTTTGTTTACGACAGCAAATTTTGGAAATAGTGACCTTGACCTGATTTCATGTATCCTTGTATCAAGTGAAAGGCCTTCATCCAAGCTATCTGTTTACCAAAGATGAATTGCCTAGCATTTGTAGTTCAGAAGTTATAGCGATGTTAAAGTTTGTTAAAAACGGCAAAGTTTTCCAAAGAGTGACCTTGACCTGATTTCACGTATCCTTGTATCAAGTGAAAGGCTTTCACCCAAGCTATCTGCATACCAAATATGAATGGTCTAATGTCTAAGCAATGTTAAAGTTTTGTTAACAACAACAACACGCCGCCTGCTCAGTTTTCGCGAAACTATAAGCCCAAATTTTTCTCTCGAAAAATCTGGCTAAAAAAGTTAAATCAAGGGCAAGTATCCTGTCATTCTATGGATAACTCACTTGAAAATTATAACAGGCACATCTACAATTCTGCACTTGTCATCAATGGGATGTATCTAATTATGAAGTTTGAAGTCCATAGCTTTTATATTTAGGAACATGCTCTGGACAAGACATGGACACACACCCGTAAGTTCATACGGACCGTCAAGGCGACTCCAGTATACCCCGATAAACCATGATTGTAGAGGTATAATAAAACATTTTGCATATGTTTACTGTAGCATATAATTTCTACAGGTGCCAGCTTAATGCAGAACAAGATGTGTTTGTGAAACACTATGACCCTCATATATTTGACCTCTGACCTTGACCTTGACATGTCACCCCTCAAAATGTGCAGCCTCATGAGATACACAAGCATGCCAAATATCAAGTCTCAATCTCTACTGGTCCAAAAGTTATGGCCAATGTTAAAGTCGGCGATTTGACCCATACATTTGACCTCTGACCTTGACACGTCACCCCTCAAAATGTGCGGCTTCATGAGATACATATGTATGCCAAATATCAAGTCTCTATCTATACTGGCTCAAAAGTTATGACCAATGTTAAAGTTGCTGACAAACAAACAGACAAACAGACAGACTGACAGGGCAAAAACAATATGCCCCCCGACTATCGTCTATGGGGGCATAATAAAGGTAAAGCAGATTAAGAATTGCAGATTAACACAAGTTTGATTGATGAATATTTCACATGATGAACATGGTTGTAATTCTCTCCTCCTTTCCACTCTAAAGCACAACTAATCCATAATACTAGCTCTACAACATACAAACACTTGTTCAAACATACATGGTCATATATTTGTCCTAAATACCCTGAAATGGTGAAAGAGAAACCTTCAATCTTAAATCTTTGCACGCTAGCGGCGAAACTGCAATTACCTATGCAAACAGTTTGGATCCAGATGAGACGCCGCATAATGCGGCGTCTCATCAGGATCCAAACTGTTTGTCATCTTGACTATATTTTTGCAAAAGGAATGAGAGAACGGTTAATTTAAAAATTGAAGCAGACGACAATTGTTGCAGATAAAAAAATTACTTAGCGTGCAAAGAGTTAAGTAACCATGAGACAAGTGACAGCTTAATGCAAGATTCAACTCTTTATATCATGTCTTTTTGTAGTTTTTAAGACAGGTTATTCCTTAACGTAGATTGAAAGTAAAGCAGAATGCTTCTTCATGAGTAATCTGCTTTAATTACAGCTTCCTTTAAGCTTCTAACTGGAAAGTACTTAAAATGACATCCACCATTCATTTCAAGAAATTCCAAACTTAAAGACTACTTTGCTTAGCATAAGAATAATTCGGGCGATTAAAGGTGTATTTATGAATTCTGAAGGGTGGTGATCCCCCGAAAGCAAAAATTGAAACACAACAAGATGTGTTTGTGAAACACTATGCCCCCTCATATATTTGACCTCTGACCTTGACCTTGACATGTCACCCCTCAAAATGTGCAGCCTCATGAGATACACAAGCATGCCAAATATCAAGTCTCTATCTCTACTGGTCCAAAAGTTATGGCCAATGTTAAAGTCGGCGATTTGACCCATATATTTGACCTCTGACCTTGAAGGATGACCTTGACCTTGACACGTCACCCCTCAAAATGTGCGGCTTCATGAGATACATATGTATGCCAAATATCAAGTCTCTATCTATACTGGCTCAAAAGTTATGACCAATGTTAAAGTTGCTGACAAACAAACAGACAAACAGACAGACAGGGCAAAAACAATATCCCCCCCCCCCCGACTATCGTCTATGGGGGCATAAAAAGAGAAAATTGCAGACTCGGTTTTATTGAGTCTGTTCATGAGCAGTAATTGAGAGTGCAACACTGCTCACGCCCCCTAGCACCGGCTCCAGTATACCCCTATAAACCATGTTTGTAGAGGTATAATAAAACATTTTGCATATGTTTACTGTAGCATATAATATCTACAGGTGCCAGCTTAATGCAGAATAAAGGTAAAGCAGATTAAGAATTGCAGATTAACACAAGTTTGATTGATGAATAACATGGTTGTAATTCTCTCCTCCTTTCCACTCTAAAGCACAACTAATCCATAATACTAGCTCTACAACATACAAACACTTGTTCAAACATACATGGTCATATATTTGTCCTAAATACCCTGAAAAGGTGAAAGAGAAACCTTCAATCTTAAGTAACCATGAGACTATAAACAGCTTAATGCAAGATTCAACTCTTTATATCATGTCTTTTTGTAGTTTTTCAGACAGGTTATCCCTTAACGTAGATTGAAAGTAAAGCAGAATGCTTCTTCATGAGTAATCTGCTTTACTTACAGTTTCCTTTAAGCTTCTAACTGGAAAGTACTTAAAATGACATCCACCATTCATTTCAAGAAATTCCAAACTTTAAGACTACTTTGCTTAGCATAAGAATAATTCGGGGGATTTAAAGGTGTATATATGAAGTTAGGGTTAAATAATAAAGACAGCTATTATAGACGCTTTCTGTATTTAATCAACTACATATTTTAAATACTCTACATTTGGTCATCTATTGTGCAGTGACTTAATACAAGGGTGACTCTATTATACATATTCTGTACTAAGGGTGAAACAGTATCTTACGGTACACGTGTACCGCGGTTTTTTCACTTACGGTTTGGTTTTTGGTATTTATTTCAACTTTACGGTACGTACCGAACATTTCGTAATGTCTAAGGACGAATCTGCCGTAATAATATTAAAGCCGTTCTCTGATTGGTTCATCCTATAAACTAGAGGTTTTGTCACAAAAAAACCGGATGTCTCCCCTCTAATAAAAACAATATGTAAAGGGAAATCACTAAAAATGTTATGGTCTTGATGAATGATACTTCCCCTCATTATGCGTTTTCCACACTACATTTTTCAAGAAGAAAATGATAACAGCTAATAACTCCAAAAATACTGATACCAGATTTATGGCCCTTGTGCATGACACTTACTTTCATCATGCTCTTTCCAAAAATAAAATGTCATTCCAATAGCATCAGTCAAACAGGAGTTATTGATCGGCCAAAAAATGTAACAAAGGGCAATAACTCCAAAAGTATTGAAGCCAGAATTATGGCCCTTGTTCATGACACTTTCTCTGATCATGCTCTTTCCATGTATGAAGTTTCAATACAATGGCAAGAGCCATGTAGGCGTTATCGTCTGGACAAAAAAAGAATTAAACAAATGTACAAGGGGCAATAACTCTAAATTTATTGAAACTCGAGTTAAGGATCTTATGCATGACACTTTCTCTTATCATGATCGTTCCATGTATGAAGTTTCACTCCAATGGCATGTGTCACATAGCAGTAATCATCCGGACAAAAAATTGTGATTTTTTTCACAAAGGGCAATAACTCCAATGTTAGTGAAGCCAGAGTTATGGACCTTGTGCATGACACTTCCTCTCGTTATGATCTTTCCATATATGAAGTTTCAATCCAATGGCATGAGCCATATAGAAGTTATCCTCCCTACAAAAAAGTGTGATTTTTTTATAAAGGGCAATAACTCCTATAATAGTGAAGCCAGAGTTATGTACCTTCTGCATGACATTTCCTCTCATTATGCTCTTTCCATATATGAAGTTTCAATCAGCTGGCATCAGACATATTGAAGTTATTGTCCAGACAAAAATTTATATTTTTTACAAAGGGCAATAACTCCAATATTAGTGAAGCCAGAGCTATGGACCTTGTGCATGACACTTCCTCTCGTCATGATCTTTCCATATATGAAGTTTCAATCCAATGGCATGAGCCATAAAGGAGTTATCGTCCGGACAAAAAAGTGTGATTTTTTTTTACAAAGGACAAAACTCCAATATTAGTGAAGCCAGAGTTATGGACCTTGTGCATGACACTTCCTCTCATTATGCTCTTTCCATATATGAAGTTTCAATCAACTGGCATCAGGCATATTGAAGTCATCGTCCGGACAAAAAGTGTGACGGACAGACAGACAGACAGACGGACGGACGGACAGACAGACAGACAGACAACTCTCATGAAAACAATATGTCTCCCCCATATTTATATGGGGGGAGACATAATAATATCCAATTAGATTACGCGTTAAGTACATTAAACATAGTTTACATACATGGCTTCTCCGGAGGGAAACGAAAGTGCATATTTCAATTTAGGAACAGTTTGAAACTGTTCCCAAATTGAAAGATGCACCAACAAGCTACTGGTCGAAAGTTTGGAAGTCTTTTGGCTTTTGGGAAGGCAAGTCTGAGAGCAGAATGGCAACATGTCATGTAAGCGATGTTTCGCGGACGTGTCGTATAAAGTACGTTGAACGCAAACTGACTTTTGTAGAAATTACTGGTGATAATAGTGAATTATTGTTATTAATCCTTAATGTGCTGGGTATTATTATATAATAGACTTAAACTCTACTCTCATAGTCCATTGAAAACTGTGTGGACTAAAATAAGCTGTCTTATTAAAATGTGACATTTGAATGTGACAGCTGCTCAGGGCTTACACTGTTTGCAATGCACTTTGGTTGGAAATCTTATAGTGAGACTCAATTTCAATTATCATCCTACATGTCAAACTGTTAAACATGTATAATATTTATAGACAAACAGTGCACTCCAAGATTAGAAAACTTCTAGTCATATCTACACTGTTTGCAATGCTTTGTTTACTCGTTTCCAGCACATTGTTGGTTATTTTAAAGTTCCAGTTGAAGAGATTATTAGATAGTGATATTTTCCATAGATGGAGATTTGTATTTTAAGAACTATATATCAATAGTCTATGACATGGTGTTCAGTATTACATTATTTTAGTGTTTTTCCCTTAATACACTTGACTGTTTATAATTTTAAGAGATTAATCATCATCTTTGTTCGCTGTGGCAGATACAAATTCGTGTACCGAAAATGTACCGAACAGTGGCTCATGTACCGTGTACCGAACCAAACCGTGGGGGTAGTGTACTGTTTCACCCCTATTCTGTACACATGTATATTTATAACTCATTGTGAATGATACAAATATAAACCATTGTTACGAGACCATTCAAATTAACAGCTTACCCTTCTGCTGAGAGCAAAAATTCCGGACTATTCATCTGATATCTGTACTGATTTTCTACTGCTTAAAACCCCTCTCCTGAGTTTTGTATATATCATTTTTATTAAGCTGTGCAAAACCAGATCAGACAGCTCCTGATGGAGCTGTCTGATCAGGGTTTGCACTATTTTCTAAAAGGATTTTATCCGACATAACAGATAAGTCTGCATTTTTTTCCTTATTTTTTTTTTTCTTAACCAATACTCATAGCAGATAGTCTTTAAATTCTGCAACCCATCACTAGTCATGAATATGCATCATAAAATTTTTCTATACCCTAATTGATGGTAGATTAAAACAGATTGAAAACTAGAATACAAAAACTGATGTCTCCCCCAGCTTGTGGACAAATTTTCCAAAGTCCCATAACTCTGTAGATAATCACAGAATCAGGAAAGGAATGAACTATGCACAACTAGGCATGGTGCTGATCAATCCTATGAAGTTTCATGAAAATTCAATACATGTAAAAAGTTTTTGGGAAAACCCCGCGGACAAATTTTTCCATATAAAAAATTCAAAGTCCCATAACTCTACAGAAAATCATCAAACTGGAAAAGGAATAAAAAATGAACTAGGCATGATGCTAATTAATCCTATGAAATTTAATGAATATCCAATTAACGGTTTTGGAGAAACCCTACAAAATGTCAGTGTAAAAGTCCCATAACTCTGCAGAAAATGGGAGGGAACAACTCCAATATTATTGAAGCCAGAGTTGCAATACTTATTGATTGCACAAAAAAATGTAACAAGCACAAAAATAATAACAAAGGGCAATAACTCCAAAAGTATTGAAGGTAGATTTAAGGACCGTATACATGACACTTCCTCTCATCATGCTCTGTAAATGAATGGAGTTTCAATCAAATGGCATTAGCCATGAAGGAGTCACCGTCCAGACAAGGAAGTGTGAATGATTGACCTTGAATTGTAAACATGACCTTTAAAGAATGTGCCTGATTCTTGCTGCCAGCACATCGCCTTGTTATGGAAAACATGCGTGCCCCATCATTTTGAAATCCTCCCAAGGGTTCAAGTGATATGGAGCGGACACGAAGGGCATGGTTAAAAAACATTTGACCTTGAATCTTGAACTTGACCTTTGACCCACATGATGAAACGCTGTGCACATTGTCTTGTTGGGCCAAACATTTGTACCAAAGCATTTTGAAATCCTTCAAAATTTGTGAGAGATTTTGAGCGGACACGAATGTGACAGACAGACGGACGTACAACGCGACCAAAAACAATATGTCTCCCTATTATAAATGGGGGAGACATAATAAAACAGCATGTGCATTAAGGTGCATTCTGCTTTACTTTCAACCAGGATTAAGTGGTCACCTGTATTCAAATCTAGAATCAAACTGTGGAGAAAGGGTTAAGTTAGTTTTATAACACAAAAGTCTTGGGTAGCACAATGCAGCTGTTACTGTATCAAATAGAAAATAATCAAATCCAGGTGCTGATAGCGTGATACGTATTGAATCCATCATAGCCTGTTTCGTTGCTGCCTTATTTAGTATTTATGACTGGTGAATACTGTAAGTAGAATAAAGTAAAGCAGAAAGCACTTTCAACCTACTTTCAGTTGTTACTTGACACCATCAAAGAGTCTCACTTGGAGTGGTCATAATAGAAGACATAACTGTTTATGATTGAGAGCTGATCGAAACCTAGAGTAACATATTTTTGTTTCCATACAGTCTAACCTACGTTTAGTGACAACCCAAAAAGAAATGCATTTCATTGTTTTAAGCAAGCTAGTTGCTTAATACATGATAAAAGTAGTGCAGTTCTAATGCTCCTCAACCCTTTCCTCCCCAAATGTACTGTAGAGCACCTCTACCTACTCCATATAACATAACATAACCTTTACTGGCATTAAACATTTGACAATAATGATAACATGAACATATTAACAAAGAAGTCATGAACACTGAAACATAATTAACAATCATTATTGAAAATAATATTTATCTAAATCGTCATTTGAACAACTACTGTGCAAAAAATCTTTTCTACCTTATTTGCAAATTGCTGATCTTGAATTACTGCCTACATTTTGAAGCAAAGTAAATGTACTTCGAAAGTCTTAATAATGTCTGCTTATTGGAAAATGCCGTTAATGTATCGAATTTGTTTAAAGCTGGCCATCTACAAAGGTAAGGTTTCACGAAACATTTTCTCAAATCATTATAAAAGGTACATACAAGTAAAAAGTGATACAGTAAAACCTCTCTATAACGACCACTAAATTACATCAAGTATTTTGTGTTAAAGGCAGGTGGATGCTTAAAGTAAGGTGAAAGTAAAACAGAACGCTCATAAGCAACCACCTGCCCAACTGACTTGATTGATGATGATGTTGAATACAGAAGGCAGCTCAGAGCAAGATAAAAGTAAAGAAGAAAGCTCCTGAGCCTTCTGCTTTAACCCTTTACTCCATACTCATTTCATTTATTATATAGAAAATAGTTCCACTTAATAGTCTTGAATATGAACTGTAAGAAATATTTCCTGTATCTTTAACAGAGGCTAGCTTAAAGCATACTGAAAATAAAGCAGAATGATTCCTAAAGGAGCATCCTGCTTTAAGCAACCATCAATACTGAAACAAGCTATGGAGTAAAGGGTTAATTTCAACTGGCTTTAAGCAGACTGTCATCTGTCTAAAGCAGTCTAAATTTAGGTGATTTGCACTTCTGGCTATGGAGAAAAGTATTCGGGAGATTTTTGCATTCATTCTATGATATACTAAGAGGCTGTTTGAGCAGACCTCCATATTTTTCTCTTAAATGGTTGCTTCACATTACTTTTGACTGTACAACTGTTCAAAAATAGACATAATTTTCCAAATTGACACTGCTCAAGAAATTAGCTGAAAAATTAACCCTTTTCCTTATAGAAGCGCCTTTTTGCGCATTGAATTTATTTCTCCACTGAAAGAAAAAAAGTTCAAATTTATAGTCATGAAAATATACCATAAGAAATTTATTCTATATCCTCTTTATAGAGGACCATTAGATCATGATACATACCAAATATCAAAGGTCTAGGCCTTACAGTTTCAGAGAAGAAGATTTTTAAAGATTTTCCTATGAAAAACTGATAAGCTCTGGGGTGGGGCCATTTCTGGTCTGGGGGCATAATGTGAACAACATTTCGTTGCCCCTAGCCACTGATGCTTCTGACAAAATTTGGTTAAAATCGGGGCAGCAGTTTCAGAGGAGATGTCGTTTGAAAATTTGGACGGACGCCGGATGCCGGACGGATCGCGATCACAATAGCTCATCCTGAGCCTTTGGCTCAGGTGAGCTAAAAATGTGTAAATCCTAATTTTCTCATTTTGCAGCCAATTTCAAAGCAGAAGACATTACAGCAGGATAAGGGTTAATACAGTTGACAAAAGACATATGACGATAATGGACAATACAGTCAAAAGCTCATGAGAGTGCTAACGCCTTAGTCAAGATCAGATGCAATTTTTTGTAACATTTTGGGTCAATTTTGAAGGTTCTTACTTTGGCATCATTTCATGTTTAACTGTTTACTGAAACACTATAGTTACAAGATTGGCAAATTTCCATGCTTAGAAATAAAGTATATAGAAAAAAAATCAGATTAAATAATCAAAGTGAGGGAAAATATCAAGAAATACCTTTATTTGAAAGAAAATGGATTCTATTCAACAGTAATGAAACAAGAAACAGCTATTGATATGATCAGAAACAGCATAAAATGAGCTTCATTTTCATACCAAAAAAAATGTAATTTGATAAATTTTTCACCATTTTATTGGTATTTTGATGCTTGAATTTTTAAAAAATGATCCTCTACCTAGTATCATTTAATGCATTTTTTGCAAAACTTGCATAATAACCAAATTACAGGCTGTGTCTCAATGTGCCAGAAATGTGCTTTCCAATGTGACCTAAAGTATATCGATTGACCAAGAGTTTGTGAAAATATTAAAGATTTTCTACACTGAAGTATTTGAGAACCAATTTTCTACGGACAGGACAATCATGGTTAAGCTGTCAAATCAATATTTTAGACATCATTTATGGACAGTTTACTATAAAATTGGCCAAAAATATGGAAAATCATGATATTGCTCATCTAATGAGCAAACTTTCACGTATACCCATCCAGAAAATTTCCAACATAATTGTTAATAATATGCATTAAATCACAAATTATCAGAAAAGACATTAACCATTTCTTTTTTAATCCTGTAATAACATTTCAAACAACAATTTATACTTTTTTATGGTGTAACTGTTTAAACAATGTACTTTGATTAACATTTCTATAAATCAAGTCAACTTATTCTGCCATTGAAATGAGTCTAAAAATTATCTACGGACAGGACATAGTTTAAAGTTTTAAAGTTTCAAAAGTTTATTGTGATATAGGCCACCGGCCCTAACACAAACATGTATCATTAGTTACAGAAATTGGCTAGTGTGTGCACAATACAAGTATATATAAAAATGACATTTTTATACAGCAATATCCAAAGGATCCACCTGATCCAAAGTATTTTGTCTATAATAGTACAGGTTGGTTGCATCCTTTTAGAATCAGTGTCCAATTTGTGATGATCAAGATCACATATCTCGCGCTATGCCTCTCAGTATCGTTTTTTGATGGGTTTTTTCTTTTTCTTTTTTAATCTATTTATTTAAATGTATACTGTGTATGATGATATGAAATAGGTATATATATATATATATTATATATATGTAAAACATGATCATCCAGATTCAGCTGCAAGATCTGTCCCAGGATCTCCATGGTTTACAGTGTACCCGCATACTACAATAGACTGAATAGCTTCATCAGCGTATGAGAGATTGGCATTACATATAAAAGATATAGTACAGCACCAACATATATTTAGTTACTAAAGTCAGCTGATTCATACCTACTAAGTAAAGGTAGTAACATTATAAGAAAGAAGTTAATTACTTCCAAGTAAAACAGTTTAAGATTTCTGCTTAAGATTTCAGCAACTTGACGAAACGAAATTCAAGGTGCCAAAAGCAGATACACGCAATTAAGTGAGTTTGTCAACTATGTACTTCCATCACCTTGACGAAACGAAATTCAAGGTGTCTTAGCCGACTTTTAGGCAGAATACGCATGGGTGGATGCGTCGGTAATAGCATACAGTCTCCATTTTCTGGAGTTAGGGCTGCATGATTTAACCTTGTACAATGCAGTACACGAAACAAGTACCACACATTATGTCTAACAAGGAATTTCTAAGTGGCTCATACATAGTGCCATACAAAACAATACAGAGCAAGGCATATGACTCAGTTGGTTAAAGCATACAATCCCCACCCACTATATAGAGTGGGGGTTGCATGCTTTAACCTCATATACTATGCAGATTCAATGGTACAACACACCATATGTTCCATAGTGCAATTTTAAGTAATTTATGAACAGACACAATACAATATTTAACAATATAGAATGTCCCATGACTTAGTGGGACAAAGCATATATTCCCCACTCACTGGAGTGGGGTCTGTATGATTTCACCTTGCATAATTCCGTGTTCTTGTCTAAGTAAGCATACCATACATAATACCATATCAAGCAACTCATATACAAGACCATATAATGCAGTGTAGAACGTCTCTTTTGTCTCAGTAGGTTAAAGCATACAATACCCTAGCTCTCACTGGGTCGGGACCTGCATGCTTTAATCTTGGACAATGAAAAGGTCAAAGATGAATTTTGGCTAGAGTATACTATAAAAGGGCAGTATTGGTTTTTATGAACTTCATACTTTATGTACTGCTTGGAAAAAAACTGTCAACAATAAAGCTTAAAACACTTGACTTCATACCTTGAAGACAACATATTACTGCAAAATGAAAAGCATAACATTTCATATGTGATATGTTATTATCAATAGCATGTACATATCCTTTTATTTCTTACGAGCACCGAGTTAGTGTTTATTTACATGTATTGAATTATTTGATCATTTATTCTATAGATGGAAAATAATCTGGTATAAAAGATTTATGTTTGAAAATGAAACAGTTCAACTCTATATTGTCTACAGACAGGACATTTAATGCCCATAGTTTATTTGATGCAACATAACTCATTTGAGGCCTGTATACTTTTATGAATGGTAGTTTTCAATAAAGTAATGTAAACATAATTATACATTTTTGAAATAGTGTTGGGAAACATAACTCAGTATAGTGACTAGAAAATGAAATATTTAGTACATGTACGCATTACAGTTTGATAATTAATTTAACCGCATGCATTAAACCTGCATGTATAAATAGGAACCTAATATGTGAAGAACTGTTTGAGTTATTGTGTTGCATCAAAAGTGTTGATGGACAGACAGAAAATGTGATTCCTATAGGGCTGTTGCATTGGGTTGGGTTTTACCGCACCGCGAAACATTCCTAAAATGGAGCCTGGACTATAAAGTTCTGTTTGCAAACAGTTTAGACCTTTACCAGACAGTTTTTGAAGGAACTGTACGAGGTACTCAACCAGAAATGGTGTTAAAGCCACCTGATGCTTGTCTTTTAATGGTTATTTCTAAAAGTTGTCATATCGAACCAAAAACAATCAATTCTATCAAAAACTTAACTGCATAAATGTCAGAAGCAAGCTGCAACCACATACCATTTTTCAGCAACTTAGAAAGATTATTTAAATGAAAGGTAAGTCTTAATCTAGTGATTTAGGGAGAAAAAACTGTCCAAAACATAACAAATGCTAAAGTTTAAAATTACTTCACATCCTATTTGACCTAAATGACCTTGACCTTTGTCTGACATTACCAAAGTTGTACTGTACTCAAGGACTTCTTGAGTTGAGCACAAATTCCCAATCTATAGTCTCTACCATGCCATTTAGTTTCATTTACTATTTCAAAGATATGGTCAAGTTTAATTTCAGCCTATTTTACCTCTAAATGACCTTGCCCTTTTCCTGAAATGATCCAAATTTTAATGAGCTTAAGTTGAGTACACATGCTAAATATGAAGTCTGTTAAAATAAATCTTGACAACAACCTCTCCCAAAACCTTGAACCTGGATATTTGTGACCCCAAAACACTCAGTCCAAAACATGTCAAAATTGAAATAAAATTAAAATCATAAGTTTTAACTTTATAACATCAATGTCTGACCACAAATGAATCTGGAAACACAATTTCAGCATCCTAGCACAATTATTATTTAAGCTTTATAGCAACTCAACTCAACTCTAGCAACCCGTCCAAATTTTTAACCTTGTGATTTTTGGCCAAAAATATTAAGTCTTTTGTATGGTGTCTGAACTGGAGTTTATGAACAGCCTGCTCTTACTATTGACTTGTCTTCAAGTTTCTGTCTGTTTTTTCTTTCTGCTCAGCCCATAATTTCCTATTAGCAGCTTGCTGCTTTTTTGTACTTAATGATTGTTTTTCTCTGGATCGCTCGGTGATCTTTCTCTTTGACATTTCATTGTACGATACTGTGTGAATTTTGCTGTTTTTAATTTAATCCTCTATTTTCTGATTGTTAAGTCACTCTTCAGTATCATTTTCTTTTGAATTGTCAGGAGATGTGTTTTGTTTTCTCAATTTTGCCATTTTAGTTAATTATGCCCGCAAATAGTCTTTTAGATATAGCATAAATTGCATGCTTGAAAATGTCCTGTCCGTAGATAATGCCTTGACATTAATTTAATCATTATTTAATATAAAACAAAAACTTTTCTCTGATTTTCAATGCAGAATAGATGGCTTATTGATTTAAAGTAGGATATAATGACCAACAACCATACATGTTACAAATTGACCAAGATAATCAGAGTACTTGTATATGATGTTTCATATCAAACAAAAGCAGATATAACCACCTTCAATAACACAGATCATCATAATCATTTTTTGAATATAACCTTAGTTATTAGGTAGGTCAATCATTCTGAGACAGCAATATCATATTAAACTGTATTTAAAAAGTTTAGAGCAAATAATATGACTGATCTACGGACAAGACAGTTTCTACGGACAGGACATTTTGATACCTCTGATTATTCCACTTCCCATTAGAGGCTCAAAAATCTGTAACTTATCCATGTATTTGTACAGTAGCTACCCACGTTACAGTGAGGTGATTACATGTTGGCTGCTATTTACCTATCATAGAATAAAAGGCCATCTACGGACAGGACAGTTTTTTGGTTACATTGTACGTCCATTCTTTGTAAGGTTGTATTTGATATATCATGGTATCAGTATATAAATACATGGTTTCATAATTTTAAAGTATGTTTTTCCTTATAAATGGCATAAATAACAGAACAATAGAGGCATCTGCCTATCTATTATGAAACTTCATTTGTTGATTTAAATAAAAATTGAAAAAGCATAACGAAGTAGTGTTTTTAGTCTTTTGCTAATATCTTCGCGTGTAGTTGTCACAGACTCATGTAATAAACAGCAAAATAAAGGTTATGAAATTCCACATGTACTCAAAATGATCTATAAACTGTAAGGACACACAGCATTTACCAGATCTACATGCAAAATAACCCATTTTTCAAATGTTACAGCATAACGCTGATTTTTGACCATTTTTTGAGCACCTTATAGAGGGCTGTGAAAATGTCTTTAGCCGGAATGACACAATTCTTTTTTGACAAGTTCAGGTAACCCCTCTGCTTCATTCTGAAATCAATTACAGGCAACAATAACTATTATCTTTTGAAAAGGTGCTGCATAACATAGGCATGGTATAACAAGAGTACCGCATACGGTACATAATACGCCCACTTGCAAATTTCTCCGATTCAACATGCCTTATAAGTGTTGACATTTTCTAATCTGTGCTTCAGATCTAGATTTCCATATTAAGGTGATACTATTTTCTTAAAAAATGAAGTGAATATCTTATTAAATAAAAAAGTTACAGCTAATCCTCATTTTTGCAGATTTTTGTAAAGTGCAACGGCCATAACTCTGTAAAGACAAATTGAATGAACCTCAAAATATACTCAGCTTCAAATTTTGTTGCTTAAAGCATTTGTGTTAAGTTTCATTTATATCATTTTAATAGTTTTCCCAGAAAACAAAACACAAACTAAAAGTTGACCGACTAACAAAGCAACAAACACACGAAGTTCAAGGACCATAACTTTAGAATAAAATGACATATCAAACCGCCCAATATATCTGTGAAAATTCACATTAAGGTTTAACCATATAAAAAAAATTGAAGTAAATATCATTTCAAATGAAAAAGTTATGGACATCCTCATATTTGCATAAATTTGCATTATGTTTTTAAGTGCAAGGGCCATAACTCTGAAACAACAAATCAAATGATCCTCAGAATCAACTTAGCTTCAGGTCTTGATGCATTAAACTTGTGTATGAAGTTTCATTAATTTCTGTCAAACAGTTTTGCCAGAAAACAGCGGACAAACTATTTGCATATATCTGCATTTTTTTTAAGTAAAAGGACCATAACTCCGAAACGACAAATCAAATGAACCTCAGAATCGACTCAGCATCAGATCTTGATGCATTAAACATTTTTGTGAAGTTTCATTAATATCTGTCAAACAGTTTTCCCAGAAAACGGCGGACAAACTATTTGCATATTTTTTAAGGACATGGGCCACAACTCTGAAATGAAAAATCAAATGAACCTCAGAATCAGCTCAGCTTCAGATCTTGATGCATTTAACATTTGTGTGTAGTTCCATTAATATCAGTCAAATAGTTTTCCCAGAAAACAGTGGACAAACTATTTGCATGTATTTGCATTATTTTTTAAGTAAAAGGGCCATAACTCCGAAACGAAAAATCAAATGAATCTCAGAATCAACTCAGCTTCAGATCTTGATGCATTAAACATTTGTGTGAAGTTTCATTAATATCTGTCAATAGTTTTTCCAGAAAACAGCGGACAAACTATTTGCATGTATTTGCATGATTTTTTAAGTAAAAGGGCCATAACTCCGAAACGACAAATCAAATGAACCTCAGAATCGACTCAGCTTCAGATCTTGATGCATTAAACATTTGTGTGAAGGTTCATTAATATCTCTCAAACAGTTTTCCCAGAAAACAGCGGACAAACTATTTACATATTTTTTAAGGACAAGGGCCACAACTCTGAAATGAAAAATCAAATGAACCTCAGAATCAATTCAGCTTCAGATCTTGATGCATTAAACATTTGTGTGAAGTTTCATTAATATCAGTCAAATAGTTTTCCCAGAAAACAGCGGACAAGCAAAATGTTGACGGACGAACGAACGAACGAACGAACAAACGAACGAACAAACGAACGAACGAACGAACGAACGAACGAACGAACGAACGAACGAACGAACGAACGAACGGACGGACGGACAGGGCCACGACAATATACGACCACCTTTATTAGGTGGGCGTATAAAAATTGCATCTGATCTTGACCAAGGCGATTGAGCTTAGCAATTTAACAATTGTCACCTATTTATCTATTTTACTCTGCACATTCTTGATTTGATATTTCACATTGATCCACGTCCTTTTTCCGAGCGCTTTGCACATTTCCTGATTTTTCATGATTTCTTTTTTCCCTGGTAGACGTTTGCATCCTGGGACTAGGTAGGATGAAAACGCTTGAAATAGTGCTGTCTTCTCCTGACGGTTCCAAGCTCTATGAAGTTGCTTTTTTTTTCCTGTTTTAAAAATAAAGATGACAACGACTGCTAAATTTTCATTTAGTAAATTACGAAAATGATGATCATTCATGCAATTTTTTTTTAAGTTGAATCAGGGTCAATAACTCCATAATCCTTGAGATAACTCTCATGCATTTTATGTCACACACACCTATACATTGTAAGCAATTCACATGCAAAATTTGAACTGAAGTCATGAACAAATGTACAAGTAGTTTGCGACACAATATTTTCTAAGTTCAATCAGAGGCAGTAACTCCATAACCCTTGAGATAAATCTTGTGAATTTTATGTTAGTGTTACACAGTGTTAGCAATGTACATGTGAATCTGTGACAAAATGTAGAAGTAGTTCGCTCCACAAGATTTGGATGGACAGATAGACAGACTGATCAATCAACCGACCGACCGAGCAAATGACCGACCAACCGACTCCTATATAAGTCCTCTCAAACTTCGTTTGCAGATGTATAACAATCAAACACCACAGAAACTTTACATTTAACATGACTTAATGCACTTTAACATGTTCTCTAATCATGCCTAAGCTTGTCGGCTGGATCCGTTCTAGAATCACACAAAGATAGTAGTATTATGTAGCACTTTGATGTGCTACCTATACTGACACACACTCTCTCTCTCTCTCTCTCTCACACACACAAGAAAAAAAGACCTACCTTTTGTCGGAGTCTCCCTGTTGTCTGTAATCTCTTCTGTAATATTTGTTCTGTTGTTTTCACCCAAGATTTGACCCTGAACATCTGCATGGTCATTAACCTCTGAATACAAAAGAGATCTTATGTCTTTATATGTTTCCTACCTCAGGTCTTTAATTCTTGAAAGACTGGGAACCAAATAAAGGAATTACATGCTAAAGGCTTAACCCTTTCATATTTCAATACAGAAAATCTTTGTATGGCTATGAAGTTTAGGTTTAAATTTTTAAATAATACTTTCTTAAAGAGGAGGTCCCTACAATGATCGCATATTTTCAATAATATCATAAACCTTGGTATTTGTTATGCTCGATGATTATAATGAAGGTTACCAATTTGAACTTATATCGAAAAATGCCCCTGTGATACAAATAAACCCATTCCATAAATAACTGATAATTTTTGTTCTACAGCACAATATTATCGGCCTTTTTCGTTAAATTCTTCCGCGTTTTGCCGATGATCACCCGATCCCTCCATTGTTTATGCAATAGCTTTCTCGGAAGTGGTCGGAGAATCGCGAATAGGGCGAACAGTTACGAAACTAAACTCAGCCCGAATAAAACTGAAACATCGGGGAGTAAAACCGGGATCGGCAATACGAGGGTTGAGCGCAAGACTGTCGTAACTGCACTTTTTACTAAAAATGACTTTTTTTGATTTTTTACACTATTTTATAGTAGTACATAACCTGAAAAAATTCCAGAGCTATTCTCCCATTATTTAGATAGATATTCTGAAAATGCAGAAATGTAGTAACTCAAACAGACAAACATCTTGCACGCAAGACAGTAGTAACTCAAGTTACTACTGTCTTGCAAGAACATTAGTAATAAAACACACAAACTTTGACTTGCAATACTGTAGTAACTTGAGTTGCTACTGTATTGCAGGCACAAAGGCTACAAGTATACATGTTAACTAACTTGCAAAAGTGTAGTAACTTAATATTGTGACATCATAATTATTAAATTATGACAACAGATGTAAAGTGCTTGTGTGGTGGCCATAAAAAGGTCACCCCGTACTTCATTCTCAGTGTTGTTATATATATTCTGGTCCTTCAGGATCATCAATTTCAGTGATTTAAGTATTGAAAACTGAAACCACTTAAGCCGATGCTAGGGGGCATGAGCGTTGTTGCACTAATTATCAATTAATGTTCATGAACAAAATAGAGTCTGCAATTTTCTCTTTTTGCTTGCTGTCTTTACTTTGGAAGGATCTCATCTTATCAGAGTTTATCAAACTGATACTATAATTGCACTGAACAAGAAGAGTGTAGTGGACAATTGATTGATTGTGTATTTCTAAACAAGTAATGTACATAACTTCTGAGGTACTGGTAAGTTAAGCTGGAGTAAGGTAAAAATGCCATATATATTATTTCTAGGTATTAGGTAAAATGCCAGAGGTAAAAATGCCATAAGTAAAAATGCCAGATATATATAAAAACAATTTGGTAACATTGTATTTTGAATTTATGAAAGGAAAACCTATACATGTATTTAAGTTTTGAGTAATTTTGTTTGTTTAAAATGGTAAACTTGAAGAAAATGATAGGGGTGGGGACAAAATTTCTGTCCAGAATGCCAAGCAAATTGACCAACCAATGAAACCTATGGACACTGTTACACATTTGATTTTGGATCTCTTCATTTTCTTATAAATACCCCTAACAAACAGTGTATGAATGATGTGTGGCAGTGCTTTCAATACCTAATGAATATTAATGGATAGAATAGTTATGATGAAATATGGAAGGTGAAACATTGTAGCCATTTCAGAAAGTAAAGAAACAGATCTTTCAAATACCACTAGCAAACAGAGCAGACTCTGAACAGATGGCTCCTATAGGAGCTGTCTGATCTGGATCTACTCTGTTTGCACATGCATGGAAACACGTTTATATGAGGGAAAGGATTAAATCAGAAAACATAATACTCATTAAAAGGTTAAGTTTAACACATTGCATTTAATCTGAACAACATAATTAGATTTGATCTTTACCTCTTTCCCTGTTCTATATTTACTTTGATTTCCAAATACCTACTGAATATTCATGGAGAAAAAACTTATATTTTAATACGGAAGATGGAATAATTAAGCTATGTTAGATACTAGACATTGCTAGATTTATCAATTTCAATCTGCAAACAAACAGCAAACCCTGATCAGACAGCTCCTATAGGAGCTGTCTGATCTGGGTCTTCTCTGTTTACTGAGTACGGGGAAATGCGGGATTATGAGTGAACAGGTTAATTGACATCCCCATTCATATTTTACCCTCAAATTCACAGTTTGCAAGTAATCTGTAGTACATTGATAGTTCAGTTCCTTTGATTTGGGGTCTGAATCTATGATAACAAGATGTGTTTGTGAAACACTATGCCCCCTCATATATTTGACCTCTGACCTTGAAGGATGACCTTGACCTTGACATGTCACCCCTTAAAATGTGCAGTCTCATGAGATACACAAGCATGCCAAATATCAAGTCTCTATCTTTACTGGTCCAAAAGTTATGGCCAATGTTAAAGTTGGCGATTTGACCCATATATTTGACCTCTGACCTTGAAGGATGACCTTGACCTTGACACGGCACACCTCAAAATGTGCGGCTTTATGAGATACATATGTATGCCAAATATCAAGTCTCTATCTATACTGGCTCAAAAGTTATGACCAATGTTAAAGTTGCTGACAAACAAACAGACAAACAGACAAACGGACAAACAGACAGACAGACAGACAGACAGACAGGGCAAAAACAATATGCCCCCGACTATCGTCAATGGGGGCATAATAAAAATGATTTTATATATAACATTTAAATCGTTTTAAATTACCGAATTTGATTATTACCATAATTTTATATGATATTATAACATATTTTTTCACACAGTTTTCCTTTTATAAATACAATGTTACTAAATTGTTTATTTATATACCTCTGGCATTTTTCCCTATGGTATTTTTACCACTTTACCTGTGGCATGTTTACCTATGGCATATTAAAATTTTTAACTATGGCATTTTTACCTACATTCTTCAAGCTCTATTATGCCTGTCCTTCTTTTATTTTCTACCCTTGAGAAAATTTGTTGTTTTTCGAACAGTGTATATCCATATTTAAAGCTTGTTGAATGAGCCCTGAGATTAGGGTGTGCACTGTTTGCCTTATAAATTTAACAAAAAGGTATCTTAAGATGGAATATGTTACTTAATTCTTCTAGCCTGATTATAGTGAATAAATCTTGTTAACCTTATGTTGAAAAATTCTAAGTAGGGCCACATGAATAAGATTTTTAATAATCGGGAACAAACCTAATCTAGCTAACTTAAGCATTTGTAGAATGTGAGTGATATAATAATTATATATTAATTATTATATCACATATATTTTAATGATGACTAATTCTCATGTAGAACATGAGCATAAGTTGAACCAACTGATGCAGAAACATTGAACGGGCGTCTTTTGTCGGTTATCTCCCCAAATTCAATTATAGGTGGTGCTGATGCACCGAGCAGGTCCCACACCCAGATATTTTCTGATTTTATCAATCGTCACTGTATGTGTTTATTCATGATAAGATTGATCAACAAAATGATTTAAATCATGTAGATGAAATGAAAACTTCCTAAATTTTGAACATAAATACAGTTCTTTCAACCATTTTCCACAAACAGAGAAAAAAAGATAAATCTGACTTCAATGATATTGTGTATGCCCTTGTTTGTTAGATATACACTGTAGCTTTTATTTTAATATTTCTTCATGTTTGTTCATTTGAGAGTCCATACTTACTTTAATTATTACAAGTAAAACTTTGGTCAGTTTGTATGGAAATTATTAGGTGAAATTCGCCCACAAATAGTACATGCAAATTGCGATAAAAATACACATTGAAATTCTACAAATAATACACTTAAACAAGATATAACATTATGAAAAATAACTATTTTAACCCTTTCCTCCATGAAAATGACTTTCTATGCCTTTGCATACAGAGTAGATCAAGATCTAATTCTATAGTTCATACTTTTACAAAACATTCATGTGTTAATATGCCATTTAAAAATTAATCTAATATTCTTGATGCCATCATTTCTTACATGAATATTCATGGAGTAAATGGTTAAAATGTTCAAGCAGTTTGATCCAGATTAGATTGTAAAAAAAGTATTATGACTGATTAGAATTCATACTATTTGACCCAATACACTGTGCTTTTGCTGTGTTCCGAATATATTTCTAATTTATATCAGAGTGAGTGAGTGAGTTGGGTTAACGTCCGACCAAACAGTATTTCAGTTGTTTGCAGACGGCACCCGCATGAGACAAGTTATAGTGCTGCCTCACTGAAATACCCCTGCCGTGGGCATATGGCAAGGGCACCCCACCCAGTCACATTATCCTGACAACGGGCCAACCAGTCCTAGAACTACAACTTTTAATGTTGAGCGTAGACAAGGGAGCTACAGAATCACCTCAGATGTCAAATAAAATTAAAATATTTAACCCTTACAAAATGTAGGACACCAGTCTATAAGACATCTACTAATTTTGACCCTGACGTGTGCTTTCTAGAGGTTTTTCATCAGCATCTGCATTGTTTGTTTTGTAAACATCATTCAGATTAAAATTAAATTCTTTCAGTCATTCTATGACTATCATTCTTATTGGTGACTTTTTATTATAATAGCTTCTGATATTATCCAAATTGTATTAATTTTTCATGAATTTACATGTAAGAAATGATGTCATCATGAATATCAATTAAATTAATTTTGTAATCATATATTAACACAGGGAATTTTGGGCATGGCAGAAACTGTGAAATCAGATCTATATTATATCATAGCAAACAGAGCAGATCCTGATCAGATGGCTCCCTAATGATCTGTCTGATCTGGGTCTTCTCTGTTTGCATAGTCATTAAAAGGCATATTATGGGTTAAATGATTTAAAAAAGACATTTTAACATTTAAGTAGCGGTCTGAAATGTGGTTAGTCAGTTCAGTCATGCATTTCTGTCGGTTTCTTAGGTTTTGGGTAAAACTGATCACTTATCTGCATTTTTAAAAACATGCAAGCTAGATAACAAAATAAAACTTGAAAATGCATACAATTATACTGTTAAATCCTTAGTTATTCTCAACATTAAATCATGTGTGTAATCAGTTCGAAATCAATCAATAATGGATAACAAAATTGTATCAAAGGACCTACTCAGTGGCAGCGTCACCTAGTTAGACAGGGACAGATAACCAACAAAAAACGCCCATTATTCCAACAACACAATACTAATTCTACCTCATCAGTAAGCTTTAAGGTTCTGTGTGATTTACAGGAAAGATGATAAATGAAGAAAATGCTTATAACCAGACAATAGAATTGCTTATAAGATGCCTAAATATATATATACATGTATTTAAAAAACAGCATCAATTTTGGATGTCATAAACAGTGTATACTCAGATCAGCCACTCTGCTTATAAATATATAAGTATAGTGACTGGTAAGTTTTCACTGCCACACACTAGCAGCTAAAATAGCTTCCAACTATTTTTGACACATGCCTCATCATCATTACTAAAATAATTAGATAGTTTTGTTTCTTCAGTTTAAAGTTCAGATTTAGATAAGACAGACTGTATATCAAAGGTTTGATGGAAAACTATACTTGACTTTAGTGACGGAGTTACAATATATTTACACCAAGCCCTCTATATACAGACAGTGCAGAGTCTGGTCAGACAATTCCTTCAGGAGCTTCTGATCAGGGTCAAAACTTATTTGTACTAGCTTGAATATATGCTTAGGATAGCATCAGAATGATTATAATGATATATATTTATATGGGAGGAGCTTATATATATTGTTGCAACTCATAATACAATGTCGGAATGGGTTCATATTTCTTTCTTTTGCTTCACCAAATCCTAGGGTGTGAGATGTTAGAATCACCATACCATAGGGCATGGTAGTGAAATAAGGACTAGCATCAAACATTTGATCAAGCAACAAATGTATATGATATAATGCTATTATTTAGTGTGTGTGTGTGTGTGTATGTGTTTAAAAGATGGTTCATAACTTGAGACTTTTAGGCTCACGTCGGGTCCGAATGACATGCTGTTCAAAATAAAACTGATGTTTATATGAAAAAAAAACAGCCAAAGTTAGTTAAAATATAGTTTATTTTTCTAAATAAAATGCCCTGATGGATTTTTTTTCTCTTTAATCAGAGAGTTACAACAGTCTTGCATGACTTAATTTGTCTTATTCTTGTCAAGCTGTGCATGCAAGACTGTCGTAACTCAAGTTGCTACAGTCTTGCAGGCAAATTAACCCCCAATATTTGCCAAATTTAGCGCAAGAGTGTAGTAACTCATCAAGATACAGAAATATCAAAAAGTACTGGAGCTTTATTTATTTAACTCAGCCTGGATTTATTTATCTCTCTTTTAATGCATGAATAGCAAAGGTTTTGAATTTATTACGATTTTTACACGAATAAGGAAGTTTTTTGCTTCTCCTGTAAACTTTCATAAAATAGAGTTACTACAGTCTTGCGCTCAGCACTTTGATGTGCTACCTATACCGACACACACTCTCTCTCTCTCTCTCTCTCACACACACAAGAAAAAAAGACCTACCTTTTGTCGGAGTCTCCCTGTTGTCTGTAATCTCTTCTGTAATATTTGTTCTGTTGTTTTCACCCAAGATTTGACCCTGAACATCTGCATGGTCATTAACCTCTGAATACAAAAGAGATCTTATGTCTTTATATGTTTCCTACCTCAGGTCTTTAATTCTTGAAAGACTGGGAACCAAATAAAGGAATTACATGCTAAAGGCTTAACCCTTTCATATTTCAATACAGAAAATCTTTGTATGGCTATGAAGTTTAGGTTTAAATTTTTAAATAATACTTTCTTAAAGAGGAGGTCCCTACAATGATCGCATATTTTCAATAATATCATAAACCTTGGTATTTGTTATGCTCGATGATTATAATGAAGGTTACCAATTTGAACTTATATCGAAAAATGCCCCTGTGATACAAATAAACCCATTCCATAAATAACTGATAATTTTTGTTCTACAGCACAATATTATCGGCCTTTTTCGTTAAATTCTTCCGCGTTTTGCCGATGATCACCCGATCCCTCCATTGTTTATGCAATAGCTTTCTCGGAAGTGGTCGGAGAATCGCGAATAGGGCGAACAGTTACGAAACTAAACTCAGCCCGAATAAAACTGAAACATCGGGGAGTAAAACCGGGATCGGCAATATGAAACACATGGATATGTTGTCATTATAGACGGTAATTTGATGGGGCTTTTTGTGATATACTACTTTTCAGCATATAAACAAATGAGTTTTGTATATTTTAAGTGTTTGTGAAATGCGTCAAATGTAGGGACATCCCCTTTAAGCAATCAAAATATCACACCATCTTTGAGCAAAAATATGGCCTCAAATAGTGTAAACAAGACTTTTATAAGATTTGACCTAGTGACCTACTTTTTACCACAAATCCAACCATGTTCAAACTCGTTTAAGATATCAAGGCAAATATTCTGACCAAGTTTCAGGAAGGTTGAGCCAACAATGTGACCATTAGAGTGTAAACTTGATCAAACGTGATCGAGATATCATCAAGACAAAGTGAAACATTCTGATCAAATGTTATCAGATTGGGCCAAACATGTGACCTCTGGAGTGTAAAAGAAGTTTTACTAACTTGTAAGACTTGACCTAGTGACAAACTTTATGACCCCTCAAACTTGGATCTTGTTATCAACAAAATAAATATTCTGACACAAATTTTCAAAGGATCAAATTGTTGACGACGGACGACAAACACCAATGGACGACGGACATCAGGCGGATCACAAAAGCTCACCATAGCACAAAGATTGGCCTAAATTGTTCATCTGAATAGTTTACCGAAATTGAGAAATTGTGTAGAAAATTGCCCCCTAGAGTAAAACCAAATTTCATTTAAGTTTGGGGCTAGTGATCTGTTTTAATCTGACCTACCCAAGTGCACTAAATCTTTAGATAATCATTTTTCAATTTAAAACTTGTGGGCTGTGATAGCCCTGGAATACTCAACCTGTTTTACTTGCCTTTGATGCATACCAATACCGTAAATAAATATTTTGGCCACTTTAACATTGTTCATACAGACTTTCCCAACACAAAATCAGGGTCTTTTTAGGGACTCCATTCACTTAATTTAGGGTCTCAAAGTATGTCGCAGCTTACGGTATGTTTTTGACTATAACTCATTTCTAATAAGTTTCTAATAAGTACACTTACACCTACCTAATACCTTTAGAAACTGTTTTCAGCTCTGTTACCTTGTCACTGATCTTACTTTCCAGCTTTGTATTTAGAACGCATTCCCAGATGAATCCCCCACCCTTCAAAACTTCTCATCAGATTTACATCGATCTCAAAAACGGCCCAGAGTGAAACAAATGCGGATTTCTGCGGAGAGTTCTGATCCCTGAATTATTATACGTTTGAAATGAAAATTATGGCCAGGAAATCAAAGTTTTAGGACCAGTGTGAACAAATATATGGCCTTTTTAGGGCCCATCTTCAAATTTAGGGACTATTCAAGACACCCGTTCAAATTTAGGACCTTTTCAAGACTGTATGAACTATGTTTCATGAATATTGGGCAAAAATTACTGCTTTCTATGGCAATCTTTAATAATAGTGTACATGTTTTGATACTGAATGAGCCACAGCAAGGGGAAATGTGCCTTATTGTATTACAAAAAGTATAGACCTAGACTGGCTGCCGCATAACCGCTGTGGCATCTGATCCAGTCTACAATGGTTTGCATTAGTTTTAGTTTGTATATATATACTATACAGTTTATTCTGATATGGTGAATACATATCAGATTGGGTGTTGCATTAGTGACGTGGTTGCTGATCCGTTTCTGAACTGTTTGAAGCATAAGGCCTATTTTATCTTGACACTGCTTGAGTATGAAAGCTGTATAAAGCTTAGCATATTCAAGTACTTAATGCAAAACAGTATTCAATGCAATACAGTATCCGTCCGCTTTCAGCAGGGAATAAGGGCAATATATGATTTCTGTGTATCAAAGGGGTATAACTTCTAAAAGCAACATGCCGTCTGAAAAAGTAATGCATGGGAACGATGCCATGGTGATAACAAATATTAATGTTGAGTTTCACTGAATTCTGTCAGTCCGTTACCGAGATATAGCATTGGACGGGAAAAAATTGTGATTTTTGACCTTAAATGATATAAGAACTCCTAAATGACACAAGCGATCTGGGAAAGGTATACATAGGAATGATTCCCCAGTTATAACAAATATTCTTGTTGAGTTTCATTGAATTCTGTCAATTCGTTACAGAGATATATAGTATTGGACGTGAAAAATGTCGTTTTTGCGTATTAAATGGCAACAACTCCTACAGCCACAAGCCATCTTGAAAAGTTGTACATGGGTACCATGCCCCAGTGACAACAAATATTCATGTCGAGTTTCACTGAATTATGTCAATCCGTTACAGAGATTCGCATCGGACCGAAAAAAATTCAGTTTTTTTGCATACCAAAGGGCAATAACTCCTAGATGCAACAAGCAATCTGAAAAAGTAATACATGGGAACGATGCCCCAGTGAAGACAATTATTCATGTCTAGTTTCATTGAATTCTGTCAGTCCGTTACAGAGATATGGCACCGGACGGGAAAAAAAATGTCATTTTTCCGTAAAAAAGGGCAATAACTCCTTAATGCCACAAGAGATCTGGAAAAGTAATACATGGGAACGATGCCCTAGTGATAACAAATATTCATGTCGAGTTACATTGAATTATGTCAATGCGTTACAGAGATACGACATCAAACGGAAACCAGACGGATGGACAAACCCAAAACAATACCCCTCTGCCTTTGGTAGGGGATAATAAGATCAAGTATGCAATGTGGAGTCCAAATTCCGGGTCCAAATTTAGGCTAAAAACTTACTTGCATTATTTTGCAAGTAGCAAATAAATAAACTGGCAAATCAAAATTCAACTTGCATTTTCTGCATTATTATGAATTTTATATAATCGCTTTCTTAAAAGTTTCATTGGCAAAATATTGCAAGTACCAAATTTTGGCACTGTTAAATATTGTCATTGTTATGCATATGTAATTTCTGCGAATTATTTGCGGAATTTAGCGGATGCCTTCACACCACAATTTTTTTTTTCTACCATCCCCACAGGCTACTCCACTTCCTCACTAACCAACACTAACGAGAGTATTAATTTTTCCAACCCCTGGCATGATTATCAACTGACACCGATATCGGCATATGCTTATGATGTTTATTCTATTTTGTGACTGTGTGCATTGCACAGTGTTGAAACAAAGGCATAATTATATAAGCTCTACAAATGGCGACACCTTTTGAGCATTCTGTCTTTCACACATGTTTATTGTTCCAATTAGTTTAACTGGTGAACAAATCGAAGATTCCCAGCATCTTTTAGCAACATCCAATTAAATAAGCCGTTATTTTCAAGATTCCATTTTGAAAAACGTTTTGTGTTTACAAGAAATTTTAACATAAATATACTGATGTTTGAAAATAGCACTTGTCATGAATTTATGTAATAGATTTGTAGAAAATGGTTAGCGATACAGACAGTAGAAAATGGTTAGCGATAGCCAGTAGAAAATGGTAAGTGATAAAGACAGTAGAAAATGGTTAGCGATAAAGACAGTAGAAAATGGTTAGCGATAAAGACAGTAGAAAATGGTAAGCGATAGACAGTGGAAAATGGTTAGCGATAAAGACAGTAGAAAATGGTTAATAAAGACAGTAATTAATGGTTAGCAATAAAGACAGTAGTCTAGAAAATGGTTAGCAATAAAGACAGTAGATAATGGTAAGCGATAGACAGTAGAAAATGGTTAGCGATAGACAGTAGAAAATGGTTAGCGATACGGACAGCAGAAAATGGTTAGCGATAGACAGTAGAAAATGGTTAGTGATAAAGACAGTAGAAAATGGTAAGCGATAGACAGTAGAAAAAGGTTAGCGATAAAGACAGTAGAAAATGGTTAGCTATAGACAGTAGAAAATGGTTAGCGATAAAGACAGTAGATAATGGTTAGCAATAAAGACAGTAGAAAATGATTAGCAATAAAGACTGTAGTAGCCTATATATAAACTCTATTCTAGACTTCATCATCTACCATCAGTCAGTAGATTCTCTAAGAAATGAAATCAAGATTACTTAATAAGTAGCACATTTAGTGTGCTACATACACTGAAACACACACACATTGAAAAACATACCACTGTCTGATTCCATGCAATGTAGAGCATCCACGTGTAAAATATCAGGCACATCATTAGGCACATGTGGTATAAAAAGAATGGGCTTTTGTTGTTGCAGTAGTCTACATAAGGATACTTCTGTTTTTAATTCTATCTGCCCTAAGCCAGATAACTGCTCATTAAGTAAGGTTAAATATCCTCTTTGGAATCTAGCACTTAATTTCAATGTTGCCTGTAGATTTATCTTGTAACTAGAAATGTGTCCAATGGATAGAGAGGCCCCGCTTGGCACCTTGACCGGAAAACCCTTAAGTACAATTCCAAGCTAGCGCTTCACATAAGCCCAAATTTGCTTATTTCAGTATGGGTTTAGTACCTGAATCATGCTTTCTAAAAAATTAAAGGGTACTTCTTAACATTTTTATGGCAAATGAAGTATTTTCTCTATTTTCCACAAAAATATTTTGAAACTGCTGACAACTGATCAAACTCTTTTCATAAATTAAATCTAATTGAAGCTATCTGTCAAACAAGAGGGCCATGATTATGTGAACTTCATATGTAGCTTGTACAAGAGAGTTAATTTAGAGGTAAAATCGGTGGTAGAACGTGAACAACCAAGGCAGATCTGATGTTATCTTTTTCTTTATTTACCGACGTTTCGACACTTACAAGTGTCTTCTTCAGGGTAATCATGAAAATTTTACAAAATACTGTCTACTAAGGTACAAGTTTTTGGGTGGCCCAAGAGAGTTAATTGTAAGATTGATATGCACTAACCCTTTATTCCATAAATGTACCTTTGTATGCCTCTGTAATAGTCAATTTATGAAACCATTGTGATAAATAGAGCATTTGTCCCATAGGGGCAACTACTCTTTTTATCACAATGGTTTAAAATTTAAACAATTGTGAAATTTTCCTTTTCTCTAATTAATGCTCATTTTAGGTAGATTTATTAAAAGAGGTAAGATCTAAAAATAGCCTATGGGGGAATGGGTTAAAAACAGTGTGAACAGACAGTAATTCTGAAGCAGACAACATAACAGTGAACAGGAACTTGACCTCTTGCATAAGACTAATCCAAGCTATCTGCAGTCCAAGATAGAGGGAGAAACCCTTAGACTGTAGAAGGCTATTATAAAGTATAACCCACAGGACAGGGCATGGCCAAATTTAACCTCAGAACTATGATATTAACACAATTTATAAAGATATACTAAGTAAATATATACACCAAATATCTAAGCTCTGGGACTTGTAGTTTTTGACAAGTAGATTTTTAAAGCTTTCCCTATGCCTATAACTACTAAGTGAACCCAACACTCTGCTAGTGCTAAAGAAAACTTAAACAACAGTCTGCTTCAAACAAGAGGGCCAGAATGGCCCTGACATCGCTCACCAGGCAATCAGAGGAGAAGATGTTCAAAGTTTTCACTATATGTTTCTAGAGAAAACTAGCCATCCCTGGGGCGGACCAATTTTGATCCAAGGGGCAAAATTTATAAACTTTTGTAGAGGACCTGAACATGATGGTATGTGCCAAATATGAAAGCTGAGAACCGTTCAGTTTCAGAGAAGAATATATTCAAAGTTTTACCATATATTTCTATTGAAAACTGGCTACCCCTGGGGCGGGGCCAATATTGACCCCAGGGGCATAATTTATAAAAAATTTGTAAAGGACCTGAACATGATGCTATGTGCCAAATATGAAAGCTGAGAACCTTCCAGTTTCAGAGGAGAAGATTTTCAAAGTTTCACTATATGTTTCTATTGAAAACTGACCACCCCTGGGGCGGGGCCAATTTTGACCCCAGGGGCATAATTTATACATATTTTGTTGAAAACAAGGCACCCTGGGGCAGGGCCAATTTTGACCCCAGGGGCAAAATTCAAATACCTTTTTTAGAGGACCTAAACATTATGCTATGTACCAAAGATGAAAGCTGAGAACTCTGTAGATTCAGAGGAGAAGATTTTTAAAGGTTCAAATTGTTGACGCGGGTCGACGGACGACAACGGACATCAGGCAATCACAAAAGCTCACCCTGAGCACTTTGTGCTCTGGTGAGCTAAAACGCCTTTGATCTACGCCTCTGTAATAGTCACTTTATGAAACCATTGTGATTAATAGAGCTTCGTAGGATTAAATGCTCTATTTATCACAATGGTTTAAAATCTACACCATTTGAAATTTTCCTTGTCTCTAATTAACGCCCCTTATCAGTAGATTGATTCAAAGAGGTAGGATCTGAAAAAAGCCTTTGTGATAAATAGAGCATTTGCTCCATAGGAGTAAATGCACTATTTATCACAATGGTTTCAAATCTACACAATTCTGAAATTTTCCTTTTCTCTAATTAACCCTTTCCCTCATATAAACACGTTTTCACGCATTTGCAAACAGAGTAGACCCAGATTTACCTCTTTGAATAAGCAGACAACATTTCTAACAGATGACAAACTATCACTGCTTAGCATGACTTGACCGAAATTAGCACACAGTTTGGAATCTGATCTGACGCATACTGGTATGTAACTTTATATGTCGTTTGTATTTGAGTTAATTTACTACTATGGAGCAAATGCTCTATTTATCACAATGGTTTGAAATCTACACAATTCTGAAATGTTCCTTTTCTCTAATTAATGCTCCTTATCAGTAGATTTATTCAAAGAGGTAGGATCTGAAAAAAGCCTTTGTGATAGAGTATTTGCTAACCATTGTGATAAATAGGGCATTTGCTCCATAGGAGTAAATGTTCTATTTATCACAATGGTTTCAAATCTACACAATTCTGAAATGTTCCCTTTTCTATAATTAATGCTCCTTATCAGAAGATTTATTCAAAGAGGTAGGAAAAAAGCCTTTGTGATAAACAGAGCATTTGCTCCATAGGAGTAAAATCTCTATTTATCACAATGGTTTCAAATCTACACACTTTTCTCTAATTAATGCTCCTTATCAGTAGATTTATTCAATGAGGTATAATAGTCACTTTATGAAACCATTGTGATAAATAGAGCATTTGCTCCATAGGAGTGAATGCTCTCTTTATCACAATGGTTTCAAATCTACACAATTCTAAAATTTTCCAAGAGGTAGGATCTGAAATAGCCTATGAGGGAATGGGTTAAAAACAGTATGAACAAACACACTAATTCTGAAGCAGACACCTTTATAGAGTTTTGACCAGGAACTTGCCCTCTCCAGTGATTACATAACACAGATGGAGTATCTGCATTCCTTCTATCTCAGAGGAACCTTTATAGTGTAAAAGTTAGTGTAAAAGTCTATTTTAAAGTATAACCAACAGGGCAGGGCCAATTTTAACCTCAGAACTATGATATTAACCAATGTCAATAAGGTATACTAAGTAAATCTATATACCAAATATCTAAGCTCTGTGACATGTAGTGTTTGACAAGAAGATTTTTGAAGTTTCCCCCATGCATAATCTAAGTGAGCCCAGCATTCTGCTACTTGTACAGAAAACAACAGTCAGCTAGAGAAAACTGGCCACCCCTGGGACCATGGCGGGGCAAATTTTGATTCCAGGGACATAATTTATATCACTTTTGTAGAGGACCTATAGGTGATGCTATGTGCCAAAGATGAAAGCTGAGAACCCTGTAGATTCAGAGGAGAAGACTTTTAAAGGCTCAAATTGTTGACGACGCACAACAAACGACGACAGACATCAGGCCATCACAAAAGCTCACCCTGAGCACTTTGCAGGCCTCATAGTGGCATGTCACAAAAAAGTAGGAGAAAAGTAGGAACTCAAACCATAAAAAAGTAGGAGAAAAGTAGGAAAAAAGTAGGAATTCAAACAATAAAGTAGGAACTTCTAAACACAAAGCTATACCTTATATCATATAATAGGTTTCAGTTTACCTCACTCTTAGACCACTGGGTGCTGAATTGGAAAGCTCTTTGCTTCTGCAGTACTTTGAGGGGCACACACAAGTCACATACCAACCTTATGAAGAAGCAGGGGGAAGACTGTTCTTAGTAACCATCACAGCACTGCACAATCAAAGAGCCTTTCAACTCAGCATCCAGCTCTCCCCACCCTCCCCTTCTGCAAAATATACAATTTCATATACCACAATCAAATGTTATTGACCAGAGCCTACCCTAAGATCTTAGGATGGGGTGACATATTGATTCATAAGGGGTGGGTGCGGGAGGGGTTTCCCCTCCTGCCAAGCGCTGCGGCGAAAATTTTGAAAAAAATGGGATTATCATAGTGAATATGTTGTATTTTAATTCAAAGGAGGCATTTCAGAAATGGTTGTCTTCAATCCCGTCCTTGAATGTTCTTGCCTATGAAGGAGATAGACTCTACAGTGTCTCTAAAATTCCTAAGTAAAGAAACAAGAGGGCCATGATGGCCCTGTATCGCTCACCTGGTTTGCTTTGTTTTCTATATCAAAGCTCTGACCATATTAGTTTCAGAGAAGATGTGTGAACTGAAGATTTCACTATATAACTCTTTGTAAACCGACAACCCAAAGGGCAGGGTCACTTTTACCCTGGGACAATAATTAAACAATATTTGAGGAGATCTACTAGATAATGCTACAAAACAAATATCACACAACTAATCCTTTTGGTTTCAGACAAGTGGCTTTTTAAGCTTTTACTATATAATCCTTTGTAAAACTTGTGACCCCCAGGGTAGAGCCAGTTTGACCCCAGAGGCAAACTTTGAACAATCTTTGTAGAGGTCCATCAGATGACGCTTCATACCAAATGTGGTTAAGCTCTAGGCCTTACGGAATTTGACAATAAGATTTTTAAAGTTTTCAGTAAAATTTGTGACCCCCGGGGCAGAACCAATTTTGACCCTAGGGGCCTAATTTGAACAATCTTGATAAAGGTTTACTAGATGGTGCTACATACCAAACATCACAGCTCTAAGCCTTTCAGTTTCGGACAAGAAGAATTTTAAAGTTTTTACTATATAATCTTACGTGAAACTTGTGACCCCATGGTGATTCTGCATACCAAATATGGTAGCCCTATGCCTAACAGCTTTTTTTCCAAGAAGATTTTTTAAGTTTTTAGTTCTTTTTGGACATGGCAACCAGTGTTCTGCATGGAATCAAATTCTTTGAACAACTTTGGAAGAGGTTGACCCAAGGAACATTCTTGCGAAGATTGGTAAAAACCAAGAAAGCAGTTTAGATGTCATTTTAAGAAAACAAGAGGGCCAGAATGGCCCTGAAGCGCTCACCAGACAATCAGAGGAGAAGATTTTCAAAGTTTTCACTATATGCTTTTATAGAAAACTAGCCGGCCCTGGGGCGGGCCAATTTTGACCCCAGGGACATAATTTATATAACTTTTGTAGAGGACTTGAACATGATGCTATGAGCCAAATATGATATCTGAGAACCTTTCAGTTTCAGAGGAGAAGATTTTCAAAGTTTTCTCTATATGTTTCTACTGAAAACTACCCACCCCTGGGGCGGGGCCAATTTTGACCCCAGGGCCATAATTTATATAACTTTTGTAGAGGACCTGAACATGATGCTCTGTGCCAAATATGAAAGCTGAGCGCCTTCCAGTTTCAGAGGAGAAGATTTTCAAAGATTTCACTATCTGTTTCTATTGAAAACTTCCCACCCCTGGGGCGGGGCCAATTTGAACCCCAGGGCCATAATTTATATAACTTTTGTAGAGGACCTAAACATGATGCTATGTGCCAAATATGCAAGCTGAGAGCCTTCCAGTTTCAGAGGAGAAGATTTCAAAGATTTCACTATTTGTTTCCATTGAAAACAGCCCACCCCTGGGGCGGGGCCAATTTTGACCCCAGGGCTATAATTTATATAACTCTTGTAGAGGACCTGAACATGATGCTCTGTGCCAAATATGAAAGATGAGAGCCTATCAGTTTCAGAGGAGAAGATTTTAAAGATTTCACTATTTGTTTCTATTCCGAAAACTACCCACCCCTGGGGCGGGGCCAATTTTGACCCCAGGGTCAAAATTAATATAACTTTTGTAGAGGACCTGATCATGATGCTATGTGCCAAATATGAAAGCTGAGCGCCTTCTTGTTTCAGAGGAGAAGATTTTCAAAGATTTAACTATATATTTCTATTGAAAAATGCCCACCCCTGGGGCGGGGCCAATTTTGACCCCAGGGCCATAATTTATATAACTTTTGTAGAGGACCTGAACATGATGATCTGTGCCAAATATGCAAGCTGAGAGCCTTCCAGTTTCAGAGGAGAAGATTTTCAAAGATTTCACTATTTGTTTCCATTGAAAACAGCCCACCCCTGGGGCGGGGCCAATTTTGACCCCAGGTCTATAATTTATATAACTCTTGTAGAGGACCTGAACATGATGCTCTGTGCCAAATATGAAAGATGAGAGCCTATCAGTTTCAGAGGAGAAGATTTTAAAGATTTCACTATTTGTTTCTATTCCGAAAACTACCCACCCCTGGGGCGGGGCCAATTTTGACCCCAGGGTCAAAATTAATAAAACTTTTGTAGAGGACCTGATCATGATGCTATGTGCCAAATATGAAAGCTGAGCGCCTTCTTGTTTCAGAGGAGAAGATTTTCAAAGATTTCACTATATATTTCTATTGAAAAATGCCCACCCCTGGGGCGGGGCCAATTTTGACCCCAGGGCCATAATTTATGTAACTTTTGTAGAGGACCTGAACATGATGATCTGTGCCAAATATGCAAGCTGAGAGCCTTCCAGTTTCAGAGGAGAAGATTTTCAAAGATTTCATTATTTGTTTCCATTGAAAACTGCCCACCCCTGGGGCGGGGCCAATTTTGACCCCAGGGCCATAATTTATATAACTTTTGTAGAGGACCAGAACATGATGATCTGTGCCAAATATGCAAGCTGAGAGCCTTCCAGTTTCAGAGGAGAAGATTTTCAAAGATTTCACTATTTGTTTCCATTGAAAACTGCCCACCCCTGGGGCGGGGCCAATTTTGACCCCAAGGCCATAATTTATATAACTTTTGTAGAGGACCTGAACATGATGCTCTGTGCCAAATATGAAAGATGAGAGCCTTCCAGTTTCAGAGGAGAAGATTTTCAAAGATTTCACTATTTGTTTCTATTGAAAACTTCCCACCCCTGGGGCGGGGCCAATTTTGACCCCAGGGTCATAATTTATATAACTTTTGTAGAGGACCTGAACATGATGCTATGTGCCAAATATGAAAGCTGAGAACCTTCTGGTTTCAGAGGAGAAGATTTTCAAAGGTTTACTATATGTTTCTATTGAAAACTTTCAACCCCTGGGGCGGGGCCAATTTTGACCCCAGGGGCATTATTTATATAACTTTTGTAGAGGACCTATAGGTGATGCTATGTACCAAAGATGAAAGCTGAGAACCCTGTAGATTCAGAGGAGAAGATTTTTAAAGGTTCAAATTGTTGACGCGGGACGACGGACGACGACGGACGACGGACATCAGGCGATCACAAAAGCTCACCCTGAGCACTTTGTGCTCTGGTGAGCTAAAAATTGATAATGAACGACAACAGACACAACAGACAATAGCTCACATTGGCACTTCATACTAGGTGAGCTAAAAAATAATAATATTCCTCTGAGTACTCTCATTTACTCTAACCCTAGAGTATAGGGTTTGTTGACCAGATGATTCATAATATTTAATGCATAATCAGTAAATCTTAACATTACCTATTATTGAATCACAATCATAAATGACAGCAATTGGCAAACTAATTTAAGGTTTTGTTGTTTTTTTCTCTTTTTTTTTCTCCAGTTCAAGTGAAAAAGTAGGAATAGTAGGAGCTTTTTTTTGAAAAGTAGGAAAAAGTAGGAGCACTTTAAAAAAGTAGGAAATAGTAGGAAAAAGTAGGAAAAGTAGGAGTCGCTATGATCCCTGACTTTGTGCTCTGGTGAGCTAAAAAAGAAAATTTGGAAAAGTGGGATAACTCGCAGTATTGATGCAAGAGTTATGAAGCTTGTGCATGATACTTCTACTCAACAAGCTCTTCCATAAATGGAATTTCATCAGAAAAGTTTCAGTAGGACAGGAGTAATAGACCAATAAATGAGGGCGACGGAAAAAGTTAGACGTGACGTGACATGACGGACAGACAGATGCCTGAAAAGTGATACTTAAGTGTCGCCTCTGCATACAGCAGGTGAGACAAAAACAATGTCATGATCTAAATATAGCATATGAGTTAATTAATTAAGTCTGCCTCTCATGATATACTTACCATTTACTGTCATTGCATGTGAATATACGTCATCAAAAGGAACACTATGAGACTTTTGTAGTTTTCCTGTTTCAGCTGCAACAAGAATACTTGCAACTTTAGAGAGTTCGACTGTTTTGTTAGACATTCTGTACCATCGTTTGTGCACATCAATTGTGTGGCCCATGTGATCTGTTATCCAACGGAGTTCAGCTTCAGTCATGTCTATCAATTGCAGAGTTGTGGATAAGTATTTTCTCAGATTTGTAGCAGTTATTAAAGAACTATGCTTTAGTCCAGCTTCATTACAAATTTGCCTTACACACTCAGACCCCCTCATATAATCATTTGAATTCTTGTGCAGCCTACCAAAAACATATGGATTGTTAGGATTAGAGATCACAGATTTTCTGTGCTCAAGCAATATGTTAATTGCTACAACAGTTTCATTGGGAAAGAGAACAGGGACCTTTTTCAGACCCTTTCCAAGAACATACCCTAGTCTCATTCTCCCAGCCAAAAGTTTCTCTTCTTCAGGAAGTGCATCTATTTCTTCTTTGTGGATACCCTTGCCCTGATGTATGCTTGACCATTGTGTTAATTTGAGCTTTCCAGGCTCCCCACCTCTTCTTGCATTAAATGAAATCAGTCTTGCAAGAACACATGTTTGAAGTTGTTTGTAATTACTGTGGTCACATTCAGTCTGTACTTCAGAAGTCAAATCACGGATTCGTCCCACACAGTAATTCTTCAATTTGGTAATATCATTTGTGAGCGGCAAACAATTGTCTTCTTGATTTTCTTTTTCAACTTTATTTGACTCTCTGCAGCGTTTTTGAATTTTTGGCCACTCAATATTGCAATTCATCAACATTTTCTTGGCCTTCTTCAGAAGGCCATCATCATCTTTACTTAAAGCATAGCCTTCAAAAGCTGCAATCAGTCCCCTAATTCCCTGGCCACACTTGATGCCAATGTTTGCTTTCCCCACTGTGATTTTGTCTTGTTCATATTTGAATTCAGCCACAGCTCTTATACTTGTGGCTAATATTTCCCAATTGACATGGTCAATCAATTCCATCCATGTGAGGTTTTCATTGTTTGAAATATCCCTTGCTTTGAGCAGAAGTTTTGCAAGCAATCTTACTGTCCATGATACATCTGTATACGCTTTTCCCTCCTCTAACAAACTTTTGGTATACAGTTGCATTAGCCTGTCTTGTTTCACAATCATGTAGGCATCATCTTTGGTTTTCATTTTCCCATAGAAATTTTCTAAAAGAGCTGACGAGTTTGCATTTGAAAAGGAAACTGAATGAACCGTTGAACTAACTGTTCGGATATGTGATTGGATGCAGTTTTTCTGTCTCTCTTTGCCTGTGAAGACAGAAGATTTGCAATTTTTTGTATGTCTCCACAGATCCTTTGACAAAAAGTATCCGTAACAGTAAATGCAGGGCTTATACTCTTCTGGCTTACGATTACTTCCAGTTCTTTTTGATACTTGCAATTCGCCACCTATCTCCATTGCCCTAATATTGGCTTTGTATGCCCCTTTATTTAAAAGCACTTTCCATATTGCCCTCCTCTCTGTTGACCCTTTAGGCTTAGACAAAGCTTCTTTAACAAGATCATCATCCCTGTGAGCAACAGTTGCGTGTCTTGGAACATCGCACACGTTTTTATCACAAATAAAACAGGTGTGTTTCCTTTTGAAGTCCCTCTGCCCCTTAGATAGATCAGCTCTTCTCTTTTCAACTGTAATAACTGAAAATATTTATAAAAAGACAACATTCAGTACTTGGCATAAACAAAACTTCAAAAACATATAGGAATACTGAGAACAAGCTATGTCACTTTAGTGACATATTACCCCTAAGTGGCTATTTTCAATCTTTGAAGACTAAACTTCAATAGTTTTTTTAGAAACAGGCCCATGAACAGAATCACATATGGACAGGGAAATCACTATATGCCTCTCGAATCTATAGATGACGGCGCTAGGGCACAGTTTTTTAATATTTCTTTGATCCTCACTCCAATATTTTGATCATAAAAAGTTACTGACCAAGCTCTTTTCATAAATGAAATATAACTGAAGTTATCTGCCAAAAAAAGAAAAAGATAAGGGGGTAGCTCTCATAGTATTGAGCAATAGTTATGAACCTTGCACAACATACTTTAACTCGTAAAGCTCTTTCCAAAAATGGAATTTCATCTCAAAAGTTATCTGATGGAAAAGAAAATATGGAAAAAGGGAATAACTCTCACAGTATTAATGCAAGAGTTATGAACCTTGTGCAAGACACTTCCACTCACCAAGTTCTTTCCATAAATGAAATATCATCTGAAAAACATCAGTAGAACAGACAGACAGCTTAAACCACAAATTTCGAATGTATTTTTTCTTTTATGCCTCCACCAAACCCTATGTTTCGACGCTCCTAATAAGTGGTCACAACATAGGGTTTGGTTAAGGCATAAGAAGTTAAGTTTTTTTAAATACACACCTTTTCTGGAGCTCTGAGTATAAAACTATCTACCAATTAGGTGGTCAATGGCTAAAATTAATCAGCTGAGGAAAATGACTATTGACTGAAATTAGTTAATAGTTGATTGAAGAGATCAATATTCATGCTCAGAACTGAATAATTTTATTCTGTTTATAACTTCAATGGTAGACAGTTGTTTGATTACATTGAACAACACTTAAATTTGTTTTTGAAGTTGTAAACTTTAATGTTATCAAAAATGACATGTTGGCACAAAAATGTGGATATGACATCATTTCAGTCTTGATGTCATCTACAATGTTATATCTGAAATCACTCCAGTACAGTAACATGCATTTCCGTGTGCTATTGTTATTGAGACTATTGACTGGTTTTACAGATCAATCCAGATTCATTTTGATAAGTGATCAGTTGTACATTTGAACAGGTCAATAGTCATTTTTGTAGGAAAAAAAGAGTTAATAGTTATTTTTATTCAACCTCTTATGTTATGCTTTCAACCAATCAGCTTATGTTATTACCTGAGCCCGAAGGGCGAGGGCAACAACATTCCTGAGGGACACTGCAGATGTTATTGCCCGAGAACAAATGTGTATTAATGCTATTCTTGCACAAAACCCATTTTCTGCTCTCCTGCATCAATTTAATTCTTCCAAATACAAGCAAAACTACCGCAGCAAAACTATACACATCTTTGACACTGGGTTCGATTTATGCTGTTTCCGGGCCACTGTTTTCTTTCTAACGTCAATTCATGATTGTATCAAATATCGTTTACACAGAATTTAATTGGAACATGTATATCACTAAAAACAGTTCATTGTCGGTGCCCCTGAAATAGTCGCACCGTTTATCTAGCTTAGGCCAAAACGCTACAGCATTCGAGTCCATTATTTATCTTATGTCCCGAATAGGTATAATTAATACTGGTCAACAACAGCGCGTGAGCACGAGAATCGCCTTGTTAATACATGGCCAAGCAGGACTACAACAGCACGTTATGTGCAAGAATGGTGGTTACTCCCTTATAGCCAAATGTGCAAATCAACTATGTCTAACTCCTGTATAATCTTTTACTCCACTGTTTGTTTCTAGTTTCGAAGACCACTTAACTCATTGAACTCTACCAACGAGTATGCTCATCATTTACAAACAGTGTAGACCCTGATCAGAATGCTCAACAAGAGTTCCAGTGGGCACAACATACGCCCATCCAGGTTTTGTTCAACATAAACTGGGGTAAATATATTTGTTAAATTCAAATTCTAAGTCCAATTTTGCGACCAAGTTTCAAGGTTGAAAATAGGCATACTTTAACAAAAAACCTTAACCAAAAATTCTGAATTAAAAAGTGCCATAATTGTGTCTAAATGCTCGAGATGAAGATGAAACTTCTGATGGTGATCAAATGTTTCAAGTTTAAAAGCTTTATCTGAAAGGATTATGTAAATAAGTGGACTTTAACCAAAACCTTAACCAAAAATTCCAAGCTAAAAAGCGTCATAATTATGTCAAAATGTTAGACAGAGTTATGTACTCTTGCCTACTGGTGAAGCTTGTGATGGTGAACAAGTGTTCCAAGTTTAAAAGCTTAATCTGAAAGGGTTATGTAAATAAGTGGACTTTAACCAAAACCTTAACCAAAATTTCTAAGTTAAAAGGGACATAATTCTGTCAAAATGTTGGACAGAGTTATGTACTCTTGCCTACAGGTAAAGCTTGTGATGGTGAACAAGTGTTCCAAGGTTAAAAGCTTTATCTAAAAGAGTTATATAAATGCATGTAAATGGACTTTAACAAAGCCTTAACCCAAAATTCTAAGTTAAAAAGGGGAATTATTCTGTCAAAATGCTTGACAGAGTTATGTACTCTTGTCTACAGGTGAAGATTGTGATGGTGAACAAGTGTTCCAAGTTTAAAAGCTTTATCTCAAAGGGTTATGTAATTTTATCAGCTGGACCGGTTGGGATTTGAAAATTTCTAGAGTCCTGATCAAGACAAACATTTTGACTAACTCTGAGGAAGATTGGGCCAAAAATGCGGCCCCTAGAGTGTAAACATGATTTTTCTAGGATGTGACTTAGTGACCTATTTTTTGACTCCTCCCATCTCATGATCAATCTCAACCGAGATTTCATCAATAAAAACATTCTGAGCAAGTTTTAGGAAGATTGTGCCAAAAATGTGGCCCTTAAGAGTGTTTACAAACAAGATTGTTCTAAGATTTGACCTAGTGACCTTCATTTTGACCCCACTCCAGCCATGATCAAACTCATTCGAGATATTATCAAGACAAACATTCTGACCAAGTTGCAGGAAGATTGGATCAAAATTGTGGCCTCTAAAGTGTAAACACTAAATTGTTCACATCGATGACGAACGACAAGACATTCTAGGGATCACAAAAGCTCACCCGGAGTTGCGCTAAGGTGAGCTAATAAGGCTGATGTAACTAGAGCTCCGTTTGTAACATTCATCCATTTCCTCCGTAAAGGGAGCTAATTGTCAAAAAATCATACAGAGTAATGGCCCTTGCTCAGATTGTAGCTCTTGTGATGGAGATATCAGGGGCAATATTTGTAATTCATGAGATAACTCATGTGAAATTTATATCACAAACTTCTACACTAGATTATCGATATTGAACGATTTAAAGGATGATTTAAGAAGTGAAGGAACATTTCAGTGGTTACTTTTGAAACTACCAATGTAGAGTATGAGGTCTAAGCTTACCTGGCTTATCATCAACCTCCTCCACTGAAGATGTGACTGTACCATTTTGAACTGCAAATCTGGTCATATCTGTCTGGAAACCTGAAAGACAAATAAGCATTTGATTCAGATGTCTCAAACACTCAGAAAAACTTTTAAACTTTAATGAACATATAATATCTGAATGGAATGTTACCAAAATGACTATTTTGCAACAGTGCTTTTTTATCCAGTCACCAGGCTTCTCTAGTGACATAATAAAGGGGGTACAAATAAACTTAGGTTTATTAGGTTACTTCCGGTAGTAGAAGGTTTATTAGGTTAGTAGATAGGCAGAATGATTCTATAACAATGGAACTATTTTAATTTTCTGTAAATATGCATAAACATGTTGACGGAATAGATCTAACAGAAAATTCACCAATATAATTATTCAAATAAGAAAAAAGAAGAAAATCAAAGGCCTGAATGGCCATAATGGCGTTCGGGTTTGATATGGATGTTATGTGTAAGGGGGAAAATTGATGTACACGTTAATAACAATAACGTCTTGGAATTGATAACAGTATTAATAACAACACATTTTTATGAAACACTATGCCCCTGATTGTGACAAATATAAATTTAACCCGTAATGTGACATTTAACTGTAATATAACCTTGATTTTAATACCCCCCCCCCCCCCCCCCAACAAAAAATAAATAAATAAATAAATAAAAATGTTCGCCTCTGTAAGTTGCATAGACATGCCAGGTTTGAAGTGTGTATGTGCAATGGCTACAAAGTTATTGCCAACATTAAAGTTTGAGCCAAGCCAACAAACCAACAAAGTCAGCCCCCCCCCCCCCCCCCCCCCCCCCTTGATTGGGGGCATAAAAATATGACAAGACTGAAACAAAAGGAGCCATCTCATGATCTACTGTTTATATATAGACATGCTTCTAGTTTCTACTATGGCAAAAGAATATCTTAATTATATTCATGATGTCATTATTTCTTATATGAATATTCATGAAGTAAAGGGTCAATTAATGCTTCCATGTCCAAAGCTGATGCAAAAACTGAAGCACAACATCAAAATAATACAAAGGCTACCTATAATCCTACATTTTTTGTTCAACTAATTCTTACACATAACATTTATTTTTCCATGTTCAGCACTCGTTTATTTTGAATAAATGTAGTCTGCTTACAAATTTGAAGGTAGACTGTTTTTATTTTTAATTACTAAGTAGATCCATACATGTACATACAATTACGGTAGTTGTTTGGAACCTGATGAAACTCAAATTCAGAACTACAGTAAGAAGTAGAGTTGTAAGCTGGGAAAGACATTTCAACAAATTGCTACCTACTTTCGCTTTTACACAACACGACGTTTGTTTTGAGCAAAAAACAGTGTTGGCGACTCGGTGGTTACACGATACATAGAACAGACTCTTATTTTCACAGTTGTTATTGACACTGGAATATAATTTGATTGAATATGTGTTGAAAACCTTCTATGGATAATACTTGACTTTGATAAGCCGCTAGAACCCAATGTTTTTACGGTTTTACTTCTTGTAAGACTTAGACTTGTGTTGAGGTTGTGTGCCATAGTCAAAACACGCTGTTCGATTCGTGATAAATGTGTATATGGGAATTCCGAATTTCATTGGTTGATTTATTTAGATTTCTTTGACCGTGTCCTTTATGAAACTTCCTATTTCTAATTTTGAGTACGGGTCAAACGGAAATGACCGCATGCAAAAGGCAGTTTGATTGGCTGAAGATGTAGGTCTATATGCTAATCAGAATGTGTATAAAAATGCAATCGGAAACCTCGGCTATATTCCTTCTGCTTTAGAACGCCAAGGTGTTGCGAAAACTACGGTAAAAATATTTGTTCGCGTCTTCTTCTTCTTCTTCCGATTAAAGTACAGGGCCCACTCTGGAGCATCGACGTACTTGGAGTTTATTAAAATTCAAGACTTTTAAAAAGTTTATCTTTGTGTAGATTAGTAGTAATTATCTCACACAGTGAAAGATTATTAAATACATGAAGAGTAAACAAATGCATGAACATTTTACAACCAAACTAGTGCAGACTTGAAGAAAACTATTTTGTCTTGCGCATGTTCACTAGACAAGTGAACTCTTTGCCGTAAAGAGACCGACTAGTATATGGCGTTCCGAACGCCAGAAAAAATAATAAAAAAACAATATGTATTTGTGAAACACTACGCCCCCTCGATATGATATTTGACCATGAAGGATGACCTTGACCATGACATGTTACCCCTCAAACTGTGCAGCCAAATGAGAAACAAATGTATACCAACTATCAAGTCTGTATCTCTACTGGTTCAAAAGTTATGGCCAATGTTTAAGTCGGTGACCTTTGACCCTGAAAGATGACCTTGACCTTGAAATGTCACCCCAAACTGTGCAGCTTCATGAGATACACATGCATACCAAATGTCAAGTCTGAATCTACAGGTTCAAACGTTATGGCCAATGTTAAAGTCAGTGACCTTTGACCCTAACAGATGACCTTTACCTTGACCTGTTGCCCCTCAAAATGTGCAGCTTCATGACACACACATGCATACCAACTATCAATACTCTATCTCTATTGGTTCAAAAGTTATGGTCAATTTGAAGTTGGTGACCTTTGACCCTGAAGGATGACCTTGACCCTTCACCCCTCAAACTGTGCAGCTTCATGAGATACACAAGCATGCCACATATCAAGTCTCTATCTGTACTGGTTCAAAAGTTATGGCCAATGTTAAAGTCAGTGATTTCACCCATATGTTTGACCTCAGACCTTTAAAGATGACCTTGACATGTCACCCCTCAAAATGTGCGGCTTTATGAGATACATATGCATGCCAAATATCAAGTCACTAGCTGTACTGGCTCAAAAGTTATGACCAATGTTAAAGTTACAGACAAAGAAACAGACTATTCGACCTTTGACCCTGAAGAATGACCTTGCCCATGACATTTCCAAAAGTTATGGCCAATGTTAAAGTCGGTGATTTGACCCATATATTTGACCTCTGACCTTGATGGATGACCTTGACCATGACATGTCACCCCTCAAAATGTGCGGCTTTATGAGATACATATGCATGCCAAATATCAAGTCTCTATCTGTACTGGCTCAAAAGTTATGAACAATGTTAAAGTTGCATTAAAGTTACAGACAAAAAAAAATTTGACCTTTGACCCTGAAGGATGACATTGACCTTGACATGTCACCCCTCAAAATGTGCGGCTTCATGAGATACACAAGCATGCCAAATATCAAGTCTCTATCTCTACTGGTCCAAAAGTTATGGCCAATGTTAAAGTCGGTGATTTGACCCATATATTTGACGTCTGACCTTGAAGGAAGACCTTAACCTTGACATAATTTCACTTTATGAGATACATTTGCATACCAAATATCAATGCTCTATCTGTACTGGCTAAAAAGTTATGACCAATGTTAAAGTTGCTGACAAACAAACAGACAAACAGACAGACAGACATACAGGGCAAAAACAATATGCCCCCCAGATATGATATGGGGGGCATAATAAATGGCTATAGCTGGATTCGAACCCACGCCTGATTCTACAAAAGCCAAATCTATTCTCTCTAGAGACGTCGTGCTTACCGATTACGCCACATACAAAGCGACATTGATTTATCAGTTATATCAAGTCAGGGAGCAAAGATTTACAGATAAATAGTAAATGTTTTCTTTTCACTCTCATAAGAATTTGATTGATAAGCTCTTACAGTGATTGTCATAGACCTAAATATAGGCTGTTCAGTTCCATCGATTTATGAGTGACGTTAGCCCTATCTAAAAATAGTAACCGAGAAGACGGAACTCGAATTTGACCAGAGAGCCTCCGGGAGAATATTATCATGTCTGTTTGAATAAACATATAGATTCTCGATTCAAATGATCTTATTTTCCATCTTCAACCAGGTTTTCCCCTCTTGTAATGTAAGTATCGAAACGATTTTCCTCTGCCGTAGCTCATTATTTACGTCTATAGAATGGAAATGAAAAGGGAGATCCGTTGATCGAAAAACCGCACTTTCAATGCAAATTATTTCAATATTCGTATGTTTCATGAGTCTATGAAACAAAAGGGCCAGATTGGCCCTGAAGCGCTCACCAGAAAATCAGAGGAGAAGATTTTCAAAGTTTTCACTATATGGTTCCATAGAAAACTAGCCCTGCCCTGGAGCGGGCCAACTTTGACCCCAGGGGCATAATTTATATAATTTTTGTAATGGACTTGAACATGATGCCAAATATGAAAGCTGAGAACCTTTCAGTTTCAGAGGATATGTTTCTACTGAAAACTACCCACCCCTGGGGCGGGTAAATTTTGACCCCAGGGCCATAATTCATATAACTTTTGTAGAGGACCTATACATGATGCTAAGCGCCAAATATGAAAGCTGAGAACTTTCCAGATTCAGAGGAGAAGATTTTCAAAGATTTCACTATTTGTTTCTATTGAAAACTGCCCACCCCTAGGGTGGAGCTAATTTTAACCCAGCGCCATAATTTATATAACTTTAGTAGAGGACCTAAAGCTGATGCTATGTGCCAATATGAAAGCTGAGATCACTCTGGTTTCAGAGGAGAAAATTTTACAAGATACAAGAAGCTTTATTTAACGTCGGTTGTATCAATAAAACAACATTAGCATATACAGTAAAACCCCGAACTCTCGAACCCCGGAAAACTCGTTCACTACCCTTAATTCGAACTAATTCTGCGGTCCCAACTCCTTCCTTCTTAAATTCTATATGTTCGACCTCGGATAATTCGACCATCGAAAACTCGAACTCTCGAACTCATCTCCCGGTCCGCTGATTAATAAAACAGTGCGAAGTACCTTTGATAAGTCGAACCGTTGTCTTACCTGTATGAATGTGCGTCGAACCAAAGATTCACACCTCTCAGGTGACTATTTCAGATCGCCGATAATTACGTGATTGGTAGATAATGGGTGAATATGTGATGTTTTATCAAGGTGTTAAATGCAAATGTGTGTTTGTGAAGGTTGTTTTGAGCTAACATTGACTGTCATATCGTAGGGCTATAACACGATCGAAATCTTCAAACTTCACCATTCACAATGGCAGAAATAAAGTTGAACGAATATATTTGTTCTCCTCTGTTTTTATCCGTTAATGTTAAACAATTGAATTAATTAAATTATGGCCCTATATGCGAATCCACATACGAAAACATAAAGAATAGTTTTCCCCAAGACTGGTCTGTTGCAGCCGCTTAAATAATGTAATTTTACCATTTTGTGTGTTTTCGTAGATATTTAAATGGGCTGTAGACCGTTGTGTAAATAAACCGAGACGATGATGATAGGTCGTTTAGTCCCGGTTTTTAACCAGACCAAAATGGCGATATATGTACATAGCATAGATACGTTCATGGTAGAATCACAAATTTTGGAACAATGGGACGATGTTTTTATAGAAGTATGGGTTGCATTAGTATTTTCATTGTATTGCAAAGGCAGCAAAAACAGTGAGTTTTGTTATAGAAGTTTGTTTATTTATTTTCAACATGAAAATAATTTATTCTCAAACTCACGTTCGAACAATTTCTGTACCATTTGCTACCAAACGAATATGAGACTCGGATCTTTCGAACCACCCTTAATTCGAACTAAAATTTATGGTCCCCATGGTGTTCGAGAGATCGGGGTTTTACTGTAGCTATTTTCAAAGTTTTCACTATATGTTTCTATCAGGGTTCATACAGACTTTTGACAATCAAATTCCATGATATTTTCCAGGGCTTTTTCTCTCTTAATTGGGAAGGGGCCTTAGCCTGCTGATTTTGGGAAGAATTATCGCTAAAATTGCTGATTTGGGAAACAAAAAAGCTGGTGTAAGTTTGGATTTTTGGGAAAACTGCATGATTTTAAAGAAATTTTCAATTGGGAAGGGGCCTTTTACAGGCCTCTGTTATAGAAGGTGAAAAACCCCTGTTTCCATGATTTTTCCATGACAAAAACATAATTTCCATGATATATGATATACGCCTCCAGCAATGATTTTAAGCTTGAAAACTGAATTCTGTGTTGCAAATGAATGCTTAACACCAAGAACAATTATTTATTTGTGTTTATGTAGGTATAGCGAGTATGCCGGTCTCAATTCTTTTTATATCTCTTGCCTCTTTTCCTTAGATGTTCTTCTGTCTTTGTACAGTTTGTTGTACAGACTGGATTATACCGACACATTCTGTTGGCAGGCCGCAAAATTTTCATACTTTGTTGAGCTCGAAAAAACAGCGGTGCATTCAATAGTGGCTTGTGGCGACCGTATGCAACCTGTGTTTAGCTACTAGGCCGAGAGGGAATCACATAATCTTACAATGTGTTACACACTTTGGGTGTGTATAAAACAAAGCATACAGACTAGTGGACTGTAGTAAAGTCCCTGGTTGCAACCAGTTTCTCACGTAAGCCATCACCGAACACTGGGCAGATTTTCACTATGCAATAAACAATGAACAAACGAAAAGAGCAGAGGAGTTCCGAAAATTGAGCCGATGCACCGGAAATCCATTTTCGGCCCAATGACTGTTCACTACCGGTGTTATAGTAGAAAATTCATGTTACTCATAACGCCGACCAGATCTACTTTCGATTATGAACTCTTCTTTTTTTAATTTCATGCCAAGAAAATTCATATGTTGGTAAATCTATGAATAAAGGAATTATTCAAGGGTGTATTTGGTAATTTCCATGATTTTTCTCTAAATTCCCTGATTTTTCCATGATAAAATTTGAAATTTTCAGTTTTCCATGATTTTTCCAGGCAGACCTCATTTTCCATGACTTTTCCAGGTCTGTGCGAACCCTGTCTATTGAAAACTGCCCACCCCTGGGGCGGGCCAATTTTGACCTCAGGGCCATAAATCATATAACTTTTGTAGAGAACCTGAACATGATGCTCTGTGCCAAATATGAAAGATGAGAGCCTTTCAGTTTCAGAGGAGAAGATTTTCAAAGTTTTCACTATTTGTTTCTATTGAAAACTGCCCACCCCTGGGGCAGGGCCAATTTTGACCCCATAATTTGTAAAGCTCCTAAGGAGAAACTTAAGAAAAGATATAACTAAATTGACTGGATAAATCGAATATTAGGTTAGTGCCGTAGATGGGACGTCTTTATCTGACTCGGAGAGAAAACAGTTTAGGCTCGGCAAGCCTCGCCTCAACGTTTTCTCCCCTCGTCGGATAAAGCGTCCCATCTACAAACTAACCTATTTATTCTCTATATCAGGTAGCAGTACTTCTAGAAGTAGGTCTATAATGTATTATTATGAACCTGTGCAAGACAAGTTTTTATATTAAAATATTTAGACATTTGCAAAACCAGAACATAGAGTACTCACTCATATTCACATCATCCTCAGATTCCTCATCTTCAGAGTTGGTATTCTCATCTTTTTCAGGAAGAAAGTCTGGGTCACGATCATCATCCATATCAAGCTCATTTAAGGAACTGTTATCATCCACATCAAACTCATTCAAGGAACTGTGAAGTAATAAAATCAAATGAATAGTTTTGAAAAAAAATTGCTGAGTTTTCTGCGGAACATGTTTCACCTGCCCAAAAGACAATCTCTGAACTGCACTTTTATCAAAGAGCGATACCTCAAAAAACAAGAAATGAAGATAGTAATGTTTCCAGTGCATGACACATTGTCTTAAGATGTTCTTTCCAAATATGAAGTTCATTTCAATAGCTTCACTAGTACACGAGTTATTTCAAATAAAAAAAGCATGACAGAAATGTGCGAGACAGAGAGACAGACAGATGACGGAGAAGTAATCCCTATTTGTCACCTATTCCTACAGCAGGTGACAGACAGACAACAAGAGGGCCATGATGGCCCTGGTATCGCTCCTCTGAGTATAATGAACCAAATTGTTTTTCCTTTGGATTTCGCCTTTAACCAAAATCATCTGAGGACTTATAGTCATATATATAGTTGAACTTCGATATCTTGAACTCGAACTTCGGGATAACTCGAACAAAACGTTCAGTCCTTTCAAAACTTTTAATACATAATTGCTTTAAAATGTGTCGCTGCAGATATCTAGAAAGACACGTGACAGCTTAATTCAGATCTAAAGTAATGCTGAAAGCTCCTAGAGGAGCTGAAATGCAGAAAACTCCTAGAGGAGCTTTCAGCATTACTTTAGACCTGTATTAAGTTGTGGCATTGAGAAATTGTTCAGAATAGATATCGGATTACTTGAACCTCTGTTATCTCGAACTTTTTTGTATGGTCCCTTGAAGATCGAGTTATCGAAGTTCAACTGTATATGTAAAGTCTGTCATAGTTTTCACTGCAATGAATTAAAATTTCCATAGCGAAATATAGATCATGTTTGATGGTTAAACATGTTCAGACATGTTTAAACATGTATTTCAGGGGTGAGAATGGCTGTTTGTGAAAAAAGAGGAAAATTGGCGGGGTCAAGGGGGCTGAATAGCGCACATGTGGGGGGTTCCGACGCAAAATGAAATATAGTTTTCCTGAGCACTTCAGGAGCCTTCTCCTGCATTTTCACTTGGGTCTGTCATTCATGTGTTTTTTTTACAATTATACTCGAGTTGTATGTCATACATGATGAGCTGTGTTTCAAACAAACCAGATGTAGAACATGTCCATAAAATTTACATCCAGTTTATTATTGAATCCATTCAACATTGCCAGATTAATTTCTTGTCAAACACAAGCAATTATAAAACTCACACGTTTTAAAAATGAAATCAAATGGAACTCGGTGATCACAAATAAAGATATATCTATTTGATTTAAAGTTGGCATGGTATTGTAACAGTTAACTTTCTAGACAAAATTCACCAAAGTTCACATTACAGTCACAATTTCTAGTCAAAGTTCACATTCAAACTCTGATTCTCATTACTTTTTTATGTCAATAAACCATCTTCTAATTCATTAAGCTGTTTTTATTAAAAAACAAAATATAACTTTTCTGAATCGATACATCTTGACCAGTTCCTTTAACATTACCTATGAATAGCTATTGACAGACAACTTTCTGGTGAATACTTGACATTACAGGTTTTTACCTGTGACTGGAAATCCGCTGTTTCAATAACTGGACATGTTTAATGCTTTCAGATGGTTCTTGAATGCTACGCAGTCGCGTTTTCTGTAATTCATTTGTTTGGAACAAAGTTTACAGTATTACACAAGGTCCCCTCGTCCGAGAAGATTTACTTTCAGTTTTACGAAATCGTCGCCAAATATCGCTTTTCTTGTTTCTTTACCAAATGTCAACGTAATTTCTTTCTCTAGCCATCTTGGGTAGAACTTGTTTTCCATACTGTTATCGTAATTTCTGCCTATGCTTCTCATTTTTGTCTTAAATTTAGATTGACAGTACAGATTCAGAATTTTATATCACAGACGCCATCTTGGATATGTTGAATGAACACTATATATAATACCAGTGTTTTGATTGGCTGTAGGACAAGAGTCTCGTCATTCGATTAGCTGAACCGAAATCTCGCTGTTAACGTGATATAAACATTGTTAACGCAGATTTACTTGGAATAGTGAAGAATATATCGGCAAATAATAATTTCCTGAAATTTTTTTGCAAATCTATACCCTGCATTAAGCTGCCAGGTGGCGATAATTAGAGCCAGTTTCAGTGTATCATAATTATAGTGTATCTATTGTGAAGTTCAGCTTGATACAAGTTGAACTGTATACCCTACTGCAGGAACCACCCCTTTCACTCTCTAGTATTGCCATCTGCTTCAGAATTGTTATCTGCATGAATTTCTCATAAATAAGTTTTAGGCATTTTGACCTTAGACAGTTTGGATCTCGATCAAATAAAAATTATTTGGCATCTGATGATTAGATCAGAATCCAAACTGTTTACTTTTTTCAGCCATCATCAACAGTGATAAGGTTAACACTGAGTTTAACACTTTGATAGAAATGTTATTGGCGGAAAACTTAAAATTATGCTTGGATTTGACCTAGTGACCTACTTTTTCATGGGACATGACTCATTTTCAAACTCGACCTAGATTTTGTTAAGAACAATATTTTAGACAAGTTTAATGAAGATTGACCCATATCTGTGGACTCGAAGTGTGTTCACAAGGTTTTTCTATGATTTGCCCTAGTAACCTACTTTTTGACCCAACATGACCCATTATTGAACTTGAACTAGATTTTGTCAAGAACAACATTTGGGGCAAGTTTGATGAAGATTGACCAAAAACTGTGGCCTCTAGTGTGTTCGCAAGCAAAACTTCACGGACGACGAACGACGCACGCCAGACACAGCACACTCACAATAGCTCACTATGAGCACTTCGTGCTCAGGTGAGCTAAAAAAGATTCAAACAAATGAACAGAAGAAAAAATTTAGGGATTTTCTCACCATAACGCTGGATGTGTTGGGAAAATATCTGACATTCCATCAGAGTCCGCTGAATCATCAACAAATTCATCAACTGAAATTCAATGTTGAATATTTTCACTTAAATCATAGGAGGGTCATGACGACCCAGACTGCTCACCATGTTTATTAACTTAATACCTAACATGGTTTAATCAAGTTAATACGATCCCTAAATATGCTTGAGCTTGTCTGCAGGATCTGGTGTAGAATCACACTCACTTTGAACTGTCAAACACAGACATGGGTTCAACAAACCCAGTCCAGTAATTGGACTCCAAAGACAAAAGAGTTATATATGTAGCACTAATCTGTAAAATCGTAAGCATTAAAGAGAATATGTAATAGTTAACAGGTCTGTAATCCCTACCAAGAGCACCGCAAAACGGCACATAAAATGCCCGCAATAAAATGAGTGTGAAGACCACGACCTTGAAATTCGAAACCTGACCTACATACACAGGCCAATACCTTGAAATTTGACTCCTCTTGAGAACTTGTTGTAAGGAAAAGCTGTAAGAAGTTTCATCAAGATTTATTCATTACTGTACTCAGAAAGCTGCGTACAAGCAAAGTGAAAATGTGACCTTAAAATTCAAAATGTGACCTACATTTAGACTCATCTCAAGAACTTATTGCAAGGAACAACTGTATGAAGTTTTATCAAGATTCATTAATTACTGTTTCCATACAAGCAAAGGGCAGACCACAACCTTAAAATTAACAAGAGGGCCTTGAGGCCCTGAAGCGCTGACCTGAGATAACCCAGGGGCGGGGCCATTTTTGATAAAGAAGTCATCATTTGTACAACCTTGGTAGAAAACCACAAGGCAAAGCAGTATGCTATTAATTAAAGGTCTAAGCCTTATGGTTTCAGAGAAAAATAATATTTTATATTTTTCCCATGAACAACTGATAAGCCCCAAGGCAGGGCCAAGTTTTGCTAAGAGGTCAAGGTTGTAGGTTGAGCATTCTTGGCAGAGGACCACAAGCCAAAGCTACATATTTGTAGAGGACCATTAGATCATGTTACATACAAAACATCAAATGTCTAGGCCTTACAGTTGCAGAAGATTTTTAAAGATTTTCCTATGAAAAACTTATAGGCCCTTGGGCAGGGCCATTTTTGGCCCAGGGGTCATAATTTGAACAATCTTTGAAGATGACCATTTGACCATGCTACATACAAACTATTAAAGGTCTCGACCTTAGTTTCAGAGAAGATGTTTAAAGATTTTCCTATGAAAATCTGATAAGCCCTTGGGCGGGGCTATTTTTAGGCCCGGGGGTCATAATTTAAATAATTTTGTAGAGGACCATTAGATCATGATACATACAAAATATCAAAGGTCTAGGCCTTACAGTTTCAGAAGACTGTTTTTGGCCCGGGGGTTAAACATTTGAACAATCTTTGTAGAGGACCGTAAGATCATGCTACATGCCAAATATCAAAAGTCTAGGCCTTACAGTTTCAGAGAAGATTTTTAAAGATTTTCCTATGAAAAACTGATAAGCCCTGGGGCGGGGCCAATTTTTTGCCCGGGGGTCACAATTTAAACAACTCTTGTAGAGGACCATTAGATCATGCTACATACTAAATATTGGGCTATTTGGTCCGTCATTTGTAACAAAGTTCCCTATGGTGCCATTTTTGGCACTGGGGTCATAATGTGAACAACATTTCGTTCCCCCTAACCACTGATGCATCTGACAAAATTTGGTTAAAACCAGGTCAGCAGTTTCAGAGGAGATGTCGTATGACAAGAGGGCCCAGATGGCCCTGTATCGCTCACCTGAGAAAGTGGGGTACTAGTCATTACATTCAAAACTCATCAGAGATTTTATTAAGGCAATCATTCTGACCAAGTTTCATGAATATAGGGCAAAAAATGTGACCTCTAGAGTGTTCATTAGGTGTTCTTATTGTTTGACCTAGTGACCTACGTATTTACCCAACATGACCTACTTTCAAACTCATCCGAGATTTTATCAAGACAATCATTCTGACCAAGTTTCATAACAATTGGACTAAAAATGTGACCTCTAGAGTGTTCCCAAGTTTTTTCTACTGTTTGACCTAGTGACCTAGTTTTTTACCACACGTAACCCACTTTTCAAACTCCTCCGAGATTTTATCAAGACATTCAATCTGACCAAGTTTCATGAAGATTGGACCACAATTGTGACCACTAGTGTTCACAAGTAGGGGTGAAACGATTCAAAAAATTTCGATTCGATTCGATTTCGATTTTTTACAACACGATTCGATTATTTTCGATTCGATTCGATTTAAGATTGTAATAAAAAGAATGCACTATGTAGAATAAATACTGTGTATTAACAGCTCTGAAAGCAGAATGCTTGGACATATACAGATGGAAAAATCATAATAGCCTAGTCACAGATATATCTGACTTTATCAGTCAAACCTTTATGCAGTTTGTTTTTGTAAGTTATTTTTTAAAACTGGTCACTAAAACCAAGTAAAATGGTAACACTATCATAATCAGTCTTGGCTAATTGTCTAATTGACTAAACAGCCTAACTCTGTAGAACATGTAGGTTTTTCTGAAAAAAGAATTTGAGCACTTGGAGGAGATGTCATGTCTCTCTTCAACTGATACAGATAGATATCAGTTGAAGAGAGATATGACATCTCCTGGTCTCTGAGCAAAAAGCACTAGACATTGCTGCGAGTATAGATTTAGCCAGTTATCAATGCACAGCTTCATAAATTTTAAGCATACACAAATTTGCAACCAAGTTTACTGGAAGAAGACGAAACGTAAATGCAATAGTGAAGACTGTGTTTCCGCTCATACGATATGACAGATTCGTCGTTTTTCCTGTGTTGCAGAAAATATTTGTAAAATAATCTTACATGTTGTATTATTTGTGTTGTTGCTCTCGCGAAATCTGAAATCTCCACATTTGGAGCGATAGTCACGTAGATTGACAGCTTCAGCATCCGACATTTTTAGAGAACACAAAGACGCTTGAATAAAGCGCCCAGACGATCAGATTTAGTGCAACGATTGCAACATGTTATTTGATTGGCTAAAATAGTTGGCCTTCGTCCAATCGATTTGAGTCTATCAGAATTCGATGAGTATGTTTGTTTTGACAGCTCTAATGCGGGAAAACAAGTATTTCGACTTTTCACAGCAAATTTTCATAGGTTACTTTCATTTCGCTACCAATCATTAAGAAGCTAGCCTTTTATAATAAAAATCGAATCGAAAATGAGATCTGCTGAACCGAATTGAACCGAACCGAATCGAGGGCAAAAGATCGCGGTTCAATTCACATCGCGATTAATCGTTTCACCCTTATTCACAAGCAAATTGTTGACGACGCACGACGGACATTCAAGTCTCCCAAAAGCTCACCCTGATGATGTTTAAGTTGGTTGGCAGAATCCGTTGCAGAATCACACTCACTTTGATAGCCAACTGTCAACCAGCTTGGGTATAGACATGGCTTCAACAAACTCAATTGTACTCCATGATTGGTCTCCAAAGATACAAGAATGATGTAGCACTTTGATGTGCTACCTATACAGACATGCACATTCTCTCTTACACACAAACAAGAAAATAAAAACCTACCTTTTGTCGGTGTCTCAATGTCTGCATTGTCCATCGGGCTTGGTCTGTCATTTGCCGCAAAGTTCCTTGTGGTGGTCACAGGGGACTGGACCGCTTCATGGGGGTGTACATGTACTATATAATAACAAGGGTTCCAACTAACAGAATGGATATCCGTTTACCACAAGTACAAATATGAATGTAACTCTTACAATTTAAATAATTTCGTAATTCTCTCGGCTATTGAAAGCCAATATATTTTTCTATCAAATAAATATAATCATATAACGGTAACTTATGAACAAGTATCAATCCAACACTGATTTTCAAAACATTTCACGTGTTTTTAGGGTCATCGACAAACGTTCGTTCAATCCTGTTTCACTATATCACAGCAATAACCTGGCAATTTGCAGTTCAAAAAATGGCGTGAGTCAATAAAACAAATCAATTCTAACACCCACCTCCAATTATTTAGTCCCCAACATCAAAAGAATGATGTAAAACTAGCGAGTTTTGTCAGTTTACTTCATATTGTCGAGGAAGGAGCCATTGTACGTGACGTCACGGAATTTCAAACTTTTCCTTCGCTCCTCCAATGAAATGGCTCCATTCAAATTTGTTGCAAGATGGCAGCATCCGAAATAGAAACAGAAGGACAGACGGAACGGCCGCTGTTGCTAGTTGCTTATTTATTAAGAGGACAAACAAATGGAGAGTGGTGATATAATTGGGGTGTTTTAATCAACCACCCTATCTTTTGAACTGAAAATCGCCAGGTTATGGCTGTGATATAGTGAAACCGGGGTGAACGAACGTTTGTCAATGACCCAGAAAACACGTGAAATTTTGAGAAAATCGTTATTGGATCAATAATTTTTATGAAAATCCTTCAAATGGTTTAGATGATATGGAGCGGACACGAAATGTACTTGAAACTGAAGATTAAATCACTTGGCCTTCAAATGAGACCTTGACCTTGAGCCGACATGACTGCCACATATGTTCTGCACATTGTCTCAACGTGGTTAACATTTGAGGCAAGTTTCTTGAAAATCCTTCAAGGGGTATAGGAGATAACGAAACTATAATGGAAATTGAAGGTAAGAACCCCTGATCTTCAAATGTGACCTTGACCTTGAGCCGACATGATTGGCACATGTGTTCTGCACATCGTCTCAATTTAGCTAACATTTAACTAAACTTTTATGAAAATCCTTCAAAGGTTGAGAGCGGACATGAAAATGAAAATGAAATTAAAGGTTAGAACACTTGACCTTCAAACATGACCTTGACCTTGAGCCAACATGACTGCGGCATGGGTTCTGCACATCGTCTCAATTCATTTAATATTTGACTCAAGTTTTATCATAATTATTCAAAGGGTTTAGAAGATAGGGAGCGGACACGAAACTGTAATGGCAACTGAAGGTTTAAATACTTGACCTTCAAATGTGACCATGAACTTAAGCCGACATGGCTGCCACATGTGTTGTGCACATCGTCTTAATTTGGTTAATATTTGACTCAAGTTTTATGAAAATCCTTCAAATCGTTTAGAAGATATGGAGCGGACATGAAATGACGACGCACGACGGACATTCAAGTCTCCCAAAAGCTCACCCTGATGATGTTGAAGTTGGTTGGCAGAATCCGTTGCAGAATTACACTCACTTTGATAGCCAACTGTCAACCAGCTTGGGTATAGACATGGCTTCAACAAACTCAATTGTACTCCATGATTGGTCTCCAAAGATACAATAATGATGTAGCACTTTGATGTGCTACCTATACAGACACACACACTCTCTCTTACACACAAACAAGAAAATAAAAACCTACCTTTTGTCGGTGTCTCAATGTCTGCATTGTCCATCGGGATTGGTCTGTCATTTGCCCCAAAGTTCCTTGTGGTGGTCACAGGGGACTGGACCGCTTCATGGGTGTGTACATGTACTATATAATAACAAGGGTTCCAACTAACAGAATGGATATCCGTTTACCACAAGTACAAATATGAATGTAACTCTTACAATTTAAATAATTTTGTAATTCTCTCGGCTATTGAAAGCCAATATATTTTTCTATCAAATAAATATAATCATATAACGGTAACTTATGAACAAGTATTAATCCAACACTGACTTTCAAAACATTTCACATGTTTTTAGGGTCATCGACAAACGTTCGTTCACTCCTGTTTCACTATATCACAGCAATAACCTGGCAATTTGCAGTTCAAAAAATGGCGCGAGTCAATAAAACAAATCAATTCTAACACCCACCTCCAATTATTTAGTCCCCAACATCAAAAGAATGATGTAAAACTAGCGAGTTTTGTCAGTTTACTTCATATTGTCGAGGAAGGAGCCATTGTACGTGACGTCACGGAATTTCAAACTTTTCCTTCGCTCCTCCAATGAAATGGCTCCATTCAAATTTGTTGCAAGATGGCAGCATCCGAAATAGAAACAGAAGGACAGACGGAACGGCCCCTGTTGCTAGTTGCTTATTTATTAAGAGGACAAAACAAATGGAGAGTGGTGATATAATTGGGGTGTTTTAATCAACCACCCTATCTTTTGAACTGAAAATCGCCAGGTTATGGCTGTGATATAGTGAAACCGGGGTGAACGAACGTTTGTCAATGACCCAGAAAACACGTGAAATTTTGAGAAAATCTTTGTTGGATCGATAATTTTTATGAAAATCCTTCAAATGGTTTAGATGATATGGAGCGGACACGAAATGTAATTGAAATTGAAGATTAAATCACTTGGCCTTCAAATGTGACCTTGACCTTGAGCCGACATGACTGCCACATATGTTCTGCACATTGTCTCAACGTGGTTAACATTTGAGGCAAGTTTCTTGAAAATCCTTCAAGGGGTATAGGAGATAACGAAACTATAATGGAAATTGAAGGTAAGAACACCTGATCTTCAAATGTGACCTTGACCTTGAGCCGACATGACTGGCACATGTGTTCTGCACATCGTCTCAATTTAGCTAACATTTAACTAAACTTTTATGAAAATCCTTCAAAGGCTGAGTGCGGACATGAAAATGAACATGAAATTAAAGGTTAGAACACTTGACCTTCAAACATGACCTTGACCTTGAGCCAACATGACTGCGGCATGGGTTCTGCACATCGTCTCAATTCATTTAATATTTGACTCAAGTTTTATCAAAATCCTTCAAAGGGTTTAGAAGATATGGAGCCGACATGAAATGACGACGCACGACGGACATTCAAGTCTCCCAAAAGCTCACCCTGATGATGTTTAAGTTGGTTGGCAGAATCCGTTGCAGAATCACACTCACTTTGATAGCCAACTGTCAACCAGCTTGGGTATAGACATGGCTTCAACAAACTCAATTGTACTCCATGATTGGTCTCCAAAGATACAAGAATGATGTAGCACTTTGATGTGCTACCTATACAGACACACACACTCTCTCTTACACACAAACAAGAAAATAAAAACCTACCTTTTGTCGGTGTCTCAATGTCTGCATTGTCCATCGGGCTTGGTCTGTCATTTGCCGCAAAGTTCCTTGTGGTGGTCACAGGGGACTGGACCACTTCATGGGGGTGTACATGTACTATATAATAACAAGGGTTCCAACTAACAGAATGGATATCCGTTTACCACAAGTACAAATATGAATGTAACTCTTACAATTTAAATAATTTCGTAATTCTCTCGGCTATTGAAAGCCAATATATTTTTCTATCAAATAAATATAATCATATAACGGTAACTTATGAACAAGTATCAATCCAACACTGATTTTCAAAACATTTCACGTGTTTTTAGGGTCATCGACAAACGTTCGTTCACTCCTGTTTCACTATATCACAGCAATAACCTGGCAATTTACAGTTCAAAAAAATGGTGTGAGTCAATAAAACAAATCAATTCTAACACCCACCTCCAATTATTTAGTCCCCAACATCAAAAGAATGATGTAAAACTAGCGAGTTTTGTCAGTTTACTTCATATTGTCGAGGAAGGAGCCATTGTACGTGACGTCACGGAATTTCAAACTTTTCCTTCGCTCCTCCAATGAAATGGCTCCATTCAAATTTGTTGCAAGATGGCAGCATCCGAAATAGAAACAGAAGGACAGACGGAACGGCCCCTGTTGCTAGTTGCTTATTTATTAAGAGGACAAAACAAATGGAGAGTGGTGATATAATTGGGGTGTTTTAATCAACCACCCTATCTTTTGAACTGAAAATCGCCAGGTTATGGCTGTGATATAGTGAAACCGGGGTGAACGAACGTTTGTCAATGACCCAGAAAACACGTAAAATTTTGAGAAAATCGTTGTTGGATCGATAATTTTTATGAAAATCCTTCAAATGGTTTAGATGATATGGAGCGGACACGAAATGTAATTGAAATTGAAGATTAAATCACTTGGCCTTCAAATGTGACCTTGACCTTGAGCCGACATGACTGCCACATATGTTCTGCACATTGTCTCAACGTGGTTAACATTTGAGGCAAGTTTCTTGAAAATCCTTCAAGGGGTATAGGAGATAACGAAACTATAATGGAAATTGAAGGTAAGAACACCTGATCTTCAAATGTGACCTTGACCTTGAGCCGACATGACTGGCACATGTGTTCTGCACATCGTCTCAATTTAGCTAACATTTAACTAAACTTTTATGAAAATCCTTCAAAGGTTGAGAGCGGACACGAAAATGAAAATGAAATTAAAGGTTAGAACACTTGACCTTCAAACATGACCTTGACCTTGAGCCAACATGACTGCGGCATGGGTTCTGCACATCGTCTCAATTCATTTAATATTTGACTCAAGTTTTATCAAAATCCTTCAAAGGGTTTAGAAGATATGGAGCCGACATGAAATGACGACGCACGACGGACATTCAAGTCTCCCAAAAGCTCACCCTGATGATGTTTAAGTTGGTTGGCAGAATCCGTTGCAGAATCACACTCACTTTGATAGCCAACTGTCAACCAGCTTGGGTATAGACATGGCTTCAACAAACTCAATTGTACTCCATGATTGGTCTCCAAAGATACAAGAATGATGTAGCACTTTGATGTGCTACCTATACAGACACACACACTCTCTCTTACACACAAACAAGAAAATAAAAACCTACCTTTTGTCGGTGTCTCAATGTCTGCATTGTCCATCGGGCTTGGTCTGTCATTTGCCGCAAAGTTCCTTGTGGTGGTCAAAGGGGACTGGACCGCTTCATGGGGGTGTACATGTACTATATAATAACAAGGGTTCCAACTAACAGAATGGATATACGTTTACCACAAGTACAAATATGAATGTAACTCTTACAATTTAAATAATTTCGTAATTCTCTCGGCTATTGAAAGCCAATATATTTTTCTATCAAATAAATATAATCATATAACGGTAACTTATGAACAAGTATCAATCCAACACTGATTTTCAAAACATTTCACGTGTTTTTTGGGTCATCGACAAACGTTCGTTCACTCCTGTTTCACTATATCACAGCAATAACCTGGCAATTTGCAGTTCAAAAAATGGCGTGAGTCAATAAAACAAATCAATTCTAACACCCACCTCCAATTATTTAGTCCCCAACATCAAAAGAATGATGTAAAACTAGCGAGTTTTGTCAGTTTACTTCATATTGTCGAGGAAGGAGCCATTGTACGTGACGTCACGGAATTTCAAACTTTTCCTTCGCTCCTCCAATGAAATGGCTCCATTCAAATTTGTTGCAAGATGGCAGCATCCGAAATAGAAACAGAAGGACAGACGGAACGGCCCCTGTTGCTAGTTGCTTATTTATTAAGAGGACAAAACAAATGGAGAGTGGTGATATAATTGGGGTGTTTTAATCAACCACCCTATCTTTTGAACTGAAAATCGCCAGGTTATGGCTGTGATATAGTGAAACCGGGGTGAACGAACGTTTGTCAATGACCCAGAAAACACGTAAAATTTTGAGAAAATCGTTGTTGGATCGATAATTTTTATGAAAATCCTTCAAATGGTTTAGATGATATGGAGCGGACACGAAATGTAATTGAAATTGAAGATTAAATCACTTGGCCTTCAAATGTGACCTTGACCTTGAGCCGACATGACTGCCACATATGTTCTGCACATTGTCTCAACGTGGTTAACATTTGAGGCAAGTTTCTTGAAAATCCTTCAAGGGGTATAGGAGATAACGAAACTATAATGGAAATTGAAGGTAAGAACACCTGATCTTCAAATGTGACCTTGACCTTGAGCCGACATGACTGGCACATGTGTTCTGCACATCGTCTCAATTTAGCTAACATTTAACTAAACTTTTATGAAAATCCTTCAAAGGCTGAGTGCGGACACGAAAATGAACATGAAATTAAAGGTTAGAACACTTGACCTTCAAACATGACCTTGACCTTGAGCCAACATGACTGCGGTATGGGTTCTGCACATCGTCTCAATTCATTTAATATTTGACTCAAGTTTTATCAAAATCCTTCAAAGGGTTTAGAAGATATGGAGCGGACATGAAATGACGCACGACGGACATTCAAGTCTCCCAAAAGCTCGCCCTGATGATGTTTAAGTTGGTTGGCAGAATCCGTTGCAGAATTACACTCACTTTGATAGCCAACTGTCAACCAGCTTGGGTATAGACATGGCTTCAACAAACTCAATTGTACTCCATGATTGGTCTCCAAAGATACAAGAATGATGTAGCACTTTGATGTGCTACCTATACAGACACACACACTCTCTCTTACACACAAACAAGAAAATAAAAACCTACCTTTTGTCGGTGTCTCAATGTCTGCATTGTCCATCGGGCTTGGTCTGTCATTTGCCGCAAAGTTCCTTGTGGTGGTCACAGGGGACTGGACCGCTTCATGGGGGTGTACATGTACTATATAATAACAAGGGTTCCAACTAACAGAATGGATATACGTTTACCACAAGTACAAATATGAATGTAACTCTTACAATTTAAATAATTTCGTAATTCTCTCGGCTATTGAAAGCCAATATATTTTTCTATCAAATAAATATAATCATATAACGGTAACTTATGAACAAGTATCAATCCAACACTGATTTTCAAAACATTTCACGTGTTTTTTGGGTCATCGACAAACGTTCGTTCACTCCTGTTTCACTATATCACAGCAATAACCTGGCAATTTGCAGTTCAAAAAATGGCGTGAGTCAATAAAACAAATCAATTCTAACACCCACCTCCAATTATTTAGTCCCCAACATCAAAAGAATGATGTAAAACTAGCGAGTTTTGTCAGTTTACTTCATATTGTCGAGGAAGGAGCCATTGTACGTGACGTCACGGAATTTCAAACTTTTCCTTCGCTCCTCCAATGAAATGGCTCCATTCAAATTTGTTGCAAGATGGCAGCATCCGAAATAGAAACAGAAGGACAGACGGAACGGCCCCTGTTGCTAGTTGCTTATTTATTAAGAGGACAAAACAAATGGAGAGTGGTGATATAATTGGGGTGTTTTAATCAACCACCCTATCTTTTGAACTGAAAATCGCCAGGTTATGGCTGTGATATAGTGAAACCGGGGTGAACGAACGTTTGTCAATGACCCAGAAAACACGTAAAATTTTGAGAAAATCGTTGTTGGATCGATAATTTTTATGAAAATCCTTCAAATGGTTTAGATGATATGGAGCGGACACAAAATGTAATTGAAATTGAAGATTAAATCACTTGGCCTTCAAATGTGACCTTGACCTTGAGCCGACATGACTGCCACATATGTTCTGCACATTGTTTCAACGTGGTTAACATTTGAGGCAAGTTTCTTGAAAATCCTTCAAGGGGTATAGGAGATAACGAAACTATAATGGAAATTGAAGGTAAGAACACCTGATCTTCAAATGTGACCTTGACCTTGAGCCGACATGACTGGCACATGTGTTCTGCACATCGTCTCAATTTAGCTAACATTTAACTAAACTTTTATGAAAATCCTTCAAAGGCTGAGTGCGGACATGAAAATGAACATGAAATTAAAGGTTAGAACACTTGACCTTCAAACATGACCTTGACCTTGAGCCAACATGACTGCGGTATGGGTTCTGCACATCGTCTCAATTCATTTAATATTTGACTCAAGTTTTATCAAAATCCTTCAAAGGGTTTAGAAGATATGGAGCGGACATGAAATGACGACGCACGACGGACATTCAAGTCTCCCAAAAGCTCACCCTGATGATGTTTAAGTTGGTTGGCAGAATCCGTTGCAGAATTACACTCACTTTGATAGCCAACTGTCAACCAGCTTGGGTATAGACATGGCTTCAACAAACTCAATTGTACTCCATGATTGGTCTCCAAAGATACAAGAATGATGTAGCACTTTGATGTGCTACCTATACAGACACACACACTCTCTCTTACACACAAACAAGAAAATAAAAACCTACCTTTTGTCGGTGTCTCAATGTCTGCATTGTCCATCGGGCTTGGTCTGTCATTTGCCGCAAAGTTCCTTGTGGTGGTCACAGGGGACTGGACCGCTTCATGGGGGTGTACATGTACTATATAATAACAAGGGTTCCAACTAACAGAATGGATATCCGTTTACCACAAGTACAAATATGAATGTTACATAACTCTTACAATTTAAATAATTTCGTAATTCTCTCGGCTATTGAAAGCCAATATATTTTTCTATCAAATAAATGTAATCATATAACGGTAACTTATGAACAAGTATCAATCCAACACTGATTTTCAAAACATTTCACGTATTTTTAGGGTCATCGACAAACGTTCGTTCACTCCTGTTTCACTATATCACAGCAATAACCTGGCAATTTACAGTTCAAAAAATGGCGTGAGTCAATAAAACAAATCAATTCAAACACCCACCTCCAATTATTTAGTCCCCAACATCAAAAGAATGATGTAAAACTAGCGAGTTTTGTCAGTTTACTTCATATTGTCGAGGAAGGAGCCATTGTACGTGACGTCACGGAATTTCAAACTTTTCCTTCGCTCCTCCAATGAAATGGCTCCATTCAAATTTGTTGCAAGATGGCAGCATCCGAAATAGAAACAGAAGGACAGACGGAACGGCCGCTGTTGCTAGTTGCTTATTTATTAAGAGGACAAAACAAATGGAGAGTGGTGATATAATTGGGGTGTTTTAATCAACCACCCTATCTTTTGAACTGAAAATCGCCAGGTTATGGCTGTGATATAGTGAAACCGAGTTGAACGAACGTTTGTCAATGACCCAGAAAACACGTAAAATTTTGAGAAAATCGTTATTGGATCGATAATTTTTATGAAAATCCTTCAAATGGTTTAGATGATATGGAGCGGACACGAAATGTAATTGAAATTGAAGATTAAATCACTTGGCCTTCAAATGTGACCTTGACCTTGAGCCGACATGACTGCCACATATGTTCTGCACATTGTCTCAACGTGGTTAACATTTGAGGCAAGTTTCTTGAAAATCCTTCAAGGGGTATAGGAGATAACGAAACTATAATGGAAATTGAAGGTAAGAACACCTGATCTTCAAATGTGACCTTGACCTTGAGCCGACATGACTGGCACATGTGTTCTGCACATCGTCTCAATTTAGCTAACATTTAACTAAACTTTTATGAAAATCCTTCAAAGGCTGAGTGCGGACATGAAAATGAAAATGAAATTAAAGGTTAGAACACTTGACCTTCAAACATGACCTTGACCTTGAGCCAACATGACTGCGGCATGGGTTTTGCACATCGTCTCAATTCATTTAATATTTGACTCAAGTTTTATCAAAATCCTTCAAAGGGTTTAGAAGATATGGAGCGGACATGAAATGACGACGCACGACGGACATTCAAGTCTCCCAAAAGCTCACCCTGATGATGTTTAAGTTGGTTGGCAGAATCCGTTGCAGAATCACACTCACTTTGATAGCCAACTGTCAACCAGCTTGGGTATAGACATGGCTTCAACAAACTCAATTGTACTCCATGATTGGTCTCCAAAGATACAAGAATGATGTAGCACTTTGATGTGCTACCTATACAGACACACACACTCTCTCTTACACACAAACAAGAAAATAAAAACCTACCTTTTGTCGGTGTCTCAATGTCTGCATTGTCCATCGGGCTTGGTCTGTCATTTGCCGCAAAGTTCCTTGTGGTGGTCACAGGGGACTGGACCGCTTCATGGGGGTGTACATGTACTATATAATAACAAGGGTTCCAACTAACAGAATGGATATCCGTTTACCACAAGTACAAATATGAATGAAACTCTTACAATTTAAATAATTTCGTAATTCTCTCGGCTATTGAAAGCCAATATATTTTTCTATCAAATAAATATAATCATATAACGGTAACTTATGAACAAGTATCAATCCAACACTGATTTTCAAAAGATTTCACGTGTTTTTAGGGTCATCGACAAACGTACGTTCACTCCTGTTTCACTATATCACAGCAATAACCTGGCAATTTGCAGTTCAAAAAATGGCGTGAGTCAATAAAACAAATCAATTCTAACACCCATCTCCAATTATTTAGTCCCCAACATCAAAAGAATGATGTAAAACTAGCGAGTTTTGTCAGTTTACTTCATATTGTCGAGGAAGGAGCCATTGTACGTGACGTCACGGAATTTCAAACTTTTCCTTCGCTCCTCCAATGAAATGGCTCCATTCAAATTTGTTGCAAGATGGCAGCATCCGAAATAGAAACAGAAGGACAGACGGAACGGCCGCTGTTGCTAGTTGCTTATTTATTAAGAGGACAAAACAAATGGAGAGTGGTGATATAATTGGGGTGTTTTAATCAACCACCCTATCTTTTGAACTGAAAATCGCCAGGTTATGGCTGTGATATAGTGAAACCGGGGTGAACGAACGTTTGTCAATGACCCAGAAAACACGTGAAATTTTGAGAAAATCGTTGTTGGATCGATAATTTTTATGAAAATCCTTCAAATGGTTTAGATGATATGGAGCGGACACGAAATGTAATTGAAATTGAAGATTAAATCACTTGGCCTTCAAATGTGACCTTGACCTTGAGCCGACATGACTGCCACATATGTTCTGCACATTGTCTCAACGTGGTTAACATTTGAGGCAAGTTTCTTGAAAATCCTTCAAGGGGTATAGGAGATAACGAAACTATAATGGAAATTGAAGGTAAGAACACCTGATCTTCAAATGTGACCTTGACCTTGAGCCGACATGACTGGCACATGTGTTCTGCACATCGTCTCAATTTAGCTAACATTTAACTAAACTTTTATGAAAATCCTTCAAAGGCTGAGAGCGGACATGAAAATGAAAATGAAATTAAAGGTTAGAACACTTGACCTTCAAACATGACCTTGACCTTGAGCAAACATGACTGCGGCATGGGTTCTGCACATCGTCTCAATTCATTTAATATTTGACTCAAGTTTTATCAAAATCCTTCAAAGGGTTTAGAAGATAGGGAGCGGACACGAAACTGTAATGGCAACTGAAGGTTTAAATACTTGACCTTCAAATGTGACCTTGAACTTAAGCCGACATGGCTGCCACATGTGTTGTGCACATCGTCTTAATTTGGTTAATATTTGACTCAAGTTTTATGAAAATCCTTCAAATGGTTTAGAAGATATGGAGCGGACATGAAATGTAATGGAAATTGAAGATTAAATCACTTTGACTCAGGTTTTATCAAAATCCTTCAAAGGGTTTAGAAGATATGGAGCGGACACAAAACTGTAATGGCAACTGAAGGTTTAAACACTTGACCTTCAAATGTGACCTTGAACTTGAGCCGACATATCTGCCACAAATGTTCTGGACATCGTCTCAACTTGATTAACATTTGAGGCAAGTTTCTTGAAAATCCTTCAAGGGGTATAGGAGATATGGAGCGGACACGAAATTGTTACGGACAGACAGACGAAGGCCATTCCTATAACCTCCCCTCAGATAACCCCATAATCTGATGGGGGATAATCAGATATTATCAAGCCAAACATTCTGACTGCGTTTGAGGAAGATTAGATAAACAAGATGTGTTTGTGAAACACTATGCCCCCTCATATATTTGACCTCTGACCTTGAAGGATGACCTTGACCTTGACATGTCACCCTTTAAAATGTGCAGCCTCATGAGATACACAAGCATGCCAAAAATCAAGTCTCTATCTCTACTGGTCCAAAAGTTATGGCCAATGTTGAAAGTCGCGATTTGACCCATATATTTGACCTTTGACCTTGAAGGATGACCTTGACCTTGACATGTCACCCCTCAAAATGTGCGGCTTTATGAGATACATATGTATGCCAAATATCAAGTCTCTATCTATACTGGCTCAAAAGTTATGAACAATGTTAAAGTTGCTGACAAACAAACAGACAGGGCAAAAACAATATGCCCCCGACTATCGTCAATGGGGGCATAAAAATGTTCCCCGGACCCCTAGGGAAAAAGATTTTTCCAAGAGTTGATCTAGTGACTTACTTTTTGACCAGATCCCACCAATGTTCAACTGGATCAAGATCTCATCAAGACACATTCTGACTAAGTTTGAGGTAGATTGTGCCAAAAGTGTAGCCCCTAGACTGTAAACAAGATTATTCTAAGATTTTACCTAGTGACCTTCTTTTTGATCTCGCGCCACTCATATTCAAACATGATCGAGATATTATCAAGACAAACATTCTGACCGGGTCTGGGGTCTGGGAAAATTGGGCAAAAAATGTTGCCCTTAGAGTGTAAACAATTTTATTCTAAGATTTGACCTAGTGACCTGCTTTTTGGCCCCGCCCAATCCATGTTCAAACTCAATCAAGAAATCATCAAGAAAAACATTCTGACCGAATTTGAGGAAAATTGGGCAAACAAGAGGGCCAGAATGGCCCTGACATCGCTCACCAGCCAATCAGAGGAGAAGATGTTCAAAGTTTTCACTATATGTTTCTAGAGAAAACTGGCACCCCTGGGGCGGGGTCAATTTTGACCCCAGGGGCATAATGTATATAACTTTTGTAGAGGACCTGAACATGATGCTATGTGCCAGATATGAAAGCTGAGAACCGTTCAGTTTCAGAGAAGAATATATTCAAAGTTTTACCATATACAGTCGAGACTGCCTTAGCGACCCCCTGGATTCAGCGACGCCCTCTCATATGCGACCGTGTTTCATCCCGCCCAACGTATTTTCCTATAATTTTGGTCTGAATTAAGCGACTCCCTGTCTTACGTGACAAGCGACCCTGAATTTGCGAACCAAACATAGGCTTCGATCTGTATTAAACGACATTCAATTATCACAGTTTCTTTTGTTTGTTTACATAGCGCGTCGGTTTTTCACACCATATTAATTAGGGGAAACCCGGGATTGTAATCACGCGTGAACTAGCTGGTTCCCGACTTCCGCTCTACAGTACGCGAGCAGAATATTCGGGAAACCAGTCGTGTCAAACATGGCTACGTACGTCGTATATAAGATTCGCCGGAGATTTCGAGCGACAAAACTGTTAAAGAACGACAAACAACTTTTAAACAAGGCAACTAATTCAATCTGGTTTGCGATTATTACGGGCTTTTTAGTTCAGAACGGTCTTTATAAATATTAATCAGTGTGTGCATAATACATGTCTCTATCAACATTACTCGAAAGTATGCTTGGTAATCTGCACCTAGTTTATATTTATATCATTAAGTGTTTAACCCTTTCCCTCATATAAACGTGTTTTCACGCATTTGCAAACAGAGTAGACCCAGATCAGACAGCTCATAGAGGAGCCGTCTGATCAGGGTCTACTCTGTTTGCTAGTGGAATTTGAAAGATCTGTTTCTTTTCTTTCTAAAATGGCTACAATGTTCCACCTTCCATATTTCATTATAACTAGTTTATCCATGAATATTCAGCAGGTATTGAAATTTGTAATAAATATAGAACAGGGATATGGTGAATTTAGTGCATGCACTTATATGTGTATTATATTTGTACATTGTATCGTACATGCACTAATGTTCTGGTAAGTGAATGATTTATTAATTTATTAAACTTTTAAATTAGCATTTATTTGTGATAATAAATGTTGTATAAATGTATTAAGTAATAGATACATAATTATATTGTATTAGACTGGATTAGTACACAGTTTTATTTTTCCCTTAAGTAGATCTCTTACATGTACATGTAGTTTCGGTATACGTCATGTATTATATCCTAGGTCTGTATTAAGAGACTCCCTGTCATATGTGACCTTTTTCATGAAGTCCCTTGGAAGGTCACATATGACAGTCTCGACTGTATTTCTATTGAAAACTGGCTACCCCTGGGGCGGGGCCAATTTTGACCCCAGGGGCATAATTTATATAAATTTTGTAGAGGACCTGAACATGATGCTATGTGCCAAATATGAAAGCTGAGAACCTTCCAGTTTCAGAGGAGAAGATTTTCAAAGTTTCACTATATGTTTCTATTGAAAACTGACCACCCCTGGGGCGGGGCCAATTTTGACCCCAGGGGCATAATTTATACAAATTTTGTAGAGGACCTGAACATGATGCTATGTGCCAAATATGAAAACTGAGAACCCTGTAGATTCAGAAGAATTTTTTTTCAAAGTTGTCACTATATGTTTCTATTCAAAACTGGCTACCCCTGGGGCGGGGCCAATTTTGACCCCAGGGGCATAATTTATATAACTTTTGTAGAGGACCTGAACATGATGCTATGTGCCAAATATGAAAGCTGAGAACCCTGTAGATTCAGAGGAGAAGATTTTCAAAGTTGTCACTATATGTTTCTAATGAAATCTGGCTACCCCTGGGGCGGGGCCAATTTTGACCCCAGGGCCATAATTTATAAAACTTTTGTAGAGGACCTGAACATGATGCTATGTACCAAATATGAAAGCTGAGAACCCTGTAGATTCAGAGGAGAAGATTTTCAAAGTTGTCACTATATGTTTCTATTCAAAACTGGCTACCCCTGGGGCGGGGCCAATTTTGACCCCAGGGGCATAATTTATATAACTTTGTAGAGGACCTGAACATGATGCTATGTGCCAAATATGAAAGCTGAGAACCCTGTAGATTCAGAGGAGAAGATTTTCAAAGTTGTCACAATATGTTTCTAATGAAATCTGGCTACCCCTGGGGCGGGGCCAATTTTGACCCCAGGGCCATAATTTATATAACTTTTGTAGAGGACCTGAACATGATGCTATGTGCCAAATATGAAAGCTGAGAACCCTGTAGATTCAGAGGAGAAGATTTTCAAAGTTTTACTATATATTTCAATAGAAAACAAGGCACCCCTGGGGCGGGGCCAATTTTGACCCCAGGGGCAAAATTTATATAACTTTTGTAGAGGACCTAAAGATGATGCTATGTACCAAAGATGAAAGCTGAGAAGAGAAGATTTTTAAAGGTTCAAATTGTTGACGCCCGACGACGGACGACGACGGACGACGGACATCAAGTGATCACAAAAGCTCACCCTGAGCACAAAAGTGCTCTGGTGAGCTAAAAATGTGGCCTCTAGAGAGTAAACTATATTTTTCTAAGATCTGACCGAGTGACCTTCCTGTCCCACCCATGTTTGAACTCAAGATATCATCAAGACAAATATTCTGAGCAAGTTTGAGGAAGATCGGATCAAAATTGTGGCCTCTATTGTTGACACAAGTCGCACAGCAAAGCACGACGGATGAGACATTCAAGTGTTACAAAAGCTGTTCCTATGCTATGCTCAGGTGAGCAAAAAACGCCAATTATTTGGATTAATTAACATGTAATGCAAATTAAAACTAATAAAGAATGCTCCTGAAGAAGCATTGTCTGCATTGGTGTTGGTCTGTATTTAAATTTGAGTACTGTAAAGCTTCAATCTCATTGTAATGTTTCAATGACTATACAATCTCATTGTAATGTTTCAATCTCATAGTCAAAGTAGTTTCATGTTTATTAGGGAGGGTTTAATAGAATAATTACATAGGGGTTATCAGGTGCCATTCCAAATGAAGAGTTGAATTCAAATCTCATTATTCACTGAACTTACAGCACTTAGGGGCCCTGTCACACCTTAGTGTATAAGTAAGCATACGCCCAGCGTGTACGAAATTCCAAAAATTCTCTAAAACCTTGCTATACACAGACCTTTAGAAATGTGTGTTTTCCAAGTAATAACGCATACATAACTTACCAACACCAACGTATTGACTTTTAAATGGAGGCATGTTTGGCGTGTGACAAACAAAAATCAAACGAATAGACTTGTAGCTTAAAGACATTCCCTTGGCCGGCTTGGGTCTTTACAGCTAACCTGTGAAAAAGCATGCGGCACATGGTAAGAGCTATAGCAGTCTGTCTGTCAAGAACCACTGGAGCGTTCCATGTGAGGCCCGTCTCTTACATTTGATGATTTGGAAATGATTAGATTGTCACTTATGCAGTATATGTTTTTATTTTTTATTATGCTCCCTGAAACTATAAGAAGGAGCATATATGCCCCGCTTTGTCCGTTTGGCCTGTGAATGTCTTCTAAAGTGCTCAACCTACATTCATGACACTCCACATACAAATATATCTCATTGAGATCAAGTGCAGGGTGCAGGGGTTAAATTATAACTATTATTATTTAATCCTTATAAAATATTCATCTGCTAAATTGCTTGTCTGCTTCAAATGTGAAAGTACTTCATAGTTTGTAAAGATTTGTGAAAATGTTGTCTGTCAAATAGCTTGGATCCAGACAAGATGCCGGGTTACTTGACGTCTCATCTGGATCCAACCTGTTTGCATATGGCCCTTTGTTTGTTAGTGGTAGGCTTCTTAAGGGTTGAACTTCTATTGGGTTCTGACCAACAATGGTCTTTTGAGTGTGTTCCCCTTGACTAATTGTATGTCAGGGCCTCTCTAGACAGAATGAGACGGCTTGCCATATGTTGCACACTTGTATCATGCTTTTACTGTTACTTTCACGCCTATTGAGAACAATGGGGGGGGGAATCATTGAATGGACCTGGGTAATGTCTTTAAGACTTACTTATGTCAGCGTATAAGCAGCCAGTTTTAAATGGGATCAAATCAGAACCCTGTGAGTACCAGAATTTCATTTGACATGGAAGATGGTCCTGAAGAAACCCGTGATGATTTAGAACTGGATCGGGACCTAATAGGCTAGTGCGATTCCATGTAGGCATGGAGGAAGGGGCGAGGGCGGCGCTGGAAAGTCCTTGTTTTCTGTCTATTTTCACGCACAACATATTTCTTGCCAGTGTTTCTCCTTTTCCTTGTCATGGTTCTGATGTCAAATAAGCTTTTATTTATATTCGGCAAAAATCAAACTTTATAGACTAAATTTAAGTCAGATGACACATGACAAAACGTCATCACATGCTAAGAATAAGTTCTGCATAAGTTGAAAACGCTAGAAAGACGCTAGGCATACGTTAAGCATTTGTTATATGTACATTAAGGGTGTGGTAGACATCGTCCTGACTTATATCTAACATACAAGCAACGTGTTTGAGCGATTGCCTAACTTACTTGAAACGTTTAAGCGTGTACATAATGTATGCGGAACGTATAGATAAGTCGATATACGCTGAGAAATTTTGTGCATGTTAAAAAAGTTCATCGTTCTACAAGTTATGCGAGCATGTGCCAGCGTATATCAATGTACTGGTAACGTACACGGAATGATCTTATAGCGTGTCTGACTTACTCCAGCGTGTTGTTCGTACACTGGACTATATGCCAGGGAGTGACAGCTGCATTACAAATCAGATCATATATAAATTCAGGGCCTCGAAACTGTTTGAAAAGCATGCAAAAATGTCAACCAAAACAAAACAACTAGAATTGTGGAACAAGGATGAACCAAACAAACAAACAACTCTCTTCAAATATTTAGCTGATTGCACTTAAAAGGTCCATTACGGTCGATTAAGATTGCATATTTCCCTAAATTAAAATATCATGCTTAAACGTCTTAAATGTACACTATTTGTATCTCAAATCCTTTAAAATATGTTTCCTATATCAGATATAACAAAATAACACAAACTTATCAGAAAAATAGTAAATTAGAATAGGTCCAAAATGCAGCATTGACAAGGTAGTTTAGCGCGTGGTCAAATCACATACAGTGCTATTTTGGTTCTGCTGACGTATTCGCCTCGAGTCATCACTGTTTGCGTAATAAAACAAAAAATAACTAAAAATACAATTCTAATACAATCTAAGAGTGTCAACTCTTTGATTTTATCAAACAAACTATAAATTGCACATGCTTTGCAAGAAAAATCGTATGCCAAGTATGTGAGAGTGATGCGTGTTCTTGAAATATTTCTGAACAAGAGTACCGCAAGCGGGTGCAAATGCTAGTCTGTCGGCATTGTCAAGACGAACATGCATACTAAAAATGAAGGTTGAAAATGAAAAATTGAAAAAGTTGTGGTCAATGTTAAGATTTCGGACGACGACTATGCGGAGGCCGGGGTTACGACAATAGCTTGTGATTTCTTCGATACAGACGAGCTAATAATGGCCTAAAATAACCTTTTTGCGTTCCGTATATTTGCTTGAGGGATATTGTTCCCCCTATTACTAAGGGTGAAACGGTATCTTACGGTACACGTGTACCGCATTTTTTTCACTTACGGTTCGGTTTTCGGTATTTATTTCCACTTTACGGTACGTACCGAACATTTCGTAATGTCTAGGGACGAATCTGCAGTTATAATATAAAAGCCGTTCTCTGATTGGTTCATTCTATAAAATAATATCCAATTAGATTACGCGTTAAGTACATTACACATAGTTTACATACATGGCTTCTTCGGAGGGAAACGAAAGTGCATATTTCAATTTAGGAACAGTTTGAAAATGTTCCCAAATTGAAAGATGCACCAACAAGCTACTGGTCGAAAGTTTGGAAGTCTTTTGGCTTTCGGGAAGGCCAGTCTGAGAGCAGAATGGCAACATGTCATGTAAGCGTTGTTTCACTGACGTGCCGTATAAAGCACGTTGAACGCAAACTGACTGTTGTAGAAATTACTGGTGATAGATAATAGTGAATTATTGTTATTTAATCCTTAATGTGCTGGGTATTATTATATAATAGACTTAAACTCTGCTCTCATAGTCCATTGAAAACTGTGTGGACTAAGATAAGCTGTCTTATTAAAATGTGAAATTTGAATGTGACAGCTGCTCAGGGCTTACACTGTTTGCAATGCACTTTGGTTGGAAATCTTATAGTGAGACTCAATTTCAATTATCATCCTACATGTCAAACATGTATAATATTTATAGACAAACAGTGCTGTCCAAGATAAGAAAACTTCTAGTCATATCTACACTGTTTGCAATGCATTGTTTATTCGTTTCCAGCACATTGTTGGTTATTTTAAAGTTCCAGTTGAAGAACTTATTAGATAGTGATATTTTCCATAGATGGAGATTTGTATTTTAAGAACTATACATCAATAGTCTATGACATGGTGTTCAGTATTACATTATTTTAGTGTTTTTCCCTTAATACACTTGACTGTTTATAATTTTAAGAGATTAATCATCATCTTTGTTCGCTGTGGCAGTCACTGATTCTAGTCAAAACAAATTAATTCAGAAGGTTTTTTTCTAGGTAAGCTTCAAAATTATGTTTACAAGATAAAAATTTGTATACCGAAAATGTACCGAACCGTGGCTCATGTACCGTGTACCGAACCGAACCGTGGGGGTAGTGTACTGTTTCACCCCTACCTATTACTCAACACCCCATAAATATATGTTATGTTTATCACCAAAACACATCTGTACACGGAAGGAATATTTGAGTCGGAGGGGGGAACATAATTTTTTAAGAAACTATTTTTATGACCCATTTTCATTCCTTAATCTGCATACCAGATGTGCATGTGCAATGAAAAAATTGCAATAAGTTCATCATTAATTATATAATTTTGTGAAGAGGGGACACAGGAATAGAAGTTTTTTCTTACATAAAAAATACATTCATACGCAAATGGCAGAAACAAAAGTGGTATCAATTTTTACTTACCCGAGGGGTGGGGCAGTTTAGCCCCCCCCCCCATAATTTCAATACCCCCGGGGATAAACACAAACTCTTGCATGTCTTACATATGCAAGACATTGACACTAACGACTCGAAGTTTGCTTTCTTGACAATTTGAACTTAAAATTTTTACATTTTTTAGATTTGAAAGTATGGAAATCTCATGCCTTATCCGTAATAGTGCTTTAATGACCTGCTGTTTTAATTTATCAGTTTGTTTATATATTAAATAAGATTTTCCCAAAGATTGTAAAATATGGTGAACAAGATCAGTAAATGATTGCTTGTGTCTTATTAGTCGGTAATAACATAGGTTTTCCTATGTAAAACTGATAAACCCTAGGGTGGGGCTGTATTTCACTCCAGGGTCATACTTTGTGAAAACTTTGTAGAGGACCAGTAATGGGATTATTTTGGTTCAGAAAATGAAAGAGATAATTATTCCATTTTATATAAGGCATTAGGTGACACTACAAACCAAATATCAAAGCTCTAGGCCTTGCAGTTTATGAGATCTTTTTTTAAAATATTTTCATACGAAAATCTGATAAGCTCATGGGAGTGGCCATTTTTGGCCCAGAGATCATAATTTGAACAAGTATTCTGGCCCTCTTGCGCTCACCAGACAATCAGAGGAGAAGATATTCAAAGTTTTCACTTTATGTTTCTATTGAAAGCTGGCTACTCCTGGGGCAGGGCCAATTTTGACCACAGGGGTATAATTTATGAGTGTAGGGTGATTCCCCCATAGGGTGATTCCCCCATAGGATGATTCCCCTATGGGCAATTGCCCCTTAGGATAATAACCCTTTTAGCATTCAAAAACTCTTTTTTAGGGATTTTTATTACCATGGGGGTAGTTAGGAGCATTAGGTAAAATTGGATATACAAATACAATATATTAGTCAGCACACAAAAAATTATATGGCATTTAGCCTTCAAAAATATCAAATAATTTTATAATATAAAAAAAGAAAAGTAAAAACACTTTTTAGAGATTTTTAATAACCATGGGGGAATTGCCCCGTTTGGCAGTTTTATTGTGGGGCAGTCATCCAGGGGGCAATCTTCCAGGGGGGAATAGTCCTATGGGGTAATCACCCTATGGGGAAGTTGTCCGTACCCCATAATTTATATAACATTTGTAGAGGACCTGAACATGAAGCTATGTGCCAAATATGAAAGTTATGAACCTTCCAGTTTCAAAGAAGATTTTCAATGTTTTTACTATATATTTTTATTGAAAACTGATCACCCCTCGGGTGGGGCCAATTTTAATCCCAGGGGCATAATTTAAACAAGGCCATACAAAGTTCTGACTAAAGGCGATCAACTGTTCTTCTGAACGGGTATGTGTACCCTTGCATTCCAAACTGATTTTTTGCATTTGAATATTATTATAAATTATTACATAATAATTGCATAATCATAAGTATAAATTAATAGTTTAAAGTAATACAATTTCATGTTAAAAAATATTTCATAATTTATTTGAAATCTTTAATTTGGCATTCTGGAGTCTTTACATGATTTACCCTTCTTCTGAACTGCAGGGCAGGTTATAATAATATCATAATGCCAATCACTATTATTAATTAACCCTTCCCTCATACAAACGTGTTTTCACATTTTTGAAAACAGTAGACCCAGATTGGATGCCTCCTATAGGAGCCATCTGATCAGGGCCTGCTGTGTTTATACATCTGTCCCTTAAGTTTCTAAAATGGCTACAATATGTTCCACCTACTATATTTCATTATAACTATTTTGTAGATGAATATTCAGTAGGTTGTGAAATTTGGGAAAAAATGACTACAATGTTCCACCTTCCATACTTCATTTTAACTATTTTGTTCATGAATATGCAGTAGGCATTCAAATTAATAATAAACATAGAACAGGCAAAGGGTTAAGGCACAGAGCTCCAGCACCAGATACAGGTGACCTAAAAATAGCCACTGGTCATCTATCCCACTGCTTGACTGGATGACCTATTTATGAGCAAAGAGAAGATGCTTAAAATGGCAGTCAGCTATAAGTTTGCTAGAAAACTGTCCACCTTGTTGTGTAGCCAATTTTGACCACAGGAGCATAATTTATATAACTTTTGTAGAGAACCTGAACATGATGCTATGTGCCAAATATGAAGGCTGAGAACCTTCCAGTTACAGAGGAGATGATATTCAAAGTTTTCACTATATGTTTCTATAGAAAACAATGCACCCCTGGGGTGGGGCCAATTTTGACCCTAGGGACATAATTTATATAACTTTTGTAGAGGACCTACAGATGATGCTATGTGCCAAAGATGAAAGCTGAGACCCCTGTAGATTCAGAGGAGAAGAATTTTAAAGGTTCAAATTGTTGACGACCGACGACGGACGACGCACGACGCACGCCGACGGACGACAGACATCAGGCTATCACAAAAGCTCACCCTGAGCACTTTGTGCTCTGGTGAGCTAAAAACAGTGGTAGAGGACCATTAGGTAGTGATGTATACTATATATTAGAAGTCTGGGCCTTATGGTTTCAAAGACTTTTCAATATTTTCCTAAGAAAAACTGATAAAGCCCTGGGGTTGTCCATTTTTCACCCTAAGGTAATACATGTAATTTGAACAAAAATGGTAGAGGACCATTAAAATAAGCTTTGTGATTTCGAAGCTGTTGAATGAAAAAGTGTAGCCAAGTTAGAGAAACTAGCCAAATAGCAAAGGGAATAGCTTTTTGGGCACCATATAAAAAATTACATCAGCCCCAAAATGACAGGGCTGGTTCGGTTACAGGAAAACAAACCTATGTTTTATGCTTTAATGCCTCTCTCACACACTTTTTCAGAAAGGGGGGGGGGGATAAAAACAATAAAACAGTAACACTGTAAAGCATTGAAACAGTAACAAAATCTTGCAATAGGACACATATAGTTTTATAATCCCTTGTTTCCTTTTCTTAAATATTCAACTTTCTTTACATTCAATACAATTCAAACCTTAAGGTATTAGATGTGTAATGAAAGTTTAGCAAACACAGCAAAACATCGTAAAATTTGGAGTATGTTTGGACAAAATTGCGACCTCTCGTTGATAAGGAGAGGACGCAATTCTGTCAGAATGTACTCCTGATTGGTGGCGGATTAAGTCGAAGTTTTCCAATGCTCACTGAAGTGCATTATAAATCTAATACTTTATACGATCTTGGGGTCATAATAACAAGGTCCAATTGCCAAAAAAATCCTGTACTATTGCAAGATATTTAAGGTGGAACGCCAGTCTTATGTCTTCACCACATTTCCAAGGCAAATGATAGTTCATTAAACTAAATCTTGAGACATCTAGATTTATAAAAAAATTTAAATGGCCAGCATCATGCGATTATGGCGCTTAGCCATTTTGAATAGTGTAGATCGAAACCAGCCCCTATCTAGGGCAAATTGACACCTGCACAAAAACCCAACAGTTACATAGCAAGAAAATAATACATGTATATGAAATTTATCTGACAAGTGTCAAAATGTGGCAGACCCTGACCAGATGCCACAGTGAGATGTGACCACTGGTCAGAATCTACATGGCACTTTTATAAACTGGTAAACCTATAAGGTCAACTTGAGCAGACGCTAGATCAGACATCATTTTAATAGACGAATCTGTCCTCAGAGTAGATTTTCAAAAGAGAATTGAAAATTACTTTCAAACTGCAATGACAAACTTTTGACTATTGTAAATTGTGACCAAAATCAATCACATGAGACCAGCGTGACACCTAAATAAGAACTTTAAAATAGTACAATGTACCTTTTTTCTTTTTCTACAGTAAAGAAAACGAAATTGCTTATGGACTATACTTATCACATAGTTCCATACTTGTCACATAATCTCCTTTGAATTTGAGCCATTATAGCCATCACACATCATGCGTATCACACATTACTTATAAGCCATGACGTCATAAATAGATAAATGTCAAAATCTGACAAATTTCAGCAGAATTAACTAGAGGTTTTTGTCAAAAAAACGGATGTCTCCCCTCTTATAAAAACAATATGTAAAGGGAAATCACTAAAAATGTTATGCTCTTGATGAATGATACTTCCCCTCATTATGCGTTTTCCACACTACATTTTTCAAGAAGAAAATGATAACAGCTAATAACTCCAAAAATACTGATACCAGATTTATGGCCCTTGTGCATGACACTTACTTTCATCATGCTCTTTCCAAAAATAAAATGTCATTCCAATAGCATCAGTCGAACAGGAGTTATTGATCAGTCAAAAAAAGTAACAAAGGGCAATAACTCCAAAAGTATTGAAGCCAGAATTATGGCCCTTGTTCATGACACTTTCTCTCATCATGCTCTTTCCATGTATGAAGTTTCAATACGATGGCAAGAGCCATGTAGGAGTTATCGTCCGGACAAGAAAGAATTAAACAAATGTACAAGGGGAAATAACTCTAAATTTATTGAAGTTCGAGTTAAGGATCTTATGCATGACACTTTCTCTTATTATGATCGTTCCATGTATGAAGTTTCAATACAATGGCATGTGTCACATTATTTAGGAGTAATCATCCGGACAAAAAATTGTAATTGTTTTTACAAAGGGCAATAACTCCAATATTAGTGAAGCCAGAGTTATGGACCTTTTGAATGACACTTCCTCTCGTTATGACATTTCCATATATGAAGTTTCAATCTAATGGCATCAGGCATATTGAAGTTATTGTCCGGACAAAAAATTATGATATTTTTTACAAAGGGCAATAACTCCAATATTAGTGAAGCCAGAGTTATGGACCTTGTGCATGACACTTCCTCTCATTATGATCTTTCCATATATGAAGTTTCAATCCAATGGCATGAGCCATATAGAAGTTATCGTCCGGACAAAAAAGTGTGATTTTTTTTTACAAAAGGGCAATAACTCCAATATTAGTGAAGCCAGAGTTATGGACCTTGTGCATGACACTTCCTCTCATTATGCTCTTTCCATGTATGAAGTTTCAATCAACTGGCATCAGGCATATTGAAGTTATCGTCCGGACAAAAAGTGTGACAGACAGACGGACGGACAGACGGACAGACGGACAGACAGACAACTCTCACGAAAACAATATGTCTCCCCCATATAAATATGGGGGGAGACATAATTATGTGAATTATAGAAATAAGATGATCATAGTCATCTTGTACAAAATGATATTAGAATGTTAAGCTCGCAAAAGGCTCGCTTAATAACAATAAAATTTTCCAAATATAACTATAATATATTTGCAGGCCCTGTGGGTGCAGTTTTCATTTAATATTTATAAACATTACAATGGAATGGTTCTTAGCTTTTTTAGTGAATAATGATTTATCATACATATTATATCAGTTCAATTTAAATTCTTGATAAGAATGCTTTTTTGTCAGTATATCAATGGCACAGTTTAAAATTGTCGAAACTACGAAACGTATAGTTCTCACAAACTTGAAAAACTGTTTTTGAAAAGAATTCAAATCAGTAGTTGATAATACATTTTTTTGAAGTTTGTATTTTACACTTACTGGCAGATTTTATTACTCCCTTCTAAAATCATTTTTTGGTAGTTTCGGTACATTTCTTTTCTGGATAATGCACGGGATATAAATGGCGAAGATTACTGAAAACAAGAGTGTTCGGAGGAACACATGTGTCACCTGCTCGCAACTTACACAAAAACTGCTAATATGCTAGAGTGCGAAAATCAGAACAATGGGGAATACTCAAAAAGTATTGCATGCAGAGTGATGGAACTGAATTACATCAATGGTCCTCAATGAGAGGAAGACACATGTGAAATATGAAAGCTCTATAATGATTAGTTTAGAAATGACAGCCAAAAAAAGAAAGTGTGATGGACAAACAGACAAACAGCCAGACAGCCAGACAGCCAGACAGCCAGACAGTCAGACAGACAGACAGACAGACGGACGACGGAAAAGTGATCTCTAAGTGACACACTGCCTCTCGGCAGGTAACACAAAAAGGCGAATATACTGAACCTTCTGAAAGATAAAAATGGTCCTCAATGAGAGGAAGACACATGTGAAATATGAAAGCTCTATAATGATTAGTTTAGAAATGACAGCCAAAAAAAGAAAGCGTGATGGACAGACAGACAGACGAATGACGGAAAAGTGATCCCTAAGTGACACACTGCCTTCTGAAGGTCCGGTGTTTTCTTTCATTTGTTGTCTATCCAATGAAGATGCTGTATTTTATCACGGTGTGAATTCTCTTTTTCAATAGTCAAGGATAGGTATTATGCATTCAGGCACAGGAAAAAGAAAACATGTAAGCTGCGGGAAAACCCAAAATCCCCCCCAAAGCGTAGCTTCGGCAATTTCAAACGGTGCATTTGATATGTGTCAATTATGATTGAGATAAGAGATCAATATTTAAAATCAAGAAGGCTAAGATGGTCCTAAATTGCTCACCTGAAAGAATCTAATCTAGTTCTACACATAATTCTGGGTGTGGCCCGAGAGTGGCAAACTATGACCCTAGGGATACCATAAGCGGATGCTATTAACAACATATAAAAGCTGTATGTTTGTATGTTTCTGATAAAACTCATTTTAAAGATCTTTCTTTGTATTTGCCATGGCAACCAGTTTTTCATGGAACTCCAAAATAATTATGAATTAGCTTTTGACCATAAGTATTTTCTGCAAAACCTTGGAGAAAATCCAACCACTAAGTGACTTATTTTGGAGTAAAAGACTTTTAAAGAATTCACCATATAGCACCATTAGAGGATATTATATACCAAATTTCAAAGCTGCAGGTCTGTATTTCTGAGAAAACACATTTTAATGATCTTTCCTTTTTCATGGAATCAAACAAGTAGAGCCCCCCCCCCCACTTCCCCCTGCTTGGGGAGGCCAACACTTGTCTGTAATGGAAGCACCATACTACTATGGGCATAACTTTGTCAAAATACTAAAATTGTTGATAGATGATGCAGGACAGACGGCAGACATTCAAGTGTCACAAAAGCTAACCGTGAGCATTGCTCAGGAGCTAAAAATATGATTTTGCAGGGTTGATTAATGACTGCAATCATAAAACATGCATTTGTTTATCAATGTGCAAATTAAACCACTTAAAGTCTGTTCATGGAACAACATTTTTGATTATCTGCTGCCCTTTGGCATTTGCATATGTATAATTATATAATAGGGGGAAAAGTCCAATTTGTAAATGACTCCAAAAATTAAAAGGCAGACATTCTTTGTTAATAAACAACATCTAGGTAGTCAATGGACACTCATTTTTGTCAGATATTCCATAAGAAATCTATCAATTGGTATTAGCTAGAATAAAGCCACTTTGAATTCTTCTGCTCACATATACATACAATGCATACCTTTATTCTCCATGGATATTTGCCTTTACCATAATTGTATAACACCTCCTCCCCTTGTCCAATGTCTCTGAGGGCGACAAAATACAATGACGGAACTGTATGTTCTTCACGCACAACAACCTTACAATTTGCTTTTGCGACATCGTCATTGACAAGTCGGCCAAACGATCCATCCTCTTCACTTGCATCAATCCTACAAAAATATTGGACTTTTTAAACTAGAATTATCATTGAAGGTGATTAAAATCCTCGCATCCAAGTGCCTGACAAAGAAAGGGTTTAAAAATTAACTCTTCAATTTTGACAGGCGGTCACAATAGCTCACCTTGAACCTTTGGCTCAGGTGAGCTAATAAAAAGTAAGTGTGTGCACAAAATAAATTAAGGAAACTCAGAAGCCCACATAGTTTTTTCGAAGTGTTGCGGCCCATTGCCAAAACGAGGCCAAACACAGCTGTCTTTGACAGGAAAGCAGAGGCACATTTCTATGTGTCTGTATCTTAATTATGAGAATATAGTTTCTGTAATAACGAAATAAACATTTTGAAGTGGTGTGGCTAACTTCTTGTCAAGTTGTGAAACCAAATTAGCAATTAATTCACTAGAATAACCAATTACAACATCATGACTGATTTCTGGTATTTAAGAAATGAATGACGTGCTTCCGGTGTTCATGAGGTTATGCAACGCATAGCTTTACGAGCAAAGCTAGTGAATCTTTGCTCGTAAAGCTATGCGTTGCATAACCTCATGAACACCAGGAGCATGTCATTTATTTCTTATATTTATATTCCATTGTATTTCTTATATATTCAACGGATTGGTATTAAAATGAACATTCATTGGAAAATGCAACCATCTTTTTAGAATAAGGTTATATAAGGACGTTGCAGGGCGAATGTAAATATAAATAAATGGATGTTTAAAGCGCTGTTCATTATCAAAATTTTATAGTTAGGTAGCTAGCTATAACAAGAGTACCGCATACGGTACATAATACGCCCACTTGTAAACTTTCTCCGATTCAACATGCCTTATAAGTGTTGACATTTTCTAATCAGTTCCGAGGAACACATGTGTCACCTGCTCCCAGCAGACACAAAAGCTGTTAATATGCTAGAGTGAGAAAATCAGAACGAAGGGGAAAAAGTTAATGTTGTATTGCTATGCAATACATGAATCCCCCACCGGATTAAAAAAAGCTACACTGACCCACCCACCCATGGTGTAGTTGACAATGGTATATACATGACAAGCCTGACTGGTATTTGTAAAAATAATAAGAACAAGAGTGCCAGTGGGCACAATATTACGCCCGTCGAGGTCTTGTTCAACATAAACTGGGGTTAACGTATTTGCTAAACTCAAATTCTAGGTCCAATTTCGCGACCAAGTTTCAAGGTTGTAAATAGGTGTACTTCAGCAAAAACCAAAAAAATTCTAAATTAAAAAGGGCCATAATTGTGTCTAAATGCATGACAGTATATTTACTCTTGCCTACAGATGAACCTTCTGATGGTGAACCAGTGTTTCGAGTTTAAAAGCTTTATCTGAAAGGGTTATGTAAATAAGAGGACTTACAAAAATGTGTTCCACATAACGCAAATGCTAAATGCAAATTCTAAGTCCAATTAAGCGACCTTGACCTTGGACAAACGAACCAGAATTTGGCAGGCTACTGTAGCATGTCTAGATAAACATTATGGCTAAATTTTGGAAGGGTCCACCAAGTGGAACTTGATTTAGAGATGTTACAGACGGACAGACAGGTTAACATTTTTGCTTAACGCAAATTCTAAGTCCAATTATTCGACCTTGACCTAGGATAAACGAACCTGAATTTGGCAGGCTACTGTGGCATGTCTAGATAAACATTGTGGTTAAATTTGGGAAGGATCCACCAAGTGGAACTTGAGTTAGAGATGCTACAGACGGACAGACAGGTTAACATTTTCGCTTAATGCAAATTCTAAGTCCAATTATGCGACCTTGACCTTGGATATACAAACCGGGACTTGGCAGGCTACTGTAGCTCGTCTAGATAAACATTGTGATTAAATTTGGGAAGGATCCACCAAGACAGACAGACAGGTTAACATTTTTGCTAAACGCAAATTCAAAGTCCAATTGTGTGACCTAGACCTACGATAAACAAACCAGAATTTGGCAGGCTACTGTAGCATGTCTAGATAAATATTGTGGTTAAAGTTGGGAAGGATCCACCAAGCGGAACTTGAGTTAAAGACGTTACAAACGGACAGGTAAACATTTTTGCTTAACGCAAATTCTAAGTCCAATTGCGTGACCTTGACCTTGGATATACGAACCGGGACTTGGAAGGCTACTGAAGCATGTCTAGATAAACATTGTGATTAAATTTGGGAAGGATCGACCAAGCGGAACTTCAGTTAAGAGATGATACAGACGGACAGACAGGTTAACATTTTTGCTAAACGCAAATTCAAAGTCCAATTGCGTAACCTTGACCTTGGTTATATGAACCGGGACTTGACAGGCTACTGTAGCATGTCTAGATAAACATTGTGGTTAAATTTAAGATGATTCCACCAAGCAGAACTTGAGTTAGAGATGTTACAGACGGACAGACAGGTGAACATTTTTGCATAATGCAAATTCTAAGTCCAATTATTCGACCTTGACCTAGGATAAACCAACCGGGACTTGGCAGGCTACTGTAGCATGTCTAGATAAACATTGTGGTTAAATTTGGGAAGGATCCACCAAGGGAAACTTGATCGAGTTGGAGATGTTACAGACGGACAAACCGACGGACAGACATCGTCATTCCATAATACGTCCCGTTTTTTCAAACGTGCGTATAAAAACAATATGACAAAAGGGGAATAAATCCAAATATAATGCTGCAAGAGTTATGACCCTTGTGCAAAACACTTGCTCTCATCATGCTTGTTCCATATATAAGGTTTCAAATCAATTGAACCCGTAGATAAAGAGTTAATTGTCTGGACAAGGAAATATGAACAAGAGTACCGCATACGGTACATAATACACCCACTTGCAAATTTTCTCCGATTCAACATGCCTTATAAGTGTTGACATTTTCTAATCTGTGCTTCAGATCTTGATTTCCATATTAAGGTAAAAAGTAAGTAAAGTACCTAGTTATAGTCTACTTTCAGTCCGAATGACCGCTCAGCCGACTGTACATTTACTCCCCTGGTCATTGAGTCATTCGCCTACAATATTGAGCACTGCTAACTTATGGCGCAATCATGCAGCCGCAGTACCGGCGAGTGACCCTCACAGGTACCCTTTTTAACATCTGGGTGGAGAAGATGTGCGGGTGGGAGACACGGAAAAGTGTCTCTGAAATTTCCGGGTAGGACCAAAATTTGAACCCCGGACCTCTGGACTGATAGATAAGCGCATTACCACTAGACCACCGCCACCTACAAATTAAGGTGATACTATTTTTAAAAAAATTTAAGTGAATAAAGGAGTTACAGCTAATCCTCTTATTTGCAGATTTTTGTAAAGTGTAACTGCTATAACTCCATAAAGACAAACAGAATGAACCTCAAAATAAACTCAGTTTCAGATATTGTTGCTTAAAACATTTGTGTTAAGTTTCATTTATATCATTTTAATAGTTTTCCAAGAAACAAAACACTAAAAGTTGACCGACAAACAAAGCAACGAACACACAAAGTTCAAGGACCATAACTTTAGAATAAAATGACATATCAAAACCCCGCGATATATATGAAAATTCATATTAAGGTTTAACCATACAAAAAATTGAAGTAAATATCATTTCAAATTAAAAAAGTTATGGCCATCCTCATATTTGCATAGATTTGCATTATTTTTTTATAAGTGCAAGGGCCATAACTCCGAAATGACAAATCAAATGAACCTCAGAATTGACTCAGCTTCAGATCTTGATGCATTAAACATTTGTGGAGTTTCATTAATATCTATCAAATAGTTTTTCCATAAAACAGCGGACAAACTATTTGCATGTATTTGCATTATTTTTTAAGGACAAGGGCCATTACTCTGAAACAAAAAATCAAATGATCCTCAAAATCAACTCAGCTTCAGATCTTGACACGTTAAACATCTGTGTGAAGTTTCATTAATACATAATTATATGTCAAATAGTTTTCCCATTAAACAGCGGACAAACTATTTGCATTATTTTTATAGTACAAGGGCCATTACTCTGAAACGAAAAACAAATGATCCTCAGAATCAACTCGGCTTCAGATCTTGACATGTTAAATATTTGTGTGAAGTTTCATTAATATTTGTCAAATAGTTTTCCCAGAAAACAGCAGACAAACTATTTGCATGTATTTGCATTCTTTTTTAAAGACAAGGGCCATAACTCTGAAACGAAAACTCAAATGAACCTCAGAATCACTCAGCTTCAGATCTTGATGCATTAAACATTTGTGTGAAGTTTCATTAATATCTGTCATTTAGTTTTCCGAGAAAACAGCGGACAAATAAAATGTTGACAGACAAACGAACGGACGGACGGACAGGGCCACACCAATATACGACCACATTTATTAGGTGGGCGCATAAAAACTCAAACTGTAATGAGACTAACATACTGACTGGACCAAAAAATCCCTGATCAGCTTGGGGCAGTTAATCCTTTGACATGTTAATGAGGGCAATTAGAAGTGCAAATACATTGATATAATGAAAGATCATGTAACTCCTTCCGACGTCTGCTCAAGATTCACGGACTCAATGTCGCTAAAAACAGTGTCATTTGCCGAGTTGGGAGTACAAATTGTGTTGTATGTCGCATCTGCCAGTGTGTCACTAAAGGAGGGAAATACTGTTGCATCTGACAGGATGTCGCTTAAAACAGTGTGTCGCTAGGACAGGTTTGACTGTAAGTGTATACTACTGTACAGAACATGAACATACCAAAGCTTCCTTCCTCGAAATAAAAACTCAAACACATAAGTATCATCGCCCTCCGGCTCCGTCTCCCTAAATGTCCCCTCATATTTCAAGAACACAGCCCCTGTTGCGATTCCTTGCTCTGCATGAACACATCTTCCTGAAATATTTAGTTCCATGTTTCATCTAAAGTTTGTACAGAATACAAAAGGGCCCTAAGGACCCTAGATCGCTCATATGATTAGTGATGATGAATGCACTCAAAGGAATCTTTTTTTGCAATCTTTTCATTGTAGTCAGAAGATTTTGCACCTTGTTGCCATGGTAACAATGGGATTATCAACAATTTATATAAACTTAATTTAGGGACACCTTAGGATGCAAACATTACTCAAATCTGCCCAATGGATCTTTAAAGTATTTCTTTACAAGACATATAAGGAAATAAGCTCCGCCCACTGGCGACATTTTTTTTAGATATCAACACAATTTATACAAACTTGATTCAGGGTCACCTAAGGATAGTTGCTGCCAAACATTACTCAGATCCGCAAAATGGTTTCGGAGAAGAAGAGTTTTTTTAAGTTTGCTATACAAAGACATATAAGGCAATAAGCTCCACCTCCTGGTGGCCATGTTTCTTAAGATATCATCATGATTTATACAATCTGATGGACAGTCCATTGAGGAACAATTCTATGAAATAAGAGGGCCATGATGGCCCTGGTATCGCTCTCCTGAGTATATTTAACCAAATAGTTTTTCCTTTGGATTTTGACCATAATCAAGTCATCGGAGAACTTATAGTCATATATAAATAAAAAAGTTTGTCATAGTTTCACTAAAATTCATTAAAATTAGTAGCTGCTAGAGTGTAAACATTGTGGCCTCTAGTGTGTTCACAAGGTTTGTCTATTTGACCTAGTGACCTACTTTTTGACCCCACATGACCCATTTTCAACCTTGAAATAGATTTTGTCAAGAACAACACTTGGAGCAAGTTTGATGAAGATTGGCCCAAATTTGAGGCCTCTGAAGTTCACAAAGTTCTATCATTTGACCTAGTGACCTTCTTTTAGAACTCCATGAACCATTTTCAAACTTGGCCTAGATTTTGTTAAGAACAATTGGAACAAGTTTTATGAAGATTGTGTCTTCTAGGGTGTTCACCGGATTTTCTATGATCTGACCTAATGACCTACTTTTTGACCACACATGAGCCACTTTTGAACTCGGCCTAGATCAATCTTCACCAAACTTGCTCTAAATGTTGTTCTTGTCAAATTTTAGGTCAAGTTTGAAAGTGGGTCATGTGGGGTCAAAAATAGGTCACACGGTCAAATCATAGAAAATCCTTGTGAACGCACTTAAGGCCGCAATTTTGTGCCAAACTTCGTCAAACTTGTTCCAAATATTGTTTTTGAATCTCAGTCAAGTTTGAAAGTGGGTCATCTGGGGCCAAAAAGTAGATCACTAGGTCAAATCATAGAAAAAAAACCCTTGTGTTTTAAGAGAAATAGTCATTTGAAAATGTTAGCGGACATACCGTACAGATGTACAGACATACATACTACAGATGGAGAGTGATCACAAAAGCTCACCCTAAGCTTTACTCAAGTGGGCTAATTAAGTGAAAATCAATCTGATACTACTAGACCTTCCTTTCCTATTAGGTGTCTTATTAGTTAGGCACACCTTTGGTATCAGACCTGTACAATGACTATATGTCAACTAGCTACCAAAAGAGAAGTGTAGTTGTTGTGTAGACTGTAGACTGTTCCTAAACATTCAAATCAAAGGTATTGGAATTCTGGCAAGATAGGCTGGACAGGGTAAGGGTACCCTAAAGTATATTCTTTGTGCCAACTATTGTGATATAGTATATTGATACATTTTTTTCTTGCAATTTTATGCCTAACTATCCTGTACATGTATTGCTATATTTTTTCTGGCGATATCCAACTCTGCTTTCAACATTGTGACAGGTGAGCTAAATCATGACTATAATCTGCCAAGCTGTTATGTTCCTGTTTTATTGACCTGTCAAAATATGAATATTCCTACTCACTGAAAGGATATATTTAGCGTGGGTAAACCTGTGTTTCAAACGTTTTTCACGAGATTCACAATAAATGTAAAAGTACTCAAATAGCCAAGTAGGACAGCTTTTATTAGCGGAAACAATTGATGTCAACCGAAGCTATTTATGGCGTGTTCAGCAAGCTTATGATTATTTGAATTTTGACAGGTTAACAAAACAGGACAATACCATTGCAAAATACAATGTATACCTTTCTCCTCTGTTGTCACAACATATAGATTAGCTAGTTCGACCTCATTCTTCTTCTTTGTTTGCCTTCTGCTTCTCCTCATTTTGTCTGGAAAAACAACAAAAGGGTTTAAGAGCTCTATGTTGTAATAATCGAAGAGTTAACACCTTCCAGCTAGACAGTAGTTACATTTCTTTAGATAAACATTAAAGGGACAGTTCTAAATTTGTTTTTCAGATTAAACATGAATTAAACAAGGGCATGTTGTATTGCTATATGCAAGACATGAGTCCCCCCATCGGACTGAAAAAAAAAAAACCTCCACTCTCCCCACCCCACCCACCCATGGTGTGGTTGACCACGGCATATCCTTGACCATGACCTGATTTCATGTATCCCTGTATTTCAGAAGTTATAAGCACTGTTAAAGTTTTCTTAACGACGCCCCCCCGCCCGCCCGACCGGTTTTCACCAAACTATAAACCGAGATTTTTCTCAAATTCTGGCTAATAACCTATTATAATATTACCGCAAATTAACTAACATGCAAATATTTCCCTTTTTCGAATTCCTTAACTTAACTTTCAAACAAAGTAGACCAAAATCAAAATTACAGCTCTGATCTGGATCTACCCTGTTTGCTGAATGACAAGTTTAAAAAGATTCATTAAGTAATTTAGTTAATTAGCACACTCCTTATAAAAGTAAATATTGTAATGTTAATTGGCTGTTTATTTACAGTTAACAAAACACTTAAAAGTAATTTTTTTCATAGTGAGGGGCTTTTGTAAACCTTGACGTTTTGGTGAGGGGCTTTTGCAAGATGTGCTTAAAGCTTTTGTAGAGAGGGGCTTATGTATGAGGAGCTTTTGTAGTGAGGGGTTTTTGTGATACACCCAGGTTTTTTTTTATCTTATAACAGCATATACAATTTGATGTTTTTAATGTTACTCAGCGCCACATCAGGATCTAAAACTGTTAGCAAATACCAGTTAGGTGGCACTAAGCAGGCAAAAAGATTTTTAAAAACAAGAGGGCCATGAGGCCCTGAAGCGTTCACCTGAGATAACCCGGGCAGGGCTATTTTTGTCCCAGAAGTCATCATTTGTACAAACTTGGTAGAGAACCACAAGGCAAAGCAGCATATCATTAATTAAAGGGCTAAGCCTTATTGTTTCAGAGAAATATCTTATATTTTTACTATGTAAAAACTGAAAAGCCCCAAAGCAGGGCCAAGTTTCGCTAAGAGGTCGGGTCGTAAGTTGAACATTGTTGGCAGAGGACCACAAGCCAAATCTACATATGTGTAGAGAACCATTACATTACGTTACATACCAAACATCAAAGGTCTAGGCCTTACAGTTTCAGAAGATTTTTTAAGATTTTTCTATAAACAAGAGGGCCAGAATGGCCCTGACATCGCTCACCAGACAATCAGATATGTTTCTATTGAAAACTGACCGTCCCTGGGGCGGTGCCAATTTTGACCCTAGGGACACAATATATAACTTTTGTAGATGTATATAACTTTTGTAAATATGAAGCTATGTGCCAAATATGAAATCGGAGAACATTCCAGTTTCAAAGGAGAAGATTTTCAAAGTTTGCACTATAAAATTGTTTCTATTGAAAACTGACCAACCCTGGGGTGGGGCCTATTTTGACAACAGGGGCATAATTTATATAACTTTTGTAGAGGATCGGAAAATGGTGCTATGAGCCAAATATGAAAGCTGAGAACTCTGTAGATTCAGAAAAGAAGATTTTCAAAGTTTTCACTATACGTTTCTATAGACAAGAGGGCCATTGAAAGTGTTAATTTTTCAGACAAACAAATTACAGATGACAGAAACCCTATCACTGCTGAGCATAATTTGACTGAAATTAGCACACAGTTTGGATTCTGATCTGACACATATTATATGTAACTTCATATGTGGTTTGTACAAGAGAGTTAATTGTAAGATTGATATGTATTAAACGGGTAGTTTTAATTATGCAAGGCCATACAAAATTCTGACTAAAGAAAATCAACTGACCTCTCAAATAATCAACTGTTCCTCTGAAAAGGTATGTGTACCCTAGCATTCATAACAGATTTTTTGCATTTGAATACATGTATTATTATAAATTATTACATAATAATTTCATATTCATAAGTTGAACTTAATATTTTCAAGTTATACAATTTCATGTTAAAAATTATTTCACAATTTATTTAAAATCTTTAATTTGGCATTCTGGAGCCTTTATATGATTTACCCTTCTTCTGAACTGTAGGGCAGGTTATAATGTCATAATGCCAATCACTATTATTAATTAACCCTTCCCTCATATAAATGTGTTTTCACACATTTGAAAATCAGTAGACCAGATCAGATGCCTCCTATAGGAGCCATCTGATCAGGGTCTGCTCTGTTTGTTAATGGAATTTGACAGATCTGTTCCTTTAATTTCTAAAATGGCTACAATGTTCTACCTACAATAATCCATTATAACTATTTTGTTTATGAATATTCAGTAGGTTGTGAAATTTGGAAAATAAATGCTACAATGTTTCACCTTCCATACTTCACTTTAACTATTTTGTTCATGAATATGCAATAGGCATTCAAATTAATAATAAACACAGAACAGGCAAAGGGTCAAGATCTCTGTCTACTAGCTACTACCAGCAGTACAGGTGCACTAAAAATAGCCACTCTCTCCCTCTCTGATGCTTGACCTGATGACCTGTTTATGAGCCAGTAAAGATAAGATGCTTAAAAGTGCAGTCAGCTTCAAGTTTGCTAGAAAACTTGCCACCCGGGTGTGTAGCCAATTTTGACCACAGGAGCATAATTTATATAACTTTTGTAGAAGTCCTGAAGTTGAAGCTATGTGCCAAAAATGAAAGATGCAGATCTTCTAGTTTTAGAGGAGATGGTGTTCAAAGTTCTCACTATATGTTTCTATTGAAAACTGAAAACCCCTGGGGCAGGGCCAATTTTGACCCCAGGGGTATAATTTATATAACTTTTGTAAAGGACCTACAGATGATGCTATGTGCCAAAGATGGAAGCTGAGACCCCTGTAGATTCAGAGGAGAAGAACTTTAAAGGTTCAAATTGTTGACGACGGACGACGCACGCCGACGGACGACGGACATCAGGCGATCACAAAATCTCACCCTGAGCACTTTGTGCTCTGGTGAGCTAAAAACTGATAAGACCTTGGGCGGGGCCATTTTTGGCCCAGGGGGGCATACTTTAAACAATATTTGTAGAGGACAATTAGATCATGCTACAATAATACATACCAAATATCAAAGGTCTAGGTCTTCCAGTTTAAGAGAAGATTTTTAAAGATTTTCCTACAAAAAACTGATAAGTCCTTGGGCGGGGCCATTTTTGGCCCGAGGTCATAATCTGAACAATCTTTGTAGTGGACCATAAGATCATGCTACATACCAAATATCAGAAGTCTAGGCCTTACAGTTTCAGAGAAGATTTTTAAAGATTTTCCTATGAAAATTAGGACAACTGTAACAGGACTGCAGAAAAACATGCAGCCAGACCTGTCATCAGGACTTGAACATGAGACCCCTCGCTTATATGGCATGAAAATGCAAGTACAGTAGAACGGTTTCGGGATGTTTCTGGTTTCGGGATGTTTCACTCCAAAACCTGTACCTCCCGGGACGTTTCCTTCAGGACGATTCGTACCAATTTTCGACTGGTACATTCCGTTCCACTGATCTGGGGAGTTTTGTCCAATTATCGCACAATAATGACATTGTATTTTATGATTAAAAGTAGCTCAACCTTTCCAACATTGAGAATTCAAGAAACTTTGCTGATTGTGACACAATTTAAGTGTTTTATGCTAGAATTTATTACCAAATGTGTTAACTCCTTTACTCCACAAATATAATTGTAAGAGATAAAGCATAAATATTAATTTGATTAATTTCAATTATTGCATACAAAGTTTACAAACACAGGAAAAGTTTGGTCTTGACAGAATCTTTGATTCTTTTACAAAGTCAGTCATGTCAGTCAGGGCAGGATAATTGTTAGAGGATGTATTCCGTAAAACTATAGCGTATGGTACATGTACTTGTATTTTCTCTGCTTAATTGTTTTCACTGGCACGAGAAGTTAGTGCAAAACCATACTAACAATATGTCTACAAGTAGATCTTTGAATTTCCATGTACAGTAAAACCTCTATAAACGACCACCTTAGCAAACAGTGCAAACAGAATAGACCCATATCAGATGGTCACTGCAGAAGATAGCGTTCACCTTTTTATAATATCCAGTCTTGTGATGATAATACTTATTCATTAGCCACTCTAATGTCTTGAGAAGAATGCCTTTATGATAAATAAAACTGTCTTTCCAGTAATTTTTCAATAGCAGTGAGAAACGTCCCGGTAAATTTTCAATAGTGGGGCGGAACGTCCCGGGAGGAAATGGTTTTGGAGCAAAACGTCCCATAACCAAGTAGAACCCGTCTTCGGCAATTTTGTATTGTTTGATTCTGGAATTTTAAAGAGCAAGTGGTTGCTTAAAGACAGGCAAAATAAATACAGAAAGCTTCTACAGTAGTTTTCTCCAATACTTGTGACATGCATTAAGCTACCACCTGTCCTACAGACCCATAATTAGACCCCTTTTTGATGATCGCTTAAGACAGGTTCTATTGACAACAGTAGGGCTTACATAAATCAACTTAATTTTTTCAATCCATAGTAATTTTCTGTGTTACAGTTACTCAAACATAAATAATTTGTAACAGGATTAAATACACACAGATGAAACAAATCTAGGTCCCTGTCATAATTGTAATAACTACTGGATCGTGCGGGAGAGTCCCGCATTGGAGGCCAACTACCGGCCGGGAGACAAGTTCTGCCGATTTCTGAATAAAAATGATTTTTGTTTTTTCCCCCACCCCATTTTCTATCATTTTGTCAATTTAAGCGCTTGCCAGAAGCCTCAAAGAACCAGTGTTGTTGACTTATTTACAGCCCTGTTTATCATGGCAGGCACAGCGCTGTGTCCCTTTTGTAGTACATCATGGCGTGACAAATGTATTATGTTTATTTGAGAATATAACTTTCTGGATATATTGCATTACAAAAATAAATGAAAGAATAAAAACAACAAGGGCATGTTGTATTGCTATGCAAGACATGAGTCCCCCACCGGACTGAAAAAAACCTCCACTCTCCCCACCCCACCCACCCATGGTGTGGTTGACCATGGTATATACATAACCACCTGAATGGTATTAATACCTACTTTCATACATTGAATCAGTAAATCAAAAGTTATTGTCCCGACAAGAAAATATGAAAAAGGGGAGTAACTCCAAAAATATTGATGCTAGAGTTATTGCCCTTGTGCATGACACTACTTCTCATCACGCTTGTTCCATATGAGAAGTTTCAAATCAATTGAACCAGTACATAAAGAGTTATTAACTGGACAAGAAAATATGAAAAGGGGAATAACTCCAACAATATAGATGCTAGAGTTATGGCCCTTGTGCATGACACTACCCCTCATCATGATTGTTCCATATGTGAAGTTTCAAATCAATTGAACCAGTAGATAAAGAGTTATTGTCCGGACAAAAAAATATGTAAAAGGGGAATAACTCCAAAAATATTGGTGCTAGAATTATGGCCCTTGTGCATGACACTACTCCTGATCATGCTTCCTCAATGTGTGAATTTATAATGAATTTGGCCTAACTTTGTAGGAAAAAATTGCCCGGACACGAAGTGTGACAGACGGACTGACAAGAAAATATGAAAAAGGGGAATAACTCCAAAAATATTGATGCTAGAGTTATGGCCCTTGTGTATGACACTACCCCTCATCATGATTGTTACATATGTGAAGTTTCAAATCAATTGAACCAGTAGATAAAGAGTTATTGTCCGGACAAAAAAATATGTAAAAGGGGAATAACTCCAAAAATATTGGTGCTAGAGTTATGACCCTTGTGAATGACACTAGCCCTCATCATGCTTCTTCAATGTGTGAAGTTATAATGAATTTGGCATAACATTGTAGGAGATATGGCCCGGACAAAAAGCGTGACAGACGGACAGACGGACGGACAGACGGACAGACAGACGGACGGACAGACGGACAGACAGACGGAATCGAGCAAACCTATAGTCCCCCAACCGGTAACCGGTGGGGGACTAATAATGTCAATAAATTATAATAATTTAATATAAGAATGAGAATAGTATAAATAATGATAGTAAAAATAATAATAATGAACACAAGTCTATCCATTGGCCAGTAAAAAGAATAATTATTTAATAATAAACACAATTCTATCCATTGGCAAGAATGGAATGGAATAGAAAGAAATAGTAATTAGAAGAGAGTATATGGAAATAGATACTAGCACACAAAAGATAGAATAGAACGGAATAGTAATTAGAATAGATTATATGGGCACAGAATAGATAATGGACTAGAATGGAATGAAACAAAAAGGAACTAGAATAGATAAAAGAATGTGATGGAATGGATTAGAAAGGAATGGGAAATATAGTAGATGTGGATGGATGTAGAACAGAGAATAGTACAGAATAGAATAAGGAATAGGACATACATAGAATACAAATTAAATTACACAGATGTAATGTGCTTGATAGGCAAACAAGTTCAAATGCCCTAGTAATTAAGATGGGTTGCAGTGTTGCACCTAGGATTTCAAAAGTAGGGGGGACTTCCCCCCCCACCTCATCTGAAAAAAATGGGGGGGGGGGGGGGTGTAAAAAAGAGGGGGGATATAAATAAAAAACACAACAATAATGCTAAAGTAACTTTTATTCAAATAAAACTAGTCTACCTGACTATGTATTCACTACTGTATTGTAGCAATTGTAGACACAGATGATACAGCTCTTACAAGAAGTTAGAACTGTTTCACTAGGGTCTACACTGAAGAACTTCAACTACTGTGTGTCAGTCACTAATCATCACTCTCAATGCCGGTCAACAGATTCATATCTCTGAAAAATTCGCCTGTTCTTCTTGGTTTTGAATTCAGCCACAGCTTTTCTTGGATCTACAATTGCTACAATACAGTGGTGAATACATAGTCAGGTAGACTAGTTTTATTTGAATATAAGTTACCGGTTGGGGTTTCCATTGATTGAGTTTCATGCTCGATTTCCTCAGCATTACTATTACCATCAGATACTTTATTTTGTTTCGTTTTCGTACTTACGGCGGAAGGTGTGCCCGTTTTCGAGGTTGAAGGGCCCAAAGCAGTGAAATATTGGCTAATTTTCAGTTGGACATATTTATAATGTCGTGTTTACAATATTATCTTTCATAAGGGTGTTTCTATGACAGCGCTTTAAATAGCAATAGCGATAGGGTTTTGATTAAAGCAAGGGCATAGTTTGCGCCTACCTTCGATAAACCCGCATTGAGCCCGTCGTTCCAGTCGTGACTGGAGACAGCGACCATGTTTTATACTAACCGGAAATGGTTACTGTGTCAAAGCTAAATGCGGCGCTACAGCTGATTTCAAAGTAGAAAACACTAAACAGCTTGACGAAAATAGGATTTTACTCAAATCAGACGAGTTAAATGCGCGATTAATCGCCCATTGCCTTTGCAAAAATGCACGAGTACTCAGGAAAAGGGGGGAATCGCACTGGGGTTGTCGGGCATGAAGGTGCCTTTATCATACAGTCGATGTACCATTAGCGGATCATAACCCTTAGCGGATCAGTTGATTATTCTACTCGCTGTATCATTGCAATCTGCCATCACTTTTTTACCAAAATTGGCAGGTGTGTAAATCATGGTTTTGTTAATAACGACTGCAAAAGTGGCGACTGCCAGGCGTCCGATTTGCATGCACCAGCTTTATATCTTGTACGGGTGTTCGCTTGAAATGAAAATAGTACCTGCCGTTGACAACGCATGCGCAAACTTTTGTTTATACCGGAAGTGCATTTTACCGGGTAAGTACAAATTTTTTGTATCGTTGAAATGTTTGCATCATAAACAATGCAAAATAAAATAAAACTAAATTTTATTCGATTAATTTTACACAAATTATGAACAAATACCAATGTGCAGTCTTGTAGCATTAGCGGATCACGTATTTCGACTTTGCTGGGGGCTTTCTCAAAACGAGATTGAATACGACATGGCTCCACAAAAATGATAAAAACTTGCAAATTGGTGGTTTTAGATTAGTTTAAATAGTTTCTATAAGTTTTAAAGCTTGGTCATATGTATATTATACAATATATCATAGGTAAACAGAGCAGACCCTGTCTGGACTGTGTCTACTCATAACTGTTGCAAATGCATGAAAAGGTGTTAACTTAGTATGAGGGAACAGCTAGTTAATTCTACACATGTACAGTTGATCTTAGATATCTCGAACTCGGATAACTAAAACTTCGGGATAACACGAATTAAAAGTTAAGTCCTTCCAAAATTTAGGAAACACAAATAAAAGCTTTCAGATAATATCCCTTATAATTCATATTTCAGATTCCTATAGCTCCCTTTGTCAACACAAAAGAAACAGACAAGTCAGCAGAGTGGTCATACTATAACACATGTACATGAATACTCTGTAATTAAAGGGTACCATGTCTACCAGATGAAGCCTCCTAATAATAAAGATGCGAGCCTTGTTTGGATTCCAGATCTGGCCAAATTTGATAAAGATTTACATGAGATGGTTACGGATGATAAAAGACGTTTGAAGCTGTCAGATATTGCTGGAATACCAATGGGTCATGTACCAAATACTCTAGCAAGCTGTTTTTATTAGGCTCTTGACTCTGGTGGTGAAGTTTTTGCCATTGCCACTGGAAATCCAGACCCTAGTTTTCCTCCTTGACCTCTTCCCTCTGCAAAGGGCGATGGTGGTGTACAGTAGAACCCCTCTAATGCGACCTCTTAATGAATAAATAGTGGTGTCTTTATAAATAGGTGGTAGCTTAATGCAGGACAAAAGTAATTCAGAAAGCTCCTATAGTGTTCTCCATTATTTTTGTCCTGCATTAAGCTACCACCTGCATCTTGCACCCAGAATTATACCTCTTTTAGGTGGTCGCATTAGCTGGGTGTTACTGTAATTCCACGTTATTACCTGATTACTGTGAAAGACAAGAGAGCACCATTTCTTTGCTTACAGGAACACTCAGTAAAATGCAGGAGGGTGATACAATGAATATTGTTCATTGATAATTATAATACTGTATTTTTCTCACTTTTGATTACAGTACCTCTCCCCCTCTAAACCGGGCATTGAATTCAGTATAAATATTAGTCTTGGAGACATGTTGCGGCTTAATGCAGGGTGAAATTCATGCAGAACATTCATACAGAAGTTTTTCTGTATGACGTTCATCCTGCATTAAGCAGCCACCAGCCTAAATTCTCTATAGGATTCCGGCTAAGAGGGGGTTTACTGTATGTGATAATTTGCTGAGAAAAGCAAATTAAAGTTAATCTTGTTGTAAATAAATTTACGTAACCACCAGTAGCTTTAGCTGTTTCTTTACACATTCACTGCAACGAGCGTTTTGTTTGCTTCCAATTGTCATGGGACTCCAATTTTGAGTTGACAGCATTTTAAGAAGATAATCAGAACTATCCAACAGTTTGGATCCTGATAAGGTATGGAGTTACTTGGCATCTCTTCCTTATCCCATTTCTTTGCCCTTGATATCTTGGATCTAAAGAGGCAAATATCCTGACACAATCATAATTTGCTTTAACTTTTTCCTTACAAACTTTTGTTCATACATTAGCAAACATAGTAGACACAGACCAGAAGGCTACTGCTTATCATAGATTTGACTACAGTTTCTACTGTACCAAAATGTTCTGTGTACATAATTAAGGCATTATAAAAGATCAGCGAATAAATATGCATGATACCATTATTTCTCACTCGAATATTGAACAGGAAAAGGTTTAACCATTCATGCAGACTGGATTCTTAAACCACGGCACCATTTATTCTGTACTTCTACTTCTAATGTATAGTGACCACCTTCAACAAGTTGGAAGTTTCTGTCACGGTGAAGTTTCTGTATGTCACCAGGTTTTTATTACCATTCTCTCCCAGTGTCGAAAAGTTCTGTTCCTGGCGAGATCCTATATAATTGCACGTAATCTGTTTGCAAATGCAATGCTGTGTGAGTAAAAAAAATCTTCAGGTTTTTACTCGTATGCACATAAGTTGTTAGCATAAGCATTTATAATTAAAAAAATTAATAAAGATAGTACTAATAAGAAACTCTGTTTCTGTAAATTAACCGTTTTAATGGTTGTTTTAAGTTTTCTGACCAAACTCCTGATTTCTGACAGGTAATAATTAGTTTGAGATGGTACCCAACATGAAATAACCATGTGATCCGCTATAGCTTAAAATAGTCCGCTAATGCTACAATTACACGGTGATGAAAAACCACTCTGAAAACAACATTTCTACAAGAAAAAACCTAAGTTTTCTGTCGGTGTGTTGGAAAATGAAATGTTATTACACTTCAAAACATTAAAGGTATAGAGACTTCGTCAATTTATCGCTGCAACTAAAAATGTCGCTACTGATCCGTTAATGGTACATCGACTGTACCTCCCTTTCAAACCAGGGGTAAGAGAGGGGGGGGGGGGGGGGGGGGTAGACACTAATAGTCTATCTATATTTTAATTGTCTCACTTAATCTTAATTGACTTATCAAAATGACTCTAGAAATCTAATAGATCTTCCTACCTTTAAAATCTTTGACAGAATATTCCGTTTCCCTCCATTAATAAACTACACAGAATGCATGTTGTGTAGTCTTCAAAGAAAACAATGTATCCATTTGCAAAGCGTTTATAGAAGCATTTTTCCTGCTCTTCTCTTGAAAGAAAATTGATCAAAAGATTCAGATTTTCTCTTCTCAGAATGAAAATAGAAAACATTTTCGATGAGTAAAAATAAATGTCTGTTCAGACACTTTTTTTTTTACATCACTTCCGGTGTAAATTAGCGCTTTTTTTTAGGGTCCCAGAATCTACTCGCCCAGGCCCGTTTTTCACTTAAGGGGGAAAATCTGCTGCCCGCTTTTATATAGTAAAAATGGCTAATAACGGGAAAAATCAATTGGGGAACAGAAAACCCTGGGGTAAACCCACTTTTACTGGAAAACTGCACGATTTCAAAGAAAATCGCGGCTTCGTGCTGTTATACTTATAGAGAAATAATAAAGAGAAAAGAGAAAAAAGAAACTGTTACCATTTATTGAAGGTCGTTATTCCAAGAAACGAACAACCTGGACCATCTGATAGACATTGTGATAATTACAATACAAATGACTGTCAAAGCAATCAGATGAAAAAGGATCAAAATAAGCAAACAGATCTGAAATATCTGCTCCTCCATTGATCCGACTTGGGTTATGGCTAAAACAAGGTAAGGGAGGGTGGTCACTTGTAAATCACTCTATGGGTGCATTTTGATTTATGAACATTAATTATTATGGGACATTATTCTTACATGCCACAGACGAATGTTTACTTTCGATGTGATTAGCGACTTCCAGCAGTGAATGATTCCCTGCAGGGTATTTTGTAATTCCCCTTACAGTTAACATTTTGATACAGATTAGACACGGATCCAGACTGTTATTTATTTCGTTTCAGTTAATTTTTCAAAGCGGTATGTTATAGCCGAAATAAAAATACTTTAGATCTATATTAAAACCAAAATTATGTTTAAAACACATACGCACATGAAAGATAATTAGGAAAATCATGTTCCAATCCTTCTTAGAATCTATGTAAGTTGATGCATGTTGTATATTCCAGTAATAAAATATGTTTAAACTAAATCATTTTTTGAAATAGGGTAGAAAAGTTTTACATCAATAAAATATGCTTCGTAAGAAAGATTTGAAATTTTGGTTAGTAAGACTGCAATATTACCATTATAACCACTTAAAATGATTGTAACTTTTGAAAATCGTATATATTAAGCCCCACTGCTTTAAAGTATAATTGACAACACATTGTAAAAAAATGATAATATTGACAGAGTCATGCATATACCTGAGTCTCTGATATTGGCATCCAGTTTTCATCCACCAAAATCAAAACTGACTGGAATAGTCGCCTATTTCATCAGACACACAGTCTGGATCCACCTTACTGTGCATTTCCGCTTGATCGTGATCCAAATCGTGTGACAAATTAAATCTATAGAAAATTATATGTAATTTTAAATTTTGTGCATTTCAGGCGATATCCAGAATTAATGGACATAGCTATGTTCATATCTTGTGAAAATAAACAGAACTACATGTAAAAAAATTAATGGCAATTTGATTACTTAGATGATCAATCACGTGAACATGTAATATTCAGCTGAAGATATCTAGATTTGATTGTTGTTTTTTCAAAGCATAATATATACATTGCAAGATTATATACATCTTTTTTATCAGTTGACATTAGAGCGCAAAGTTTTATCATATATGGATTCGTAGTAAAAAAAAACAACGAATGTAAAGCGATCTAAGATTGTTATATAGTGTACATATCATAACAAAATGATATGCATCCTCTCAACAGCAATCGCATAAAGGACATAGTCTATTTTTACCCCGGAGACCTTCTAACCATGCCGCGGTTCTGGGGGCTTAATTGCCATAGGGGATGTTTCTGTTTATTTTACCGAGATTTCCCCTCTGCCAAGAATTAAAAGGAAGGCAGGTTGATGGTTTTGATTCCATGCATTGCTTCGCAATGAACGAGATCAGCCGAAATCATCGCAGTGCCGTAAAACCCAACTCATCTACCCATCCATCTATTTTAACGTTCAATAGTATAATATCGCCCAGTTTCAATTGAAAGAGATTCAGAATCAGTAGACACCGAAGGCATAATAAAAAAGTAAACATATTCCAAATGCATGTAATGAGGCCCTCATTATGATTCCACATGTCAAAAAGGTCAACCTCGAAATTCTCTAAGTCATCTATGTATATAATCAAAGACCTATGATAACACATCATAGGTCTTTGATATAATTCAAATCTGAATGCAATTCTGTTAGTTAATTTAGATCCAGATTGATAAATAAACTCTCTTATCAAGTCAAAGATAACGAACATTGTTTTTTTAGGATTGAAACGGGAAGATATCAAAATATCGCCGAAGAGGAACGCAAATGTCCTTTCTGTAAAATTGTTGTTGAGGACGAGGTGCATGTAATTTTAGACTGCCTTATGTATGTAGATTTGAGAGAAGCATTATTTCGTAAAGCATCCGATGTATTTGGAAACTTTTCTAGCCTATGCAAAGCTGAGCATCTGCAAATTGTTTTAACCCATCCCGGTTTAATACGTGTATGTGCCAAGACCTGTTTTAGTATTTTAAAGAGAAGGTCTCAACTTTTATGTAAGTACTGTGTTACTGGTTTTTTTATTTCTCCTATATTGTAATTTTATCAATCCCATGTGTTTGTTGCTAGTCAGTTCATTTTTGATCTGAGGTGATAGCTGGGTTATTTTTAAATCGTTCCTTAATAAGTACACGTTAGTGTCTCTTTTTGCAAAGACCTATGATAACACATTATCATAGGTCTTTGCTTTTTGTAATTCAAGTTTTATTTCTTCTCCTCTTATTGCAGTATTAATACAACGATTAGCAGCAACCACATGGTTTTACTAATCGGTATGGTGTGTACGTACTTTGTTTAAATGTGTGATGTTTTCTGTATGTCATGGAACTGTGATAGTCTCTTATTTTTAGAATGGATGTGTACTACATTCTACTATGTTTTGTAAACATGGTGCCACTGTTCATGTTTTATGTAAACAGATGAGACTTAAATAAAGATATATATTATATATAACTGGCAATAGCGTCGCGCATTTTTGAGTTATTAATTAAAGATTTTAAAGCAATATAACATTTAGTCTTTTTTAATCATATATATATATATATATATATATCATATATCAGATATATATTGTTTCGGCGATATACCGATATACATTGCTTGAGAAATTAAGGATTAAAGGGATGTGTGAATAACAGTACCAGATACCGAAACTCCAGGTAGCGAAGCATCCAGCTGATTCACAGTTCTTTTCTATATTGGTCACTTTGGACTCCTTTAACAATCAGATCGATCTTCTAGGATCATCGGGAATCTTAAAGAAGTTATGTGAAGCTCAACCTCTCGATCGTTCATGGCTACACCGGTCCCTGGTTCTCCCATCACAATTCCTTTACATTCTCGACAGATGAAATATTCAGATAATTTACTCTAATTCTAAATCATTTAAATAATATTTCACAGAGTAATAGATTCTTTATCGCTTGTTTATACTCTGTTCCAAAAGAAAGTGTGCACTTTTTTAATGTGGAATGTTTCCATGAACAGAAGACGTTTTCTTTTCAAATCCGGAACACCTTATCTCAGGTCAATCGGCCATCGACCCGTTATAAAACCTAAGCCATTACACGAAGAGATTTTCGAATTCTGCAATAAAACATGATTTTGCATGTTTCGCAAGTGCAGTCTAAAGCGAGCATGTATGCAACAGGAAACGTACGTGTATGGACACAATCGCTATCTCCACTACTTATTAAAACGTCAAATTTGACTTAGTTGGAATTAAAAACCGTGAATTCATGCATTGACGACGCTATTTAAAGCTTAGCGTTAACGTAACTAACGTAAGTAGGGCGTCGATGTGCCACAGAAACATTTCCATCTATCGTGCCAACATTTCCAATAAAAAATGGGTTGCAGATCACCCCGTATCTGGTATACCCAGGGCTTAGAATGGACATAATCATGACGTTGACGCACCATCGACGTCACTATCAAACAGCGCCAAGTACTGCACATCAGGATGGTAACCACGGCCAGACACCTTGTGATATCTGCTGCATTCTTAGCCACCAAGCTGGCACAGTAGATAATATACAGGACATGTCTTGGCAGCACGGATAAGTTATATCAACGTGATTCCCTTGGTTCCTGTCTCATCGGATATTCACCTAATAGAACACTTTTAGGTAATCTTGGCTGATGACTGCGGGTGAGAGGCAACAGACATAATCACATGGATCTTTAAAATGTCTTCATTTTTTAAAAAACAAAATCACCAAGACGTTGTTATCAGACGTTACGTAAGGTTAATGTGGTGTCAAATTGTCGCTTGCATTAACGACCGAGAAGGTCAATCACACTACTGAAACAATGCAACATCAATATTTCAATTATCAGCTGACGATTCTATATACTGTACAAGTTCTGTATTACTGAGTAGCTTTGCAATTTTCGTTTTGACACAGGTTGCTTTCTCGTGTTCAAAATCACACTTAACTCGACTTAAAATCAAAATCTGAAACAATGGTTATATTGTTGAACGTCTGAACTTGAACCAGGCATTATACACGGAGTCTGATCAGAGCCTGGAATTTAAGTCACAGATGAGCATTTGCAGAAAACACTTTCCTCACTTTTCTAAAAATAAAATAAAAAATGCATGTATGGATAAAATATATGGATATGTCTGATTTAGGAAAGAACGGTTTGTTCCTAAATAAGACGGATTTTCCTAGATGACTTCATAAATAAGGAAATGAACTACATTGTATATATGATAATCTTTTTAACAGAAATGGTACATTACATGTATTTGCGTAAATCGTAAATGCGTCAGTTCCCGTTGCAGCGGTTTCGATATCTATGATAATTATTAAGTCCCAAAAGCAGATACATGCATGTAGTTTGTTCCCGAAACAAGTTTTCTGTCTAAAATCTTTTTCACATTATTTGTGCTATAATAGTTTAGTCTAGGTTTCATTATACACAAGGTTTTAGTTTTCCCCCAAAATCTCATTAGTATTCATAAATATGGAAATTACTTATTCCTACAAATTATACTTTAAACAAACGCAACTTCTGGGCCCTATTTAATGGAGCCCTGGGCTTTATATACATTTATTTTTTATTTTAAACCTACGTGCATGTATTAAACGAGTTATTGTCTATAAGCTGGTATTCTAATGTAATGCGCACGACTGTTCGTCCGTCCGTCCGTACGCGCCGTTCTCTCGGCCCACCGTGCTAATTTTTGTGAAAGTCATGCCATTTTGGTACATTTGAGAATCTATTGTTTTTCTTTACATATGTTTGTAGGTAACAAAGATATAAATAAAATGACGCAGTTCACATAGAACTTGGGGCATCGTCCGTTCGAAAAGCTTAAGAAACGTTCAAATTCAGTCATCCGGAAAGTGCAAATTGCAATTTCAAATGCCCGTGTAAGGTATGATTTTAGAGATAGATAGCATAGATTTACATACATTGCAAATATCATATAATATACTCCACCAAATTACCAGATGTTGCAATATTTACGTGTTTGTCCGACCGTACACGCAGCAAATTATCTTATCTGAGGTTATATTTCGTTATAAAAATGGATCGTTTGTCATGACTTTGACAAGGACTGTATCCATCATATGATGGTATAGAATTATAATATATACATGGTTATACATGGTATAGGACATCCGCGTAGGTCTTAATGGCCGTCCGTTAATCTGTCTGTCTGTGCGGGCAGTAAAAGATAGGGTTACTTCTCGACCGTTGTTTTCATTAACGAGAATAGGCTGATACTTTATATACGGAAAAGTTAAATTTCTGAACGCTATATCTTTCTGATCGTATTTAGGAGACATCATTCTAGAAGATCACATATAGTTTTATGCCTTACAGTCGTCTGTTTGGGTCCAAATCACACACAAAGTATCTTAATACTACGATATTTCTTTTTTTGCATTATACAATCCATATCTCCGAGGCTCTGATGAGGGCCCACACTGATTGCTGCTTTGATTAATAGACATGGCTTCAACAAACTCAATCATACTCAATGATTGGTCTCCAAAGATACAAAAACTATGTAGCACTTTGATGTTCTACCTATACAGACAGGCACACACACACACACACACACATACTCTCTCTCTCTCTCTCTCTCTCTCTCTATCTCTCTCTCTCTCTCTCTCTCTCTCTCTCCCTCTCTCTTACACACACATACAAGTAAAAAAAGACCTTTGACGCCAATCTCCCTGTGGTGGTTGGTGAAGAGTGGCAATTCAGTTAGTTACAGACAAGGAAAAACCACAGAAACTTTACACTTAACATGACTTATGCATTTTAATATGATCTCTAATGATGCTTAAGCTTGTCGGCAGGATCCATTTTAGAATCAAACTCACTTTGATAGCCAAATGTCACACAGCTTAGGCACAGAATACAATCCGTATCTCCGAGGCTCTAATGAGGGTCTACACTGTTTGCTGCATTGATTAATAGACATGGCTTCAACAAACTCAATCGAACTCCATGATTGGTGTTTAAAGATACAAGAATTATGTAGCACTTTGATGTGCTACCTATACAGACAGACACACACAGAGACACACACACACTCTCTCTCTCTTTCTCTCTCTCTCTCTCTCTCTCTCTCTCTCACAAACACACACATACAAGTAAAAAAAGACCTTTGACGCCAAGCTCCCTGTGGTGGTTGGTGAAAAGTCTGGCAATTCAGTTAGTTACAGACAAGGAAACACCACAGAAACTTTACACTTAACATGACTTATGCATTTTAATATGATCTCTAATGATGCTTAAGCTTGTCGGCAGGATCCATTTTAGAATCAAACTCACTTTGATAGCCAAATGTCACACATCTTAGGCACAGAATACAATCCGTATCTCCGAGGCTCTAATGAGGGTCTACACTGTTTGCTGCATTGATTAATAGACATGGCTTCAACAAACTCAATCAAACTCCATGATTGGTGTTTAAAGATACAAGAATTATGTAGCACTTTGATGTGCTACCTATACAGACAGACAGACACACACACACACACACACACTCTCTCTCTCTCTCTCTCTCTCTCTCTCTCTCTCTCTCTCTCTCTCTCTCTCTCTCTCTCACACACACACACACATACTAGTAAAAAAAGACCTTTGACGCCAAGCTCCCTGTGGTGGTTGGTGAAGAATCCTGGCAATTCAGTTAGTTACAGCCAAGGAAACACCACAGAAACTTTACACTTAACATGACTTATGCATTTTAATATGATCTCTAATGATGCTTAAGCTTGTCGGCAGGATCCATTTTAGACTCAAACTCACTTTGATAGCCAAATGTCACACAGCTTAGGCACAGAATACAATCCGTATCTCCGAGGCTCTAATGAGGGTCTACACTGTTTGCTGCATTGATTAATAGACATGGCTTCAACAAACTCAATCAAACTCCATGATTGGTGTTTAAAGATACCAGAATTATGTAGCACTTTGATGTGCTACCTATACAGACAGACACACACAGAGACACACACACACACTCTCTCTCTTTCTCTCTCTCTCTCTCTCTCTCTCTCTCTCTCTCTCTCTCAAACACACACATACAAGTAAAAAAAGACCTTTGACGCCAAGCTCCCTGTGGTGGTTGGTGAAAAGTCTGGCAATTCAGTTAGTTATAGACAAGGAAACACCACAGAAACTTTAAACTTAACATGACTTATGCATTTTAATATGAT